>JAWWLV010000057.1:5257848-5283191 GCA_035041135.1 Platyrinchus mystaceus
TTCCCCCATCCACCCTTTCCGGTTTGCTGCCACATTACACATTTTTTTTTTTTTTTTTTTTTTTTATTTTCCCCTCCCCGCGGTTCTCCCCCCCCCGCCCCGCAGAAGGGGTGAGCGGGGGCGGGCGAGGCACCAGCGCGCCGGGGCCGCGGCGCTGCGCGATGCTGCTGCCGGCGGCGCAGCCCTGAGCCCCGAGCCCGGCCCGGTGCGGGGCGGTGCGGGCACCCAGCGCGGCGGCGGCGGCGGGGGGCGGCGGCCGCGCCCCCGGCGCGGAGACAAAGCCGGGGCCGAGCGCTGGAGGCGAGCGGCGGGGGCGGCCCCGCGGAGCGGACGGGCGGGAGGTGAGCGGCGGCGGCGAGGGCGTCCCACGGTCGGGCAGGGGGAGCGCCGGGCTCCGGCCGTGGGGTCCGGCGGGGGATGCCCGCAGTGGGGACCGGAGGGGGGATGCCCGCAGTGGGATGCCCGCGGAGTAGCCCGGCGGGGCGGAGGGGGGGATGCCCGCGATACGCTCGAGCTGGTTGTGGGTCCGACCGGGGATGCCGCCAGTTTGGCAAGAAGGCGGTGGGTGCAGCCGAGGATGCCCAGGCTGCCGTGGGGCAGCTGTGGGTCTGGCAGTGGGAGATGCCCGCAGCCCGGAGAGCTGGCGGCGGGTCCCCGCAAGGATGCTCGCGGTCTGGCTCGGGGTGTCGGTGGGGCGGCTGTGGGTCCAGCGGGATGCACATGGTTTGGTGGGTCAGCCGTGGGTCTGGCTGGGGATGTCACTGCCTGGCGGGGCAGAGCTGGGAGCGCGGGGGGTCCGGCGGGGCGGCCGCGCCTGCCTGCAACTCCCCTTTGTTGTGCTCAGGGGCTGTGGGGGACCCCCGGGAGCGCAGGGCGGGGACAGCCGGGCTGTATGTAGGCCAGGACATGAAATATTCATCGCCCCCCTGCTTTGATGTCTCGTGATCTGCTTCCCTTGTCGTGTTTGCTCACCGGTGATTCTGGGGCCAGTGTCCGGCCCTGGTGCGCCTGGCGAGCCGTGCCCCTGGCTGTGCCCCTGGCTGTGCCCGGCTGGCTCGCCCTACTGGGGGGCTGCAGAGCCCCAGCTTGTCTGATTTAAGACTTTATTCAGCCGGGACGTTCCTCCATCGCAGGCTGGGCGGTCCAACCCCCTTGTGTGGCTGCAAGCAGTGGCAATGCCATGTGCCCTCTGTCCCTGTCACAGCCCCCGCTGCCCTAGAAGAGTGTCGTGGCTTTTGCCCTGAGCCCCACTGGGGTCGGGATGGGGTTTTATCCTGCTCACTGCCGGACAGGCTGTGCTGCGTCCTGGTGCCACTTGGGACGGACTCAGGGGGCAACCTGCAGGGATGGGGCCACTGCACAGGGCTGTGTGCACTGGGGACAGCAGTGGTAGGAGGGTGGCATCTTGTGGTGCTGACCCTGGCATGGTCCTGTCTGGTGCTGAGCATCGTCTCGGGGAGCTGCACAGCCTCCTGTGAGACCTGCTGGATTGAGTGGGGATCTGTTGCATCTTCCTGCGTTCTGCTGGCCCTGCACAGTGCACTCTTCCCTGGCCCTTCCTCACCCCAAAGGCTGCTGTGTTGTGCCAGGGCTCAGCCCTGGACTTGGGGCCAGGAGGTGACTGTGGTCCTGGTCCTGGGCCCAGTCCCAAAGACACTGGGCAGCAGTAAAGGTTGTAGGTGGCAGGGAGCAGGTTGTGCTGCCCTGTGTGTGCCATGGCCCATCCTCCTGGCTCCCCAGAAGTGATGCAAAAGAAGGGACATGATGTGGCTGCTCTGCAGCTGGGGGGTCCTCCAAGACAGGTTCCACCAGCCTGTGGCATTAGGAACTGGGGACAGTGGAGGGTGCAGAGCCCAGGGGTTTCCTGGGGTGAGCTCCTGCCTGTGCAGCAGGGACAGGGACAAGACAGCACGTACCCAGCAGAGCTCTGTGAAACTAAGCTGTGGGAAGGTGGCAACAAAAGACTTGATCTTTCTTCCTGCTGCCTGGCTGGTGCTCTCCAAGGAGGAGCTGTATGGCAGGAGGGAGCTGGGGGGCTTTGTTGCTCTCCTCTCAGCTGAGGAGATAGATACCCACTGCCAGCAGTGACCAGTGTGAGAACCGAGTCATGACAAACCTTCTCAAGGCCCAGCCACTGATGGTGGAAACCTGTTCATCCCTGCCAGGCTTGGAGACCCCCTCAGAACCCAGTGGCTCAACATGTGCCCAGGCCCCCCGTGCAGCAGGTGTTGGTCAGACAGTCCTTGGGGGCTGGCAAGGCTGTCTGGAAAGGCATGAGGATGGGGTTGTGCAGGGAGATATCAGCAATCTAGCACTTTAAAGCAATATCCCTTTTGTTATTTCCACTGTGGGGCTGCCCCTGACACCTCTGCAGCCGGAGAGGCTGATCCTGACTGCCCTGTGCTAAGCCAGCTGTTCTGTGCCGCTTTGCCTGGCTCCAAATCCAGCCACAGCAAAACCTTGGCATTCTGTCTCTGAGACTCATGTGCTGGCTCCCTGGGGAGCTGTGCCTCTGTAATCATTAGCCAGTTATGCCTGGTTGTCAGGGAAGGACGCCTTTGCTTGGGAGATTGAGGGTCAGTTCTCATTTCCAAGCTTTGACCTGGGAGCAGCAGGGCAGAGGCTCCTCCAAACACCTCCTGGCTTTGCCAAAACAGCCTGAGACAGGGTTATTTATGGGCTGCGCAGCAGCAGCAGTGAAGGGAAGTCCGATGTTCCCTGTCTCGATCGTTAGTGGCCTTGCAGTGCTCCCTGTGTGATGGAGATGCCCTAATGATAGCTCTGCCCTCTAATGACTTTGTGCCAGAGTGATGGAAAATCATGGAGGTTCCCGGGGAGGCAGAAAGGGCCATCCCAGCCCCTGGGTGGGAGCTGGGGGACGGGAGGAGGAGAGTGCTGTGGTGACCATCTGATGTGGAGGCTCTGCTGCAGACACAAGAGGGTCCTTTGCTGCCTTGGTGGCACCGAGGGGACATCGGTGATCCCGGGGTGGGGATGGCCTTTAGCAGCATGGGCAGTTCCTGCAAAGCAGCATCATTTTACTGGACTCACCAAGGCAAGGAGGGGATGGACCGTGGGGCTCCCCTGCCTCCGAAATCCCATCTGCCTCTCACCGCTACTGGTGTGGGATTCCACCTGGCCTTTGAGCTCATCACAGAGCTAAACTCTTATGTAATGAGACCTGAAGGACTTGGTCCATAACCTCTCATTTAAATAACCAGCAAATGCCTGTAAGATCTTGAAAGAGAAGAGGTAGGAGTGAGCAAACAGCCTGTGCCTCCTCCCAGCTTGTCTGAGGGGGGAACCCTTGTGCATCACTGGGACAAAGTGCTGGACTCCTGGCATGGCTGAGGGAAATTGGAAAGCCTATCTGAAGTGCTATTGTTTCCTGTACTGTCTATTTTGCAGCTCGGTTTCCAACTTGTTTCTTTATCTCTTGGAACAATTTCCCATCTGAGCTCACTTCCGCAGCGCTCCTCATCTCACCCCAGAGCCCGCCTAGAGACGTGTCCCGCACGCATCCCGTCGGAAACGGCCTTGTCTGACAGTGGCACATCCCCACGCTGCTCCCTGGGAGAGAACCCTTTCATCCCATGCCTGGAAGGCAGCTCGGACCTCTGGATGGAAATAACCACCCGTGCATAGCTGTTCCTAGGACTGGAGTGCGGGTTGTTGCTGTTTCTAGTCCAAACCTCTCTTCCCAACCTCCTGTAGCTGTGGGTGGTGCAGACCAGCTCCCTGGGGCTTGTGTCTTGCCGAAGTTTCCACCCATCAGCAAAAAACACGCCGTGGTGTCACGGGGCTGTCCTAAAGCCTTTGGTTCCTCATCTTTTAAATGGGCAGCAAGCTGGGAGATAGTCCAGTATATCATAGAATCGTGGAGTGGTTCGTGTTGGAAGGGACCTTAACTCTTATCTAGCTCCAACCCCCCATGCCATCCAGTTCCAGTGCTGCCTGTCGTGTGCTTAGGAGGGAAAAAGTAATATTGTGGATTGTTTGAGCGCGGCTCTGTTGGCGAGAGCTGAGGGCTGTGCTTGGGGAGGACTGAGGGCTGTGCTCAGGGAGGGCTGAGGGCTGTGCTCAGGGAGGGCTGAGGGCTGTGCTCAGGGACACCCAGGCCCCCAGCTCAGCCCCACGCTGGCACAGTGACCTGGGCTCTGGCCGTGCCGGGAGCCGGCGTTGCCGCGCACATGCCCGCGCACACGCGCGCCCGGAAAAGACAGCCCTGAAACAGATTTCAGGAGCAAATGTGGTTTGAACCTGGGCCAGGAACCAGGACCTGCAAATCTGCGTCTTGCGCTGACTTGGCTGCAGGCTATGGATGTGCTGGCTGCCCTCCTGCGGAGCAGGGAGGGGCTCGGGAGGGCTGGGCTGGATGCTGGCTGGGGAGCAGGGGGGCATCGGCTGCTGGGCAGGGCAGGACCAGGCACTGATTTTAATTCAGCCTTCGATTGTGGGTGGTCTCAGTGGAAATGCAGCATCTGAGATATCCGTAGGCTGGCGTGCGGGGTTGGTGGGCTCGTCTGGAGGAATTTGGGGAACAGAACTGCCCGGGCATTGAAGGCAAAAATATAAGAAATCAGGCTCGTGCGTAGTGAGCCTGCCCTGCCCTTGCAGCTGAAGGGCACAGGGTGGCTTTGGGGTCTGCAGTGAGGGGTGAGTGGCTTTGGTGGATCAGCACCATTGCCAGCGTGTGGTGTGGGAACACTTGTGACTCGGGCTGTTCTGTGCTTCCTTCCCCACACTGCAAGTCTTGGAGGCTGGTCCTGAGTTTCCCAGCCCCCAGTTTCCTGGTCCCTGCCCATGCTTGACCTGTTGTGGTCTCACTCCTGTGACCGTGAGGTTTCGGCTGGCCTCAAGCCTGCTGTGTTGGGACTGGCTGGATGGGTGGATGGAAGAAAACCTGACTGTATGCTGTGAAAATAGCTTCCACCTGGAGTGGCTGCTCCCACCCTTCCCCACTGTGTTTGGCAACCTTGGCTACCAAAAACCTGGGCAATGAGGGTAAAAGCCCACTGCTGCATTTCCCCCTCCACCATGAGCAAGGTTAACGAGTCCTGAGTGATGTGTCCCCCTTCCCATGCCATGCACCAGTTTGGGGACAGCATGACAGAGTCAGGTCAGTGCTAAATCGAGCCCAAAAATGTCTCACCTAGGGGCACCCTTTAGCAGGAATTTGGGGGTGGAGGTGCAGTGCTGTGTCTTGCTTCCCCACCCAGTAAGGAGCACTGTGTGCCTCAGTTTCCCTTGGGAGCATCTGAGAAGCTGCTGTCAGAGGTTGGTGAGGTTTTACACCAAGTGTGTCTCAGTTTCCCCCTCTCCCAGCCCCAACTGCACTGCCCTACCCCACACACCACAGACAAAGCCCTCCCTTAGGCAGGGCAAATAGCATCTGATCTTCATGAAGCATAACCACCTTCCTCATCCTCAGCTGTGGCTGCAGCTGCAGCCAATGCCAGCAGCAGTGGGGTTGGGTGCTGCTGGGCTTTGGATTTTCCTGGGTGGAAGCATGTGCTTGCTGACTTCAAAAAACTACACAAAAAGTCTGTTGGAGTCGCTCCCTGCTCAGTTGGACCCTTTCCTTCCCCAGCCCCTCGGGGAAGTGCTGGTGGGACCCTGCTGTGCCAGGAAAGGGATTGGGAATCCTTGGCACAGCTGAGGGGGAGCTGCCAGTGAGCAGCCTGCTGCACTGGGCAGGGAGGATTTTGTGGGACGAGGAAGGGCACGAATGGAGCTGCAAAAGTCACTGCGACCAGGGTGAGTTCCCTGCTCCAACATCACGGAGAGCTGAGTTTGGGCGCGTGTGGGGTGGGAAGGCTCAGGGTGATGGGATCGGTGTGTGCAGCTGGGGCCAGGCAAGGAGAGCAGCTGCCTGCACAGGTGCACAGCAGTGTGGATGTGTGTGCATGTGTGTGTACACACATCTGAGCCCTTCTTGGTGCTTTGGGGACAAGGAGAGCGCTCGTGCCGTGGTCCAGGTGGGCTGTGCTGAAGGCACCGTGAGCCACAGGTGATGGAAAGGAGAGGAGGTGCCCTTCCTTCCTTTGTTCCTGCATCCCTTCATCCTGTCCCTGTAGGATTAGCAGCACTAGTGAGGGTTGGAGAGATGCCATGGGAGGGTGTAAGGTCTACGTGCAGCTGGTCCCACACTGCTGGTCACATCCACCTGACTCGTAGCCTGTCCCTGCTCCCCACCATGGGTGCAGCAAGCGGTGCAGGGCCGGAGGTGTGCAGAGCCTGGCTCCCTGCTCCACGAGTGACAGGGATAAAAGACACCAGCTCAGCGTTTTTCTTTGTTTTTCATCTGCTCAGGCTGTTGACAGTGAGCACCGTCTGGGCTGCACCTCCCAGCTGGATCCTCTCCGGCGGGGCTGCTGAGCATCCCGCTCACCCCAGGAGCAGCTGGGGAATCTAACACAGCTTTTTGGGCTTGGGAATGGTTTCCAGGGCTGGCTGATCTCTGTTTGCCCCTTAAGACCCTCCCTGGTTGCTTCGTCTGATGCATCCTGAGCGATGCTTTGTTTTGGTGGTGCAGATGGGAGTGGCTGTGGGGACCAGCATCTCCAAGGGCTCTGTCACCAATGATGTCCAGGCTCCCTGTGTGTCTGAGACCAGAGCCACAGTCCCAGGCTGTGCCTGCTGCTGCGGGAGGTGCTCCCGGTCCCATCCTTGCCCGCACAGGTGAAAGCAGGAATCGTGTGTGCATCCAGCCCTGTTTGTGCAGCCACATTGCAGCATGTGTGTGTGTTAGGACTGGTGGCCCCATGGCTCCCTGGAGCACGTGGCTTGTGTCAGGCAGATGCCCCAGAGTCCCAGAAAAACCTGGAAAAATAATCTGATCATCAGCATAGATTTGCTGCGCAGGATGCTGCTTATTGGTTTGAAATTGTTCTGGGGTCTGCAAAGTGAGAGTGTTGGAAATCGGTGAGGGAAGAGCCTTGGCCTCTGCTTGGCTTCTCCTTCGACCCCTCCCATTGCAGCGAACCCCAGCACGTGTCCTGCCAAGTCCCTGTGGCTCCAGCTGGGAGGGGGGTGATGCCCGGCCCCGCGGGCTGTGTTGAGGGTGCTCGTACCCACATACCCTCCCTGCATTTTCCCTTTTTCCCCAGTGAGTGTTTCAGTTCCTGTTCCACGTCAGGAGGGCTGCTGGGAGGTTTCCCACCATGGGGGTCCTACAGGACCCCTCTGCAGGGCCGGTGGGGCTGCAGCTCTGGCCCCAGTGGGCTGGTGGAGCGTCGGGAGCTCCTCTCCTGGCTGGACTGGCTGGGCTGGTTTCTCTGAAGGTGGAAATGTTTTAGCAGTGACGCCAGCGTGGCCAGGGATGGTTGAAACTTGCTCAGATCTGGAGCTTTTTTTGCTGCCTGCGTTCCTTGCCCCCTTCCTCCCCCTGCCCTGGAGATTTGCCGCCTGCCGGGTTGGAATGGGAGCGGCAGCCCCGGAGCCACAGATCACACAGGTGGCACCCCCGTTGTGACCAGATCTGAGCCACCTCTGAGTCACCTCAGCCTCCCGCTGCCTCCTGCCCCTTCCCCAGCAGCCAGGCACGGAGTGGGCTGGGTGCTGCCTCAGCCATCCCCCGAGAGCACCCGGGGCTGACGTTCCCTTCCAGAAAGCAGAAGCAAACTCCATTTCCTGGAGCCTGAGGCTGGCTGTGCTGGGAGAGGCACTGCAGAAATGGGGAACAGAAATCCTCCCTCCTCCTCAAGAGGCTGGCTTGTGTCATCAAGGCTCCATCACCCCCTCCCTGTGGGGCCAGTCCCTCTTCCTGGTGCTTTGCCTGGAGGAGGATGGGAGCAGCGTAGATGTGATGGGCCATTAGGAGAATTAGGTGGCAGGTGGTTGGAGCTCGTGGGTGCCAGCATGCCCAGGGGCCAGTGTTAAAAAGGTACAATTTGGGGGGTGCTGAGCCCCCAGTGCTGAGCCAGAGGGCTCTTTTGGGGAAGCATTGCCCTGTGGCTCCAGGCAGTTGTGGTGGCCAAGAGCTCCAGCTCCTAGTGCCACCCCAGCTTGACATCAGTGTTTCCCTGCCTAACATTGGCTCTTACCAGCCCCACAGGCACTCCTGCCCTTGGAAGCATTTCCTTGCAGTTTCCTTCTCCTGGATTTGGCAGGAGGAGAGCGGTGCCCTCATCACCTGTCTAGGAGAAGCCGGCTTCAGGTTAATGCAGGCCAGAGGCTTTGTGTGCCTTGGAAAGCATTTGCTGGAGCTGGTTGGGCAATTCCTGGCTTTGGCTGGTGTCCTGGTGGGAATGCTGGAAGCACAGCTGAGTCAGGCTGGGAGGCAGTGGTAGGCATCCCTGTCTGACATGGAGCAGCACCAGCGTGATCGGGCTGCACAACACCCAGCCAGCTTTGAGCATCTCCTGCCAGGGATCCTCACAGCACTCTGCCCCTGTTCCTGTCCCAGACCACCCTCAGGGTGATGGTGGGGAGAGCTCGAGCTCCCTGCATGCTCTCTGTGTTCACAGTTGGAGTTTCCCAGTTTCTTGGCCAGATGAACATCCTGAGCACGCTTCTGTGCTTCTTGGGGTTTGTTTTGGTCTTTTAAACTCCCTGTTTTGACATGTCTTTTCCGAGGCGTTCTGCACCACTCCTGACTGTGACTCTCCCCCGTGCTTGAGGGGAGTGAATTTGGATGGTTGATCTAATTATCCTTTCCCCTTTTGTGACAAACTGGCCTCTGCTTGCTTGGGCTGTGGAGCTTTAATTAAGATGGTTTTAAATTTAACGGGAGTTGACAGGGTCAGGTAGGAGGGGCTGGGACTTATATCTGTGGGGAGTGTGTAGCTGGGCCCCTGCACAGCAGCTGTGCTGCCTTGCTCCTGCAGCCATTCCTTCATCTGGGAGAGCTCTCCATCAGTGGGGGGGACCCGGGGAGGGCAGAGGTGCCTTAGCTCAGGTGCCTTTGGCATGCAGTCAACTGAGCAAAGTGGAGGTCCCAGACAGGCACTGGGGGCATCTGCCTGTGGCTTGTCCCCAAACTGGAGCTGAGATGAAGGGAGCACCTCTGCATTGCTCCTCCTGTTTTAGGAATCAGTGCAAGTGAGAAACCAGTGTCCTTGTGGAGAAGGGCTGAAGGCACAGCCCAGACATGCCCTCACTGCCTCAGCTGGACAGGGAGAGTGTCTGCAGCATCACACCTCACTTTGCAGGGCTGGGGGAGCAGCTCCCACTTTTCACACCACATGGAATTTGTAATAGGGCAGGTCCCTGCCTGGCAGAGATGTGCCTGTGTTCCCCTTCTTGTACCGGGAAAAGCCTGGTGGCATGGGACAGGGGACAGGAATCACTTTTTCCAAGGGGGACGTGGTGACAGGCTGTATTTGGGTGACAGAGGGGAGGGATGGTGGGCTGAGCTGGGGCACCCCAAAGCACTGGGGGCTGTGCTGCCACTCGCTGGCCCCAGGCTGTGATGCTGCCGTGGGAAAGAGCAAACCCGGGAGCATCCCCTGGGAGTGAGGGGGAAACTGCTGTGCGAGCACGTCCGGAGCTGTGTCTGCTCCCGAAACCTGGGGAGGGAGCAGGGGGTGATGCGGGGAACCAAAAGACCGTCTCGATGTGGTTATAGCAGCGCTGACCAAGCCGTGGCGATTCATCACCCTTGGCACTGACCCTGCTGTCTGGGGGCCACAATGGCAGGGGCAGCACTGCTGTCACCTGTCACTGTGCCACCCACGCAGGGGGACACAGGGGCCCCCAACGTAGGCCCTCTGGTTTAAATGGCACACCTCGTATGTGGTGTCCATTTGTCCTGCACGGATCTGCCCCAGCTGGACCCCAGTGCTGCTGGGATGGGGTTGGCTGTGTGCAAAGGGGTGGGAGGGGTCAGATGGGTTTGGGATCGCTGCTCTCTGCCTCTCCCTGTCCCCAGTGCCTGCTGCCACGGGCTGGGTGCCGCCAGGCTGCTTTGTCTCGCCCGCCGTCCCGCACGCTTCATTTTTCAGTCTGGTGTGAGACAGTTGTCGTGATTAATCTCGCCGGGGCTCTGCGAGCCGAGGACACAGCTCGGCTCAGCTCCCTCCATCAGCGGGTGGGTGCTGCTGCCCCCAGCCCCTCGCCCAGCTCTCCCTCATCACCCCAGGTCCCACCTGCCGGCAGTGCCGCTCAGCACCCACCCGGCCCCAGAGCAGCCCCAAGGACGCAGCCTGTTTCGCCGGAGATGTCTCCCTCCCCAGGGCTTGGTGTCTGGTACTGGGCCCAGCCTGTCGCGGCATTTCCCAAGGTTTCTGCCTCTGCTGTGTTTTGTCTGCTCCCAATCAGTGTCTTTTGTTAGTGTCTTTGCAAGGACGATAAGATCGCTTCCCCTCGCTGCCAGCCCGCTGTCAGCCTGCCCCTACCACGGCCATTGTATCCTTGAGCGATCCGGGCGCGACGGAAAACAGCGGGACTCGCCGGGAGGGCGGCCGGGTCCCCTCGCTGTGGCCTTTGCGAGAGCATCTCTGCCACAGGGAGGTAGGGCAGAGGATGGAGCCTTTCCTGCCACCCAACTTGCCCGTTGATTTTGGGGGGATTGACCCTGGAGCGCGGGTGTCAGAGGTGTGGGGGTGCTGGGCAGTCCAGGCAGCGTTCCCAGCGCCGGCGGGCGAGGATGGGGACGCCACTGTCTCGCGTGCCGTGATCTGATCCGAGCTGAGTTGTGCAGCCAAGTGTGCCTCATTTTTAATTGCTTTGGGAGAGGGGAGGGTGGGGTTGGCCTCTCCTCGCTGTGGCCTCTGCCCCGGGCAGGGTGGGTGGCTGGGCTCAGCCCTGGCATCCTCCCCTCCAGCTGGGGTGGGTTGGGGGGCCGGGAAGACCCTGAATGCAGAACCAGCAGCACACAGAGATAGGTGGGGATGGCAGCGCTGGCTGGTTGCCTGAGCCTGGCCATGGCTGTGCCAGTGATATGCTGGTGAGGATGGCAGCACCTCTGCCAAGAGAGCAGCAGGACTGTCTGGGCTGTGCCAGATGTGCCAGGCAGTGCCAGGCTGCTGCCACAGCCACCAAAAACCCAAGCCTGGCAGCGTGAAGTTGCAAGTGCATCCATCCACATGGGGACCTGTCCCTTCCCCGTCACAGGACCTGGCCTCTCACCCTCCAGTGTGTGGCTGGCCCCAAGCCCAGGCCTATTTGGGTTTCCCTCATGGCTTTTTTGGCCCTATTTGGTCCAATCATGATCATGACCTCCTCGCAGCGTGTGCCTGGGAGCCCGTGTCACAGCGTGCCTGGGTGCTGGGGACACGAGCACCATGTGTGTGCTGGCACAGCCGTATTTGTATGTGCTGCAGCCTGGAGTTGGGGCTGCAGCTTTCCCCCTCCATCCCGCTGTGCAATCATTGCCAGCGAGTATTCGTCAAGTACAAATTACAAACCATTCAACGTCTTAAAGAGCTGTCAGTCAGCTCCGCTCATTATCCTAATCAAATGCACTAAAAATAGTGACAAAACTTATTAGCAGCGGGAAGGGGAGGCCATCAAAACAAACCTGTGGTGGGGCATGCATGGCAGCCACTGGGATGTTCCCCTTGGATGAGGTGTCAAACCTGGGCTCCAGCTGGGACAGGAGCCTGTTGGAATGGTGCTTGGGGCTGTGAAGCTGTGGGTGCTAAATCCCCTCCGTGCAGGAGCAGGAGCCCCTCAGGGGCAGCTGAAGCCTCTGCTCAGCACTGGGTGAGCAGGGCTGGTTGGAGAGAGATTTTGCTTTTGGTAGGATAGGAGGGAGTAGGGGCAGTTCCTGCAGGATCTGGGGGATGGCAAGGGGTGGCAGAGCCAGGTGAGGGGCAGCCCTGACTCTGCAGGGCCATGTCCTGATCTGCTTTCCACTTGAAGCTCTGCCCCAAGCCACTGCTGCTGAGAAGTGTCCCAGCATGATTTTGTGACAGAAAACTGTCCTTTTAGAAAAATTTAGCTAAAATGTCCTTTTTGGGCTGAGTCAGGGCTTCAGCAGCACCAGTTGCCTCCCAGACCTTGTGCATGGTTCATACGGTAGCATCTGTCTGTGCTTTTGGGAGTGGAGGTGAATCATCCCAGGGGACAAGGTCCCCAGTTGGTAGCCGACCCTCCCTGCCCCAGGTCCCGGCTGTCCAGAGGTGGAGCAGCAGGGCTGAAAATGCTGGTGTGTCTGGAGGAACTGGCTTTGTTTCTCTCCCGAAAAATCGCTCGGTGGGCTGGGGATGTCCGCGCTCCCCTCCCATCCTGGGACATCGCCCGGGACGGCTGCAGCCGCCTCCTCTGCCGTCCCCGGTGGGTTTGATGAAGTGGAGCAGAGAATCGTCCCCTCTTCACACATGAGAGATCAGAGCGGGCGGGTGTGTGAGCTGCCGGCCCCGCGCTGGAGGGGTGGCGAGGAGCAGGAGGAGGAGGAGAAGGAGGAGGAGGAGGAGGAGGAGGAAGGCAGAGGCAGTCCTGGGCACCGGCCCGTGGCGTGGGGGCAGAGGGCACGGCCGGGGACGCGGGTGCTGCCGCGGGCACTGACGTTCCCTTGTCTCACAGGCTGCGGCGGGAGCTGAGCTGAGTTGGCCGGCGGCACCTCCCCACCCCGCGGCGAGGCTGTAGCCGAAAGCACCGGTAAGGCATCGCCGATGGCCCGGGGAGGGGGGAACCAGGCTACTTTACCTGCCGGGGGGGCTCAGACCTGGGGCCCTGGGTGCGCTGCCACGGCCGATTTGGCCCTTGAGCATCTGTGGGTGGGCTGGGTGCTGGGTGCGGGTGCCGAACCTTCCCTCGGTGTTCGCCGAGGCGTGGCCGGCCCGGGGAGGGGGGCAGAACTGAGGCCGCGCAACTCATCACGGTGGTGGTTCGCGATGTGCCGCTGGCGCTGACCCCCGGAGCGGAAAGCAGGGAGTTCCTGCAGGCTGCGACGTGCCCGGGGTGTTAATCCCCGCCGCAGGAAAGCGGCCTCGTCCGCCGCCTCTCATCAGTCAGAGCGAGCACGGGAATGCTGGCTGAGCTCCAGCCTGCCACACAAGCCTGGGGAGGGGGAGTAGGGAAGCCCTGCTGGAAACCAAAGCACTGGCCGGGATGGGGAGCGATGCTGAGCCCCCCATCCCAGCACTGTCAGCTGTGAAAAGCATGGGAGCAGGGAAATATCCCACTGGGCATTGGACAGGCTGCCCTGGCTGGATGCTGGCGGTGCTGAGCATCCCTGCAGCCTGCTGCATGTGGAAATGCTGTATTTATTAGACATAAATTTATTAGACATAAACACAGCACAGCTGCTTGCGATGGGTATTTTTTGCAGTCTGGCTGCTGTAGTGCTGTCCCACAGCTCCCAGTGATGCTGCTGGGGCGTGCTGGGAGCTGCCACGTTGGGTGGTGGGTTCACCCCCTTCCTCCTTGACTCTGGGGGGTTTCATCAATGGCTCTGCTGGAAGCAGGGGGGTCTCTCCCTGGTGCCTCCCAGGACCTGAGTGCACAGCACATTCCTGCTGTCATTAATCACTCCTTTGCCAGGCTCTTGCACAACCCTGCATTCTCCAGGGGAATGTGCACCCTTTCCTCCCTGGCTGCCAAGGGGGATGTTGGGGTCACAGGGTATTTCCCAGGCCCCCTCTTCTCCCTGGGGACAGGTGGAGAGCAACAGGGCTAAAGCCATGTGGTCCTGTGGGCTGAGTTACCTGGGACTCAGAGTGGGGATGGTGCAGGACATGCCTGGAAGTTGCACATCCTGGGCCCACAGGCTCACGAGTGTGAAGGCAAGGACTCGCCTGCTTTGGGGTATCCACTGTCCCATCTCTGTGCTCTGGTCCTGGCTAATCTCTGGACATACTGAGTATTTTATACTCTGATTTTCTCAGCATGTTGATAAATCCTTTGCTGACCCGGGCTGGATGTGCTCAGGGGACACTTGTGTCCCCGAAGTGCTGCTAAATCCGCTGCCCCGGTCAGGGAGTTTTCCTGCCTGGGGAAGTGCTGTTTCCAGGGGAAACTCTGAGCGGCTCTGCCCTTGCTCACGGTCGCGTGGGCAGTCACAAGCCACACGGTCACAGCCCTGCTGTGCCCCCACTTTCCTCCCTGCACTGCTGCTGCCATCCCCGGAGCGCCAGTGGGTGCCAGAGCTCTGGGCCGAGGTGAGAGAGGGGCTTGCTGGGGATGGGGTGCTGGGGGCTTCTTCTCATTGCTTCAAAGTCCTGCTTTCCACTGCAGTTCTGCTTTAGTATCCTCTGCACCAAGCTTTTAAAGTGCATTTATTTATGGGACAGATGCCCTCCTCCTTGGCTGCAGGATTTGCCTCTGGATTGCTGGCAGGAGCAATTTGCCAGTGCAAAGGTTATATTTGACCTTTCTTTCCTTCAAGAACCCCAAAGCCCAGGACAGATACACATGGGCTGGGTCCCATGGCAGATAGAGGCATTGGTCCTTCCTTATTGCCTGCATCCATAGGAGGAAGGACAGCTCTTCTCCCCACTGGAGTGGCTGCTGCAGTCATACCTAGCAGTTTATTCCAATTCTTAAAAAAATCAGTTTGTTTCAATTCCCAGACCCTGGCAGGGTCTGATCCTGCCAGCACGGGTCACACCAGGACACTGCTTGTGTACACTGCTTGTCCAGTGTGGGAGCTGGAAAGCAGTGGATGGAAGTTGTGTCTTCTGAGAAATAAGCCCCGAGCATCAGGCAAAGCTCTCTGTGTGGGGAGGGGAGCTGGGAGGGGAGCAGAGCTTGTGCCTGGCACCCCTAAGCTTCCCCATGGCAGGTGCCAGGGGCTCTGCCCCACTGACACTGGGGCTGTGCAGGCTGCTGGGGCTGCCCATGGCTCTGACCCTGCTCGTGGGGGCCTGGCCTGAATTCTCTCCAAAGCTGGGCTAGAAAAACCCCTGGCAAAGCCTCACTGGTGGCTGTGTCCAGGTCCACACCCCGCAGGCAGTGGCTGCCTCCTCTGCTGCTTCCCTGCTTCTGTGTTCTTATCAGAGACAGTCTCCTCCCTGGTTGTCTCCACCTCCCTTTTCCCTCCTGCCATGCGTGATCTAGCCTAAATATTTCCTTCCATAGCTTCAGGACACTGCTGGGTATCCTGCCATCTTTGGAGACTGCAAATAATTCCCTTCCTTCATTTATATCATTACCTTGAAGGTATTTATAGAGTGTGATCTTGAGTGGAAAGGAAGGCTATATATAAACTATTTGACTATATATAAAGCCGAGATCCCTTGGTCCTGAGCTGCGAACTGCCTGAAACTGCTCCTGATTTAAGCTTTTTTCCCATCTGCTGCGTGTTTTGGACTTCAAAGGTACATGTTCAGCAATTAAATCCCCATCCTGGGCCAGCAGTGATGCAGCTGTGGGTTCTCCAAATTTCTGCTGTCACAGTAATCCAAGCACGTGGATATTTGTCTGTCCATGCCCTGGTACAAACTGTCATGCAGGAGGAAATGTGTCTGGGTGGGACTGAGCTGTGTCCCACAGTGGGTGCCTGGCCCTGGAGCTGCTGTGTTCTCGACCACAGGTCCAGACTCCATGCTCAGCATCCTCGCTCCACATTCCCAGGGCTAAGTGTGCTTCCCTCTGCTCCCAAAGCGTGTCCTGCCAGCTCCACTCCTGGTGTTTCACTGGCTGCTGTGGCCACGCAGGAGGAGGCTCAGTGTCATGGAGGGGTGAGGCTATCCCAGGGCAAGGGCAGGATGGCCAGACTTCCCGGCAGCTGATGCTTGAACTGACTCCAGAGGTTGTTTCGTTTCCTGGTGGGCAGGTATCTGTCACCCAGGCCCTGGGGAGCAACTTCTGCTTAACAATTGTAATAATAATAATTAGAACAATAATAACAGAGGCCCTCTGTGTGTGTGTGTCTCCTCCAGCCCGGGACCATGGGGAGCAGCAAGAGCAAGCCCAAAGACCCCAACCAGCGCCGGCGCAGCCTGGAGCCCACCGACAACACCCACCACGGGGGGTACCCGGCCTCTCAGACACCCAGCAAGGCGGCAGCCCCCGACGCCCACCGCACCCCCAGCCGCTCCTTTGGGACCATGGCTGCCGAATCCAAGCTCTTTGGAGGCTTCAACACCTGTGACACGGTCACCTCCCCGCAGCGTGCTGGGGCGCTGGCTGGTTGGTGTGGGCTGGGGCTCGGCAGGGCGGGGAGAGGGTCTCAGCTGAGTCTTCGTGGGCAAGGGTCCGGCTTCTTGGGGTCTTCTGCTTTTGAGGGACTCTCTGTGCTTGGGGGAGAAGCAGATCTGTGTGGGAGGATGGTGGGAGAGGAGGGTCCCTGGGGAGGGGCAGCCAGCACTGTTCTGCAGCAGCAGCCGTGGCTGTGCCCCTCCTGAGAGCTCTGTGTCGCAGGTGGAGTCACCACCTTCGTGGCCCTCTATGACTACGAGTCCCGGACCGAAACGGACTTGTCCTTCAAGAAAGGAGAGCGCCTGCAAATCGTCAACAACACGTGAGTGTCCCTGTGCCTGCAGCCAAGCCCTTGTGGTGAGCTGCCATCTCTGTCCCTCCTGCAGAGCCCCCAGCCCAGCAGGGCCATCTCTCTCAGGGATGGGGGCACAGAGAGGCACCAACTTGTTCAAGGACACTGATGCTAGAAGCGGTCATTTGCCTGCTTCCTTGTCCTCCCAGCCCTGCTGCTGGTCACCGTGGCCTGGCAGCCTTGTCACCAAGCTGCCTTCTCAGCTTGCTGGCCAGTCTGTGCCCTCCAACACAGGGCCATGACCCCACTGGTCCCCTGTCCCCATCCGTGCTCAGCTCCCTTTCATTTGCCTGGACACATTCCTCAACTTCACAGGTGTTTTCCCTTGTGCTTGCAAGCTGTCTCTGGTCTCACCTTCTCTCTTGACTCTTCTTTCTCTCCCTCCATGCTGTCATTTAGGAGGAAAGTGGATGTCAGGTGTGTATGGCGCATTATTACTGTTATTATTAACGATCTAAATGATCAAAACCCATCTACTGCCCATGCTAGAGCAGGTTGGTTGGAACAGGGCTGGGAGGAGATGGTTTCCTGATGGTTTTTTTACTCAGTTGAGTTTGTTCTCCTTGAGTGACTGGGACAGCGCCGGGAGTCCTTTCCCATACTGGGGAACTGTTCCATCCAGAGCTGTGTCTGCACCTGGAGCAATGAACCTGGCCCCTTTCTTTGTCTGTGCCTGGCTCCCCTCTGCAGTTCCTTCCAGTTGGCTCTCCACTTCCTCCTGGCCTTTTTTTGCTTTCTTTTTTTTTCATGTTTTAATTATACTTTTATTTTTTCATGAGTGACTCAAGCAGTTCCTTAGGGGTCTGCCCCCCTGGCTTGCTCCCCATCCTGGTCACCACAGCACATGCATCACGTGCTGCATAGAGCAGGGCAGCATGGCCAGCTGGGAGATGCTCCTAAACATGATCCTGTATTATTAAATCCATGTGTGGTCTGTCCTGACATGTGGCACCCATGGTCTGGAGCCTGGCTGGCAGAGCCAGTGTCTCCAGCCATGGAGCTGTTGCAGGGTCCTGAGAGTCTGCAGCTCCCATTCCCCTCCACTGCTGCCTTCCAACCTGGGCACCCAAAACAGCTTTGCAAAGTCAAAGGGTGGAAAGACGAGGGAACACCCCAGGAGTCAGATTTCTCCTGCAATGCTCGGGCAATGTTGCACAAACATGTTTTCAATCTGATCCTTGTTCTCATTGTTCCAGTGCTGTTTATTAACGGTGGTTTGTTTCATCCATGAAGTCCAGGGCTTCAGTGCTGCAGGAAAAGCCTGAATTTGGGGGTTTTGGGGCTTCTTGCTTTCAGCCTCAGCAGTGTAAGAACCCTACACTTGATTTCTGGTTTGGGCTGTTGCAAAGTGAGCTCTACCCATGGAGGTCCAGATCAGGCCCATATATGTGGGTTTTTTCTTCACACCTCATATCACTTCTGAGGTTTCCACACTTTTTTTTTCCTCTGCTGCTATTTGTCAAAGGCTTGGTCAGAGGGGAGGGTCAAGTTGTGCTGGGCTCTGCATCATCCTGGGGGGCAAAAGGGCTTCGTTTGGTGACACAGCCCTTTGGTGGAGGGTGCAGGATGTACTGCTGACCTTCCCAGTGTCTGTGTGGGTGGGAGGTCCAGAGGGAGAGAGGCAGTGGAGGAAGCTGGGCAGTTTGTGCAGTGCTCAGAGGGTGAATCACTCTTCTCATGGAGTTCCCAGAGATGCTTGGACAGTCTGGAAACAGCTCAGGCTGCCGTGCTTTGGGGACAGCAGCAGGCGGGTGTGTGATGTCCCCTTCCTCCAGGCTCCCTGGCAGGGCATGCAGCTGTGGGGACAGTCAGTCTGGGAAGGGCTGGCAGGTCCTGGGCACAGCAGGAGCCCATGACCGTGGTGGCTTTGCAGGGTGGTGGCAGGTTTTGGCTGTTCTGACTTAACCAGGGTTGCACAGGGCGGAAGGAGAAGCTTCCACATCACTCGGATCCCTGCTCCAGGTCAGCCTACCAATTCCCCCCAGTGCAGAAAGGCTCTTGTGGTCCCATTTCCAGCAGGAGGAGGTCTCCTCCCAGCCAGCTGGCAGCCAGCAGGGATGTAGTGGGATATTTTGGGTAAGATTGTGCAGGGAATTGTTGAAATGCTTTGTTTTGATGATGATGATGATTATTATTTTTTTCCCCGCTGAGATATTTTTGGATTAGCTTGTTTTTGCTGAATTCCCAGCTTGCAGCCTTGCAGCCCAAGCTGGAATGAAGCCACAAGTCAAAAGCTGGGCATTTTTCAAGCAGATGTTTACTCTGGTCCTGTGGGAAAGAGCCCAACCAGCTTTTGGTCCGTTTCAGAGCCACCTCAGTAAAGGTGACAGGGGCAGCAGCCCCGGATGGGGAGCCCAAGCTCCCTGCCATGTGGTGTGCTGGGGCTGGGAGAGGCTAAAGTGCCATCCAGGGCTGCTACAAGGCTGGTCCAGGGGCAGAACCCAGCTCTGTGGGTGGGAGGAGAGGCCTGGAAGGTCCCTGCTGTCCCCTGCCCCACTGACACCACTGTGGGGAGCTGGGGGCCACGTTTGGGTTCTCCTGGCCACTTCGAAGCACCGCTGGTTTAGCTGGGAAAGGCACGAGCTGCTGGTGTGTCTGGAGTGAGGATGGAGGATTCCACATCTGCAGGGTCAGGGATGGGTCTGGATGTGGTCTGGTGAGCCTTGCAGTGGTGACTGAGGTTATTAGTGTTTTTCTGCAACGTGTTTGTGGAGGTTGTCCTGCCAAGTTCCCGCGTCCTTACGGGGCTGTTCCCACGGATCTGCAGTTTTCCCGTAGCCTCGTCTCCCTTGTGGTCAGGATGAGTTCGGTGACTCCGTCTTTGATGGGCAAGAAGATGCAGGTGGTGGGAGGAAGAGCCCTGCTGTCTGCAGGAAGGGGAAGCCGCCTCCTGCCGTCCTCTTGTTCCTCTGTATTTACTGTCCTCTCCAGCCCTGTCCGGAGCAGGAGCTGGTGGGCAGGAGGGCAGAGTGGGGGGGAGACTCCCGTGCCCTCCAGCTCCCGGGGATGTGCCTGGGGTTGCTGATCCTGGGGCTGGAGGGATGAATGGTGGCTAAGCCCCAGGTTTTTGGGGATAACGAGTCCCACTCATGGTTGTGCAGGCAGAACCTGCCCTTGCTGGGGCTGCATGAAGCTCACGGTCAGGGCTGCAGCCCTGTGGGGTGCCCGTTCTGGGGCTGTGAGCAGGGCACCCAGGCTGGACAGATCCCACTGCATCCAGGCTGGGCATCACTACTGGGCAGGGCTCACCCCCTGCCCAAACCTCAGCCCCTTCCTGTTGCTTTTCTGCAGCGTGTATTTAACTAACTCTCTTGGGTTTTCCTGGTGCCTCTGTTAATCGCTGCCATCCTTTCTGTTGCTTCTCCCTGTTTCCCCTCCCTCCCCTTGCCTGCTGCTCCCCACTGCCCTGCTGCTGGGACCCCCAATGCCTCACACCCTTCAGCCAGACCCCATTCCCATTCAGGTGGCTCCGAAGGAATTCTGGCTCACGGGCTGCCCTGCCCGGTTTAAATTTAAAGTTTGTGCTGTATGCAAATGGGTGGCCCCACTAACAAGAGCTCACCCACGGAGCCATGGGCAGGGGCTGGCAGCAGGGGCACTCCTGGCTGGGGCTGGTTGGGGCTGCAGGGCTGCACCCCTTCCCGGCAGGGCTCGGCGCTGGCTCGTCCTCCCCCGGTGCTGTGGGCGGGCGAGGGGCTGGCCGGGGGGCTCCTGGCTTCACACTGAGTGTGTTTTGGTTCTCTTGCAGGGAAGGTGACTGGTGGCTGGCTCATTCCCTCACTACAGGACAGACGGGCTACATCCCCAGTAACTATGTCGCGCCCTCAGACTCCATCCAGGCTGAAGAGTAATTGCCATCTTTTAGACAGTTTAAAGACCAGCGATAGCAAACGCACCCCGAGGGTTCCTCCCTGCCCCTGCCCCGCTCCTGGGGGAAGCCTCCAAGCCCTCTGGGTTTTTCCTCTTTGCTGTTTTCCCCCCTTTGAGTGTGCAAACCCCCTAAATGTTTTCCAGCCTTCCTTTAAGGCCCACAAGTGCAGTGGTGCAGCGTGCTTGCGTGGTGGAGGGGTGAGCAGTGGCATAGTGGGGCCGTGGATGCTTTAGGTCTGGTTTTTATGGAGAGCCTGGAGATGAGAAGGCTCCATTGCACCCTTCCAGGACTTAAAGGGGGCCCATGAAAAAGAGAGAGAGTGACTTTTTCCGTGAGCAGAGGGGCCTGTGAGAGGACAAGGGGGAATGGTTTTAAACTAAAAGAGGAGAGATTTAGATTAGATGTTAGGAAGAAATTCTTTACTCGTGAGGTGGTGAGGTCCTGGCACAGGTTGGCCACAGAAGCTATGGGTGCTCCATCCCTGGAATTCTTCATGGCCAGATTAGATGGGGCTTGGAACAACCTGGTCTAGTAGAAGGTATGGCAGGAGGGTTCCAAACCCCATGGCAGGGGAGTTTCAGGGATCCCATTTGGGAAGGCTTTTGGAGTGAAGGTGTTCCATGGCCTGTGGAGCAGGGTTGTTCCTTGGGTGATGCCGGGGCTGTCTGGGGACAAGGTGCACCCTGAGGCGCCCAAGCCCAGAGATGCAGCCCCTGGTCTCCAAAATCTGCGGTGTGGAGGCTGGGGCTGAGGCCCCTGCTTGGGCAGGCAGTGGAGGGGGTGGGCAGGTGCCGGGTGCTGAGCTGCTGCCTTGCTCCTGCAGGTGGTATTTTGGGAAGATCACTCGCCGGGAGTCCGAGCGGCTGCTGCTCAACCCCGAAAACCCCCGAGGGACCTTCCTGGTCCGGGAGAGTGAGACCACAAAAGGTAAGTGGGTCTGGGGGGGCTGGCCTCGAAGAGACCCTCTCTAAAGGATGTGGGGGTACCTTGAGTCCCCTCAGTCACTCTGTGGGATCCAAGTTCCCCAGCTTAGGCACAGGGGGAGGGAGAAGGAGGAAAGGGTCGTATCACATAGACAGGAGATGCTGTTTGGGGTTGTTGAGCGATGCCCCTCAGCATGGGCAGCCTCCTGGGATCTCCCCTGCCAGTGCTGATCCCCAGGGAGCCAGTGCTGCTGCACCCATCACGTCCCCAGTGACTGTGCTGAACACACCATTACACCCCCGAGCCCACGGGCTGGGGGGATGTGGCCACTTCTCTCCCAGCACTGCCTGCCTGGCAGGTTCCCTTCAGAGAGATGGTTCAGCTCATGGCAGAGTGGGAGCTGAGAGCCCCTCCATCTCCAGCAGGACCCCCTGGCAGGATGCTCTTTTTTCCTGTTTTTTTTTTTATGCCCAAGTAGAAGTTTTTTTGGTTTTCCCTGGTCCCTCTATAGTGGCAAAATCTTGAACATGTGCTTCCTGGGCAGGCAGGGCGAGGGGGTGATGAACTTTAATCCTTCCTTCAAGTCTGACGACTCTTTGTACTTGTTTTATATCTCCCAAAAGTGTGAATTGTGATCTTTGAGGTTTGACTGCCTGAGGATGCTGTTTCTTACCTGAAAATGTGGTTTAGTTTGGCTCCAAATGCACCTTTGGGAAAAGCCCCTTGATGTGCCTCTCTGTTTTTATGCCTTGAACTTACCACTAGTTATTTTATTCCGGGGGAAGCAGCTCATTCAAGCAGCAGCATAAATCTTTGTCTCTGCTCTCTGTGACCCCAGCAGCCTGTGTTGTTCTTGTGTGGGCAGAGCAGAGCCAAGATCCCAAAGGGGTATTTGTGGAGGAGGGAATTGGGCCCACCAGCCCCTTGGCTCCCCTCTGAGATTCCGAGATGTTGGGGTGGTGGGGCAGGAGCTCCTCCCAGCCTGCCTCCCATCTGATCCTATCTCCTGCTGGAGAGAAGGACCTGGCAGGTCAGGGGGCACTGGGGGACAATGCTCGTGGTTAGCACATCCCATAGGATGGCTGCTGGCAAGGCTTGGCAGAGCTGCTGTGCAAGCAGAGGGCAGCTGTGGGTTGTGATTGCATGTTGTGGCTGTAGCCAGGGGGACGGGCCATCCCTCCCTGGCACCAGGTGCCAGCTGGTACATCCAGGAGCTGCTCTCCATCCTCTGGGAGGATGCCAGAGGGAGCCTGCCTGCCCAGCCCTGCCTCCTCCATGCTCAGTGGGACCCTGTGGGGGGCACCTGTCCGTGGCACATCTCCCCCAGCCCCTCAGTCCTGCCCACAGGTGCCTACTGCCTCTCTGTCTCTGACTTCGACAACGCCAAGGGCCTCAACGTGAAGCACTACAAGATCCGCAAGCTGGACAGTGGCGGCTTCTACATCACCTCCCGCACCCAGTTCAACAGCCTGCAGCAGCTGGTGGCCTACTACTCCAGTGGGTAGCCATGTGGGGTCCCCTTGGGGTCTGGTGTCACCCGGGGTGCTGTGCCTGCCCTCGCTGCAGGGAAGCCAGCGCAGGGCTGGGGATCCCCAAACCACTTGTTGGGGCCCCTGGTGAAAAGCTGCCTGGGTTTTAGGACACGGGGTTTGGGTGCTGCTCACTGAAGTGTTTGGGGGGAGGATGTGGGGTAAAAACATCACGTGCCTAAAAGCCCAAGTGTCACCTTGCTGTTGTCCCCTCCTGTGCCAGAACACGCTGATGGCTTGTGCCACCGCCTCACCAACGTCTGCCCCACATCCAAGCCGCAGACCCAAGGCCTTGCCAAGGATGCCTGGGAAATCCCCCGGGAATCGCTGCGGCTGGAGGTCAAGCTGGGACAGGGCTGCTTTGGAGAGGTGTGGATGGGTAAGGAGCATTCCCTCCCCTCTGTCCCCTCCGTGTCACCGCCTGCATCCTGTCCCCAGCCATCTGCAGGTGCCCAGAGCCTGCAGTGGGCTGGGGGAGCAGGTGAGGGGCACGGCCCCCTGTCCTGTACGTGTGTCCTGAGCCGCATGTCCTGTGCCACAGGGACCTGGAACGGCACCACCCGGGTGGCCATCAAGACACTGAAGCCTGGCACCATGTCCCCAGAGGCCTTCCTGCAGGAAGCCCAGGTCATGAAGAAGCTCCGGCACGAGAAGCTGGTTCAGCTCTACGCCGTGGTTTCGGAGGAGCCCATTTACATTGTCACTGAGTACATGAGCAAGGGTGAGCCCAGGAGGGACACTGAGGGTGCAGCCCAGGGGCTCTGCTCCTCCACACTGCTCTGACCATGGTCTTCCTCGCAGGGAGCCTCCTGGACTTCCTGAAGGGTGAGATGGGCAAGTACCTGCGGCTGCCCCAGCTCGTGGATATGGCGGCTCAGGTGGGTTGATGCATCCCCAGGTGTCCTGCATCCCCCTCCAAGGGCACTGGCTGCCTGAGCCCCTCACTGTGCTGTCGTGGCTGTCACTGGTCAGGTAGTGGGTGCTGTGCAGCCTTGCTTGGGTGGGTGCTGTGGTCTGCACTGTATCTCAGCCTGGAGCTGGGTTGCAGTCTGGGACCATCATTTTGCCCATTCCTGTTGCCACTGGCTCTCCCTGGCCAGCAAACCCATGTCTGCATGGGATTGTTTGAGCAGCTGGTTGTCACTGGGTGCCACTGCAGAGCTGTTCCCCTCGGTGGTGCCAGGCACTGCCCGGGGACCCTCGTGTCACCCCGTGCGCTGGTCCCCACAGATCGCGTCCGGCATGGCCTATGTGGAGAGGATGAACTACGTCCACCGGGACCTGCGGGCAGCCAACATCCTCGTGGGGGAGAACCTGGTGTGCAAAGTGGCCGACTTCGGCTTGGCACGGCTCATCGAGGACAACGAGTACACTGCTCGTCAGGGTGCGTGTCCCTCGAGGTGCCCGGGCAGGCGGCACCAGAGCAGGGGCTGCCGGTCCCTGGTGTGCCTTGTGTCTGGAGCCCACACGTGGCTCTGACTGCACAGAGACGCTCTGTGCCCCGCACACCCCCTCACGCCGCCTCTCCATCCAGGTGCAAAGTTCCCCATCAAGTGGACGGCCCCTGAAGCAGCTCTGTATGGAAGGTTTACCATCAAGTCAGACGTCTGGTCCTTTGGTATCCTCTTGACCGAGCTGACCACCAAGGGCAGAGTGCCGTACCCAGGTGAGGGCTGGCACCCACCAGCAGAAGCCCTGTCACTACTGCAGTGCCCCATACCAGCTGCCCATGCCCAGAGCTTACTCCTGGTACTCCGTGGCCCTCGGAGCCATCCTTGTGGAGTAACAAACGGATGCAAAGTTTCTCCTGCCGTTTGGGGCTGAGCTGCCCCTTCCCAGGTTGGATCCTCCCCACTGGGGTGAGCAGAGATTGGCCAGGATGTGAGTCCCAGCCACCCTGTCCCACTCTAGCCCGAGCAAGGTGACAGGCTGGCAGGGAGAAGCGCCCTTGGGCTGGGGGGATCTCTCTCTCCCTGGGTCACTGGGGTTGCCCCTGAGGCGTGTCCCAGCACGGCACCCTTGGTGTGTCCCCCGGGGCAGGCGCAGTGCAGGACCTGGCCCGGCTCTGACCAGTGCCGTGTCTCCTCTGGCACACAGGGATGGTGAACCGGGAGGTGCTGGATCAGGTGGAGCGAGGGTACCGCATGCCCTGCCCACCCGAGTGCCCCGAGTCCCTGCACGACCTCATGTGCCAGTGCTGGCGGAAGGACCCGGAGGAGAGACCCACCTTCGAGTACCTGCAGGCTTTCCTGGAGGATTACTTCACCTCGACAGAGCCCCAGTACCAGCCCGGCGAGAACCTATAGACCCGGAGTTCCTCCTGGCACCAGGGACGCTGCCGTCCTCGCCGCAGGGCACCGAGGGCTGGCCTCCCCACCCAGGGGCTGTCTTTGTGGAGCAGCCCTGGAGCAGGACGGGGCATTATCTGTGGATGCAGCCAGGGGAGGTGCTGGGTCCCCCCATTGCCCATTAAGACTTGTGGCCCGTGCTAACGAAGCGGCGCTGTCCCGCTGGCGAGAGGAGCCTGTGGGCGCCGGCGGAGCTGGCTCGGGAGGGCGAGCAGAGCCAAGAGACTTGGCTTTTGGGAGACTTTTCCCCCCTACAGCTCTGGGGTGAGCCTGGAGGGATTGGGGGACAGCAT
>JAWWLV010000057.1:5283291-5297328 GCA_035041135.1 Platyrinchus mystaceus
TAACGAAGCGGCGCTGTCCCGCTGGCGAGAGGAGCCTGTGGGCGCCGGCGGAGCTGGCTCGGGAGGGCGAGCAGAGCATCTCCTGCCAAGAGACTTGGCTTTTGGGAGACTTTTCCCCCCTACAGCTCTGGGGTGAGCCTGGAGGGATTGGGGGACAGCATCACTCCACCTCAGACACGTGGCCCCAGACTCCTGCACCCCCTTTCTAAATCAGCACAAATGTCCCTGCCTCTTCACCCTCTCCACTGTCCCCCCCCGTGGCTCCAGTTCTCCTGAGGATGCTGGCAGAGACATTTCACCACAGAATCAGAATCACAGAATGCTGAGCTGGAAGGGACCCACGAGGATCATCGAGTCCAGCTCTTAAGTGACTGGCCCACACGGAGATCAGTCCCACGACGTTGGTGTTATTAGCTCCATGCTCTAACCAACTGAGCTAAGCTCAGTGTCATGATGGCACAATCTCTGGCTGGTTCAAAGGGGGTGATGCACCGGGTGGTGGTGCCAGCGTGGGATGGCAGCAGAACTCTGGTGGTCCCTCTGGCCTTGCCATGACCTCAATGGCTAGTGGGTTCTGGGACCATGAAATGTGGCTGCTCCTGGCTCTGGTGATGGACACGGTCCTGTAGGAGCACCTGGGCACACAATCAAATCTTCCAGCTGTGTCTGTTCCCCCAGGGGACATGTCTCTCCTCTCCTGGGAGTGGCACAGGGGATGCTGGCAGAGCCCTCGCCCTGCCTGTGGCCAGCCCTGCTGCCCCGCTGTTTTTTTCTCCCACCTCACACTCCAGGTCTTCCAGCCACCTCCTTGTAAAGTGCCCCTCAGCCTCCACCCCTGGTTCTGCCACCAGTTGTCCCACCAGCAGAGTCCCCTGGGCTGGCCCTGCCACCAGATCCAGTGCCACTGTGGGGCTTGGGTGCATGGCCCTTGTAGCTGTTCGGGGTGTTGGGAGTGTTTTGGGGGAAATACTCGTCTTTCACAGATGCTTTTATTCACCTGCTATGTTTTTAGCTGGCTTCACTCCACCCCTCATGTCTCAGCTGCCAGGCTGCAGCCCCCAGGCAGCATCCCAAGCCGTGTGCCACCATCCCAGAGAAGAATCCTGGGAAGTGCTGTGCCATGTTTGCATCCTCATCTGCCCCCTGCTTGCTCCCAAAGTCCTCAGCCGTGTTTCAGAGGTGGGTGGCTACCCCTGCCCACCTTTGCCCCACACACACCTCGTGGGGATGATTCCCAGTCCCTGCCCTCTTCCACCCAGCACCTGCTTGTACATAACCCTCGAGTGGTCCCCACACCCTCCCAGACCTGGATTTCATTGCATGTGTTGGTTTTCCCCCTCCTGTGGCTGTACCCAGCTGGAAACCCTTCACTGTGGTGGTTCACGAAACCCTTCACTGTGGTGGTTCACAGAGCTTCTCTCCCCCACCTCTTGGTGAGCTCTACTCGCTCAGAAAGACCTGGGGAGGCTTCTGATGCTCTCCTGGGCCATGGTGGGATGGGGGCTTGGGGAGTGCTGTGGGGCAGGAGTCCTGGGGGGAAGGACCTGGAGAGGGGAGCCAGTGGCTTCACCCACCTCTCAGTCCTCGGGCAGGGGGCTTTCTGTGCCTCCCCACCACTTGTGGGATGGGTTTCCCTCCAGCACAGCCTCCTCACAGGCAGCAGACCCAACCTGCCTCTCACCAGTCCCTGCCATGGTACCAGTGTCCCAGGAAAGCTGGGGGGGAGCCCAGTGTGGGCAAGGGGTGGCCAAAAGCCCTTCCCCAGATCTCCACCAGAGCAGGGTTCGGGCACATCACTGCTTTCTGTTCACTCCCACAGCTCCCTGCACACTTATTTATGTACCAAGGACTTGGCTGGTTGGTTGGTTGGTGGCTCCTTTTTTAGTGAGTAAAACCTTCAAAATCAGCTCGACCAGGCTCTTCAGCTGTACGGAGAGATCCTGCTGTCTTGAAGAACAGCAACTGGATTATTGGATTTGTTTTTAAATCATTTTGAAAGTTGGAGCCTTTTCTTCCCCCCTCCCTTCCTTACAGGTTTGCTGTGCCTGTGTTTGGGTAGGGTCTCCCCAAACCTTGATGTTCTGGGTCTTCCCATGTTTGCAGCCCTTTGGGATGGTGGCTGCCATGTCCCCCTTGGCAGCTCTTCCGAGGGGTGGCCTGTGCCACAGCTCTGCCTGAATTCCACAAAATCCCCATCCCTGGGAGGAGCCTCTGACAGCTGTAGCGTGTGGAATCCAGATTTGGTGTGGGAGCTGGGGAGAGAGAAGGCAGGCACACGAGTTCAGGTTTGGCCTCTGGGTGTCTGTGGCACGTGCAGGGTCTGGTGTGGGCACAGGGGTCGGGAATGGCCCTCACCCAGCAGCTCCAGGCTGGGGCTCTGGGATTGCCCCGGGCTGGCTTAATTCCCCATGGATTTGGGCAAGCTCTGCCAGAGGAGACGTGCTGGGGACATTTCAGGGCAGAAGACAGTAAGGCAATGCCAGAGGAGCCCTCCTGCACAGGGCTGTGTGTCCATCGTGGTTCTGTGCAGCGGTTCTGGTGGGACTCAGCATCTCCACACTCACCACCACAGCCCCCCAGGGATTCAGAGCTTCCCCTCCATCCCCAGTCTTGGCTGGCAGTTTGTTTTTTTAAGCCAATAAACTCCAGAGGCGAGCCCCCACCTAAGGATGCTTTTTGGCTTCCTGGGCCCCATCAAATCCTACAAGTCATTCTCCTCTGCTGTTATAATTTTTTTACACAGTTTTTTGTAAGATCTCCAACCTACTATGCAGAGAACATGTGGATCTGTGTCTCTCCCCAGCTCCCCTCACCTGCCTTTTTTTGGTGTCTAAGTAAAATATTTAGCTTTTTTTTGTTTGTTTGGGTCTTTTTTTTTTTGGATAATAATAAAACTTTGGGGAAAAAAACCTGAAAAGGTCCAGCTTTGTGGGTGGTGGGGGGGTGGAGATGCTTTGAAACTCTAACGTTGATGTAAATACTTTGCAATTTGATAATTAAATACAAACAGACCTCACAAAACAAAAGTGTAGCTCGTGTGTGAGGGGCCTTGTGAGCTCCTTAGTACCCTGATACAGGAGCTGCTGGATCCTGGAGCTTGTGCAGTGCCCGTGGGAGGGTCCTGGGCACAGGACAGGACAGGGGCAGTGCCCCATCAGCAGGATCTGCTTCATCAGCAATCACAAGAAGCAGGCTTGCTCTCTCTGGGTGATCAGTGGGTGCTGACTGGGATCCCTCAGTCTGTGATTAAGTAATTGATATATAACATTTGGGAGTAGGATGGCTGGTGGTCCTCCTTCACCACTGCCTTTATCATCCACGTGGTCTGTGGTGGCTTTAGTGCCCCAAGTCCCTGCTCTGGCTGCTCCCTCCATCCTGGACTGGTAAGTGACTCAGTCTTTACCACTTTAAATGTTAAATGCTTTATGTTTTGTTTGCCTTTAAGAGAATTAAGTGATGGTGCTGGTCCCTTGGTCCTCCTGCGGCGTGTGGGCTGGGGGTGGGCTGGTGGAGTCGCCACAGGAGGGAAACTGAGGCCGTGGCTCTTTCAGTCCTCGGATTTTCACCTTTGGCGTCGCTGTTTGGGGGTGGGGTGGCCATGGGGAGGGCACGTGGAGGGGGAGACAGGGGTTTTGGGGGAGGCCAGGGTGCTGTGGTGCAGCCCAAGCCCTGGACAGTGCAGGGCTGCAGTGGTTTGTGCACGGGGTATGAGGGGCTGGATTCAGTACTTCTGAGCCCTGTCTGTGGCACCCTTTGCTCCTTCTTATCCATCCCCTTTGCTCCCTGTCTGGTTTTATCCCTAATGGAAGCTGAGGCACCTGAAAAGCATCAGGGCAGTCAGCAGTGCCTGCAGCACACCCTGGCCATGCTCAGGGGCTGTTTTACCATGGAGTTGTCCCCCTCGGTGAAACCCCTCTTCACTCCCAAGTCCTCTGTAGAGGTCTGCCCTGTGAAATGGAGGAGGAGGGGATGACCTTAGCCTGGAGGGGCAGAGGCTGTCTGAGCCAGGAGCTGTGACAGGAATCACTGCCAGCATCTGCTTGAACCATCGGGAGCCCCTCCCAGGCGTCCCTGGGCTGAGCCAGGCAGATGTGCCCGGGGATTACACCACATGCCTCTGGTAATGGACTTAATCTTGCTTTGTTTCGTGCTCCTGTTGGGCCCTGGAAGATGCTTTGAGTGTTAGGGTGGGGCTGTGGCTGCCTCTGCAGCAGCTCTGGTGAGGAGCTGGGGCTCCTGTGCTGGGCAGTTTGTGCTGGCAGGGTGAGGATGTTGACATAAACATCCCCTTCACTTCCCCAAAGCCCCAGAACATCAAGTCCTGGCTCCTACCTGCACCCCAAGTGGTGCTGGGGAGCTCAACTGCCCTGAGATGATGCACCACCATGGATGTAATGCAGATCTAAAGTTCAAAGAGCCACACCATGGGAAGCCTTGTGGTATCCCAGCTGCTCATCCTGAGGATGGTGCCTCTCCCTGTGAAGTGTTGAGGAGGGGTGTGAGAAATCCCTGGACCTGAAGGCTGCACTGAGTCCAAGGCCAGGCTGAGACAAGCTGTATCTCTGTTTCTAGGGATTGGAGCCTGGGCTTTTTTTTTTTTATTTGTTTTTTTCCCTTTATTGACCCTGCTGTGCCACTGATCTGTTATGTGACCTAGAAAAGAAAATGATCTCTCCTTCATATGGAAAGACAAAGAAACAGCTTAAGGCTCCTGCTCCCTGTATCTAGGCAGCATCAGGCAGATGGACACTCTGTAATTCAGCAAGGTGATGAGACTCTCTCTGTGCCAAAGTGTCAAGTGACACTCATGGGCAGTGTCCAGGCCCAGTGGGGCCTGGCACGGCACAGCAGTTGTGTTCAAAATCCCACTGCTTTGAGTCACTGGTGTAGCTGCCCACGGGTTCAGTCCCCTCACATACCCGGGGACAGAGCCACCCCACTGCTCTTCTGGCACAGAAACTGCTCGAGACCAGGGCCAGACCTCCGAGCATCCCTGGGTGCAGCACACACGCCTGGCCGGGAGCACAGGCTGTGTCTGCACGGGCTCAGCCCAATTGCGGTGCACGGAAGGGAAGCTGGGATGATGCTGTTCAGGAGCCATCGGGTCTGACCTGTTCTGCAGTCACAGGCTGGTTTTTCAATCTCTTTATATAGAGGACAAGCCAGGCATTAGCATGGGATGTGAGACCTGGTTGGGTTCCTCACTCTGCCCGAGGCTTTCTGTCTGACCATGACGAAGTTGCTTTAATTTTCTATCTTTAAAATGAAGATGGTATCTCAGGGCCCTAAAGAGGGTAAGAGAGTGTGCTGTGGAGGGCTGTGTGCACATCAAAGAGTGCTCCTTCTCTGCATTTGGGGTGGGAGGTTTCTAACCCCATCAGTCTACCGAGAGCTCTCCTGCAGCCTCCACCTTTTGCAGTGCTTTTTACTCTGAGCTGGATCTCGCAGAAGGGAAGTCCTGCAGCTGCACCTTGTCTTGAACCCCATGGACAAAGCCAGGGCTTGCTCTCCTCCAAAGGGCTGTCTGGCTTCGTGGCTAGGATTTATTTAAATTGCTGTGAAGTGCAACTTGGCTCGTGAGCAACAAAAAAGGACTCTTGACAGAACTGACTGCATTAGTTTAAGTACATATTGAAACTTAAGTCACTCAGAGAACAGGCAGGAGTTGTGCCATGGCCTGCAATGAGTGCACTCCCCTCTCCATTTATTTATGCTGATGTGACAGCTACTGGGATTTCCCTCGACCTGACAGGTGACAGAGCTGTCACATCTATTTTTGATGTGGCACACGCTTTTTTTAATCGTGTAAACACTAATATACCCTGAACTCTTTCCAACTTGGACTGGGATTCAGTGCAAGGGCAGAGCAAGCCAGTCTCAGCTCCAGCAGCTCCCACCCCCTGTGCCACTCTCGGGTGCTGCTGGGTCTGACAGTCCTTCTCCCCCAGTTGCCCAGCCCAGGCTGGGAAGGGCTCAGAGCAGCACAGCTCAGCTGGGCTGCAGGCAGGTCTGTGCCCTGAGCAGAGGGACAGTTGGGGTTATGTGGTGTCGTGGGATGGGCTTACACGGCGTGAGCTCCCGGCAGACACTTTTACTGTCGGCACCGGGGATTAGTGGCTTCCAGGGCACAGCTCTGGGGTTTTATTTCATAAGCAGGAAGAGAAGGGGGAATCTGTCACGTAAGTGCAGAGATACACAGGAGGTGCTTCTGGCTGAGAGATGAGCCTGTTTAGGAATTGTCAGTCTGGTTCCCCCTCTGCCCATGGTCAGGTTAACCAGTTAGGGAGAAGAATCAGTACTGGGAGCTACAGGGCAAACAGGCTTTGCCTCTTGCTGGAGACTCAGCTCCAGGGTTACTGTGCTGGGAACAGAACAATGCAGAAACACATGATTGCTGGGCTAAGGCATCCACAATGAGCAGCCAATGCATCATGCTGGGCAGGAGGCCATAGACCAAAGTTTATAAAGCTTTATTAAACATTTTGAACAGCTGTGCAATGAACAAACAATACTCTGGAAGTTTCACAACCTCATAGCTTGAACTGCCTCAGGACAGCAACAGCCACTTCTGCTGCTCTCCAGCAGGAGACTGAAGGAAAGACAAACAGAGGGCAAAGGGGAGGGACACCTTTAAAGTTTAGAGACAAGTGTTTTGTGTCACAAACCAACCTCTGCCCCAGGCTTTAGGCCTGACCCACCACCACCTCGGCTGCTTGACATCCTTCTGCCAGAGAAGCTGGAGATACCAGGTGTTTTTCCAGCCTCAGCACTTCTCCAGTCAGTAGCACCAGCACCTTCTGTCACCTCTAGCCCCAAACCACTACCACTGAAAATGGCTGCAGCACTTACTGCTTCAAGCCATGCCTCCACCTCGGGACCCTCTTCTGCCCTGCCCACACCCAGCCTTCTGGGCTAGCACAGATTCTGTAGAGTGAAGTTCACAGTGGCTTCTAAAACCCTGTGCCTTGCAGCACACCAGTTCTTTATCCCAACAGTCAATACCTTGGTAAACCCTGGACATCTAGGAGGAGGGGAAGAGAGAGTCTCTGCTGCCTGTGAGGCTTTATAAAAGCAGCAGCATAACTGAGGCTTTCAGGCTGGGATCATCTCGGAGCATATGGAGTTCAGAGAGCACTTGGGCAGTGCACACATCTCTTTGGCAGGCTGAGCAGGAGGAGGTGACTCAACTGCCTCTGGCCCCAGCAGCTTTTGGCCAAGTGCATCTGTGAGCTGTCGCATTTGCCCTTGATCAGCAAGGTGGGAAGGTGGCTCCCCACAAAGAGAGGCTGAGAGAATCTTGTAGCTACTCGAGCAGGATCAGAGGTCCCACAACTCCACCACTGACACCAGCTGGGCAGGGGCTGGTGGCTTGGGGCCTTCAGCAGTTCTCGGTTGGGAGGGCTGGTGTCTGTTCCCGGTGATACGGGAAGGAAAAAAAAAAAAGACTTCTGCTTCTAAAAAAGCAGGTGGTGCTGCCAGAGTTCACACAGTAAACGAGTCGATTTTCACAGGCAGAGTGGGAGGAATTTGCCACTCCAGTCCACGCACAGTTACAGGAAACAGGCTGTCCTTACTCCAGTCCCATACCTAACACCCCCCTCCTCCCCAGCCCCACCCCCTATTTAAAAGCCAAACAAGAGCCCTCAGCAGACTGGAAGGTTACGGTTTTCTAGGTGCCCACTATGCTGGGATCGTGAGCCGACTCGGGCAACTGGGATCCTGTGCAGTGATACAAGAAGCAGTTCCCCCAGCAACTGTAGCAGATGAGGAACAGAGCTGCCAGGAAGACCAAGGCACAAATCGTGCAAGGTTTCCGTTCCAGGAGAAAACTGAGCAGGTAGAATCCCATGAACATTGAGTGACTGAACCACAAGGCCGGGTTGAGGGGCTTGGGTATGAGCAGGACAGGGAGCAACCACTGCAGGCAGTACATTGTGGCTGGCTGGGGTCTCCTGGCAGCACTCAGATGTGTTCCAGAACAGTCTCCAGCAACTCCTCCAGCAGGCAGGCTGTCTGTAGGGAGGGCAAAATGTCAGACTGTCAGAGAAATACAGCAAAAAAAATATTAACTGACATTCTTATACAGCTTCATTTACTCCCAAGCATCATATGCTGATGTTTGACTTCCAGTGTGTCTTGGAGCTGGTGGAAAGTTTCCTGCTTTCTGAACCACTCAGCTGGGGACAGGATTAGCTATTGCTGGTGTAGAAGTGTATCCTGTGTGCTCTGTTTTTCAGGCTTTTACCCAGACTAACAATGGTGAGACCCTTTTAGCACAGTGCAGGAACAGAAAGGGAGAAGGGGAAATGAAAAGGCAAACAAGCTGCCACAGCCTTCCTACCCATGTGTTTATCCAAGGCCATCCACAGACCTGAGTGAGAGTAAAAAGAAAGGCAATTGAGGGCCAAAGTACTGGGTGCCACAGAGATAATAAAGTCTTCCAGCAGGACAGCACAGCACTCCAGATACACGTGTAGCCACCCGGGAAAGCCCTGGCAGTGTCCAGGCTGCAAAACAAAGGGGAGGACAGTCCCTGCTTAAGGATTTATAATCCTTGCCAAACAGCTGAAGTCAGATAAGACAAAGTATGTGAATAGATCAAAGAGGGGAGAGGCTCAAAATGGCAATTTCCATAAGTGCTGTAAACACAGGATTTCCTCACTTGGATTGTTATGAAACCCTATGGAAAAAATGAGCTTTAAGGGCTTTCCTAAGCAGGGGTGGCAGCACACTACAGGTCCAGAAAACCTGCTTCTACCTTTAGCAACCACCTCAACTACACTAAGAGTGTGGTTTTGTTTTTCCTTCCAAAGCAGTACAAACACCTTCAAGAATTTCAGATGGCTTTAAAAACAATAAATGCTTTACAGGTGTGTTTACAGGTCCTGAACTGTTGGAAGGGGGCAGAAGAGTGGAGCTCAGCAGTCTGGGATAGCAATAGCAGGGCAGGCTAGAAGGTATTAGAATGGTTGGGAGGGCCTAACTGGAAGTTATCCTTCAGTTTGTGCAGTAAACCATGGGGAAAAACCATGGAGGGGAATGGTAGAAAAGGGAAGAGCCTGGGAAGCATTCTTTCCTTGCTATCCTATAGCACTTTATGATGACAGGCAGCAACACTGAAGGCAGCAGCTGCCAGCCAGGGCAGAGAAAGGCAAGAGGACAGCCTTGCAGGATGCCACAGCCTCACCCCTGTCAGGACAGCTCCTGGCAGCAACCCTTTCATCTGCAAATACTCAGCAGGGCACTGCTCTGTCAGAAGGATGAAGGGCTGAGCCCAGCCTGTCAGGATTACAGCTTGGGGGTGGGAAGGTTAGTAGGATGAAGGAGTGAGAAGGTAAACAAACAGCACATTCCATTGGCTCCTGTTGGCAGGAGAAGGGATTTCCTGGCAAAGGGAGGGAGAATGAGGGATTGCACAGAAAAGCCAAGAGAAAACCACACATGGTTCTCTTCCAGAAGAACACTGAGGTCAGACTGGGCTCTGCTGCCATCACTGTGTGCTGAGCAGCAGGAACTATTTTGTTTTAATGGTACTAAGAGAATACAGGCCAGCACCCCCACCAACACAAGCAGATTATTGGGGGAGGTATGTTGTGCTGCTGTTCCTGCAGGATAGTGTTCTCCAGCAGAGAAAGGGCAGCTCAAATTCAGTTAGTAAAACCAAACTGCAGCTCAGCAACCAAAGAGTTATCTTACACTGTGATAAAGTCAATCTAAACATTGGATAAAGCCAATCTAAAGCTCCCCATGTTAGTCCTGTTTTATGCAGGTCATTCACTTGCATCTTTAAGGGCAAGTCTAGTCCCAAGCCTTTTTCCCCATCTATAAGCTGGAAATAGCAATTACTTGTTTCATGCTGTCTGCTGGCCTTTGTGAATTGCTCAGATGTTTCTGGAGCAAACACACTGCAGAAGAATTGGAGAACTTTTTTTCCAAGGGGAAGAATGGACAGAAAAAATTTAACAACAAATATTTGAAAGGGAAGGTAATTAAACCCCACCACCCAACTTTTTAGTTCAGACTGCACTGAATGCAACAAAGTTGTACCAAATCGTTGATCTGCAGCCACCTTAATCCTCCTCAAATGTTCCCTCCCTGAAGTTTCCTGCAATCTTTTCCTCCCGAGTGCTCCAAATATTGAGCACTAAAAAATCACTGCATAAACATCATGCCATGGTTTTGCTAGATCCAGGCCTAAGCTGCAACAGCTTGACTTCTGTGGCACTCTGAGTCACCTCTTCTTGAAGCTCTAGTTTCCAGTGCCTTCAGGCAATTGCTTTGGGCTTTCTGTCTCTAGAGCAAAGAAATGGGTAAAAAACCCCTAAGACAGTGTTTCTGTCAGAGTAGCACAAAGCTGGAACGAAGCTCTAGAATCTTTCAGAACTACTAGCACAGATCTCTCAGTTTAAAAAGGGTCATGTGTCACTATTGAGCCTTTAGCCCCCAAACTTTACAACTGACCACAGTCTGAAAATAATTATAATTCATTTCAGGGCTGGTGTCCTTGCTCCTACCATGCTCTTCACAATAACACTCTAAACAGCAAGTTGATTTTAAGCATCTAAGCTTTACTTAAGCACTTCTTACAAACACAAAGCCATCTCAGAACAAGTTATCCATTTTTAAATATTAGTGTTTCCTGCAAGAGCTAGTTGCTTGTAGCAAATAAATGCAGCCACTCTGCAGAATAAAGAACCATTTAATAGGGGTTATTTTTACTGTGAAGTTTCAATGCCAATGCCCTTCAACCTGGAAACCTCCTGGATTTCTGACAAACGCAGATATTTGAACAGTTGCTCTTTGTATCTGTAGTCAGTTTGCTTGTATTTTCACATGCCCCTTTGCTATCCACCAGTTAAAGGCTGAGGACCCTTTGCTGTATCCCACAGCTGATCCTAGATAAATTACCCACTCTTGGAAACTCCTGTAGCTCTGCCTTCCTCAAGGGACTTGCCACTATTGAGATAGGTGCTCTTCACTAGAGATTCCTTTGTACAGCTGGCAATGTGACTGAGTTTTCTTTCCACACTGTTGATCAAAGAGAAACAGTGTCTCTGGTTATCCACTCTTTACTGAGCAGGGAACTCTCTCCTTGGTGCCCAGGACAGGCAAATCCTTCTGGAAGCCACAATGATACTCAGTTTTGCCTGGATTCTCGAACAAAGTGAAACTTGCACATGAAAGATTCCCACCTTATTGTCTTTGTCCCCTCCTCACGATCTAAGCCAAAGATTACCACGTCCCAGAGCAAATAATCACCTGTCACCCAACAGCACTGGTTTCACAACTGCATCCTGCTTTTCCTCAACCAGTTGCTCTTGTTCTCCCTTGCCTGACTCACCTCCCTCCTCAGCCAGCCCTGTGTCCTGCTATCCTCAAGCCTCTCCTCCTCAAATCATCTGACCTGGCGCCCACTCATGTTTACCCGAGGGCTCCTTTCCACCACACCACCTCTGCCTCCTCTCACCCCTCTGCAGCTCTTGGAGCCACTTGAACTCCCTTCAGAGCCCTCGGCAGCAGAGCTGGCGATGCTCCCGCTGCTCCTCCCGCAGCCATCGGCTCCGTCTGAGCCTCTTCCCTGCCAGTTCCTGCAGGCAGAGGAGCAGCCTGGGGAGGTTCCCTGTGCACCTCACTACTAATCAGACACCAATACTTTTCCACACACTTATTAACTGGCTTCCATCGCATTCCCAGCCCTTCTGTCACCTTCCTTCCCAAGACTATTCAAAACCAGCTGGTCCTACCGGCACGTGTTTGCTGGGAGGATTCTGGAATTCCAGTGAGAGGGCAGTGGCACACCTTTCCCAGCCAGACACAAACCTTCAGTTCTGACAAGTCCACAGTGCCAGTCTGTACTGTCTTCAAATTGATCAGTCACATTCTGGGATAAACCCATCTGAGGAGAGAGCGAGCTGTTCCCCGCACTGTACAAGCTAATTCACCAATTAGGATGCCAGGAGGTGTTCCTGCACCACGGGCTTTACACATCAGCATGCCAATACCAGGTTTATCTTTCTCAACAGTGTTTTAGTTCCTTAACAGTCCATTTACCCTGACAGGGGAGAATAATCACCTGGCTTTCCCTAAGCACTTCAAAGGGAAGCTTGTTCAGACCTTACTAAGGCAATCTTTAAGCCAGTGCTGTCTGCATGGACAGACATCTCCCCAGGAGATGCCACAGAGTCACCCAGGCTGGCAGCTGAAAGGTTTGCAATAAAACACTGAGTAACCTTTTTCCTGGGGCGTGCTGATGCCATTCTCCCCCTTTCCTAAAAGCTGAAGTTTCTGCTGGGGAGTGAAAAGATACATTGGTTGGATAAAAATCTGTCAGGTTATACAGTGCACATAAACTGGAGTGTAAGCCTCAGGTACTTGCACTGTTTCTTGCCTATGAGGCTCACCTGTAGTACAGGTCTCTTAAAATTGTTTCAGTCCAAACCCCTGTCACAGCCACTAACTGGTGTGTGTGGGCACTGCTTCATGCTGCCAGCACGTGTTCAAAACCAACTCAAGCACCACAGAGCACCCAAAACAGCTACTAAAAAATACACAACTCCCAAAGCACCGGGACCAAAAGAGAGGTGAAGAGCTATCAAGTGACGAGTTTGAGGAGTCCAGCTAAGAAAAGTAACAGCAGAGCAGTGTCCCACATGCCAACCCTCTGTCGTAAACCCAAGAACCACGACTGTTCGGACTTTCAGACCTATTTGCAGTATCAGGGATTAACTTCTTCAGGGTTTTTTTTAGCCTTGCCGCTATTTTTTCAATTTTTATTTAAAGCTTTATCTGCTAGTATGACTCAGCTGGAAAGAGTGAGTCTGAAATTTTTGGCAAAGGCCTTACCCCAGTCTTGGATAAGTTCATGCCTTCCTTGAACACTTGATGCAGACTCAGAAATGGTGCAATATAATTGCAAGCAGTTTCCAAAAGAGCAGCAAATCCTTGACTAACCGAGCCTCAGGCTTACAGAGTGCTTTGATTTCTCAAGCTAGAGACAAGCCAAAGCAACTCCCATTTTGAAAAGTGAGGGTCTCTGCTGAGCCACTCTTTTCATCACTTCCATAGCTGCCCTCCAAAGGTTGTTACTCAAGGGGGGTGGATGAGCCTGTGCCCATTCCATCTGGACTGCAGTGCTTTCACAGCACCAGGGTGAATAAGCCTCCACCTGTGAGCAGGAAGGCAGCAGTATGATGTGTGTTTCTCTCTATAAAAGACAGGGAAGAGATCCAAAGTAAAACTAATTGTTTTTCAGAGAACTTGGAATGAGCCTGAAATTCATCAGGAATCACAGAAGCAGAAGCTTAAGTCAGCCAGCTCTGTGGTGGGATGTCAACATTTATAGTTGTCATCTGAAGTACTGCTAGTTTCATTTGTACTAATTTATTCATTCTCATGGCCCTCGTTCCTGCCTTTAGCCCTTGTTTAACATCCAGACATCAGGAATTCCAGGCTCATTCCCTAAAAAAAAAAAAAAGTTTTCATTTGGATCCCTCCTCTGACTTTTGTGCGTTCAAAAGGCTTCAGAGGTCTGAATTTCACCCGATAAAGGCCAGATTTCTGTGTCTCAGGTAGAGAGGCAAAAATGCAGTCTGGGCAAGGGGCTATGAGAAATTATCACATATAGGTTGGAAAGACAAAAGTTACTCGAATGCGACAGTACGTGCAAGATCCATTGTAACGTTTCAGCACCAGGGAAATATGGAAGAGTTCCGTGTGCTGTGGGACTGCATTTAAGAGCTCGTTTTTCCCCTTTTCTCTCGCACTTCCACGTTTGAGGTGTCATGAGCGCTGTTCGTATGACAGAACAGGCTGTGTAAACCCGCCCTGCGACCGGCTCAAAGCACGTGTAGGGTCTGCTGTGCTCGGGGAACACCACAGAACACCCTGCGTTAAGGGGGACCACCGGGACCACCCCAGCCCGGCTGCCGCCTCCGCCGAGCCGCAACCGCCGGCGGGGAGGGCGCGGGCGGTGCCGTCCTGTCCGCGCTGGAGCCTTCTCGGCACCCCGCGGCTCTCCCGCAGCTGGGAAACCGCCCC
>JAWWLV010000057.1:5311093-5334493 GCA_035041135.1 Platyrinchus mystaceus
CGGCCGAGGGGCGGGAGGCTCATCAGCATTCCGAGCCAGGCTCTGCCCCGCTGGCTGAACCGCCCAGCGCGGGCACCGAGCGCCCGCTGCCTTCAGATCCTTCCGGCTCTCACGGCTTGTTAGCCAGTGCAGCTTGGAGAGGAACGGGGGCCAAACACTGCTGGAGACTTTGGATGGGCAGGGCAGGGCAGGGCAGGGCAGGATCCCACCAGGAGGAGCAGGCAGGGATTTCCTTCTCACCTGCTCCGAGGACGATGGCCCCAAGGGCCCCTCTGCCCTGCCAGGGCCACCCCTCGCGTGGTGTGGGCTCGTGGCCTCGCTGTGGTGGGGAAAGGTGTGGGAGAGCTCTGTGAGAAGCAGAGCTCTGCAAGCTCTCCTATCCACACCCTCACCGGAGTGGGCTGGGAGAGGAGCAACTCCAAGGTGCAGTGAGCACAGGGCAAGGGTCAGACAGGGCTGGAGGGTGTGGGGAGCACCAGCTCAGAGTGTTTCTGACCCTGCATCCACACCAGGAGTGGAGCACGTTTCAGTCATCTGGCTGTGTTTCCACTGGGAGGGAACACACTTTTCATTCCTCCTTGGCCCACGGGATCCCCGCTCTGTGCTGGTAGATAGAAGGGCTGTATTTGGGGTGGGAGAAAGCTTGTTACTTGGCACAAGGCCAAGAGAGAATGGGGATGGCCTTTTCCTGAGTCCACAGCTCTGCAATACCTTGCAGAGATTTCAAAGGATTTAAAGGTCCTGAAAAATAATCTGGGCTGAGAAAGGGACAGCGGGTGCTGGGGAGGTGAGCAGAGTTTAAGTAGTGGGTTGCTCCAAGCATGGGCCAGTTCCCTGGTGAATCAAGGAGCTGGAGTAGGCTGGCTTTTGCCCTTCTCCCTGAGCTTTCCTGGAGCTCAAACCTCTGACTCTGCTCCTCCAGAGAAGCCCAGAATGTCCCACTGCTGCCCAACTTGCCAGCGTGCACTTTGCCCTCCTGATCCCTACGTGCAGGGCTGTGAGGAGATGGCTGGGGGATGATGCAGCTTCTCAGCTGCCACAGCATCCTCTGGGAGGCTCTGCAGAGATGGCCTTTCCCTGTCACCCTGCCCCAGCACAACCCCTGTGGGACAAGGGGAATTCCCAAGGGCTTTCAGCTCCTTCAGCCTTGGGAGAAGTGGCTGGTGTGGAGAGCTGGGAATGCCCCAGAGAATCACCCGGGGTCAGGCCCTGCAGAGACGGGATTCTGGACGCACCGGCTGCCTGAGCGTTAATTCCCTGCACGGTTCTCCATCGGCACGTCTGACCTCGTGTTGCAGCATAGCAAAAAATAACCGTAGCCCTGGTGAGAGGAAATGCACCAGGCGAGTGCGAGGGAGGCAGTGGTTTTGGCTGAGTTGCTTGCTGGGAAAAGCGGGAAGGGGGGAGAACTGGAGAGGGAGGACATGGCACCTCGTAACCCCTGTGTGTGCCGCGGTTTCATCCCCTGCACTCCTCCAAGCGATCTCCAAATCCCCTGCGTCTCAGCACTAAAAATATCCCTCCCTGCCGCCCGGAGCTCCTTCCCCGGCATAGGCTGTGTCATAAGACCCTGCTATTTGCGGGGCGCTGCTTCCTTTCATGCGAGAGAAGCGTGAGGACGGGGCAGCCAGGCGGGCAGCGCGGTGCCCGAGGCACGGTGGGCACGACCCGGGCACCGTCCCTGGCTGGCTGCCCCCCAGCAAGCCCCGGTCCCCCGGCTGCCGCTGGCCCCGCCGCTCGCTGATGGCTTCGCTCTGCTCAGCATCCTCATACCCTCAGCCCCGCGGGTGCGGGAGGACCCGCTCCTGCCGGGAGCCCCCGGCACTCCGAGGGGTGCCGATGCCACTCCGCAACAGGTCCTCGAGCTCAGCCCCTTCCCAGACAGGTGTCCCCCAAATCCCCCACGTTCCCCGAGCATCCCCGTCCCGGGCACGGCGCTCCCCGAGCAGCAGCCCCCGGTTAAAGCCGCCCGGGCAGCAGGTTGGTGCAGCGGCTGCTCGGGGCGGCCGGGCCGGAGGCTGCGGGGACGGCCGGGGGGGCACAGCGGCTTTGCCAGGGGCCTCAGGTGGGAGCTGCGGAGGGGGTGGAGGGGATGTGGCACCCGAGCCCTGCCCGCCCGGTTTGGAGCCCCGCTCCCATCCCGCCGAGCCCACCCCGCGGCCGGCACTTACCGGGCAGCCGCCGGCTGCGGCTCTGCGCCCCGGGCCCCGACATGTGGCTGCTGCGCCCGGGCCGTGCCGGGGACGGGGTTCGGGCGGGCCCCCCTCGCCCCAGCCGCGCTGCGGGGCGGCGCTCGGCGCTGCGCGGGGCGGGACCGGCGCGCCCATCACCGCGGCATCGCGGCGGCCGCTCCTCCCGCCGGCGGAGCCCCCCGGCAGTGCTGCGGCGGGGACGGGGTCTCCGGTTCCCGTCTGGGATCACAGGGGCCCCGTGCGCGCTCCCTGGCCCCCGTGGAGAGCGGGGGTCCCCCGTGCGCGGTACCCGATCCTCCTCACGGAGGGTCTCCACGTTCGCCGGGACGCGCGGAGAGTCCCCACGCAGGGTCCCTGTCCCCCAGAGAGGGTCGCTGCAGCCGGGCCGCCCCTCCACAGCCGCCCCGGGCAGAGCTCGGAACCCGCAGTGTGGGGCTGCAGGTGCCACGGCCCGGCAGGGGCTGTGCCACGCGTGGCAGGAGGTTGGTAGGGGGAAGGCGGGGGGGAGGCAGGGGTTCTGCCTGGGCAGGGAGCACAGTTACCATTCCCGCTTGCTTTTCCTCTGCTTTCCTTTACTTTTCTTCTCTAAATGCCCAACTCACGCATTCACGCGGGAGAGGGGACAGCACACTGCACGGTTGGGTCAGGGGCTCCCTCCCCAGCTCACCCCTGGCCTTGTGAGACCCTCATCCCCAGCAGACCCCACTCTGGGGTGTTTTCTCCCACGTTCGGCCCTGCACATCAGGGCTGCTCCTTGGCAGAGGAGCGGACTTGGCCGCCCGCCTCCTTTCTGTGTCTCAGCAGGGTGAGTCAGTGCCTCGCCGTGCCCAGCGCCAGCTCTGCCCACTGCCTGGTCACTGCCAAGCCGGGACGGGGGGGCATCCACTGTGCCCTTTTGCTCCGGCTGGAAGGGAGTTTCCAGAGTCTGTGGCGTGTCCCGCCTGTCCCGTTCTGAGTGTGTTCCTCTCACTGTCTGCATAACAAAAGATAACTCGGTATTGTTTGTGTCCCAGCTCTATTTTGGCTACTGTTGCTTTGCTGTCCCCCTCTATACCCCCTGGGACCTCCTGCTGCCAAAAACCGGCTTCGTGCTGGGGACCCGGAGCCTGCACCCTGTGCACTTGCTCATAGCTGCTGCCTTCAGCTCACGTGGCGGTTTTGTCCACCGAAATGTTGATCCCTATCTATGAGCACCCTCAGATCTGCCTGATGGTTTCCACCACAGCGTGGGATGCCATCACTGTGGCTGGGGAGGACCAGGCTGGTGTAGCAAGAGTGGGGGGTTATGGTCTCTGAGGAGCTGCAGCAGCAAATCTCTGCTGGGTGCCTGCCAATGCTGGCCTGCTCACAACTCCCTGTGGCCTCCGGGTTTGCCATCGTCCCCGCTGCCCCCCTGCCCTGCCCTGCCCTGCCCTGCCTTGCCAGCAGGGAGGCGAGCAGACAGGGCTGGGGGATTAGCTCAGGTCTCTGCTATGTGACACGTCTGTGCCGATTGGCAGCGGTTCCTGCTGCGAGGCGTGGAGGCTGTTTGTGCACACACGAGTTTCCGGAGCACCCCGAGTTCCCTCGGGCTCACTGCATCCCGAATCCCCGCTGCAGGGACAGCACAGGAGGGTGCTGCCTGTGCAGAGTGACACGTTCCCAGGGCCCTCACTGCTGTGGCCCCTCTGTCCTGCCTTGCTGGGAGGGGTGATATCATCTGCACGGAGCCTGACTCATCCTGGCTCTTCAGCACAAGCCGTGCCGCTCAGCGGGGCACACATTTTATTCCAATTAAACCACTGCAGGCAAGCCAGCTCCACATCATGATTTTTTTTTTTCCTCATAGCAAAATCGTGCCTGCCCCCGGCCAAAAGGTGAGAGGGGACAGAGGTGACACTGGAGTCAGCAGAGAGTCTCCACTTCTGGTAGGGAGCCCTAAGAATAAGCCTTAGCAGATACCTGCAAGGTCTGTCTCAGCTGCTACAGCATCCCTGCCTCCCTTGTGCCTCCAGTGCAGGCTCACAGCACTGTCTTGTGTCAACAACCCTGGCCCTAACCCCAAGTGCCCAGGTCCCTGGGTCACCAGCCCGGGTCAGAATGACACCTCTTCTCTCCACAACACAGAGCCCAGCTCCTGCCCACATCCCCAGGGGACACAGCATCCAAGTGCACCTCTCATCGGGAGAAAATGTAAGGGCACTTGTTCCTCCTGACCTTCCCACTCAGGTTTTTCCCGTCTATTAGAGGTTTGGGAGGTGAGTCAGGGAGTTGTGGGGTGAAGAGAAATTGGCTGCTAAGAGAAAGGCAAACCAGTTCCAAGCGCAGGTGAATCATTTGCTGGTGAAAATAGATCTTATTCTCTAGGAGGCGTGCATGGATGGGGCTGGGAGTGAGCTGTAGCTTGACTCCATCAGGAAATTGTGGAGTCAAGAGAAAAACGAGGCGAGGCAAGGCAAGGCTGCTTTCCCAGTAAACGAGGCAATACATCTCAGGGAAGCAGCCTGCAGCAGGCAAGGCTCCAGCAACTCGTGGTCCTGTGGCTCCCTTAAAAGGGGCGATTTCAGCCTGGGATGGTGGGGAGACAGAAGAGCCATAAACACCCTCGAAGGAATGTGGCTGCTGAGAAATGGAGCATCTCCACAGGCGAGGAGAGGTGGGGGGAGCCTGGATGGGGTTCACAGCACTGCCCTGTGCCAGGAGCCAGCCTTGGCCATGCCCTGTCCCAGGGGAAGGATCCCAGTCCCAGTGCTAATGGTCCCTGCTGGGGGAGGCTCCTGCCAAGCCCTGGGATGTCGTGTCCCCACATGCTGGGGCCCCAACCTGTGCTTGCTGCTGGCATGGGAGCTGGCAGAGCTGGGAGGGGGTGTGCAGGCAGCACTCAGCTCCAGGTGAAGAAGGGGCGCTCCTGGAGCACTTGGGCCGGCACCTGAACAGAGTGAGGGGAGGTCCTGCATCAGGCTGGGGTGGGGGAAGCCTCCTTGCCCTGCACTCTTGCCTTCTTGCCCCATAGTTTGGGCAGGCTGGCTCCTTCCCAGCCATGCTCAGCTATGATGTGTTTGCCTCAAATAAATCCACCAACTTCGCTGGGCCAGGCAGCTTTTTTAATCCTCCTGCATCAACAGAGATGACAAAGGCCTTGCAGCACATTGGTGGCAGAGCTGGGGTTCACCTGTTCCAGCCCTCCCCAGCCACTGACCCCCTTTGTTGAAGAAGGCAGGTACTGATCCAGCCCTCTGGAATCCAGGAGCCACTCAGGGCTGGCTGGTTCTGCTCTGCAGGAACATTTGCACGGCTCTGGAGTTGCTTTGGGTAACAGGAGCTGTGGTAGTGCAGAGGATGGTGGCTTGTGTTGGGGACTGCCAAGAGCACTAGGCACATCTGGTACTGGGGGGAAGTGTCCCCGGGGCTGGCTTGTCCCTGCAGCCTTTTAGGAGCTGCAGGTGCTGTGGGGATGCAGTGGCACCTCTGGGCCAGAAACGTCCCTGCATATCCCAGGCTGGTGGCACATGGAATGTGCATCAATAGCCTGATTGAAATAACTGTGCCACTTGCTTGTCTTCCAAGACTGATGGAGACAGGGCACGTGGCGCTTGTCTGTAAATAAATATTTGCCAGAGAGACACGGATGCTGTGTCCCCATTCCCAGCGTCTGCTTTGGAACCTGTGCTTCTTGAAGCACAAGGAACTCCAAGCTGAGGTGGGGGATGGACTCATGGCCTGGCCCAGGCGCCCCATGGAGCAGCTCCAGGGTGGGTGACCGGCCCCTGCAGCGATGCCCCCAAAGCAGGCAGGAAACCTCCTGCTTCCCTTCCTGTGGGAGCAAAAGGGACTCCTGGGGTGAGAGCCGGGATCAGGCTGCAGGGAGACAAAATCCCAGCTGATGCCCTGAATGCCATGACAGCCTTGGGAATTGCTGGAGGCAGGATCTGGACAGAAGGGTTTGGTGCTGTAGGTGCTGATGTTTAAGGCTTTGAACCTCCAAGCTCTCTGGGCTTTGCTTCCCACCCTGCATTGCATTAACCTGTGCCAGTTCAGAGCCCAAAGCCAAGTGAGGGATCCTTGCCCTGCCCGGATTCCTGCTGCTGGCAGCGGGCACTGGCCCATGTCCCCACTCAGGGGACACGTGGAGTGGGCAGTGCAGGCTGTGGTGGGGAGGGGCCAGGGGGGTTTGGTGTTCGGGTGCTGGTGCCAGGGTGACATGGGCCCCATGGGTGCAGGGGCCTGGAGGGGGTGCAGGGTGTGGGAGCCGTGGGTGCTGCAGAGAGTGATGGGGGATGCGATGCTGGGAGGGGGCAGGGGTGCGAGATCCGGGGGTGCCCCCGAGCGCTCGTTAGCCTCGGCCCAGCCTCCTCCTTAATTAGCCGCGGCCGAAGCCGCTTATTAGCGGCGACCGGGGCCGGGCGCCCTCCCCGCGGAGGCGGGCGGGAGGGGAGCGCTGCCGGCCCCGGGGGTGCGGGCAGAGAGGCAGCGGGGCTGGAGCCCGAGCCCGGGCAGAGCCGGCGGCGGGATGGGGCAGCCGAGGGGTCCGGCCGTGCTGCTCCTCGCCCTGGGTGAGGGGGTGTCTGGGCCGTCCGGGCGGGGGTGGGGATGCGATGAGGGGTCCCTTCTCTTCGTCCCTCCTTCTCTCCCTCCGTCACGGGCCGGGTCCTCGCGGCTCTCCCTGGCCGTGCCCCCCGCCGCCCCGGGCCGGGGGTGCCGGTGCCGGCCGTGCATCCCGGGCGGACTGGGGGGGTCGCCCCGTGCCCCCCGGGCTCTCGGCAATCGCCGGCAGCGCCGGGCTCGGGCGGGGGGCGGCGGGGGCTCGGGGCCGTCCGCCGTGGAAGGGGCCGGGACACGGCGGGGCGGAGGTGGCTCCATCCCCAGGGGTGTCGGTGCTCACTTCGTCCCCGGTGCTGGCAGGGCACCTGGCCGGGCTGCTGGCAGCGGGACCCGTCTGTGCCGACGCTTACCGGGGCCTCTCAGACTGCGTTCTCAAGCTGGGGGACAGCATGGCCACCTACGAGGAGGAGGAAGGCATCGAGCTGCAGGGGCTGCACCGAGTCTGCAGGTGAGTACAGTGCATGGCCAGCGTGGCTTTTGGTACTGCCTTTGTGTGAAGTCTTCTCCTCCAGCCCTCCCGGGTCCCATCGTGCCTGCACATACACATGTGTTCCACACCTCACTCTGGTTTCAGACAGACCTGGTGAGCTCCCTTCCTTTGTCCATCCATCCATCCATCCATCCATCCATCCATCCATCCATCCATCCATCCATCCATCCATCCATCCATCCATCCATCTCCTGCTTGTCTCCCTGGTCAAGGAGCTCCTGATGTGCAGGTGGCTGCTCTGCCCCAGCACTGCCAGGAGCAGCCTGCACCCAGCCTCAGGTGGGTCCTGACTCCCAAAGCCAGCCTTGTCCCTCCCGGCCCAGGCCCCTCGTCCTTCAGGCTTGGATTTGCCCAGCCCTGGTTTTCCGGAGTTTGTAGCGATGCCCTGAGATGACGGTGTCGGGAGGATGGTAACTTGAGCAGAACTGAAGAAGAGCTGTGTAATGAGGGGTGGTGTTGGGCAGGTTTGGGGAAAGAAGCAGCAAGGTGGAAGTGTTTGCAGAGATGGAGGCAGCCTTGTGTCCGCAGCAGCAAGCTGTGGGGAGCAAACAGGAGTTAGAAGGAAATGCAGACAGCAATGAAGGGAAAACCCACGTGCCTGGGGGCAGTGGAAACCTGGCAGGGCAAGGCAGAGGACTGAGTGCCCTGGGGTCAGGTTTTCTGAGCTGCTGGAAACCACCCTGCGGGCTGTGACCTGCTCTGTACTCCCCCTTCTCCAGGAGACAGCCTGGCTCAGGATGAACAGTGTCTCTGGGACGTGCCTAAGGCTGGGGTGAAATGGGCCCTGCTCTGGTTTGGACAGCAACTGATACTTTGGTTTTGTTAAATGAGGATTCCGGGTATGAAAACACAAGTGAGCAGGCAGTGCAGCCCGTGCTGCCATCGACTGCTGAAGCTCGTGTGAAATGTGCAAATTGAGGTTTTCTGACAGCTCTGGGGCACAAACCACTGCAGAACAGGTCCTGGCATCTTGCTCTGCACCTTCAGGGACATGCCAGCTTCTTCTCCTGGTCCTAATGCACTGCTAGCCAGGTTTGCTGTGCCTGGAGAAGCAAGCTGATGATGTCCCTGCTTCCTGTCAGGTACTTCCGAATTATTTGCCTTTGACCCTCAGTCTTATCCACTGCTGTTTGCATTCCTGGTGCTGTGGTCCCCTCTCCAGGAGCATGGGGGTGGACACGGAACCAGGAGCTGCTGTGGGAGCTGGTGGTGTCTCAGCTCTGTGTGTGGTGCTGCCCTAGAGCAGCAACTCACTTGCCAACAGTCTGCCTGAGCAGATGGGGGCTGTGAAGGGTGAAGTTGCCATCCCCGCTGAAAACAGATCCAGGCAGGAGCTGCCATCCCCCTTCACCTTCCTCCAACCTTCTTTTGCCTGAAGACATGGGCCGGGTTTAACTCTCACCTGGCAGAGCTGCAGCTCCTGCCTTCTGCTGCAGTGCCAGAGTTTGCCTGGGTTGGCACCAGGTTTTCTCATTATCTGGGGACGTTTATTCTGCCACAGTGACTCGGTTTAATGAACTCTCCCACAGCTGGTGTTCTGACGTGAGCCCCGGCAGGACAGCTAGGTGAGCAGAGTGTTGGTGTTTGCCTGTGTGCACAGGGTGTCATCAACCTGCCAGGCCATGGGTGCCCTCCCTGTCACAAAGCAGCACCTACAGCAACCTTTGGGGCTGTACAGAGTCCCAGTACAGAGTCTGGTTGTCCCATACTCAGCAGCCAAAAAAAAACCAGGGTGGGGGGAGCCTGTTCTGTGTGTTGGGATGGGTGGGGTGGTGTCATTATGTCCCTCTTGGGGGCTGTGGTTTTCAGCCCTGTTTCTGTGGGGGCTTTTCCCTGCCTGGTTCTAGTCTGGAAGAGAAAATAAAATCCAAGTTGCTGTCCACAGGCGAAGGGGTCTTCAATGAGCAGCTCCCAGTTTATTCCTGCAGGACCATGAGTTATCTTTGCCTTTTTTCCCCGTTTTCCTCCCCAAAGCCTCTGTACACTGAACATCTACTCACACAGGCAATACCCAGCAGATAAATGGAGATGCTTCTAATGAGAACACAGGGAATAACTCCTGCCCCTGCCCATGCCTCAGTTAATGCTGCAATGCTCTGTGGGAGCTGTTGTCCCTCTCTGTGCTTTGTGCTCCCTTTTGCCCTTGACTCCACTTGGAGAAAGCAATGAATGACGCGCTGGGCCTTTGTTTGCAGCCTGTGAGAGATACTCGGGGTGCTTGGTGCTGAAGGGAAACATTTGTTCATGGAAAATAATGAATTTTATTGACTTCCAGAGATGGGGGAAAAAAAGATGATTAAATAATTTCAGTGTTTTGAAGTTTGGACTTTTAGCCAAGATGCTCTGGCAGATGATGGAGGGGATGAATAGTCTGGGCAACTTGCACAAAACACAGGGGCTGTTGCTGCTCAGAGGGCAGGATCAGGGCAGAGAGGCTCTGCCTGGCATCCAGCACCATGGGAATGCAAAGGGACTGACAGTGTGGTGTCTCCCCTGGCTGCAGGTACTGGGATGAATTCCACACCTGTGCCCTGTCGGCGCTCTGGGAATGCCAGAAGGAAGCAGCAGCCGTCTGGGAGATGCTGAGAAGGGAGTCCCGAAAAAACAGGTTTCAAGGCAGCTTGTTCGACCTCTGCAGCCCCAGCATGGCCCAAAGCTCTGCCTGGACCCACGTTCCCAATGTTTCCATCCTCAGCATCCCCCTCATCGTCACTTGGGTGAACTTATAAACCGCAGCTCTGTGAGTATCCCAGCAAAGGCAGTGGCAGTTTGTGCTGTGACATCTTTCTGATGGTTTTTCCAAACCTGAGGAATATCCTGTGTGGAGCTCAGGGACACTCAGCTCCATCCTGCACCTGTGGGACATGGGAGAGCTTGGCAGAATCTCCTGGATGTTCCTGTTTGTCTGTAATTTGGAATAATGCCTGTGCACTTCTGCTTCAAGACAGAGACACAGATCTGGCTGTCTGGAGAATTTGGGAGCTTACAGGTATGGGGCAGAGGATTTATGGAAAAGTGATAAATTCTGGAAAAATGGCAAATGTTTTGGACTCTTTCCAGTCTTCTATGGCTACTGTTTACTTTGCTGATTCTTTCCATCAGATCAACTCTTCAGGTTTTGGACTTAGGCACTGAAAACAAGATGGGCATTTTAACCACTATTCTGTGAGGTGCAAGGGGTGGTGTCTGTCCTGTCACAGGCAAAAGGGAGACCTTCTGCCCTGTACTGGCCCTTCTGCTTTAAGGACATGGTGAAACCCCTGCTGAAGAATTATCACAGTTGCATGACTTGCCTTGCACACATCTGGATTCCTGAGTAACTCCTGTGTTATGTGTAGATCTCTTTTCTAAGGACACAGAGGGCAAAAATATTTTGAGGGAGGGAGAGAGTCAAGACAGCAGGACGAAAGGGATTTATAGCAACTCCTGCTTTGAAGCTTTCCCTAAGGTACCTGTAAGCAGCTCTGTGGGTAGAAGTGTGTAATTCCAGAGTATTAAAGTGTGTTGTAGAGCCTACAGCATGGTAGAGGTTGTTTGTCCTGGCTTTTGCTCGACAGCACAATTTCTTCTTTTGCAGCTTCAGTGCAAGCCTGGAAGTATTTGGAACAGAGGGGTGTTTGCAAGTGATTTCTGAGTATGTTAGAGAAACACAGTATTCCTGGGCAGTCCAGGGCAGTCTGTTTTAAGGATGCTGCTGGAGCTCTGTGCCCTCCTGGCTGCTCAGGGCCCTGGGAGCTGTAACTAGTGTGGGCTGTGCTCTACAATGTGAGCAGAGGACCTGGGGCCCTGCCAGCCCCACAGACCCCACTGGATGCATTCCAGGTGGTGGGCAAGCTTTTACAGCAAAGGATCTTTTGGCCAACAGTGGTGCTGGGTCATCCTGTTCTCCCTTGGCACTGTGATGGTGTTCTTCCTCTTACCTTCACTACCATCAACTCTCTGCTCCTGCAGCAGCAGGAGGGAACAAATAAATCGAGGCAAATCCCAAGAAATAAGTCAGGGGGGAGCAGCTGGTGTTCAGACAGTGCAACTTGACTTTCTGCAGACAACAGAGTTGTTACTTCTGTGCTCAGTACTGAGCATCTGGGGCACAAAGCCTTGGGGTGAGCACTGGAGACAGGGGAAACCAGAGCACAGCAAAACCTGGAGTGAACCACTCAGATGCTTCATTCTTTAATTCTTCTTCCACTCCAACAGCAGTGTCTGTTTGATCCTGTTCCCCCTGCCCTGTTATCTCTTGTCCTGCCTGTGGCTTGTAGCTGGGGAAAGCTGGAGCAGGTGAGAGTCACGTACAACCGAGGCTGGAGTATTCTGGATCCAAATCCTGTACTTGCTCTTTGTTTAGAACAGCTGTTTAATGTCTTTAGGAAAACAAATAAGCACAGCCCCCCAATATCCCACAACCCTTACCTTCTCTTTGATTTTGGAGTTCCTCTCTGTTAAAACTTTCTGCTCTAAAACAGCTTTGAGGAAAAGGAAGGTAAAATTCTCAGATCTCCAAGTCGTCCTTTTGAAAAACCACAGATGCAAATGGCTGGCTGCCACTGCCACTGTCTTTGAGAAGAGCAGGTGTTGGGACAGATCTTCCCTGGAAGCAAATCCCTCAACTATTGCACATAAAAAACCCCAAAGATTCATTAAGGAACAAAGACCATCTGTCACTGTTCTGGTATGGAGCAGCAGATTTTTTTTTTAAAGCCAAAGGTGCTTCTAAATCTGACTGAAAGCATGTGAGAGAAAATTAGGTCTCACAGTATGGGAGTGATGAGTTTCCTCAATCACTATTTCATTTTTAGCAGAACTTCCTCTATAAGTAGGACAATTACAGTAGAATTCCTTTTAAAAAAAGTAATACTCAGATTCAGTCCCCCTGGGCAGTCAGCAGCCTTTCAGAGAGCATTTCTGACCCTACAGCCACCTCCTGCTGACGCAGTGCAGCTCAGTGTGAAATCCACATTTGTCAAGGATTCTTCTCCTGGCCTTGCTCTGAGTCTCTCCAGATGCAAAGCACCCAGATTTCACCCCCCAGGAAGGCTGCTGAAGCAGTTACAGCATATCTTGCGCATTCAAAAAGAAAGGGTAAGTGTTCCTCGGTCCCAAGTCTTCACCTCTGTTCTTGCAGGGGAACAAAGGTAGCAGCTCTGTTAATTTGGGTTCACAGCAACTCTGGGATCAGCTGGAAGAATGTGGCTTTCCCTCCTTGGTCTCATGTTCACTGTAATTAGTCTTTAGCTCCCACTTGCCCTAAGAACAGCCCCGAAGAACAGAGTTCACACTGTGCTCTGGTGTGCTGTTAAGCCTCGAGGTAAACCTGCAAACTTTCCCTGTCCCTGCAGGACTGGGATGTTCTTTCTCAAGAACAGCATCAAAAAGCAGGAGAGGACAAAGTGACCCTGAGGGAGTCTTAAAAGATGCCTGACAACACACCAGTGCTTGTCACCCCGAGGCAGAACTGCCCTCTGCTCCGCCCTGATCCCAACCACAGGCACACTCCTGCTCCTCCTTTCCGAGGGAGATACTGGCACCTACTGGAGACCAGTTTATATCCATGCTGAGGTAACTGGGAGAAAGGCAAGTATCTTTGTATATGAGAACTGAGCAGATTTTGAGAAGGGATGGACTGTCTGGCTGCAGGGGCAGCCTGAGGAAGTGACCTCGGGGTGGCCCTCCAGGCTGGCTCCTGCCCAGAAAAACACTTGTGTGAAGTCTTCCCTTTGAAAGGCTTGCTGCTGTTTGAAACTCTGCTTACAGGGGGTTTGGTCAGGAAGGGCTCCTGGTGAAATCCCAGAATATAAGAAGTGCTGGTTACATTTGTTTAGACAGAAATCCTCCTCTGGGACAGCCCTGCCGAGTATGTAAAGCATAGGATGTTATCCTGCCTCAGTTTACAGTGTCTGAGGGTGAGAGCAGGGATTGAAATACAGCTCAGTTCCCCAGGAACAAAAGTCAAAAGAGCAGCTTTAAGGAGTTTATCAACTTCTGTATCTTCACATCATCCCACTAGTTTTCAACAAGATGAATGAGCAAATAACTTATGCAAGTTAACATTTACAAATATTAATGTACAAAGGGAAGTTACTGCAGCAAGATGCTGCACAGAAGAATCTGTCTTTAGACCTGGCTTGGTCCTTGTTTGGGATTGCACAAACTGGTCATCCCTCAGCAGAATCCAGGCAGGGTCTCCTTGCTTGGGCTGTGGGACCTGCAGGAACCACCCAGCCCTGACCCCTCAGCAGTAAGGGGGTGTCACTGCCTGGTGAAGTTTATTTGAAGTGTCTCTAAATAAAGGCACATCCTGTTATTCTGAGAAATAACAGCAGTCTCTTACTGAACATCACCTCCACCAAAGCAGATCTGTTGCCTGGCAGGAACACCCAGACAAGTGGAAGAGCAGCAGGTGGCTCCAGGACACCTCCAGCGTCGGGTTGAACATGGAGAGACCCTGGACTGCTGGCACTCCTCCTGAAGTGGGATTATGCCAGCTGACTTCCCCAGACAGCACTCACTGATGCCTCCCTTCCAGAGCAAGAGGTATGCAATGTTTATTGTAGGAACTTTGATGTGCCCCAGACAGTGGGCATCTCACAGCCAGGTGTTCTCTGGCTGCCTCCTTCTGTTGCCATGATACAGACACTCGTGGTACTCCTTGAAGTGCTCAGCTTCCCAGGAGAGCCATAACACACTCACAGCAACATAATGTTTTTATTATTACAAAAGATTTCTTCAGCAAACTGCCGTCTGTCACCTCTATGTATCAAACATGGAAACAGCAAACAAACCCATCTAACGTTATAGGTTATTTAGTGTCTCAGCTGGTGATTCAGGTAAGTACAACTATTTTCCTCTTCCCCATCCATTCGCTTCCTTGACTCCTTTCCCAACCAAAGCCCCAATTGGTCACAGACTGGAAGCAGCAGCTCCCAGCCCCACTGCTCACCATGCCAGCTCCTGGAAGAAGAGCTGACCACTGTGTTCCCCATACAGGGCACTCCCACATTGTTAAATTCCAAATGCTCCTCTCACTCCAAGTTTTGCTACCTGGCTTTTAACAGTCTCTCGAGCGAGGAGTTTAAGGGCACGCTCTCCATACAGTCATATTAATGCTTCGTGTTAACAAAATAAACATCTGCTCCTCCGCCGCTGCCAGCTGATGCCACAGGAGATGCTCCCACTCGTGCAGCCACCGAGGTCCAAAAAAAACCCCAAAAATGAATAACAAAGTCTCAACAGACCCGCTGTGCTTCTTCAGGGATGGTTCTGAGGCGTGTCCGTGGTGGGAGCGAGCCTAGACGCTGGCCTTGGGTGCGGAGCTGAGGGGGATCTCCCGCAGCTCGATCCGCATGCACAGGTACTCGCCGATGGCCGCCATCAGCGCCGTGCACACCGCCTGCACCAGCCACCACGTCAGCGCCCACGGGAACCGCGAGTTGTACAGCCAGCAGCCCAGCAGGTGGAAGAAGTGGACGGTGACGGTGAAATCCAGGCACTGCTTCCCGCGGCGGATGAAGTAGAGCAAGGCCAGGGCGCTGCAGAAGCAAAAGGCAAGGAGGGGAATAAGCCGCGCCGGGCCCGTGGAAAAGGGCAGCAGTGCTGGTTATTTAGCAGTTTTAAAACTTCTTCAGATGTTACAAGAACGGGTTGGGTTTGACCTCTCTCCCGGCCGCTGCAGCAAGATTTACATTCTTACAGCTTTTTAATTACGTGGCGGCAGGGAAAGGAGATTTTAGTGCAAAGAACAGGCAGGAATTTTTAAACTATCTCCCCCAGTAATCTCTGTGCAGTGGCAAAATTCGTAAATCTTTACAGATCGGTGTTTGCTGAGATCCATTAATTCTGACTTTCAGTAAAATCTCTCACAGGAGCAAATCTCATTCCCAGCTGGGAAATTGAGGCAGTGAAGCGAAATGACTTTTCCAGGTTCTAGAAAGCCAGGAGTCAGCAGTTCCCAACTGCCCTCAGCAGACACGCTCAGCCAGGCACAGGGATTTTGGGAGATGCTTTGAGAGAGGCGGGACATCACACTGAATTCTCTTATGGTTCAATGTTAAGGAAGGACAAGACGCAGGCGCTCCAGCTGGCTGCAGACTTACCAGGTGAGTGCATTGAGGATGAAAGCCATCATGGAGAGCCTCCCCGGCGGGGTTGAGAAGCCTAAAATCTACATGGGACTATTAGTAGGAACCCGCGGCACAAATCGCAGCCCCAAATCTGCTCCCGTGGCCCAGCCACATCAGCACGGCCCCACATGGATCAGGAGCTACACCAGGAGCCTGGGCAGCTCTGTCTGTCTGTCTGTCTGTCTGTCTGGGGGTACCTATGGGAAAGGGAAAGGTCTGGTTCTATGCTGAGGGGAAGCTCCTAAACCGGGAGGGGGGTGTGTCCATCCTGGGGTTACCTGTATGGGCAGGGGCAGTTTTCTTTATACTGGGGGTACCTATACAGGCTGTTTGTCTCTGTAAGGGGGTATCCCCTATACAGCGAGGTGCTGTCTCTACGCAGGGGTACCAACCTATACAGGGTGTCTGTCTCTATACGGGGGTACTGTCACTAACCCAGGGTACCATCTGCACATCGAGGTGCTGCCCCTACCTCAGGGCACCCCCTGTTCAAAGGGAGGGCTCTGCTCTGGGGACACCTTACACAGACAGCGGGGCTGTGTGCTGGGGGGCAGCTACACGGGGCTGGGGAACCTCTGCCCCCACAGCGGGGTGCTCCCTGGGCGGGGAGCTCTCCCTGACAGCGGGAATGCCCACACCGGGAGCGGGGTCTGACTCCCCCAGCGCAGCCTCCCCCTCCCCAGCCCAGAGGCCTGCGTGCCCACGGCGGCTTCCCGGGGCGCGCCCTCACCTCGTCGCCGAAGACCTGCTGGAGGGAGGGCCCGGTGCTGCCCAGGGTGCCGAGGAGGGCGAGCCAGAGCCCGAGGGAGCCGTAGTAGCCGGCCTGCAGCAGCACCATCTGCGCCACGATCAGCGCCGGGTCCCACACGTAGCTGCGGAACTGCGCCGCCATGGCCGGCCCGCCGCGCGCCGCCCGCGCCGCCGCCGCAGCGCCCCCTGGCGCGGGGGAGGACCCGGCGCCCGCCCCGCCCGCAGCCCCCCCGAGCTCGGGGCAACCGCGGCTCGTTTGAGTGTTCGCCCCCGGTTTAGATGTTTTCTGAAAGGCTGTTTGTGCTCGAGGGTTGTTAAAATGAGCCACGCGAGCGGCGGCTGAGGGCGCTTGGCCTGTTCAGCCTGGGGAAGAGGAGATGCCGTGCTCTCCGACATCCCCACGCCGGGCAGCGGAGGGGCAGGCGCTGATCGCTGCTCTCTGCTCGAGGGGGGGAACGGCCTGGAGTCGTGTCAGGGAAGTTTAGGGTGATAATAGAAAAAGGTTCTTCCCCCAGAGGGTGCTCGGACACTGCCCAGGCTCCCCAGGGCAGTGGGCACGGCCCCAAGGCTGCCAGAGCTCCAGGAGGGTTTGTGCTCTCCGGCACACGGTGGGATTGTTGGGGTGTCTGTGTAGGGCCAGGACTCGGACTTGGGTCCGGGTGATCCTTGTGGGTCCCCTTCAGTCCAGAACATTGTGTGTTTCTGTGTTTGTGAGCACTGGGGCATTGCCCCAACCCCTCGAGCGCTGCCCGAGTGGCCGTGGTGGGGAGGGGACCCCGGGAGCCCCAGCACTGTTTGGTTTGTGACACAGAGAGGGTTGTCAGCAGTGGGTGGTGTCCGTGTGCTCTGTGCCCGGTGACCAACACCTGCCTGCTGACCAACACTGGTTCTCTGGCATCCGCCTGCCCTGGGCATCCCCAGCCCTGCCCCCTGCCCTGAGTCAGTGCATTCAGTAACTTGGCTGGCCAGCCCTTGCTAAAAAGACAGAGTCCCTGATGCCCTGCCATACCCCTTCTGTGATCAGCCCTTGGCTGCTGGGTCTTGTTTTGGTAGCCTCAGTGAGCTGTCCTGCTTGCTTGGCTTTAGATAGGAGAATTGTCACTGTCTGAATAGTAAAATCCCCAAGGCTGTGTGGGACAGTGGAGCATTTTGGAGATCAGGCTTCCCCAGACCTCGCTCCCTGCCCATCTGCGCTGCTGTCAGTGCATTCAATAACTTGGCAGAGCAGCCCTTGCTAAAAAGACACAAATACCAAACATACAAGAAATTGTTGTCCCGGGATATTTCCTTTCATCTCGAGGGCAGTTCCTGTAGGCGCCGAGGCTGTTTGGCAGCTGCTGCCCAGCTGTGCTCATTTTTTAGCTTCAGGCCACTGGGCACCAGGATGTTGTTTCGAGTCCTGGTATGCCCTGGCAGCACCTTTCCATTGCAGGGCTGAGTTGTGTGCAGGGCTTGGCTTCTTTTGGGAGGTTTCTTCTGGTACATTTTAGCCTCATGAAATGGCCAGGTGCCAGAATCCCTCATGCTCTGCCATACCCCTTCTGCGGTCAGCTCTTGGCTGCTGGAGCTCATTTTGGTGGCCTCAGTGAGACATCCTGCTTGATGGGCTTCAGGTATGAGAATTGTCACTGTCTGAATAGCAAAATCCCCAAGGCTGCTTGGGACAATGGAGCATTTTGAAGATAAGTTCTTTGCTGGAAAAAGGAGAGGAGGCACCCCCGGGGTATTTCGGTGGATGGGGGAGTTGCCACAAGAGCCACTGTCACCTGGAAAAGAGAGGAGGAGGACCAAAGGGGATTCCAGCTTCTATGGGAGGTGATAGGCCCACATCAGTCGTGGGTGTGGAATATGCTGGCTATGGGAACTCAGATTATGATACGATCTCTGACAGTCTCTCATGACTTTTTTTCCATGCCTCATATGGGAAGTTCCCTAAGCAGCTTTGCTGCATGTTTTCCTTTCCTCATGCTGGGAATTTCACTGGGCCAAGGCAGGTTTGACACATTTTGTTCCTTGTTCCCAGACCTGCTCCTGGCAAGGATTGTGCAAGGCAGAGGCAGTGAGTGGTGGACATGAGCCACTGCTGCCGAGTTCTCACTCGGGCCTTCGGAGAATTTATCTTTGCAGAAGCTCCAGCTCAGCCTGTGCAGAAATGAACACAGGAAAATCCCAGCCCTGTCAGGGCTGTCTGCTGACAGCACATTGCTTAGCATAAATTGTGCCACTCGACACTTCCTCTGTTAATTCTAGGTAAAAAATTGGTTTCCTTTCCTGAAATGTGCTGTGCGTGGCTGTCGTAGATGTGCAAGCCATCACTTAGATATTAATTCTCACTTACCTCTTTCTTTTATAGTCCCTTATAGGACTGACTTTCCTGTGCCAACAAAAATTTCGGTTGTTTAGTCACAGCTGCCTAAAACTCCAAGCTAGTGTAAGGTAGGACTGTTGGTATTAATTGCTGGATGTCTTTCCAGAGCCAAATAACTGATTTATCCAAAGGTCCCTGTGATCACAAGATGCAAGCTGGTGTTTTAGGAGGGGTTGACTTGAATTCCCTCTGAATTTGAGGCTCCTCCCTGTTTGGTTGCTGGCCTGTGGCTGAAGGCATCCCGTGGGCACGGCAGCAGCTGAGCTTGAGGTGTGATTTGAGGCTCCTTCCTGCCCTGGGCTGGCAGAGTATACCCCTATGATGTGGTGAAGTGCTGTGGCACAAAGACATCTGTGCCAAGGCTCGTTTGCAGCCCAGTTTGTGAATTTGTTTCCTGGCTGACATTTGTGAGGGCATGGTCGTGTCTGTTTGTCTGTGCTCCTGATCCAGCTGTCCCTCCTCTCCAGGCTGCTCCAGCTTAGGGAACCACATCCTTCTCCTGGAAAAGAGGGTGTTCTTCCCATGAGGAGCCTTGCCCCACACCCCTGCTCTGTGGAAGAAGGTTTAAAGTGGACCTGGAAAGTAAACTGTAGTGGGACATTCTCAATTTTCCGTTTCTTCCTCTTTAGCTCAAACAAAAGTCGGAGACAGCTGTGAAGAGAACATGTGTTGAAGGGGAAAAGGAAACACTGAGATCATGATTTCTAGGGTGCTGCTCACTGGGCTTCTGGTTAGAACATCCTTTTTTAACCAGTGACTGTTTCGTGCGTGACACCTGCGTGTTGTGAAGAGCAGCAGGGGAAGGAGAAGTGGCAATGTGCCCAGGGCAGAGCAGATGCCCCGAGGGTGTACCCGGGTCACATGCAACTATTGTGGTCTCTTCTTTATCAGGAGCATGGAAAAAGAATGCCCTATTTAGCCAGGAATTCTTTCAGTGAGAAATAGCTGTCTAGGAGGGTATTGTTTTTCCTCCTCAGGAATCATTGCCTAAAAAAGGAAGCTGTTTATTTAGGTGATCCATATTTTACTAGCTGGTGTACAAAGGGTGGTGCTGTCTGAGTGATCCTTGCTGGGGTTGTTTCCCTCTTGCCAGGCAGGTAGGACTTGTGCTAAGGTGACCTTTGCCAAAGGGACAGTAAGGTTAAAAGCACACATTTCCAGAATAAGTTGGCATTAAGTGGCTCAAAGTGCGGGATGAGAGTTTTCAGTCACTCCTCTTCCTCCACCCATGTGGTGTGCAGGTGTGTTTTTCCAAAGAGTGCAGAACGGGCTTTGGGAGTTGAGATTTTTTTTAACACTCTTCTTAAGGTTTCTTTGTGCTCAAGAGTCCTGCCCCGAGCTCGGTTTAAAATCTGCCTGTAGGAGCTGTGCTGAGCTTGGCTGGAGAATCTCTGTTCCTGGCTACTGCAGCAGCATTTATGATCTAGAATTGTCTAAAGGGCCCCGTGTGTGGTCTTCTCAAGACTATCTACACATTTCTTGATGTGTCATGCAAAAATGTGATTCCCCTCACCCTCCAAATGTGTTGTATTCTGACACTCCCTTCCACTTCCAGCATGTTTGCATTGTGTTGGTGACTGACAGCTGTTTATTTTTTATTTTCTACATGAGTTAGGTAAACCTTCATATGGAGCACGGGGTTAGGAACAATGGTGGCCAGCCTGTGTTGTTTCTCTGCCAACTGTAATTTTTGAAAGGAGAAGGGAACTGACACACCTTGAATGTTAAAATTCATTGCCCAGAACAAATGTGTTTCTCAACATGCATTTTGTTTTTCTTCTGCCTCTCTCCCTTGTAGTTTAGTAGTTAGTCATTTCAGGAAATGACATTTCAGTGGTGCCTTTTTGCTTGCTGGGCCCATTTGTCCTGTTGCTCTCCGTGAATGTGATATACCCATGGATTTTCTGCATTATTCCAGGCAGGAGAATGTTGGCATTTTGAGACTGAACATTTGAAGGGCAAAATGAAGGAAGCTATTCTGTGGCCATGGGTTTACAGAACGATATTATGATTTTTGTGACTGCATTTCTGCCACAGCCTATCTCCAACACATTTCCTCTGAGTCTCTCGAGATACAGTCACAGAATGTTTCCGTGTGCGTGAGAAAGGGAGGTGGATCTACACAATGCACTTTGAAAATGTCATTGGTAAAGTTACATACATTTGTTCTCAAGGTTGGAAAGTACATTAGGGTCAAGTTTAATTTTCTTTTCTGTTTTCAGAAGCCCAAGATCAGTTTGCTTGAGGGACTGTGCATGGACAGGTGTGACTTGGATGGACAATGTGTGTGGTCCCTGGGCCACTGACTCCTCTCCATTCTATCGAAGCAGACCTTCCCCAGGAGGGAAAATGCTCTGCCATGCAGGGGAAATTTTTGGAGGAGTGGGTGTGTGTTGAGGGGAATGACAACCAGGAGCAGTTCAGGGTAATGTGCTTGTTTGGAGAGGAAGTTAACAGGCGAGTGAGCAGGGTTTGTAGCCACAATACAGAAAGCTGGTTTTGAAAGCATCTTTGTGGTGGCTGCTTTACCTGGAAGGAGGTGTACAAAGGTCATGGCCATATGTACACAAATACAGGTGGAATTTAGAGGGTTAGGGGCCATGGAGTGCTTCTGGCCACCTTGTGCTGCCGAGGCTGTCTCCTGGCTGGCAGATGTTGTCATGGTATGGACCAGTCTTTGCACATTTGACCCGTGTGCTCTTCTTCCTCACCATCTCCTGCTGCCCACCTCAGCTGGGTGTCCAGAGCTGGAGGTTCACTGGAGCTGGGCTCCCTGACCACACCAGGAGTGACCTTCATCAGCTCCTCTGTGTGATGAAGTGAGGGTAATAAGGAAGGATAATAACCCAGCCCACAGCTCAGATCCCTCCCTCATGGCCTTGGCTGCTGAGGTGAACCAGGGGGTGAGTGATACATGGCTGTCCTGAGCACAGAGGGTCATGTGCTACAGCAAATTCCCCCACAGTCTGCCCTGGGCTGGTTCCTACCCTTACCTGCACATGTGCTGTCTTCAGATCTTACTTTATTTTTTTAAGCCCTGAGCAGCTCTTTGTCACTTTATATTATGCCAACCAGCTCCACAGCCAGCTCCGCACAGCACTGCCAGGAGATCCTCCTGCCAGCGGTCATGTGTGCAGGCACAGTCCTAACAAACATTGAGGACACCTCTAGACCTCAGCTCACACCCTCTGTACCTGTTTATTCCCAAAGGAACAGGCAGTTGGGAAGGCTGCTTCACTTTAGGTATCTTTCTGGTTTAAGGTGAGACAGGGGGCTACAAGTTCTTTCAGGATAGCTTTGTAGTGCTGGAGCGGGCTGAGAACCAGATCTAGTGGAGGTGGTGTCCATACCTGGCAGGTGGGATCATGGCACATACACTTTGTAGTCTATGAGTTGCTTTCCTGTTCAGAAAATGACTTTATACTCTGCAGACTAAAGCCTAAGTGCAAACTGATGTGACTGCAGCGTGAGTGAGGGACTGACACGGAGGCCGTGCTGGTGGGAGATTTCAGGTACCCCTTGGGTTAAGGGACTGTAACAGATGCTTTAAAGCAAATTCTCATGGTCAGACAAAGTTATTAATGTGAGAAGAGAAACATAAATAATTAAACTGTGCTGTTGGGTTCTTCCCCCCCTCCGCCTTTTATCAGTGTGGGTTTTTTGCCCTTGCCGCTTACAGAGAAGGCAGATGGAGCGGTTTCGTGTTCCACCTCCGACGAGCCCCGAGTGATGTAACCTCGGCGATAACCGCAGCGGTGACGCTGCCAGGCGCGGGGACTCGCTCTCGCCTTTCTGTAAATGAGGGACTGTCACTTGTGGAATGCTGCGAAAGCGGATGCTGCGTGCCCGCTCCCCCCTCTTTCCCTTTCCCTTTTCACCCCTTTTCACTTCCCCACCCCTTTCTCTTTCCCCCTCCTTTTCATTCACACTCCCCCCCTTCCATTCTTTTTCCTCTTTCCTTTTCTCCCGGCCCCTTTCTCCCCGCCTTTTCCCCCTTCTTCCCCCTCTCTCTCTTCTCCCCCTCCCCCTTTTCATTTTCCCCCTTCCCCCCTTTCCTTTTACCTTCCCCCTTTCCCTTCCTCACCTTTTCCTTTCTCCACCCCCGCTCCCTTTCTCCTTCCCCCCTTTCCCCATAACTCAGTGACTGTCGCCGCCGGCAGGACGGGGGTCCCAACCATGCAGAGTGGGTTGCACACCCGCACAGACGGACCCGGGTTCCGCCGTGTCCCCCCGCGATGCTTCGGCCGTCAGCCCGGCAGTGTCCCCCCGTGTCCCTGTGCCATCCCCGGTGCGGTGGCGGTCGCAGCCCCCCAGTCCCGGCGGGTGCGGTGCCGGTGCGGGGCGGGGGCCGCGGGCATTCCCGGCGGGGCGGGGGCAGCGCCGCTCCGCCCCCGTGGGGCTGTGCCGGCCCTATAAGGGCCGTGGCGGCGGCAGGAGGCGATCAGAGCCCGCTGCGATCGGATCTGCTGCTGTCGACCTCCGTCTCTCCCGGTACAGCCCAGCCCAGCCCATCCCAGCTATGCCGCTGCCCCGTGTCCCGCTCCGCGCCGCGCTGCTGCTGCTGCTCGGCCTCCTCCTGCGAGCCGCCGCCGCGGAGTCGGTGAGTCCCGCCGGGCCGAGGGAGACGGGAGGGAAGGGTGGGAATCTGCCCCGCCGGGGAGGGCTCCCGGTGCCGATGGGTGGGGGGCCCGCGGGTCTCAGGCCCCGCTCGCCAGCAGCCTGAGAGCCGGTGCCACCGCTGCCCCCTCCGGGGTCTGTCCCGGGGCAGGGGATGGGGGGAAGGATGGGTGGCCGGCGATAGGGCAGTTACCGTTCCTCCCCCGGTTCTCCTGGCTCGCACGCTGCCTCTTCCGTCCAATGTCAGAGCTGTGTCCCGGCCGGTGCCCGGCTGTGTCCCGGCCG
>JAWWLV010000057.1:5334593-5361496 GCA_035041135.1 Platyrinchus mystaceus
GCTGTGTCCCGGCCGGTGCCCGGCTGTGTCCCGGCCGTGTCCCGCGGCTGTGCCGCTCCTCACGTACCTCGTTCTCCCCGTGTGCTCCCCGGTGCTCAGGGCTGGTAGGGTTGGAGCGTTACGGGGGTACCTGGCGGAAAGGAACTGCGCTCCATTGCAGCTTTGATCTCCAACTGCTGGTCGTGGACTTAAGCGCTCTAATCCTTCTTTTATTGTGACTGTGTGGAGGGTTGGAGGCGTGCGGTGCGTTACGGCACCTGGATAGGCTTTCCAGCCTTACCTGAGTTTGATTGTGCCAGTGCCTGGGGTTTTTCAAACCTTCCTCACTTTCGCATGGGAATGAAAAATGATGCATTACCATGGAGGGTTTCGGATGCTTCAAGTCGGCACGTGTGGGGTCTTCGTGGAGAAGCAGAGATTTTGCGATTCTGCCTTCCCCGCTGTTTGTTTGGTTTCGTGTGTGTCCGTCTTGCTGATAGTGCAATCGGGGCAGATTCCTCTGCTGGTCTGAAAAGAGCTTCTGAGATTAAGGTAACTGCAGGAGATCGGGGATCCTTAAGACTATAGATTTCATCATCCACATTGGTTTGCTTTGGCCTGAAGGCTGGGTGGGCAGATCTGAACCGATAAGACTGTGCTCCTTTGTAATAGGGGCACAGGGTTGGGGGGTTGCTGATTGTAGAGTAGGAAACTCTCATAGAGAGCATCTATAGTAATTGCCAGCTACTCTGCTAAAACCAACCAGCCCAAATCCACTTTACTCTAATCTGGTGTCTTTATCCCTGCTATTAAGCACGTGAATCGGTCGTTTGGGAACTGGCCCAAACTAGTAGGGCAAACCTTTGGGGCAGACAGCATCTGGACGTTGCACTGACCATGTTTGGTATGAAATGCAACTTGGTGTCCCTGGGGACTGGACTGGTCTGCAAGCATCGGATTTCTGCAAAGACAACAAATTTTGCACAGATGTGTTCTGTAAATCCTTATATAGAACTTGTACGGAGTATTTTGTCTGTATCTTTTAAGCTACCGAAGATGGAGTGTGTGCTTGAGAAGTAACACTGGCCTACTACAAAGCCTTATCCAAACAAATTGTTTGGGTTACAGGCTGCCGGGGAGGAGACGAGGATGACACACGGTTTGGGAGAGTTCTCCTGGCACTCCTCCCATATTATTTTTTTTTTTTTTTTAATAGCACCACCAAAACGTGCAGGGCTGCACAGCATGTGGCTCTTGGTTTTTCTGTGCGGGCAGGGTGAAGACAGGTAGCTGTTTCTTAACAAGACCGGGACTGTATTTCTTGTGCTTATGTAAGAGCGTGGATTTTGAGAGTGATTCGGTGCTTGAATATTTCCCCAAGCCTGTACAAACAGAAATGCCTTGGCTCTTTTCCCCTTGTGTGGCTTTCTGGTGTAAATGGGATTTCTCCGTGTGAAGCAATCCTGGGATGTGTAAGAGGGTGGGGAATATTACTGAAGTGCCGAAGTGTGACGTTTGTGCTCCGGCTGCGGGTGGGTGGGTTGTGTTACAACAGCCCCGCAGCTTTGTGTGAGAACATCCCCCTCTTCCCCGTGGGGCGGGGGGAGCCTGGAGCTGGTGCCTCATGTCCCCAGGTGGTCCCCAGCCCTCTCTGGTTGAGTGCCTTGGAAGGCAAAGGCTGTGTGGGCAGGGTGCTCCTGTCTGCTGTGCAAGGATGGGGATCCTGCAGAAGATGCTTTAGGGGGGATGGACAGAAAGCCACCAGTGCAGCCAAGACGTGGGATCAGTGGAGTTGATATAGGAATTGAGGTCTGCCTACTTGAGCAGAGTAGTATTGCTGAGCTCTCCCTGTGCTTTTAGCATCTAAAAGTGCCCCTGGCAGCACAGGAGGAAAGCAAGGGGTGTTCCCTCTGCTGCAGGCCTGGGCTCTGCTCAGTTTGGAGTGCGAAAGGGCCGAGTGCCCTGAGCTCAGCAGGGCTGTAGCAGTGCTAGTGGGCTGCAAACTTACTGCAGTTGTTTTACCTCTGGGCCTTGAACTATGCAGAAAAAGTCTCCATGCAGCACCACATCATGTTTGTGGGTCCCCAGCAGTACAGAAGAGCACAAATCCAACCCAGAAGCTGCTGGCAGAGGATTGCTCTAGGGGGAAGGGGGAGGCTTTGTGCTGTTAGTGGGCTCTGTTTGCTGGTTTAAAGCAGTCATGCTCGGAGGCCTCCTGATTGGCAAAGCTGGTGTCTTGTTGATGATAGCTGTGTTTGGAAAGTAGTGCAGCATTATTAATGTTAAAACCGGTTTGGCTTGTCCTGCTGCCATTGATCCCCGAGGCCTGTTCTTTCTGCTCTTTGCCCAGTTTCTCATCTGTCCCTCCCAATCAAATCAAGACATTGCTATCTGCACGTTTTACTTTATTTTTTACCTTGACTTGGCCAGCTCACATATAGAGCAAAACCCTGCTTTGCTTCAGCCTTCTTAAAACAGGGTGTTTATATAGGGTGTTTAAAGCAATGTTCCTTAGCCCTGAAGGGCAAGGAGCCCAGGACTTTTGGTAGACAAACCTAGAGATGTCTGTTGGGATGAAATGCCTGTAATATGTAGGAAGAAATAACCTCTCTAGCACCTTGTACCTTGTACCACACACAGTTCATGGGGTGGGAGCTCAGGGCTGCATCGTCCCTCTGTGGCTCAGATCCGTGTCCACACTCGATGTGGAGGTTCCTGGGGTGACAACATTCGCCCATGCAGTGCTTGGGGCACAGTCAGGGAAAGGGACCTGCTGCCCAGTTCTCATCTGCCCCAAGTGCTGCCAGCTCTCATGCTGGAGAGCACTTTCCCGTGGCTCTGAGTTTTCCGAACAGCTTACGCAAGAGGCACATTGGGCTGAACTTGGTACTTTTCAGATACCAGGAGATCATTTGCTCTGGGAAGTTAAGGCTGTTGTTAGCCAACATGGTTGCTCTCTTTCCTGCCTCTCCTGTTGCTGTCTCCCAAGGCTTTGGCATTTTGAGGTCTTGCAAAGGCCTGTATCCAGTCCAGCAACAGGGAAAATGTTTTTCCTATGTGTTTTTGCCTCTCCCTTCCCCTCCAAGCCTCTGTTAATGGCATTAATGTTGCCTTGAGCTGCTTGAATGGTTGGGGTGGGGAGGCCATTTGCTGCTCTCAAATGGAGCCTAATGTGACCGTGCCATGGTTTTCCTCTAGTGTCATACTGTCCCACTTCCACTGCAAGCTGGAAGCTGCCAACTTGACTTTCCAGGTGACGATGGAGAGGAGGGACACTGGCTGGCTGCTAAGCATGTGGACTTCAGCACAGCTCCTGCAGCTAGTTTTCCGTTCCCTCTGACTCCTGGTGCTGGTAAATACTCTGTTAGACATATCCTGGCTACTTGAATCCCCTTGGCTATAAGTTAGCACTAGGTTGTATTACATTTTGTGTGTGTTGTTTTGCCTCAAGTGAACAGATTGATGTTCTTAGATTTAAAGACTTTTTTTTTTTTTTAGTTAGGGATACTAACTGTGCCTGTAAGAGTGGCATAACTGTGGTTCCATGGTCTGCAATGTGAATTGCTTGGGTTGGCTTGTAAGATTACTTGATTAAGTTATCGTGGCTCTGTGATCCCACAGAACTAACTCCCCAGCCATCACTTTGGCTAGACAAAAGGAGCATCCATCCTTCAAAACACTTCCTAGCTCTTGAGTTAACATTTATCCTCTTGAGCCTGCTCTTAGATCTTGCAGCTGCATTCTCCCCCTTCACTCGGTACAGCCTGTTCCTTTATGCCCTGCAACAACAGCCGGGTTGTGCTGCTTTTGCAGCCTCAAACTAGAAGCTGATGCAGTTGAAACGCTGCAGAACCGAGGGGACAAACCCTGCGCACGCCTGACCTCCGGGGCTGCTGTTGGGGAGCATGTGTGGCTGTTTGTTTGAGACTCGCTGGAATGCAAATGCTTGAGATTAAGGATTCAAATGATTTGCACTAGAATGAGACTCTTGTGATGAGACTGGGCTTGGTGGCTCTGAATAGACAGGGCAGCCTAGTTAAAGAGTTTAACTTGTAATAAGCCACTGCTCTGAGGGACTGTAAAAGATCCTACATTAATGAGCTGCTAGGGCTGCACTTCTAGGTTAGTTCAGGCTTTTATTTTTTTGTGTTTAAGCGTGTGCCTGAATGTTTGTCCAGTGAATGCTGCTGATCAGAGCACCAGCTCTGCCCTGTGTCGCCATCGACCCTGACACCCTGACTTGCAGCAGTCACGCTCTGACTCAGGTTTCTGGCACTTGCCTGGCATCACAGCTCCCTTAGACACTGCTGTCACCCTCTGAGTAACAGCCTGGCCCCTTACCCAAAGCAGTGACTCAGACTTCCGAGGCTCTGCAGTGCAGAGGTGGATCTCTTCTTATGGGGTTAGAAAAGGGGTGACAGGCAGAACTAGGGCTTTTGCTTGGCACACGGTCTGTGCTGCCCTTGGCACTGAGCACCTTCTCTGCTGCCTCCTGTTTAATCTGGTTGTGGCTGTGGTGGGCAGAAAAGCTGTCGGGCTCTGACATGTGACTGCTGCCAGTAGCTGAGCTGGTGTTGGCAAAGGCAGATCAGAAAATGTCCCTGTCTTGAGCAGCCGTAACTTGCTCTGGCAGTTCGGTGGTTCCTTCATTTCCAGGCAGAAACAAGAGCTCCATGGGAGAGAGAGAAGCAACGGTATTAGAAAAGTGAGTGAAAGTGTTCAAAGCAAGCTAAAGGAGCAGAAAGCCTCAAAAGAGGGGGTTAAATACTTAATCCTGAATCTGGAGAAAATGTCAGCGTAGGAGGGGAAAACATGCAAGATGTAGCTGTGTCCCTCTCAGTTTCTGAAGGCTGACTGACTTGAAAAGTGTGCTTCTTGTAAAAGTCTTTATTTTTGCTGGAAATATGCACCCTTGTCAGTTTTATCCTTAAATCCTTTGAGGCTGAAAATCTGGTTATAAGATGCCAAGAGGCTGTTGTTAGACAAATTATTGGGATAACTTAAAAATCAAAGCAGTTAATTAAAATCTCAGAGAGACACTCCTTGGGGCAGGAAGGAGACTGGGAGACCCATAGCACTGTTACCCAAGCAGCTGGTGTTATGTCAAGCAAAACCACGGCTGCTTCTTGCTTAAGCAAATTGTGTTGTGTCAGGGATGGCAAAGCCTGCCATGGGAAGGATTTCTCTCTTCTGATGCTGCTCTGCCTTAGCTGCTGTAGGGGAAAAGGTGTCTCCACCGTGGTTCCTCTAACGCTGTGCTGCTGTCACACTTGAATACGAAGTGATGTGCCCTTGGCCCGCTTACCTTGCTGAGAGGCTCACCCTGCCTCCTGCCCTTCAGCTGCTGTTACAGTCCAACTGTAGCAATAAAAAGCAATGCTGACGTGCATTAATGACTGTGAAAGTGCCTTGGACTTGCACTGCAGTGGCTTGCACGGCACAGGAGCCAGAAATCTCTGTGCAGAAGGTGAGGTGACTGGGGGGGTATGGCTGCAAGGAGGGTACCTGGTGTGGTGGGGTGCTGCTGTGCTGGCCTGGAGAAGAGTGGGACCCAGAGGTGGAGGGACAGATCCTGGCCAGTGTGGTGCTAGTAGGGTGGCAGAAGCCTCTTTAAGGTGCCCCTTTAAAAACAGAGAAGCTCCTACTCTCCTCCAAATGGAAATACAGCCCTTACTGATGTCAGGAGCTTTTGCTTGGAAGACTCTGTTCCCCAGCGAGGTAAATATTTATTGCAACTCCACAGTGTGCAGAGGAGCAGAGTCTGGAGCCAGGATCTTGCAGGAGACTGTTTATGTGCGGGCTGTTCTTGGCGCTAATTCCAAATTTCCTGAGGCTGAGTATGAGGAGCAGGTCCTGCGTGTTGGTTACTCAGACTTGCTAGTCCAGCCGAGCGTGGGCTTTGCAGCGCCAGGGAAGGAGTGACCCAAACAATGGCTGCTGGCTGTGACAAAGTGGGCACAGAGACGTGGCTGGGGAGGGCTGGAAACCTGCTGCCAGCTGCTCACCCCCTGCTCAAAGTGGCGAGGAAAGCCTTACTGGGAGTTCAGAGCCTGCTGAGAGAGGAAAAATGCCCCTGGGAGTGACAGGTTTCCTGAAGTACAGCTGCATCATCCCCAATAGCACACTCTGTGTCTGCTGCTTTCTGGGCCCAAGCCAAGGCTACTTCTTCACAAGTAGGGAACGTCTTTGTTAAAAAACAAACAAACAGAAAAACCCAGCCCCAAACTCCAGGCACTGAAAACCCAGCCTCTGCTGCTGCTGCTGCTGCTGCAGCTAGCTAGGAAAATCCCTGCTGTTGAAATGTTTGTTTGTATAAATGCTCACACGGGTATGGCTGATAGTGGAGTGCTGCTGCCACGCTGTCTCGAGTGCTTTTGTGCCGATAACTTCCTCTGCCGCAGTTCTTTGCTGGCACCTTTGCCAACAGAGCAGCATAACCCTGCTGGCAGAGCTCAGCTGCCTGGGCTAAGCCGAAATCTTTGGGCTACTACTTCTGATTAGATTAAAACGGATCGTGGGAGGGGAAGCATTTGTAGGGCGCAGCGTTGGGAATCTTGACTGTACAAACAAGCTGAGATTAGCTGCATGGTGAGCCAGATAGGAAAGGCACCCTTTGAAGTTGGGTGTCTGCCTGGCTTAATTTTGCTAACATGCTGGCATGAGGGAGCATAAAGATCCCAAAAAGGCACGTCACGCACTTCTTGCCAAGTGGAAATTCTGCTTGTGTACGTGTTCGGGGAAATATTGGGGTGTAGCTGTATTCTAGGAAAGGGCAGTGAGGGCAGGTCTCTTCCTGGCGTCAGGGGGAAGTGTGATATATGAAATATCACAAGCCTGAAGCATCAGTGTGAAAAATCATCCTTGGTGGAAAAGCTGCTTTGCTGGGGCCTTTATATCCTTTTTTTCCTTCCACAGACAAGGATGCATTTGAAGCCTCTGTTATAGAGTAGGGCAACTCGGAATGAGTCGTGAGCTGGAAAAACTGAATTCCTTTTTTTACCTTGAATGGATTTCTCCAGCTTCTGAGCTGAGCCCAGGGCAGTGAGGTGTATGAATTGCCTATGATTAAGTTTGTAAATACCATAAAAAATATAATCTCTTTATGAACTAGGTGTGTATCACTGCCTGTGACCAGGAGAACCCTTCAGGGGTGTGAAATCCTGCCGCAGTTGTTTTCCTCTGAAGTCACATGAGAGCTCCTGCTTTTTCCTCCTGTAGTTTTCCTCTGAACGGTTATCTCTGTTTGCTTCAGGGCAAGTGGTGGACACACAGCCATCTGCAACTGCCTGCTGAGCTTTATCTTCTAGCTGAATGGGAAGCAGTCATCTCCTTCCCTCTCTGGCTTTGGAGCTGGGCATGGAGTGTTTGGAGCAGCGATTTTACCACCACTGCAGTAAACAGATCCCAGCATGTGCCTGTCTGGCAAAAGACTCAATCTTTATGGCTTTGCTCGTGGCTGATAATCAGGGAAAAGCAGTTGAACAAGAGTTCATTCCTTGGTAGTCTCTCCGGCCTGGAGGGAGCAGGCTGTGTGTGTAAGCGAGCGCACCGCGGTTCGAAGGTAACTGAGGCTTGACTTGGTGAGCGCAGGGAAAGCCTATTTTGAGTGAGCAGAGCCCGGGAGGATTCATCCCTGCTGCAGGGGAGGCACCCGTGACAGCGAGTGGCTCTGCAGAGCCCGGGATTACAGTGTCATTGTCACGGGGATTACGGCTCCGCTGCCGCATGAGCCCCCAGGAGAGCTGCTTGTGGCCACACGGCTTAAAGAATCCCAGGGGAACGGGGGCGAGGGGGGAGCGGCCCGGGCTGGGGCTGGGGTAGTGCTGGACCTGCCTTCTCCTCTGCACGTGGAGTGGGAGCACACGCTGGGAATGTGCCTGCAGGGAGATGGATACCTGGTTGGACAGGGACTGGGCAGGCTTCTCCTAAGTCACCTTGAACGAGTGATGCTTTTATCAGCCAGACAGTTCCCCAGCCTGCATGTTGCTCCTGCTCTGTCTTATTAAGCAAAACCCTGCTCCCTGCCTGTCTGTGTTACTGAGCATAATTCAGAAAATAATGTATTTTTCCCCCCTCTTTGCTAAGAGGCACAAAGAGTGTGCAGTAAGTGCTGTGGGTATGAGAGATGCCTGCAGGCTGTGGTCAGTACTTCAGTCTCTGGTTTCTCCCTTAGTCCTCAGGGGTGTCTTGGATTTACCTTTGTGGCTCACTGGGGTGGGAGTGCTGGATGGTGGCTGTCAGAGAGGAGATGGGCAAGGCTGGCTGTGGCTCTGCTCTAGGACTGCTTGGAAAGTGTTGAGCAAAGGTGGTATTTAACCATGTCTGGAAGCCTCAGGTGATCCTGTCATGCAACTAAATCCAAACATGTGCCTGGATGGGAGATGTTTAACTTTTGTCCTTTGGCACAAAGACCAGTGCAGGCCATGTGTGCTGAGAGTTATGTGGGACAGACTGACCAGAAATGGGTGGTAAAATAGTACCTCCAGGCATGGGCACAAGAAGCTGGGAGAAGTGGATTTTTTTTTACTTTTTTTACTGTGGCTGATGTGTTTGAACAAATTAGGTGTGACCTAGAACAAAATATTGATATTTGCTTTGCTCTCAGGACTAATGTGACTTTTGTATATTTATTTTTTTTTCCCCCTAAACAGAGCTGGAGCACGGAGGGAGTGAAGGGTATTTTGGGGGAATGTATAGACTCTTTCCTTACTAGTCTAACAGGAGCTGTTGCTGGAAGCGCCTGTCACTTCTAATAATGTCTTTTAATGCGTATTCAGATGGGAAGATAGTGCTGTCTTTGCCTGTTGCCCTCACTGCACACCTCCCTCAGTGGAGATGAGCTTTGTTTGGCTGTTTCACACAGATCTGAGCTGCCCAGCTTCCAGTGCTTGTGAGACTCCTCTGCCCTCCTGCTTTTGGGGGGCTGGTGAGCTCTCAGGGGGGTGAGCTCACTCCCAACCCCTGTTCCTTTGCACACTTGGTGTGAGCTTAAAAACCCTCCTGGTTTGTGAGCTCCTGCAAGAGCTTGGTGGAAGAGAACTGTATGGACATCTCCTCTCTTGGGCTGGGTGTGCATTGTGGTGGTGTGAGGTGAGATCTGTCCATGACAGCACAGGACTGGGAAAGATATTTCGTGTAGCCCTGCTTGCTGAAGTGAACTGAGGTGATCTGTTGAACTGTCCCTGAGTGCAGAGCACCTGAGAAAAGCCCTGGGAGCAGCTTGCACCTGCCTGTCCCTGCAGGCTGCAAAGAGTTAACAGGTCTGTGCCTCTGCCCCCTCTCCTGCCACCTCCCAGGCTGGCCCAGCTCCATGTGCTTTTGTCTAGGAAAGGTTGACTTTCACCTTGCTCCTGTTTACTCCTGGATTTGTGTACACAGTGCTGGGGAGGGAGACCAGGAGCAAGCACTGGGTCTCCATGCCAAAATAATAAACTTGATGATAAAGAGCTCTGTGAGCTGTGGATGCCCCAGTCCCTGCAGGTCTGACTCCCTATGCAACCTGCTGGCTGTGACCCTTCAAAGGAGCTTTTAATGAACTGTGGGTTTGATCAGAGACAAGGGCCAGCTGTAAAAGCCAGTTCCACGTCTGGAAAACTTTGTCTCTGCCCCAAAACATCATTTGGGTTTTTTTGAAAGGGTTTGCAAAGGCTGTGGTGAGGACATGTGGGCTGGGACAGGCGAGCTGCCTGCGTTTGTTATTTCCCAGAACTCGCCAGTGGCTTGGGAAATTCACACATTGCACACAAACTTTGCTTGCTGCCTCGATAAATAGATGATCCTGCTTTGAGAGGAGGTGAAGGGTGTCCTGGGGCTGTAAGGGAAGGCCCCAGGAGCATGAAATGGAGCGAGGTGGGTTAGGAATGGAGCACAGCAGGGCTGCCTGGGGTGCCAGGGGTGCGATTCTTGTGCCTCCCCTGAGCAAACAGTGTCTGGCTTCATCCAGTAGTACAGCCTGCCTTGGGCTCAAACATGAGATTTCTGTGCCCAGCTTTTCCAGGAATGATGCTCATAGTTCACGTGCCTCACGTGCCGGTTGTCTGGCATGAAATCAATTTATGTATTTATTTATTTATTTATTCATTTATTGCCACTGGCAGGCAGGCAGAGCTTCTGCTCCCCAGCACACTGTTTAATCTCCCGTGGTGCTTACTGGGGATAAAGCTGCTTAACATGAGGAAGAAATCTGGAACTAGATTCCTGCAGGAAAGGTTGATTTCTGTACAGACCCCTCCTAGAGAGGAGCATATTAATAGTAGGACTTGACTTCAGCTGCCAGGGTGAGGTGGAGCTGTGCAGCTGCCCAGTCCGACTCTCCCAGCAAGTCCCTGGCCTGGCTCCAGTCCTGGGACAACAGGTGGTGGAAAGCAGACTCTAAGCAGTGCTGATGTCCTTCCCCAGCTGGCAGTTGCAGAGGGTGTTAAGCTGAATGTGGCCAGAGATGACTTGGCAAGGGCTGACCATCATCCTGTGGCAGTCTCGTAGCTTTTTCCTCTTGGCTGCAGCCTGCGAGCGCGGAGGAAGTGCGGCCGCCTTCCGCAGTGCCCCTTCAAGTAGCAGAGCTGTAGGGAGGACTGTGTGCTCTTGGAAAGGGGTGTGCTTTTATTAAGCAAAGAACTCTAGGGAGCTCTTTATGTGGCACTTGGGAAGCCTGCAGCCCGTGCTTGTGAGTCTGTGAGAGTGCCTGTGTGCCCTTTCACAGGTGTGTATGTGAGGAATGTGCCTGCTCCAGACCTGCCCTTCAAGCACCACGCACCAGTGTTAACTCTTCCCAGGCTGCCCGTGCCCCAGCTCCCAGTTAGGGCCTGCTTCCTAGAAGTACCTGCCTTGAAAACCTGGAGGATAATTACGGAGGTGCCCAGCAGCCCTCTGACTTCCTTGGCAAAAGAATCTGGAACGTGAGGCTCACTGCCCACAGGAAAAGTTTCCTGTACCGTTTGAGAAGCTCTTGTGGCTTCCAGGAACTTCCCCTTCCTTGCTCAAGAGGATGATGAAGAGTGAGTTCAGGGAACGCTCCCGTATAATCTTATTTATGCTTGTGAGTCAGTAATTTCCTTATGTCCTGTGCTGGTAAACACTGCCTGTCCTGATTTCAATAGGGTGTTCTGATAGCCAGGCCTGGTGCGTTCCACAGTGTGGACTAATGGCTGTGGCTCCCTGCCACCACTCTGCTCCTGCCTGGGCTCATCTGATACGGCCAGTGGGCTGTGCAGCCACCCCAGGGGACTAAACCTGGGTTCTCTTGAGCTTGGACACTGCAGGCTGTGACTCATGGTGAAGTACAGGGTGAGCTGGCACCGGGGTGTGGCTCAGCACAGCACCTTTGCCAACATCAATCTGCCCAGTGCAGCAGCCAGATCATACAGATCTGCAGCAAACGTGCTCCCCAGCCCCGCTGCCCTAGATTGGGAACTGGGCTCTTCCTGCCAGGAAGAAGTGTCCAGGAGCTGCCCTGGGAACAGCTACTGCATGCTGGCAGCAGTTTCCATTGCAGGGCTGGCTTTGGCTGGTTTTCGCATATCTTGAAATGAATTTCCCTTGGAGCGAGTGATCCGTAACGTTAGGAATGCCGGGAGAGGATTTCTTCCAGGCTGACCTTCCTCCCAGCCCCCTTCCCGACACCTAGTGCCAGGCTTGGCATAGCAGAGATGGTTCTGGGAGAACTGGCCTCAGCATTTCATGCCCTCTGGGCTGTTCATCTGGTTAGCGTGCAGCAGAGTTGCTGGGGAGACCCAAAATGCCTCAATAAGCAAAGGAAAAGCACATCTAGTGCTGCTGCTCCTGGTGCAAAATGAGAAACATCTTGGCCTGGCCACAAAGCCTTGTCTGTGGCAAACCCAGTGTGCAAATGTGCTGAGGGGTAGGGGAATGGGGCTGGAATCAGGGCTGGGGAAGCTGACACGTGGCTTGTGGCTGATTGTTGGCCTTGGCTTGTGAGATCGATAGCGGATGTAATTCATCAGTCTTGTCCCTGCCAAGCTGTGGGATGGGCCACACCTGGCCAGGGGAGCAGTAGGGCTGATCCCAGCAGCTCTACCTGTCCCCAGTCTCTGATCCTCCTCACCCCTCTGAGGCTGTAGCTCATGGTAAGCCTGGACACTGAGAAAAGCCCCCCAGATGTGCAGGACTGGAGTAAAGAGATGTTTTAAAAACGCTCTCCCGGGTGGATAAAACCTTTGTAAAGACATCCCAGTCTTCCCAGGCTGGTTCTGTGAGGACAGCGTGGAAGAATGTTGCCAGCTTAGCCCCCGGCTATGGGACCCATCGGTCTGCACTGTGCTTCTTGCCCTAGGGAAAGGGGTTGAGTCCCCCTCCACGGGGCTGATTTCATGGCTGGGGATGATTTCATGGCTGTGGAAGCACCTGGAATCTGTGGGCTGGTGTTGAGCAACCCCAGCGCTCATACCTGTGGTACCCTCAGCAGGGCTGGCCCCAGGGCTGTGGGGTGAGGAGGAATAGTTCTGGGAAGTTGCATAACCTTGGTGAGGGCAGGAGGTTTGTGCTTGTGGCTCCTTGAAAGTCCCAAGTGCAAACGAGCTCTGGTGTGCAAATTGCCATTGTGGCCAAACAGCTGATATCTGGGAGGCTCTCCAGCTTTTTTGTGCTGTAGCTGCACTCCTTGGGCCTTTGGATCCCGGACATATTTTACAGGCTTGTTTGTTTACATGCTTTTTAAGAGGTGAGGCAGGGGAAGCTCTTCCTTCAGGCGAGTCATTACTGATAGAGAGTGCTCTTGAACGTCACACTGTATTGCTCTGCAGTTCAGCTGAACTGACAGACCAGCTTTTAAGCCTTGGGTGATAAAATGGGTTTGTTCTCAGTACAAGAAGCGAGCACTTGCCTTGGGTTTGAGGCTTTGGTGCTGTGCAAAAAACTGACTATAGGTGCCGGGTTTTTTCCCCAGGAATAGCAAGTCCTTCCAAGGTATTGCTTTTCCAAATGCTTTTGCTACAAACTCCTGACCAAGATCCTGTTGTGTTGTTTTCACCCTGTGTGTTTAGGTGAACTTCTTGAATCTGTAGTGCTCAGGAAATTCCCCTCCCAGGCTGGCTCTCACTTCTGTTCTGAGAAATTCTAGGGGAATTCAGCTGTTTTCAGGCTGATAAAGATAATGCTTTTGGTGGAGAGGAAGTTCAGCATTTAATGCTTTTCTGTTGGAAGTGACGTGCTCAGCACAGGCTCTGAACGTTCTGTGAAATGCTTCTGAGGAGTTGCCTGACATTTAACACTTTTCCATGCCCCTTTGCAGGTGAGAGAAACTGAGACCATGGATGCTGGATGGCTTGACTACCCTGCCTCTGGGGACTTGCCAGATGATGAAGACATTGGTGAATTCAGGCCTCACTTAAGTGACGATGGGTTGGATATAGATGAGTCATCTGGGTCTGGAGGTAAGTAGGGAAGGGGGGAAATGAATCTCCCTCAGCTGATGCCGTGAAATTTCTTTCAGCACCAGCCCATGAGTGATGGGCTAAGTGCACAGCCAGAGCTCCAGAGGAACCACAGTGTCAGGTGGAGATGAGAGAGCCTTGTGAATTGTAGTCACTCGGATGAGAGCAGTGAAAGTGGTTGTGCTGTGATGTTGAATCACTTGGGGAGGACAGATGGAGTGTAGCCAAGCTCATCTTGCTGCAAGTGAAAAGGCATTGCACTGGCTGGACCTCTTTCCTGTTGAACTCCAAAGAACTGCTGAGAAACTAAAAAAAAAAAAATCTATTGTTGAGGCAGTATTAAAAGGCTTAGAGTTAATATCTCAGCTGAGGCCAAACAAGGTGAAGGACTAACTGGTGTTCAAGTGAACTCTCTGTGACATGCAAAGCTCCCTGCCCAAACCAGTTTCTGTTGCTGTGTCCCTTTATGTGAGCATTTGTTCTCTAAAAGTAAAAAGAACAAGTGCTGAAATGGGTGGCTGACATGTTTGGGCAGATCTGGAGGGTTGGTGAATGATCCTTCAGGGATGGGCTGTGGGAGCAATGCCCTCCATTGGCATCACCTTAGTAAGCTATGGCAGATCTGCTCTGCAGGGGCCAATGGATCCAGCTGAAGACCCCTCCCATAGGAGGTGTTGGTTTCAAGATTGCATCTCATGGTCTTGTGCAATCAAAGTCATTAACAATGAAAGGACTAGTAGATAAGAGGGAGTTGTAGAGGACAAGAGTTCTAGTTTGTCTGCAGGTACTGGTATTATGGGAAGTGTGAATTTGGGGAAAATGGCATGCAATGAGAACAAAACTTAGTCCTCTATTTTATTTTACCCCCTCTGCAGACTACTCAGACTCTGAAGAAGGCATATATCTGCCCACCATGGATACTCCTCTGGTAGGTATTGCCCCTGTGTGTTTTTAAGCAACATGTGGCTCCTTTGGTGTGTCTGTAAAACTTCCTGAACAACCCTTCCCCCTGCCAGACGTGTCCTCAGGACGAATCCACCTGCAGAAGCAGGAACAGTGTACTCATAATGCACTGAGTAAACTTTCTATGCCCTGCACACCCTCCTGGTTTCAGCTGTAGGTAGGCTGGGTGCTGCTTACTGAAGGGTGTGGTTTGTCTGTGTTCTGCAGATATCTGACAACTATATCCCTGGAGATACTGGGAGAAAGATAGAAGGTGAGAAGAAAAACACAATGGTGGACAATGAAATCATTCCAGACAAAGCTGTACCTGTCGAAGAGAACCTGTCCAACAAGATCTCCATGGCAAGCACAGCCAACAGCAGCATCTTTGAAAGAACAGAAGTCCTTACAGGTAATATTCCACCTTCTCCTGATAAATCATTAATACTGAAAATCAAAATGCCTTCTGTTGTTCCCTGTTTCTCTGGGGAGCAGCTCCCTGCTGACCAGGGGAATGAGTTTCATTGCCTCTGTGACTACCTGTAGCAGGGTGACTTCTGCTTTCTAGTCCTTAAACAACAGCAGAGCCTGCTGCTTGCCTTGCTGGGGTAAACAGCTTGTTTTTGAGCCTGCCAGCTGACTGTTGGCTTAAGTCATGTGGCAGCTGCTCTGCACCCAGATTCTGCCTCAACAAGAGGTGTTTCTGGCCGTAAACCAGTGACATCATAGACTTTCATATCAAATACAGGCATGTTCCTTCCAACCTCCGCCCAAGTCCTGCCTTTTGAGGAGCCAGGCAACCCCTCTAAGGGATTTGAACACCTGGCCAGATGTAGGAATCTGAGTACTGATGTCTAGAGCAAAACCAAGAGACTGGTTCCCCCTCATTAAGCAGGAAAGGCCTGTCTCTAGCACACTGCTGCTTCAGGCACTTGGCCTGGTGGTCCAGGTACAAACCTTGGCACATTGTGTCAGTCCACAGCCATCCTTCCAGCTGGAGAAGAGGCTGGAAGAATGGCTTGCAAAGCCATCTAGCCAAGCAGCTGACTTAGTGCAAGGAGTAGGTGTCACAGCAAAGGATAAACCACTCAAGTGTTGTGGCCACCCTTGGTGTGAGGAGAGAGGAAATCTCGGTGGTTTTTAGCGGGTTTGTGGGTATTGGTTTTTGGGGTAGTGGCTTTGGGGTTTTTTTGGAGGGGAGTGCTGTTGGTAGTTAGATGTTGCTGATGAAATGGAGTACAGAGTCCCCAGGGTGAGCTCACACAGGGGGTTAACAAAGCATTCAGGTTGGAGCTACACCATTTTCCTGTGGGTCATGGTGGGGCTCTTTCTGGTGGATTCTTTTAGTTTTGTCTCCATGCAATGTCTTGTCAGCATTTCTTCCTCAGACTAAACTGGAAGATTAGCACAAACTGGTTAATGTGGAACATGTGAATGTTCTGTGGTTGGATTGGAAGCAGTCTCTGGCCTTTCCCAGTAACATCTGCTGTTGCTGGAATTGCCAGCACATATGGTGACAGGCACATGGACACTGGCTCTGGAGGCAGTTCTGGGGGCTGGTACTCTTGAGGCAAATTTTGAGATATAACTGACTTATTCCATGCTCTTTTTCCTCCCCAGCCCTCATTGCAGGAGGAGCAGTGGGCCTCCTGTTTGCCATCTTCCTGATCCTCCTCTTGGTCTATCGCATGAAGAAAAAGGACGAGGGCAGTTACGACCTGGGGAAGAAACCCATCTACAAGAAAGCCCCCACAAACGAGTTCTATGCTTAAAGCTCAGCAGCACCTTGTGCCCAGCAAGGGACAAAAAAACTGTATGGAAACACTGTGCCCTCACATGAGATGTGCTGAACAAATGCTCTTTTTGGATTGAATTTCAAAGTGACTTTGAGAGAAAAAAACAAACAAACTTCCTTCGTGACCCTTCCCATCCTGCTCAGCTAACAAGGGCCCAATGAAATACAAAGAGTCTGAAAAAAAAAAAAACAAAACAACCCTCAGTGTATTTTTTTTTTCCTAAGCTAGCATAAAAGGAATAAAAATGCCAAATTTTCTGCTTGGTTTTATAGAGGGTATATAAACACAAACCAGACTGTATGGAAGCAAACACCATGTGTTTGCATCCAGCGTGCTGTGCTGGGATTGGCTGCTCCTATAGAAGATGGCTTTTTTTATAAATCTTGCTACTAGAGGTCTTGCAGCAGGCTGTTGATGTGAAGCATTTTTGTGGAGAACTATTTATGAATCTCTTACACTACAGATAATGTTGCCTTATCAGGGAGTAAAAGGCCCACAGGGGCTCAAAATCCCTGAATGCCATAAAGGGCCTATGGGAATGTCTTCCCCAGGAGACTTCTGTCTCTTCCTGTTGGCCCCAGGCAAGGGTCATTAGTCCTTGAAATCGGGACAGCCAGTTGTGTTTGGCTATGGTGACACCCTTTCCTTGCCTTCAGTCTCTTACCTTTTTTAAAGGATTGCTTGTAGGATTTTTTTATAACAAAATTTTAAAGAAAATAGCCTAATGTTTATATAAAGTTTGTAGAAATTGTTTTGAAATAATAAAAAAAATAATCTACTTTTTTAATTTCCTCAGATTTATTTTTTCAATCCCTTTGTGTTTCCTTTGGCCGGGCATTTGTCTAGAGATGCTGTTTTATATGATTCATATTCTGAACTGAAGCAGAGTTAGCTACAGTGTGTTACAGGTTTCTTCTAGTTCTATAGCAGCTACTGTAGAGGGTAAAGATATTTATGGTTTTCTCATAACTTTTTTTAGGATTTTTTTTAAAAATAGAATTATTTATAGTTTCTGAAATGGCTGCTTTCTCATTTGGTAACTCTTATGCTTGTTATGTAAAACACTAATATAATGAGTCTCTGTGAAAACTATTTAAGCTTTATTCTGTGAATTTCAACTATAAATTCAAGGCAATAACTTCTGTATGCAAAGTTGGATGCATAATATGATTGAAGTAGGGAAAAGACGAGTATTTCTAGGCTGTAATATATTACAATCAGTCCTATAGAGCTATATATTATATATTTTACTGAGAAGTAATACAGTTAACAGTGAAAAGGCTGGAGTTAATTCTTCAGCAGCCTTACAGTAGTGTGTAAGAGGCTTTTGATAGTGTTTGTGCTGCTGTTTGTTCGCTGTCTTGTGTAAAGCACGAGAGGCTGGGGAAGGGAGGTGGGAGCAGCCACAGCAACCATGTCCTGGCTGTGCCTGGAAGAGGGCTGGGGTTGGTGATGTGCTGGTGGGTTTGATCCTCGAGAATCAGAGCAGAGATCCCCACCTGGGTTTGCTCTTGGAAGCAGGCATTGGAAGCTTGCAGTGTGGAGATCAGAACCTCATGTTTGGGGGTTGGCTGCGTGGCAGAGTCCCCTGCGATGCTGTGCCCAGTCCTGCCTCTTGTGGAAGGCTGGATCTGGTAGCTGAGCTCTGCCTGGGCAGCATCTCCCCCCTGGGAGCACTGAGCTTTCAGAGGTGCAAGCTCTGAAGCCCCTGCCATGGGTCTTTCTTAACATGCCCTGTACATGGATGGCTCCTTCCTCCACTGAGAGCTGGATTGGACCAATCCCCCCAGTGCTCCCAGAGCAAAGGGTGATGAGTGTCCCCGATGCCTCTGTGTCAGGAAGGCCTTACAGAGCTATGTGTGAGTGATGTCCTCCTGCAGCTCAGAGTCTGGTGTGGTTTAAAACAAAAATCAGAGCGTGGGTCCCCAAACGGAGTGCCTGGGTAAGCAGCACAAAGCCAGGCTGTTGCAAAGGCTGTTCAGAAATCTCGTGGCTCCTGAAGCCTCTTCACTGAGGCTTTGCAGTGTAGGCTTGAGGCCAAAACCAGAGAGGCCATAGAAAAAAGTTCAGCCCCCTCTCGGGGCGAGGTGGGAACACAGGGAGGTGTGTGTTGGGACATGGGTGGGAGAGGAGAGCTCCTCTGGGTGACTCACTCACTTGGTCCCAGTACAAGTGTGTTCAGGGAAACTGCGGGCTCTGGGAGGCTCTCAAAGCTGCACAGAGGTCACTGGAGGTTGGGCAGGAGAGGGAGGACTGTGCTGCCTGTGGACAGCACTACCAGGAAGGCAGGAGCCGTGTCCGCTCTCGGGATACTTAGATTCTCTTGTGTAATTGCTCTCGGGGTTTTTCCACTGTTACTGATTTTTATTTTTTTTTTCCCCCCCTCAAATAAATGGTACTTTCTAAAACTGGCTTTTTGGACTGTTTCTGATCTGAAATTTCTTCTGGGAGCTGGATAACCGGGAGCTCGTGTTTGTGTAAGTCCTTGGTTTACCAAGAAGGGAGGCACGCTGGGACCTGGCTCGGTGGCTGCAGCTCAAAGGGGCTTTGTCAGCAGCTCCAGAGCTGCTTCCAGCATCTGACCCATGAGTGACTCCCACTGTCCCTGGGCTCCTCAAGCAAGTGAAGCAGAGGCAGCCCAGAACCCTGAGGTGAGTCTGTCCTGTCTCTGGTGATCAGTTTTGTGATGGCACTTTGAGAGGGCTGTCCCCTTGCAGCCAGAAGGGACAGAGGGGGTTAGAGAGGCCTGTGCCTGTCCTCTGGTGGCAGCAGCAGTCTGTGCCCTCAGACAGGAGAACAATGTGCTGGGGGTCTTGTTCCACCAAGTTTCAAGCCAACCCTGTTTAACCAATGTAGGCCTTCAAGTGGGGGCAGAGCTGTTGTGCTTGCCTGGGATCAGCTGCTCTGGGAGCAAGTCCACAGGTGACTTCATCCTGTTTTGGACTAAAACAGCTGCTCTTTTAAGCAAGATGTGGAGGAAACTGCTGTTGATCCAAGCCCCTCTGCTCTGCCAGCTTGGTGTTCTCAAGGGACAGGACTCTTCTCTCCCCAGGCAGGTGGGAGAGGGTGGGCTGTGCAGAGAGCAGAGCTGCTCGCTGGGAACAGTGCTGAGGCTCCTCAGAAGTGCTGTATTTAAATGGATTATGATCACTGAGAAAATCTAATTCCCTTCTCCCTGGTGGGAATTCCTGCTCCAGGTGGTTTGGCTTAGCAGGGATGAAGGAAACAAATAGGGACTAGCTCACCCAGGCTCTCTCAGGGGTGAGGGAGTAGCACATGCTTGTTGCCTGCCCTGTCACCAGTGTGCTCTCAAAGGTCCTGTGAGATGCAGTACCAGGAAAAGCAGAGCCATGTGCTCCCAGGGCCCTCCTGCGCTCCGTGGGAGCCGTGTTTGTCAGCGCACCGCTGACGTACTCTGCGATCTTCCAGTTCTTGTTCCTCATGTGGCTGTGACAGGTTCTTGGATGTGCTGCTTGGAACAACCTGTGGTTGTCTTTTCTTGTTTTCCTTCTCCCCTTTCTTTCTCTCCTGGGCTTCGTCTCTCCGTTGCAAGAATCCCGTGTACTTTCCAAAACCGCCCCCAGTGTAAAACTGCCTTGTTTTTGCAAAGCAATCTGGACGGGGAGTCTGCAAATCCCTGGAGCACAGGACTGGCTGCCTGCCTGTCCTTGCAAGGCCCCAGTTCCTGGGATGGGTTTGTCACCATTCCCTCTGTCTGCCTTTCTGCCCTCCCTGCTATCCTGCCTGTACCTGGTGTATCCTGAGAACCACTAATGCCTTGTGCATTCCTGGTCTTCCTCTCTGCCCTAAGAGATGACACTCAGTTGTTTTTCTTCTTAGTGCTGCTCTGGTTTTAAAACCAAAACCTTGAGGATCTGCATTGCCAGGATTGAAAATAGCTGGAACCCTCCCAGGTACTGATGTGATGGAGTGCCCAGGGGCAGGTCTGCCCTTCCCAAATGCTCCCTGGCTGGAGGAGCATCAGGCAGCTGGAAAATGGGGTGTAACCTTTCAACTCCTCCTTTACTATCCTCTGTCCCATCTTGGCGCCAGCTGTGCTGCAGGTTGTGATGCCCAAAACTCTGGTGGTTTTCGGGGGGGGGGGGCCAAGCCTGTCACTTGTACCAAAATGGCCACGGGCAAGGACACCTTCCACCAGCCCAGGTTGCTCCAAGCCCGTCCAGGCTGGCCTTGGACACTTCCCGGGATGGGGCAGCCGTAACTTCGCCGTACACGGGACATCCCCCGGGACACCCCGCGGACCTTCCCCTTTCCCGGCTCCCTCCCGGCCCGTTCCTCGCTCTCCGCATGTCTGCCTCCCCCTCCTGGGCACACCCGGCACCGCACCGGGACCCCCGGGCTCTGCCCCCGCTCCCCCCGCCCTCTGCCCGGCTCCCACCGGGGACGGAACTCTTTGGGGGGCGTCTCTGCTGGTTACAGGCTGTCCGACCGGCCCCTGCTGCGGGTGGGAATTCCCAGGCGGCGGCGAGTTTGGCCCCAGGACTGGGATCGCAGGAACGGTGATAAAATCCCGCTGGATACAAAGTTTGTCTTTCTTTTCTTCTCCCCCCCCCCCCCCCACTTTTTTTTCCCCTCTTTTTTTTTTTCTTTTTTTTTTCCCCTTTTGTTTTGCTTTTTCCCTTTTTTTTTCTTTTTCCTCTTCCCCCCCTTCTTCCCTCCCCCCCTTTGTTCTTATGCCCTGTACTTCCTCCCTGCTCTCCCCCTCGCCCCTTTTCCCCCGTGGAGTTTGGCAAGGGCAGGGATGGACAAGGGTGGGGATATCCCCATGGCTCTGCCCAGCCGGGCTGGTGGGAGGGTTCGGGGTGCTGGGGGTGTTCTCAGTGCCAAAGGCACCGGCTCACCGGTGGGCACTGCCCTTACTACCACAGCCCTGCCCTGCCAGCCCTGGGCAGGGGCGAGGCTTGGTGTTTTGCCCAGTGTTGGAGGGAAGAGACACGGTTTTTAATCACAGGGTGGCTATTTCGGGGAAGCAGGGGGTGCAGGAGGTGCTCTGCTGCTCCCAGCGCTCGGAAGGGAACAATGGGGCCACTGTGTGGCCGAACGCCCCGGCTCCCGTCAGAAAGGTCCAGCGAGGGGTTTTCAGCACGTTTCTATTCCCCTGCTCAGGTATAATTACACAGGGGAACAAAGAGCCCTTCAAACCCACCCGCTCCCCCAGCACAGCCTGGGGGCTCTGGGTGCTCACACGTGTCAGCTCTTGGTGGGGTGTGAGGGGACAGGGGCCGTGCACACCCACAGAGGCAGCCCAGAGGGGCTGGTGACACTGGGCAGGGGCACGGGGACAAACCCTGAGTGCACCTCTAGCTTTCCTGGGAGCCATGGCTGGGGTGCTGCTCAGCTCCTCCGCTGGCAGCTCTACCGAGTCCTCGCTGGGCTCATGGGGAGCCAGCCTGGTTTGCACCCTACTTACTGCAGCAGTGCATGGAAATCAGGCCTGTGTGTTTTTTTTAAGCCCAGTTGTTTATTTAAGCTGTTTAAAAAGCTACTTTCCCTCCCTAGTGAATTCTGAGAAAACTATCCATGTGTTTCTTTTGAGAGCAGGATGAAAGCAGGTTGCCAGCTCCCTCCATCCTACCCCCCCCTCCTGGCTGGGCTCCTCAGACCCCTCAGCAGTGCTGACGGACGGGGCTGGCCAGAGGGAACCCTGTCCAGCACTGACGCTGCAGCCCTGATCTGGTCACCAAGCCCCAGGTTCAGCCTTGGGGCAGTGGTCCAGTGGTGCAGCCTGATGGGATTCTGCTGGTCCCTGGGCTTGGTCCTTCCCTGAGCTGCAGGGAGTCCAGAGCTTGCCAGGAATGAGCTTGTTTTCTGCTTGTTTTTAGGAAAAAAACCCACAGAGAAAAGGAAACCTAACTTTCCACAGGCTTTTGGCTGTGTGGGCAGGGCTGAGTGCCCAGGCTGTGGGCACAGAAGCGTGGCAGTCTCCGTCCCTGAACAGCTCATCTCAGGACAGGGGCTAATAATACCTGCTCCTGGCACTGCTGGTGACATGGGCACCCATGGGTGTCTCCAGCTCGCTCTGTCCTTAATGCTATTTGAGTTTCTTTTAAGGACTGGCTGGCAGGGCCTCACGGCTGAGCAGTTCCTGATGCACTGGAAGCCTCTTGAGCAGGTAATTGTAATTCCTCAGCAACACAGCTCAGCTTATTTTGGCCCCAGCAAAGTTTTGCGTCCTGACACCCAGCTGGGTAATTTACAGCTCTGTCAGAAAAAGGATCGAGTCAGTACAGGGTTTCTGGGCACTGCCCAAACCTGCAGCCCTGTGTGCTGGTGCCCTTGGAGGGATGCTCAGGGTAATGGGACCGCTGTGGGGTCTGTGGGCAGGGCTCGAGCAGTGTGGGGGTTTGGTAGGGGGGTATTTCATGGCTCATGATGCAGTAATTGGCCCCTTGGTTCAGTCCTGTTGGCCAGGCCCTGTTCGTGCAAGGAACCAGCCCTGGGCTTCAGTCCTGGGGGCACCACGTTTCCAAGAAAAAGGTATTTTTCTCTGTACCATTCCCTCTGCTGGGCAGAGCAGCATCCCCACATCCCCCGTGCTGGAGAGCTGGGAATACAGACACCCAGAGCAGTGTGGGCTGTGGCACGATGGGTGCAGGTGGTGTGATGAGCGTGGCAGTGCTCAGCAGGTTGGGGGCTGTAGATTGGAGGCTGTGATGGGTGTGCTGGGGCCAGGCCGGGCCGGGCTCACTAGATGGCAGCATCTTCTTCCAAACGGGCAGCTCAGTGTCACACAGCCCCGTCAGGGAGGGAAACGGAGCCAGAACGGGCTTAGTGTTCCTCTGGGATGTTGTGTCCTGGAGGCAAAGCCAGGCTTTTATTTTCTTCTGGATGTTTTTGAAGGTAACGCTCACTGGCGGGACTTGAAGTGGCTCCTTGGTGTGATGGGGCTCTGGGAAGCTGCAGCTCCACTCTGGGTACTGGGAGCAGGGGATCCCCTTTGCCTTCGAGCCTCACCATCACCTGGGGATGCTTGTGCAACACCACACCTGCACATATTGGAAATTATCCTGAGCATCCCTGAAGCATTTGATGCTTTTCCTAAATCCCCAGCTCTTGGAGAGACGTGAAGGTTTTTTCATGCTTGATTTTGTACCCATGTTTCTGGCTGCCTTTGGGGACAGGGAAAAGCTCCATGTACAGTTCAGGAGCACAGACAAGAGCTGCCAGACGGGCTCTGCAGGCAGCCCAGCTCACCAGAGCCAGGGGGACGGTCCCTGTTTCCTGAACACATGCTGGACTGTTGTAGGATCCATCAGGGGCAGGCGCTGCCGACTCGCGAGCGAGAACATGGAACCGGCTGGCGCCTGTCCGAGACATTTGTGTTAATCAGTGATTATGCAAATAAACAGCTCTGCCACGCTACCAGCTCTGCCACGCGACGTGGAGCATATGTTCCTCGTGGCAGGCAAGTGTCTCCTCCAGGAGCTGCAAAGCTCCTCGTTTCCATTGTGGGGCCTGCTGTGAAAAGCAGATTAAAGGCAGCCCTTGGCTGGTGGGGGAAGGCAGGAGCCCCTCGAGTCCCCTCCAGCCCTCCTGCCGCCGCCTCTCCCCTTTCCCCATGTGGCTTGAATTACTGCAGCCGTTTGCTTAATCCGTCAGGCTTCAAGAATGAGCCGCTCGGTGCTTTCTTGGCCTCTCTAGCAAAGCACTGCGCTGTAAACATAACAAGGCAGGCTTGTTCCAAGCCCTTGAAGTCAACAGGCAGTGCTCCTCCTGCCCTTCGGGTCCAGGCTGCTGCTAAATATAGCTGAGGGTGCTTTCCATTCATAAAATGTGAGTTATGCCCTGGCCTCTGAGGGAGAGGAGCAGGCTGAGGAGCCCGTGGGCTCCAGACACTCCTGTGTGGGATGCAGGCAGCAACCAGAAGGTTTGGTCCTATCCTTTCACAGCCCTCCAGCTCTTCCAGTAAATGGGGGAGGAAATGCTTTCAGGGGAGATATGGGGGATCCTCTGCTTGGGTTGATTGAAGTATTTTCTTGCATCTCACCCTCAGTTACAGTAGGGCTGGGGTGGATTTGCTGGGGAGGTGAGTGCAGGTAAGAGTGAAGTGGCCCAAGCAGCAGCCACACAGGGGAAGCCCCTGCTGCACCCACACCTGTATAAGATACTCAAGCATTTGCCAGGAGCAGGAGCAGTAAGGTCTTGTACCACTGCTCCCAGCTCCTAATGAGCACACTGGGACTTGCCACCTGCTCAAGGGACTTGCTTCCTTTTAAACTCCTGTATATCTTCACATGGTTACCCTTCCTCTGTCCTCCAGCCCTTTCCTCCACCAGCCCTCAGCTGTTGGCATGTGCTGTAATATTCTCCCAGAGTTTTTTCACAGCAGCTCCAGATGCACAGAGATCTGTCTGCCAACGGCTTGTCTGCCCTCTGTGAGGTTCCTGTTTTGGAGAAGAAGAAACCCCATGTCCTGGTGGAGTTTAAGAAGGTGCTGTCCCTCGGGAAGCCTTGGCTTAGGACCCTGGAGACCCAAGCTCTTGTGTTCCCATGGGAGCCAGGGCCATGCACAAGCTGCAGAGGAAGGAGGCCAAGACTCCAGGCATCACTGAACACCTCCCTGCTGGGTGGTGTGAGGCCACCCGTCCCCTGCAGTCCCAAATTCAGCATCTGGAGGCACAGTGTGGCAGGGGGTGCACACAGGGAGGCTGAGGATGGACTGCATTCGTGGCAGTGCTGCACCTGAGACGTGCTGGATCGCACAGAACATGCAGGTAAGCCAGGTGATCATCCAGGGCTGATCCATGTGAGCCTCCTGGGGTGCTGTGGGTCATGGGATGCTGTGCTTCCCCCGCTCCCCTGCCCTGAGGTCAGTGGGTTGAACACCACTGTGGGTCTGGCAGTTGGGCTGTTCCAAACCCCAGCTCAGGACTGCCAGACCAGCAGGTTTCGAGGTACACCGTGGGCCTCTGGATGCCACAGAGATCTAAAGGCTAAATAAAGCTGTAAGACCCACTCTGCATAACTTTTGGGTCTGGCTCCAAGAAACCTGGCTGCTTTTTATGGCATCTAGATCAGCAGTTTCCTGCTGATGCCAGCACTGCATTTCTGTGTGTGTCTGTGTAAAACAGCAGAGCTTGGTAGAGCCACGCCAGCTAGGGAGGAGCTGGGTTTCACAGGTTTTTTTTCTCTTTTTCCCTTTTCCTTCTTAAATAACCCCATTTGGGCCTCCAATAAAAAAACCAAAACATCTGGTGCTGGGTATTTGGCTGCTGGGAAGCAGCTCCTCATTATGAAAAGCACAGCAGCGATGCAGGGATTCCTGGTATGGATCAGTAACACTTAAGGTCGTGTTCGTGCATTATCCCTGTCCCTCCTGGCCTTTGAATATGTGGACTGAGGACACTGAGGGAGCTGTGGTGCTCTGTGCCAGCATGGAGGTAAATCATGCAGGTTAGTAAAGAAGCAATTGCATCAGTAAAGAGTCCTTCAAGCCTGATTTATTGACGCTCTCGTGAGATCTCAGCAGGGTGAGACGCTGCCGTGACAGAGACAAGTCAGTAAATCACAGGAACACGGTGGATGTTTGATGAGTGGGGAGGACCCTTTGGCAGGGCCACCCCAACCCCAGGATGGGGCACCCTGGCAGGGCTCAGGGCCTCTCCCCAACCCCCTGGATGGGGTGGCCCAAGAGGGCTCAGGGCTGTTCCCCTTGCCTGGCCAAGCCTCTGCCTGCCCAGCTTGCTAGCTCTGCATGAAGAGGTGGAAGTTGGTCCTGGTGAACTCCTGATGGATGCTGTCAAGTAATTTGTCTGAGTCTTGGGGGACATCTGAGAGGACCTGCTGCCCTGGGACGCAGCTCTGCTCCGGGGTGTAGGTGAATGTGAACGAGCTGGAGTAGATGAGGCCGTCATCCCTGATCAGCAGGAGTGGGACAGTGAGGGGGTATCGCAGCCACCTCCAGTCACTGCCGAAGGCAGAGATGTCAGGGACGACACACACGAGGGACTTGGGGCTCCTGGGAACAGTGCAGGAGAGGAAAATGTGCATTAACCACGGAGGGTCCCAGGCAGGAGCGGTGAGCCAGCACTTCTCCTCTACCCTGGAGCTCAGTGTGAAGCCTCTGGCCAGTTTCCTCTCTCCTTCACAGGCTTTCATTCCTCTCTACCAGGGTTGCCTGCTTGTTTGCAGCTCTCTGAGGTCCCTGTCATCCCCCACTCACTGCTGTCCCCAGGCTGCAGCCAGGGCAGAGAGCAGACACCAGACTTGCCCCCTCTCCTCCTTGTGATGCTCATGCTTGGTCCCGCAGGACGGGCAGTGCCAAGGTCTGCAGACACGTCCCTCCCAGAGCTGCCCAGTGCAGCCCTAACGTGGCTGCTGTTCCCTGCCTGCTCCCTGGCCCCCTCAGCCCTGTTACCTGTACATCGTCTCTGCTTCCACGTCTCCAAACCAGACCTTGAGGTGTGCGTGGAAATACTCCCCCTGCACCTCCAGCATGGCCACGTCCCCGCCACCTGTGAGCTGTGGTGGGCAGAGCGCGTGTCAGTGAGTTATGCGGTGGAAGGAGCCAGACTCCTTCTCCCACAGGATGCTCTGCCTGCACATCCCAACCCCACTGCGGCATTCCTGGATAGTCCCACAGCATCCCAAAACCGGGAGAGGCCGAGCACGGCTGCAGGGGCTCAGGAGCAGAGAGGAGGGGGCAGCGCGTGGCTGTGCCCACCTGCAGGGCAGCGATGAGGGGCACGGGGCTGACGGGCTCTCGGACACAGGCCAGGCTCTCACTGAAGGTGTATTCCACCGTCTCCGTGCTGATGATGGTCCAGCACGAGCCGTC
>JAWWLV010000057.1:5361596-5372125 GCA_035041135.1 Platyrinchus mystaceus
TCTCGGACACAGGCCAGGCTCTCACTGAAGGTGTATTCCACCGTCTCCGTGCTGATGATGGTCCAGCACGAGCCGTCGTTCAGCAGCTCCCGGTTGGATTCCTTTGGGCAGGGAGATGCCTGCGGAGAGTCACAGCTTCAAGCACACTGCAGTGTGGACAGCAGGGACTGGCAGGCCTGGTTTGTGCCCCCACTGTCTTGGTTCCAGAAAGCTCTCTGGGAAATGGGGATTGTGATGCCTCTGCAAAGACCTCAGTGATGATGGCCCCACCAAAGCAGGCAGATGGCTTTGCAGTGATTCTGACCCTAATTTGGATGCAAGACCCTCCCGGTGACATGTTCCCCAGCCAGAAGCAACACAGAGAAGCTTGGAAAGCACTCTGGGGGTCCTCACCCCCTCCTGCACTGCCATACCTGGAACTGGATAACTTTCTCCGTGGAGAGACACAGGTACATGCGGTCGCTGCCTTGGAACTGGAAGGCACACTTGTGGAGCTGGGAGATGGGCTCGTCCACGTCCAGCATGGCATACTGCTTCATCACCTTCCGGATGATCTGCGGGCGGCACCGTCGCAGCGATGGCACCGGTCCCTCAGAGCCCCGGGGCGGGCAGGTCCGTGTGCCCGGGAGCCGCAGGGGTGGGCGCTTACCAGGGGTGGCAGAGTGACGCCGGTGGCCGTGCAGACCAGCTGGACCACGGAGCCGTAGCGGATATACCCTTCCCGCAGGGAGAACTCGCTCCGGGTGCAGCGCTCATCGGCTGGCCGGGAAGGAGAGGCAGAGTCAGAGCCGCGATCAGCCGGGGAGCGGGTTAACCTGGGCTGCCGTGCTGCAGGCCCGGTTGTGCTCCCAGTGCTTTCTCACGGCTTTCTCTCTGCTGGGAGAGACCAGTGCTCCCTGGGAGCCCAGCACGGGAGAGCGGCACTGGGATGCGGTACCTCGCAGGGACACCGCTGGAGGCAGTGTGGGCAGGGATGCTGATGGGCTCTGGCCTCTTCCAGGCAAGTTATGGCTTGGATTTATGAACTGCCAGACCAGCACAGCTCTTGCTGCCCTCAGTGCCGGTGGGAAACAGGATCGGTTCCAGAGACACACGAGGAGCACCGGGCAGAGGTGAGACTGAGCCAGGTTCCCACATCCCCAGGCTAATTCCCACCCCTTTTGCCCTCAGGAACTGGCTTTGCAGGAGGGGAGAGCCAGGGCTGGAGACAGGCAGCCCTGGGCATGGTTGGCATCAGTGGCCCCCCAGAGTCCTCACCCAGGTGGAGGGTGAAGGCTGCCCACTGCCTGGCGCTGGCGATGAAGGCTCCCCCCTCCACAGACAGGTACCGGGTGCTGACGGTCTGGGAGCGCAGGCGGTTGAAGAGAGAGACTTTGGAGCCCGAGGAGATGCAGACTGTGGGGAGAGGTGTCTGGGTGAGTACTCGTCAGGTCTGATGCCTCTGCCAAGCCAAGGGAGGACAAGCCCTGGTTCCTGGGGTACCCAGCACCCTCCCCACTGCCCTTTGTGCATGAGGACAGGTGAGGCCACGATGCGGGGAGCACGTTGGCAACGGGGCATTACACGTGGTGGTGGCTGAACCATTTGGTAAGGAGACATTACTGTGTCCAGATGCATCTTCTACTGGGAGTTTCCCACAGGCTTTGGATTCAGCCTGGAGCACTCCAGAGCCAAGCTGTGAGCACTCAGAGAGCATCCCACCCTGGGCTGGCACCTGCTTTCCTCCCCACAGAGCCACCCCTGTACGCACGGTCCGTGTTCTTCAGTGACTGCTTCTTCTGCGAGGGTTTGGAGATGACCTTGATGAGCTTGCTGTGGAAGGTGCCAATCTCCTGCCCGTTGCTGAAGAAGAGCCTCAGGACCAGGCGGAAATGCTTGCGCTTGTCGGTGTCCGAGATGTACAGTGCCTTGGCACAGCTGAACCCCTGCCACGGGCACAGAGGGGCTGCCAGCAGCTCCAGCCCAGCCCCATCCCACCAGCCTTCCTCACCCTCCTCACCGCCCCACAAGGACATAATAGTGCCCTTTCAACAAGCCCCGGGTTCATTTAAAGGCAGAAACGGCCAGAGATGTTATTACAGGTGGAATGAAGAGCTGGGGATCGGTGGAGGCTTTATTTACACTGGGGTCGGAGAATTCCTAATGGAAATGAATGTTCACATGTGATTTATCCCACATTACATGAGGAGTCGCCCTGGGTTTATGGTTTCTCCCGTCCCAGCCGATATGCTGTGCCTTAGCAGCAAGGCAGGCACTGTGGACAAAGGCTCTTTCTGTGAGGTTCCTGGCCTACCTCAGGCCCTGTGCTCTTCAGGGACCTCAGATAATGCTTGTTCTCCTTTTTTCCCCCTCCAATCAAAAGATGCCAGAGCCCTGCTGAAGCTTTTGAACTTTGGGATTGACCGGGTTTTTTTTAGCTGTTTATCCGCAAATGAAGGACCAGCCTTTCTTTTTGTAACAAGCGGCAGTGCTGCTCATCAGGAGAGGGGAACAGGGCTGAGGAAGCTGTGAAGATTTTGGCAGCTCAGCTGCCTGGAAAGATGGTGCCAGAGAGAGATGGGGATGTTTGGAAGGCGAGGAGCCTGCCCAGCTGCCTGGACTGCTGCACATGCCACAACAGTGGCAGAGCAGGAGGGGGGAGCTGTGGTTTGGAAGGAAGGACTGCAACACCCCAAGGATTGAGGATGGTGCGACATCCCAAGGCATGGGGTGATGGTGGTGACAGCCCAGCCCCTGCATAAACAGGGTCCCCACAGCCCCAGAGAGCCGCAGGCTTTACCTTTGCATCCGGCTGCTCCTCAAAGCTGAGCTTCTGGGTCTCCATCAGGCTGCTGCCCATGCTGTCCAGCCCCATGTACCCACACACCCGAAATCCAGCCTCTCCCATGTCCCTGGCTGGAAGACACAAGGAGAAGCACTCTCCAGTCCCCACACAGGCTCAACTCTTCCTGTCATGGAAGGTGGCCCAGGCTCCAGCCCTCCCTGGGTCTGGATTGCAGGATGCTCAGCCTTGAGGGGGAACAGGGATTTTGAGGGGGGGCCAAAGATAACATAAAGTGGGTCACTCTTCCCTTTGCAGAGGCAGAGGGCAGCTCTTCATGGCACGGGAAGGGAGGGAGGAGAGTCTAGGGCTCCTGCCTGGCACTTACCTTTTATCTGCTCCTGTTTTAACTTCCATCCTGGCCCGCTCAGGTAAACGCAAGGTGGGGGGCAGAAAAACCTGCAAAGAGAAGAGGGCATTTTCTCACTGCCCTTCAGCCCCCTAAAAAGGTGCTCAGGGGCGATGGGATGGCTCTGCTGAGAGTGGAGACCTTCACTGGGGCTCACTGGCACTGGGAGCAGCCCTCTGGCCCCACAGGTATGTAGTGCTCAGCGAGGGGCTGGGGACCCCCAGATGGGGGTGTGGGCAGGGCTGGTTGGAGGCTTCAGGCTCTGCTGCAGTAGCTGGCTGAGCCTCTGCCCTGCACCCACTGCCTCCAGTGCCTGGCTCCAGTGCCTGGCTCCAGTGCCTGGCTCCAGCCCGGGGCAGCTGTCACATCTGGTGGTGCCACTGGTGGCCAGGAGCCCACCAGCCACAGGGTGGCCCCAGGACGGGAGGACAGGGATTCCTGCCCCCCCACCTCCATACCCCCCGAGTCGAGGAGGGATCAGACCCCTCTGCCCGACTGCCGTGGGGGAGTTTTGGCAGGTCGGGAACAGAGTTTGCATTCACAACCAGTTTTGGAGCCCAGGGCAAATAAATCTATAGCCAGGGGTTTGGAAACCTATTTTCCTGTGTTTTATTTGGATTTCCACTGTCTTTGCACTTGGGTGAATGGTGCAAATTCATCCTCTATTGATGCTGGATAAAGCATTAGCTGAGAGAATGCTGGTGCAGGGGGCTGGATATTTTGGAGCCCTAAAGTCCTGGGTATGGGTTTATTTAAACAAGTCATCCATAGCACGGGCCCCTGACTCCCACTGTGAAGGAAAACAGCACCAGCACCTTTCAGCTTTAACCTGGGAGCTCTGTGCAGGTTTTCTCTCCCTTTCCAGACCTGGCATCTGATTGTCACGCTCATCCCTTGCACAGGATCCAGAGTGGAGGAAAGAGGCTCAGTGATGAGAGGGCTCCCTCCTGGCTGGAAGACTCAGTCCTGAAATAACATCTGTACCTGTGGTGGAGCAGCCCCTGGCAGGAGACTGGATGTGGTGAGGACTTTGTAGGCACAGCCAGCCCAGCCTGGAGCTGTCTCCTGGGGTCTGGGTGGTTAAGCCTTAGAGGCTGAGCTTGTCACCTCGTAGCTATTCCACACTCGGTAATAATGGAGGAGTATTTATATCACAAGGATTAATGGAGGATTAATTATATTGCAGCGCTGCAGTCTGATGTCACTGACCAGGAGTAGCAATTTTGGAGATTCAAGCCAGAACCTCAAGGTGTTTTTGCAGTGTGGGAGGGATTTTCAAAAATAGCAGCTTTTTTTGAGACCATGGGCATTGATGGAAAGGCCCCAGTCCCTGCTGAGTTTAAGACGAGAGTTACCAGGGCACTTGAAACATTAACCTTTCATTCTTGGGGGGTAAGATTTGAACAGCATCTTTACTTCTTTTACTTTGTCTTTCCTTACCACATCATGGAAGGAACCTAACCACTGGGAATGTCTAAGTGGGATGGATGCAGGTGGGGGCTGATATGTTCCTTGTGTTATTCAGCCCATGAAGGCTAAATGACGGCTTTGGATCGTGAGTGAATGGAGAGGGGATACATCAAATCATTTCCTTCCCCAGCTTAGACCAGGGAAATCCAGCAAGGCTGAAGTCAAGCTTTAGGCAGCTGGGTTTGGAAGTGGTCACTGGAGAAGCTGGAAGAGTCTCCCACCTTTTTTCGTTGCCGTAGGACTTCTGTGCGACCTTGGCGTGCAGAATGAGCACGGTCTGGTCTGCTGGCAGCTGCAGGTACCTCCGCACGCCGTCCCGGAGCAGGTTGGCTTGGTAAGGGTTGGACCTACAAGACAGCAGTGCCCCAGCACTGTGACACCAGAGCTGGCTCCTCGCCCAGCCCTGCAGCCCTGCATCGAGCAGGGAGCCTGGAGATGGGAAAGGCTTTCCCATGGGAAAGCTTTGGAGTTCAGCTGCTCTAAGACTGGCATTGAAAAATGTAAAGTCTGGATAATGGAATAACTGCTTCACCAGTCTGCCATCAAACAGGGCGTGTGTGTTATGTGAACAGCTCTGAAACAGGCACTTCTAAGGCTTCTAGCCCTGTGCAGTGGTGGCAGTGCTGTAATCGATCATTAATTTGTTTTTCCACCTGAAGTGCTTGTTGCTGTATGGCTTTTTGGTGAGTTGGGAGATGATGCTGCTGAGCTGTGAGTGCAGGCCGGGAGCTGCCACGTGAGCTGCTCGTTGCCTTCTGCGAAGGGCTGTTGGGTGCAAAGAGCTGCGTTTTTTCTCTGATACCTAAGAAGTCGGTGGTTTTGCTGATTGTTTCTGCTCTATTAACTAGAAGGCGTTCCCAGGCACCCAGCGTTTGACTCTGCTAACTTAGTGGGTTGGGTGTTGACCGGCTGCAGAGAGATGAGGTGAGGCCAAGCACAGGGTGCCCTGCTCTGACAGCTGGGACACGTGTGCAAGGACTGGGTGGTGCAAGGAGGGGGGGAGAGCTCTGGGGTGTCAGCTGGGGAGACCTTCTGTGCTGCTGACTTGCCTTCAGAGAGGTGAGAGCGCTCATGTGAACAACGCCAGCTCTTGCCCTACTGAAAGCCCCTAAACCCCCTGAGTTTGGATAAGAGCAATCCTTGAATCTGGGGTAAAATATTTGGCTGGATAAGAGGAAAGCAGAGGAGAGGGAAGGGCAGCTGCCTGGGTAGGAGCCTCTCCTTGGCACATTTGCCAGTGTTTGGGATGTGGCCACTGGGCACACTGCTCCAACCAAGGGGACCCAGCCTGGCTGGTTATGAGAACTTCTTAAATCTCACATTGGAGATAAAGCAGTGGCCAGAGAAGGCTGTGAAGCCACAGCAGAAAACACATTATGGAGTCACTGGGAGAGAGCGTCTGGGGACCATGGGCAGTGCTGGGGGATGCCTCGGAGGAGAAGTGGTGAGGATGGAGGCATCAGCCACCCAGGGAAAACCTTGCAAGAGGAATGCAGTGGAGCATTCCCATTAAACACAGTCTCTCTTCCTCTTAAATGGGCTAGAAATGGAGAATAGTTGAGGACATAAACAATCAGATGTGTAAAGAGGGTTGGGTGTGTGTGAGTCTGGTCCTGCCATCACTCCAAGGCAGGCTGTGGTGAGCTCTCCTGGGCTCAGAGGTCAGAGCAAGCTCCCAGGGAGAGAAGCAGCAAGCAGTCAACCCAGGCAGCCTTTTAGAAGAGTTCACCAGCCAGTTCTGTCCTTCCCAGTGCAACACATGTATTTTAAAAAGGCTGTGCCCCTTACAGCTTTTAGCACCCGTCGTACAACTCACTTTAAACACATATCACTTCAGCTCCAGCTTTGCCACCTTTGGATGGAGCTGATAACTACTGTTGTATGTGGCAGACAAACACATCTCCTGTACAAGCAAATATTTACCCAGTGTCTTCTCTGGGTAGTCCCACGGGGACCTGACACTTTGCACTCCACAGATGTGCTCTGTTCTGTTACTAGACGGGCAAGATAATCTCCTGCCCTCCTTGTTCTCAGTTCTTTACCCTAGACGTGTGAGCTGGATCACCAGCAAACATAAATCAACAGAGCTCTGCCAAAATCAGATTTACAGCCACTGCCAGTGTCACTCACAGCATTAGCTGCTGCTCTGTGCCTGGAAAATGAATGTTTTACGGCCATTCCTGACTGCAGAACAGACTCCACACACAGCTCTGCTCGTGTGGCAGCCCCGGTGCTGCTGCCAGCACAGGGCTCTGGGCTCAGCCCCAGCTCAGCCCACGGCACTCGTGGCAGGGCAGGGGGGGCTCCTTTCCCAAGGCTGTGTCTGTTCCCTCCAAGCCTCCATTCTGATAGACTCCTGCTCCACCACACTGAAGCTCAGCTCCATCAACCAGTATTCCACCAGTGCCTGCTCCAGGGTGGCTTTAGTCTTGCTGAAAAGCTTCACTCCAGCTTTTCCACCCAATGAACGGTTTATATCTTTGCACGGCCAAAGAGATCCTATAAGAAAGTTATTCAGTCTTTTTCCATAATGGCAATCTGCAGCTGTCTCACTCCTCTGCTGCCAAGCAATGGTGTGATTTCAGCTTTGATCTGCCTTTGCTATTTTTCCCTTCATATAAAAGCACCCTTTGGGAATCTCTCTGCAAAAGTTTTGGTTTGTTTTGGGTTTGTTTGCTTGTTCGTTTTTTTACAGAACTACTGTTTGTGATTGGGATAAATGCAGGAATGGATCAAGGAAATTGGCCTGACCCTGGATATTCTTTCACACTGTTGGAACACAGTGTTAAATGAGTACTGAACCTTGCTGGCTTCGTTCAGTAGCATTTCACCCTCAGTTTGTCAGAGACAACGGGCACAGAGCAGGGAAGAACCAGGCTGGGTGTGTGAATTTTTTCCTGGTGAGTCTCATCATCCAGTATTCTGTGTAAAATTAGGAGTATAGCTTTGGGTCCTTGTGTATCAGCTGCAGAGACATGTGCTTCATCCCTGTTACTGTTACCCACCAGCACCAACAGGCTCACCAGTGCCCACCCATATAGCTTGGGGTCTCCCTGTGGGGGTCCTGGATGGAGCTTCTGCCATTAACCCATCCCCAGAGTGTGGAACAGCCTGGTACCCAGCCCAGGCAGCAGCAGGGAGTGTTCAAGAGCAAATTGCCAAACCCTGTGGATTAAGACGTGTGCTGACAGAGTGGGCAGCAGCAATGCCTGCTCTGCAGAGCCTCCCCCAGCACTGCCTTAGGGCAGGGCCAGGCTGGTGCAGGTATCACTGCTCCCTGCCATCCACACGTAATTCCAGAGGCACGGGGGTTACTGCCCCGAGCCTACTAAAGAACCTTCTGGAACAATTATCCACATGCTGGTTACTGCTTGAAGTGGGAAAGTGCATGCCAAAGGCAGGCACACACACTCTAGTTCCTCAGACTTGATGTCTAGCTGCAGGAACAACTACCTAGAAACTTGGGGTTTTTTCTTTGTCCGTTTTCTGCAGCAGTTGCCTTGCAAATTTGGGGGCTAAATTGTTTCAGTAATGGATTCATGAACAGTGCTCACCATTCTGCCCACAGAGACGACCACCCAGCATCCATCATCTGGTTTAAGTTTACCTTCAGAGAGTAAAAGGGCTATTGCTAAAGCAGCTCAATTCACCCACTTGGCTCCCTCTGGCACCTACAGCCTCCTCAGGGTTACAGGGAATTATTCACTCCTTCTGACATTTATTATATCAAATTATTAAAATGCTTTGGTTGTCGTGCAGTGTTAGTTCAGTGTCATGTTTGCAGCTCTGCACGGGCCGGGCTCTTACAGCTCCGGCTAAAAGCTGCCTTTTCAGAGCCTGAGGTCTTGGCTGGGGCTCAGCTGCTCTCCACACAGTTGGGCATTATGTGGAAGGAGTGGGGGGGGGAGAAAGGGGGGAGCCACCACCTTTCTGCTACACCGATTTTTGTAAGCCTTTCTCCCTCCCTGCTCAGCCTGGCATCACTTACTAAGGCTTTTCCTTTGCTTTAGGCCAGGATGTGCCCCAGGAGAGGGTGTGAGTGCATTTGCGGTGCATCCCTAGGGTGGCTCTGCCTTGGTGCTTGAGGTGGGAAAGACCCAGGGCACCTGGGGGGATTTGCAAGCCCTGGCCGTGTTTCTGTGCCCCCTCCCATGGGAAACACAGCAGAAAAGCAGGAGTGCCCTGTGTGCTTTTTATGGGAGACACACAGCTGGACCACCTTGCAAAGGGCCGTTTCATGTGGGCACGCGGGGAGCCCGGGCAGGCGCCGAGAGGCTCTGGTAGGGCTGGGCCCTGCAGTCACATCACTGATTCTAGGAGAGCTGATGTTTAACACCACAGCTGAAAATTATCCCTTGCCTTCCCAGCAGCAAGTGTGGAGACATCACTCAGGGCTTTGTCCTGCTTCCAGCTGGGAAATGCAGCTCCCTGTGTGGGACATCTCCGGGTCCTCACATCACCTTCTGTGTGTGCACCCCTGGGCAACCACAGGAGCAGAAAAAGCAGTTTAGGAGCACTGGGAGAAGCAAACTGCCCTCTGCCTTGCTGCTTTCCAGTTCACTGAGCTTCACCAGCTCAGTCTGCAGAGGAAGGGATCCGATATTTTTGGTCCCCTGGGAATAAAAGTACTCGACTCAGGAGACCAAAATACAATCCTGGCAGCTATTGTTTAGAAACTGGGTCTTCAAATCAGCTCTTTATACAAGAACTGTAACTCACAGTAACAGTGTCCTCAAGTGCAGGTAGCACTGAATTGAAGTGCAGAGATTTAATTTGCTGCTTTTTCCCCCAAAAAAAGGAGCTGCCATTTGCCTCACTCAGGACATGGCTGCCCTGCAGCTTGAGGGGGACTTGCTGCCACAGAGGGCAATTGTTCTTCCCTCAGCTTGGGGAAACCAAATGTCCTAATAAAAAATATCCATTTTAGAGGTCTGGGTTATATTTTGTACAGAGCAGGGGAGAAAACGCCTGCAGTGCTCTCGGGTATGGAGTCAATGCAGTGTTTATGCAAAAGGAAAAGCCATTAGAAATCACAGAAATGAGAAGCCTGCAGTTTCTGGCTTCCCTCATTTTTCAATACCTCCTTTAATCCAGACCAACCCAACCCAACCCACAGCCCTTGTATATGCATGGGTATTTATAAATCCTATATTTTCCTCGCTGCACACACAAGTGAAATTCAGCCTTTTCTGGGCCTGGGGGATTTGCCGACCACACCAAGGGCAAACAGCAGGCAGAGCAGGAAGCACAGAGCTCCTGTGGCAGGGAGCTCTGCGGGGAGCGGGGGTGGTCACCCCAGCAGCACCAACACCCCCAGAATGCCCCAGTTTGGTACACCCAATGCAGTACTGGCTCATTTGCTAGAAAATTCAGGTAGCAGGGGTGATCTACTGTAGTGTCTTTTCTCTGTTCCTCCTGTTGGTGCAAAGAGGAAGGGAAGTGCTGTTAAAGCACTGAAAGAGTCCCATAAAGCACTAAAGGTGGTTCCTGCCACCACCAGACTGATCTAAGTGCTGGGAAGAGGTGGAGGGCTGGGATGGGCTATTCCAGGGTTTCTAAGAAGCCTCTGCTGATGATCTCCATCCACGTTAGTTGACCTTCTTGATGAAAGCTCAGCCTGAGGGTCTACAGCCCTCCAACACCCAGTCTGCAGCTCCCTGGTTCAAACCCACCACACCACACTGCAGCCACTACCTGCAGAGGTTCCTAAACTTCCAGGACACTGTAGGTCAAATGGATATTAAGCTTGGACTCTCCTGTTTCCAAGAGCCTTTGAGTTTATGGGGCTCCCAGGTGTACTCCCACAGCAGGGAAAGAGAAGAAAAGAAAAGAAAAGAAAAGAAAAGAAAAGAAAAGAAAAGAAAAGAAAAGAAAAGAAAAGAAAAGAAA
>JAWWLV010000057.1:5393230-5410968 GCA_035041135.1 Platyrinchus mystaceus
GGGGTGATATTGGGCTCTCTCTGCTCCTCAGCCCTCCTGGTTACAAAATCAGGGGCTGCCCCAGCCTGCTCTTTGCGGGAATGGGGAGTGTTTGGCTGCAGGAGCCTTCCCCTCCATGGGACATTCCCAGAGCTTGCTTCCAGCACAGCTTGGTCACCTGTCAGCCCCAGAAGTGCCACAGAAAGGCTCCAGCAACCCCTTACACAAGGTGAGGGGGCCATTGACCAATCCGTGGGAAATGAAGCAACTTCCCATTGCCCAAGGGTGCTTCAAGAAAACAGATTTGCCTGGAGGCTGGGGAAAGAGGGGTAAGTGTGTGTGGCATTTCCTTGGAAGGGAGGAGTAGATGGAGGGCTGAACGTTGGTATCCAGACAAGGAATGGTTCAGGTGACCCCCAAAGATCATTCCTGGGAAGGCACAGGCAGAGGGGAAAACCCAGTGAATAGACCCCCAGAAGGGAACACGGCACGGTCATCCTCCTGCAGAAGGATCCTTGCCCAGAAGAAAGCAGCTGTACTGCCTCCAGCATGCCTGGGCAATGATGCCTTGGACCATCTTCCCTTGGCCTGACTCTCAGCCCCAGCAATTGAACAATCCCCTTTGTGTCTTGTGCAAAAGCCTTCCAGAAAACACAACGCAATAGGCAGAGAAAAAAAGGTACAAACATCCTGTTCCCCACCCCCATCCTCCCGAAGGGTTTAAATGTGTGTGCCACAGCTCTCCCACTCACACCTCCCAGGGACACGGCAGCATGAGGTCGGTGGCCGCTCTCCTCGTGGTGGGGATGCTCATCCTCTGGGCAGAGCTGCCAACAGGTATGGGGTGTCCTAGGGTGAGGGACAGGGAGGAAAAGCTCAGGGGTTGGGAAGGAGTCGTGTTTACAAGGATCCTGTGGGAGGGGAAGGGAGAGGAGAGGGGTGTTTGCTGGGCAGCATCTCCCCAGGGCCCCTCAGCTGCCCTGGAGCAAACGGGTCCCTCCTCCTGCAGGCAGCGCCTGGTCCTGCCCACCCATCCACATCATCTGCGCGCTGCACAACCCGCCGAACCGGTGCCACAGCAACTGGCAGTGCCCCCCGTTCAAGAAGTGCTGCCCCACCTACTGCGGCAGGAAATGCATCTCGAAGCCGTCCAGCACACACCACGGTAGGAGCTCAGGAGCCCCCCGGCCCTGCCCAGCTCCCGGGCAGCAGTGTGACGATGGTGGGCAGGGAGCTGTGTCCAGCTGCCAGAGCCCTCCACTGGCAGGCTGGTGGGGTGACTGGTGGACAAACATGTGGGCTGAGGTTACTCTGAACTCCAGACCCAACCTTCCTTCTCTCCCTTTCACCAGTGTGAGCTCCTGCTCCCAGGACAGATGGAGGGCCATCTCAGCCTCCCCGTGCCACCTCTGGCCCCAGTCCATGCTCAGACCACCTCGGCCCCAAGATCACTCCCTGACAGCTGCTGTGCAGTGCTATGTGCCACCTGCTTGCCCTCTCCCTCTGCTTCACCACTGCTGTTTTACCAAATAAAAGGCTTGTCTCAGGGGTGCTTGTAGTGTGTGACTCCTTTCCCCACCTCCTCCTGCCCCTCTCTGGGCCTGTCCTGGTTCACAGACCCACTGCTGGTTTCACCCAGAATTTCTGCCTGTGAAGGAGAATGAAAACATTCCAGCTACACACCCACAGTGTGTTAGGGGCTGGCTTCAGGGAGAAAATCCATCCAGGGCCACACAGACCCAAGTGGCGCTGAACCCCTCACTGAACCTGAGCTGGTGGGGAAAATTCAGCTGAGGAAACTTGCCTGGGAAATCCTCAAGCCAGGACAATAAAACCACAGCTCCAAGGGGTTCTTGTAATTTTTGTACAGCTGAGTGCCAGGGACAAAAATTCAGGAAATGCCAAGAAATATCATCAAGAGAGAGCATGTGCAGCCAGAGGGACCTGCTGGCCTCTGCTCAGTGTAATAGCAGAGCCAGGCACTTACACCATGTGCTGCAGTGGCAGAGCATCACCCAGCCTGTGCTGATGCCCATCCAGTGCCTGTCAGCCCTCCCCAGCTCATTTTTTCCAGTGCAGTGTCCTTCTGGGGGAAAACTACTCCTGACACCAGCCCAGCCCTCTGCGTGGGGAGTGCTGTGCCACACAAGCCGTGGGGTGAGAGGGGCAGAAGCCCAGCGCTCCCCCAGCCATCCCCACTCCCAGGATGGGGCTGGCAGCGACACCGGAGCAGCCTGATTACACCTCCCGCGGTCATTAGTCACAGATCACAGCCCTCCTCCCCCATCAGGACCAGCTATTATCAGCTATTAAGCAGGCATTTCCATACAGCTGGCTAATTTGATAATGCTGCAATTATCTTGGTTTGTTAACAAGATTAAATTGCTAATTGGTTTGATTAAGCACAGAGCTCCAGGCATGGGGTGCCTCCCAGCTGGCCCTGCACAGCCCGGTGGATGCCGTGCCCAGGGCAGCAGCTCCTGTGCAGAGACAAGGGCAAGGCAGGAGGGGCTCATCCTCCCAAAAACTGCTGCCTGGGGTCTCCAGATCTCCATGTGACAGCCTGGAGGGGTCCCTCTTCCTGCTCTGAGACAGAGTCAGCTTTGCCCATGTCACCACTGTCACCCAGCTGGTGGCCTGGGAAGGCAGGAGTAGGTGGCTTCGGGGCCAGAGGATGCTCTGGGGACATCTAGGCGGTCTCAGTCCTGATGCTCTCTGTTTTGGAGAAGTCAGAAATCCCTGAGGCAATGCACCAACTGCACCTCCACCTGCATCAACAAATGCTCTGCCCTCCTCTCCCCAGGCACACCTACCCTGTGCACAGCATTTCCAGCTGTACCCAGCACTGGGTTAGACTCACCTGTACGTCCCCCTGCAGCAGCACCTGCCTGGGAGGAGCTGGGCACTGCACCAGAACACTCACAGGTCAGAAGCACTGCCTGTGCTAAGCTCCTGGCAGCCTGCATTGGCTGAACCCTTTGCATTCAGGTCTCTGAGGAGGGAGGGAATTTCCCTCTGTGTCCTATGTAGTGTCAGCAAGACAGCAGGAAAAGCAGCAAGTCCTGTGCCAAAGAGATGTTTCCATGCTGGTTCTTCCCACATTTCCTGCTCCCCCAAGGCTAGAGCAGCCTGGAGATGGAGAGGTTCACCTTCCCTGCCTGGGAGCTTATCACAGCTCAGGACTCACTGCTGTGGGACCTTCTCCTGGGACAAGCCCGCCAGGGCTGGTGCTGGGAACGTGGTCAAAGGCTGTGCTCAAGGCCCCAGCTTTGAGTTAGAAACATCCATCGTGGCACATCACAGCAGCAGCCCCACCACAGGGCAGGGAGCTGGCAGATCCTTCAGCATGTGGCAGGTCTGGCTTATTCCATCTTCCCCCAAAACAGAGGGGTTGGGGTCAGTCACTATTGGACAATTCCCAAAGGAAACATCCAGCACTCCCCACCATCCCAGAATCCAGAGTGTCTCCCCAGGGATCCATCACGGGGCAGCCTTGCTCCACACTGTACTTTGTTCCACTCTGAAATGTAGACAGGGCAGAGGAAAGGAGAAGTCAAGTCTTACCCAGAGCACAGCAGAAAATCTTTAATATTTTCTTGGAGCCTCTCCCTGCATATGTTATTCTCTGACTCAGGAGACTGGGTGGTTGGGGTCTGAATACAGAACAGTTTGGTGCACAAGAGTGATGTGAGACCTTTTCAAGAGATGATTCAAACCAGCCTAATAAGAATTACTACAGCTTTGACAACCTTTGAAAAGGGAGGGTTATTTAGCTAGCCTAGCCCAGGAGTGGAAAGCTGTAGTCCCAGCAGGATGCAGCAATCACATCAGTTCCGGAGGGGAAAATGCCCTGGGCTGAGTGAATCCACTCAGCAGTGGCTCTGCCCATGGTCAGGTGCTGTGCACAGCTCTCATCATTCCTGCTGAGGAGCAGCAGTATTCCAGGTGGGAAAAAGAGTCAATACCATTCTGCTTCCCATAAAATAAATAAATATACACCTCTGCAGAAAAATAAACCATCCTCACACTGCTGAAGGTCAACAGATGTATGAATTCACTCTGTGCTTTCTTCTGTGGGATGATTCATGTAAAGTCAGCTCCTCACCTGGACCAAGACACCCTCCAGTGGCAGCGAGAGGGTGGTCAGGGCGAGAGCTGTCTCATGGCAGCTGATGCCCTCCAGCATTTTCCTCCTGAAGACACAGGGATGCCTTTTTTCCTTGGCTTACTTGGCCAGGATGCACCACTAACCATTCCCAGTGCCCTCCCGTCCTTCTCACTGATGGGCAACCCGAAACACCAGCTCCTGCCATGCTGGGAGGGCAGCGGGGGAGCCACGACCTGGGGTTGCACAATGCAGGAAGCCTTTGAGCCAGGCTGGAAGCTGCCCCTTCTGCCTTGCTCTGGCACATCACCCCAGCCAGGCAGTGCACACAGCCCTCTGTGAGGTGGGGGGATCTGACAGGGGATGGGGGGGTCTGACAGGGGATGGGACCACGGCTGAGGGATGTCAGAGCAGTCCACTGTGATTTCTCTCCTGCCTAAAGTGCTGCCAAACCTCACAAGCTGCTTGTGACAAAGCCCTTCAGTCTGGCACAGGACAGCTCTACGTGACCCACGACAGCCAAGAGGCAGCAGAGCTGTGCTGAGCCATTTGGCTCCATCCCCCCCTTCATCCCACCAGGAATCCTCATCAGGCTGCTCTCTGCTGCAGCCACACACAGTTGCACACCCAGGAAGCCTGTCAGATGCTGGCAGGACTTCCCTGAGCCAGGGAGCCAAAAGGAAGGCAAAAAAGATGAGGCACTGACAGCACCCTGTAGCTGAGGGAGATCCTTGCATGCCAGGAATCCTTGTCCCCATGCAGAAAGAGAGAAAAGGAGACAGAAACCTCTTCTCTCTGCAGTAAGCCACGCTGTGTGGAGGCACACGTGAGGGCTCAGCAGGAGACTGGCAGTGGCACAGGCAGGGCAGCCCAGCTCCATCACCCCTGCCCTCTCTGTAGCCCCATCTCTCGGGGGGGCACTCCCTCTGCAGTCCCTCAGAGAGGCTGATGACTGCATTCAGCCAAGCAGCTGGGATGTTCCACAAATATCAGCTCTGGCAAAGGCTGGCAAAGCACTTGGAAACTCACAGAAGGCAGTTTGCAGAGAGCAAAGCGTCTCCCATAGGCACCAGCCCTGCACCAGCCCCTGCTCACACACAGACCCCAGCTCAGAGCCCACACATTGTGCTCAGGGCCATAAACTCACCATCAGCCCCCCAAATCCACCAGCACAGGCACAAAGGTACCTGCCCACTCCCTCCCAAGTGGAGTCACTCACCTGCAGAGAGCCCCTCCCGGCTGAACACAACACCTCCCTAAAGCAAAGTGTGGATGGGAAGGGTGGGCTCTTTCTGCTACAGGGCAGCCCAACGAGCTCCTGCCACACCCCAGCTCCAGCTGAGGAGGGGAAGCCATTTCCCATCTCCCTCGGGTCCCACCAGCAGCCCTGCACGGGGGAATTCCTGCCTCTTCAGCCCTGCCTGTGCCAAGGCGCACACAGATGCTCCTTTCCCCGACACTATGTAGGTTAATAACATGCAATGCGATGGCAAGGCACAGGGAACCGCAACACGATGTCAATATTTAGCTCTTACACGTTTGGTTAATTAGAGAGCAACCTGTGATTCCCTGGGAAGGAGGCACTGCTGCTTCACCCCCCCCTCCCCTTCCGCATGTTCCCCGTTCAGACGGGATAAACGTCAGCTCATTATTTCTGGCGTTCGCTGGTCGCAAACGGTCTGTCCCAAAATGCTATTCCCAGGCACTGGATGTCAGAAATCATTATACTAAATAAAGCTCCTTGAATGATTCATGAGGCTGGGTTTCACATTAATCAGGGAGAGATGGGCACAGGCAGCACGGCACCGCAGACCCGCCGTGTCGCGCTCCCGCACAGCCCGGAGAACGGGAGGGTTTGGACCTTCAAGGCACAAATCAGAGATGTGGTGGCAATCAGAGGAAGACCCTGACCCCAGCACGATCAGATCCTGACCCAGCAGGGGCCAAAAGAGGCGACAGCCCATTGCCCAAATACCTTTCTGCTTCAGGAGCTCCTGTGACTCGATCACGTTAATGAGCCCAGGGCGGGCGGCTGCTGCTCCGAGCACCCTGAGATGCACGACTGCTTTCCAAGGAGCCCTGGTGCCCAGCACAGGGCTGGGCCAGTGCTTGGGACTCATGTACTGACTCCCTGGCTCTGTGCACCATGGCCTCTAAAAATAGAAAAATGTTTTCCCAAAATGTCATCGAGAGGCTCCTTCCAGGGCCCAGGCAAACAGGGCTTCTGCCTGGATCCCATGCTGCATCCCAGGCTGCCCACCAAAGGTATCTTTTCTTGGGACAAAAATGCTTCTTCCACTGCTCCAAGACTTTGGAAAGAAGGTAGGTGTGTCCCCTCTTGGTATTTGAATCTGCCTAAAAAGGCAAGCCCTGAACTCTGTGGATCAAGGAAAGAATGAGGAGTGCCCTCAACATGGCAGTTGGTGGAAGGAGGTGGTGAAATGTGGGATCCTGTGTGCATTTTGCAGGTAAAAGTGCCCATGACCCTCCCAGCCATCCAGGCTCAGCCAGCGAGCTCTTATCCACCTGTATCCTGCATCTTTGGCTTCTCCTCCACTGCTTCCTCAAATATTCCTAGAAAAAAGCCTAAAAACTACAAAAATATGGCAACAAGCTGTACAGCAGGGAAAAGTCCACAGCCAGCACTGCAAATCTGGGCTCTGACATGGAGACAGCAGTGATTGTCCATGCAGCAGCAGAGGGATATCTATCAGGAGGCCGAGGAGCCGTCAGACACCCCTGCTCCCCCCTCTGTGGCTCTGCAGCCTTCTCAGGGCTGGCAGTGAGTCACCAGCCCTGAACCACGGCAAGGCAGAGCTGCTGCCAAGGGCATCTGGGGAAGTGAGGGGGTCCCGTGCCAGCCTCAGCCCCCAGAGCCACCCTGCAGCCCTGGGTGGCACATCCCCCCCTCCTGAGCACTCCAGGGTGGATCACTGATGCTGCAGCTCCATCAGCCCCACGTCCTCCACTTTGTCTGAGGTGTCCTGCTCATGCAGGGATGATATCTGCAGGAGGGAGAGGCAGAGGTGGGATGGAGGAAGCCAGAGAGTCCTTTGGAATCCTTCAGAGCCTCGAGACATGAAGACCCTCTGGCACCTGAGCCCTCTCACCATTCCCAGCACTGCCTGAACCTTCTGCAGAGAGCCCAAAATTCAGCATCCTTGCTGGATGAGGTGAGACAGGTGAGCCCCTTCCCTTCACACATGCACCTCCAGCTGTAGCTGCTCCTGCACCACATCCCCACCAGCACAGAGGCAGCTGGAGGCAGGGCTGGAAAGGGACCTGGGAGCTGACCCAGAGCCTCAAACCACCAGGGCACTTCCATCTGCAAAATAACTGTAGTGATAATTCACCAGCTTTCCCTTGAAATTTCCAGCTGGGCAGGGACTGAAGGGCCTCAAACCCATCAGCTACTCTTTCTCCCCATCTCTGGTAGAGAAGCAAAGCCTCAGGGCAGGTTTGCTGCCCTGCTTCCACCACTGCCAGGCCCTCACCTGGGTTTGCTGTAGGATGAAATTATCCACAGGATCAGATCAGTCTCAAGGAAATGGCATCTCCCTTTGTCCTTGTCCCCTCTGTTAATTACTGTTCCATCCTGCCTGGACACACCAGCAGGAATCAGAGGCCACCACCCGCTCCCTCCGTGGCTGTGGCTGTGCACATCTATCAAAAGCAAAATGCAGGGCAAGTGTCTGCACTGCAGGAGCCTGTGGAGAGTCAAAGCTCGCTGCACTCTTGGTTACCCACATGATTCAACCTGCAATATTGTAAGATTTAATTACAATTAAAGTTGTGCTCCATCTTCATGTGTCTCTCTCCTGGCAGAGAAAGCAAGAAGTGAGCCCGTGCTGCCTGTGCAAGTGTGGGTATGATGGTTGACTTTTGCGGCTTTCTCTGTACTGGTAAATTAAATGTGCCTGGGCTGACTCTGGTACCAAAGCTGGGTGTCAGGGAACAGAGCAAGTCCTGCTATTAACTTTTCCTCTGATACCACACTGCCCTTCTGCCAGCACCCCTGCCCATGACAGTTCCTAGCCCTGCTGGGAATGGTCTGGAAAGGGCTGCCTGGCCATGGGAAGCCCTGGCCTGGGATGTTCCAGCAGATTAATGATGAGCCTGGGAATGTCCCTTGGTTTAGTTGAATTCAATTTTGGGGTTGTGTCCTGGGTGTTGGAGGACAGTGAAACAACCTGGGGCAGAGGGAAGGGATGCAGCACGTGGAGATTGCAAGTTGCTGTAAGATGGAGGCAATGCATATGCTCGAGGCACGTGGGAGCCCTCCAGGTAGTAAATCACTGCTCTGAAGTGCCTGACCTTACACTGCAGCATCTCCCTGCTCCCTCTCTGGAGCTCTCCATCTATATAAAAAATAGCCCCCACTGCAGTACGACTTTCCAGATTTCCTCATGTTTCCAGTTACAGCTTCACAGTCCAACTGCAAGCCAAGGTCTCCAGCAAGTTCAGGAATGTTCATTAATCTTTCCTGGCTCAGGCACCCAGTGGGCTCAGTGAAACTCCAGTCCAGGAGAGTTCCAGGCTGTCAGAGGCATGGGCTGTTGCAGGCCATCCACCATAATCCTATCCCATGAATGCTGCGGATGGATGGCAACGAGTCACCTTACTGCAGGGGGCTGGATGTGCAGGTGTATCCAAGGGCTCTGGAAAATGAATGAGGCTGGTTAAATAATTTCCAGCACGAAACAGGCTGATATCCCCCCATCAACAGCACCTACAGACACCCTGTGTCTCTGGGAGGAGGATGGGGGTTGCAGGGATAAGATCCCCCAGAGTTTGTGTCCCCAATCTTCTCCTCCTGCTTGGAGGATGGTGGCATCACAGCTCGGCTTTCCCTCCCCGTCACCCCATGGGCTGGCTCCAGAGAGAGGCATGGGAACGGGGACAGTTGATGGCACAGGAGTGGGAGTAGCCAGTGGCACGGGAAGGAGAAGCCCAAACCCCTCCAGTTGGAGCAACCCCCTCCCAGAGCTCGGGGGATAAACACACCAGCGAGCACAGAAAGACTGCTGGGGAAAGCCCATGGATTTAGTGTTAAGTCTTTGCCGCTGAGAAACACAAGACCAGGCTTTTGCATCTGCCCTAATTTAGCTCTTTCCCTCTGGAAAGGACTATTTGTGAAATGCTTTGTGCTCATGTCCCCGGCATTAATCAGCTGCTGGCTCCATGGATCCCCCTGCTCTTGCAGGTGCTCTGCTCTATCCCACCCTCCCACGTGGCAGGTACCCAGCGGCTCCGGCCTTCCTCGAGAGATATCCAAGGGGCTGAAAAGTGCTTGAAGATTTTTTTTTCCTTTAATTAAAGGAGCTCTGCAGACATGCTACATTCATATATATTTTCCGCTATTTTTTAATTTATTGCTACATCAGCTATTTAAAAAAGAAAAAAAAAAAAAGGCAGAAAGAAGAAAGGAAGGGAGCTGCCACAAGCTGAGCGCCTTTCGGGATGACTCACTGCAGCACTGAAATGGCTGCTGGCTTCAGCCTCACCCTGCCTCTGAGATCCTCTTCCAGACTGCAGGAGAGACCACAGCAAGAGGTTTCAGCCCCATCCCTGCGTGGAGGATTGGCCGTGTGGTTATCGACATAATCCGCCCCGGGCTCCGGCGGGCGGAGACCTGCCTTCCTCAAGAGAGGGAGATGGGGGGAGACATGAAAGGAAGAGATGGCGAGGCGTTTCCAGCTGACCTGATTTTCTGCTTGTTGCCATCTCCACATCACTGCCAGTTAGCTCAGGAGAGCAGCAGGGGCACGGGGCTGGCCCGTGCCACGGGGAGCTGCACCCTCCCAGGACAGTGGCAAACCCAGCTGTGCCGAGGAAGGGCCCTTACACCTCAATTTGCTGGGAAAGAGCCTTAAAATGTGAGTCTTCCTTTCCTGCCACAGCTTGCCAGTGTCGGTGCAAAGTCAGGCCAACAAGCTCTGGTCAGCTCATGGCAGAGTCGGGCTTTTTGCCTCCGAGTTTGGGCAGAAAAGGGAAAATTCACCTCAGGTGCCATTGGTGCTGCAGCCGAGTCCCCTCTGAAGGATTCCATGCACAAATCTGCACAGGGCCTCTGCAGCCTGGGAGGTGAACTCCCCTCTTCTGCAGCCGCTTCCAGCCAGGGCTTTGACCTGCAGCAGGAGACATGGAGGTGTCTCCCTTCCCTCCTCCCAGAGTGATCCCTCCAGCCTGAGGGTAGTAGGGGCATAGCCCCAGCAACTCCCTACCATGCTTCCCACTCAGCTACAGCTGCTCCACATGGCCCAGGGACACTCAACATACCTCCTGGTGCTGGGAGAGCTGATTTTGGGGGACAGGGCTCAGGTCTACTCTGTGGCAGAGCATAAGTGTGGCTCTGGTGCAGACACAAAGTGCCGGATGGAGTGGGCGCCCTTGCAGCGCCAGGCACGGCTCCTTCCCTGAAAAATGGCTGGATGAGAACTATTTTCAGAAGGGAAAAGAAAATTCACCCTGATCACCGTATGTCAGTGACAGGCGGAGAAAACCCCACGTGGGAGCCAGCCCTCCTCCCACCCTGTGGGCTGCACCCCGCTGGGGCTCGGCACCCACTGTCAGCCGGGCTTGCATCTGCCTGGAGCAGACAAAGATGGGCATGTTTATCTTGCAGCTTCCAGGGCTGCTCAGCCATCCCTAATTGCCATAAAAATAAATGCTTTTGCCTTCATATCACAGAACAGAGGAATTTCCCTTTTTTTTTTTTTTCCTTTTTTTTTTTGTTTCTTTTCTGAGGCCTCCCTCAAAGTCATCCCTTCCCCCTCCCTCCGCCGCCTCCTTCCCATGTAAACAAGCACAGGCACACACAGTCTGACACATCACACACATGGAGACACGCTGATGGCCCTGCAGCGGCCAGCGCTGCCTGGCACAGGGACAGGGCTGGCAGCACACGCGGGAGGCGGGCGTGCGGGCAGGAGGGAGGATGCTCGCCACCAAAAAGAGCTCTCAGTCCGCCTCGTGCAAGCCCGGAGAAGGTTGAGAGCCCTCAGGCTCCAGCCCCTCGGACTGGAATCAGCGAGCCGATGATCGGATGCAGGGGGTGGTGTGAAGTCTCGCCCCGGTGCGAGCCGCCTGTCTGACACAGCTGCTCTGTGCTGGCTGCCGGAGCAATGAGCCATCGCTGCGGGGACATGCAGCCCCGGCCGTCACCCCGGGAAGGTCTCTTTCCCATCCTCTCCTTCCCGTCTCTCTGCTCCGGCAGCTGACTTCTGGGGGAGTTGTGTTTGCAGCGCTCCCCAGGCCGTCTGGGGATGGCCCCGGGCGGCGGCGGCAGCTCGCTGACCTGAAACCCAGCGTGTGCCATGCCCGGGACTCGCTGCTTTCACTCACCTCCCAGTGAGCCTTTAAAGAGACACTGGGGAGCTCAGCAAGCCGGGGAGGCTCTTCCCTGGGGGGCTGCCCCGGTGCCCCACACACCGCCCATTCCAAGGAGCAAGATGGAGCTGGATCGCGTGGAGGGAGACTGCGAGGGCAGGGGGGCATCGTCTGCCCGGCGCAGGGCGGCACCGCTGCTGGGGCCCTGCTCGGCCTGAACGCCCTCGGCACGGGACCACCCGGGACTCCCCAGCTCCGGGGGCTCGGCCCCAAGGGCAGCGCTCGCCGCTTGGGCAGCTTCGCAAAGGACCGGGGTAGCCCAGGGCCGAGCGAGGCCGGTACCCCCACCGCGGCTCCCGCAGCCATCCCGTGAGCTCTCCCGGCAGCCAAGGACTTCCAGCAGGTAAGACATCGGGACAGGCAGGGGTACCCACGCCTGGTCCAGACTCCCTGCTCGGCTCCGCGTGACAGCCGCGGCGCTGCCTCGCGCCGAGCTGTGCCGAAACGCCGGTCGGTTTCGCCAAAATCAGGTACCCGGTCCTGTGGTCCGGGCGGGCTCCTCCGGGCATCCCCAGCCCTCTGCCCTGCGCAGATGTCGGGGCCGCCCCGGAGGAACCGTGGGGCGACAGCGGCAGAGGCAGCCGGGCGTCGCGCAGCGGCGATCTGGGACCGGGGGCTGGGAACCGGGAGTGGGGGACCGGGATCGCCCCCACTGCTCCCTCGCCGCGGTGCCGGCGGGCGGGCGGGGGGCGGCACCCGGGAGGGGCGGCGGGCGGGACCCCCCCGGGCCCCGCGGAGCCTCTGCCGCCGCCGCCGGCCCCGCAAGGGCTCCGGGCTCCGCTCCGGGCTCCGCGCCGGGCGCGCTCGCTGCGGCGGGGGCGGCGCCGAGGCAGGTGAGCGGCGGCGAGGGCCGGGCCCCGGCACCGGGGAGCTGCGGGCACCGGCACCCGGGGCGGGCGGGGGCGAGGGCAGCGGCATCCCCGGGGCGGGGCGGGGACCGGGAGATCGGTAGCGCAGGGACCGGGGCACCGGCATCCCGGGAACCCAGGGCACCAGCATCCCCGGGCATTGCAGGGATCGGCACCCTGGGGCGCGGCGGGGACCCGGGGCACCGGCATGCCGGGGTGAGAGGGCAGCTGGAGCAGCGGCACGCAGGGATGAGCGGGGAAGCGAGGCACCGACATCCCGGGGTAAGCAGGGAGCCGCCGTGCCAGCGGGATGCTGCTGGGACCCAAGGCGCAGGGACACTCCACGTCCCTCTGCGGACGGGTGTAGGGGAGTCCCTCTCCCCAGAGCTGCATCTCTCCCTCCCCACGGAAGGAGCATGGTGCGGGGTTCCCTCCGGAGAGCTGTGCACCCGCTGCGTGAGACCCGGGAGTGGAGGCTGGCACAGGGCAGGGATCATCTGCAGCCGGCGCTGAGCTGCCCGCTGGCAGCAGACAGCCGAGCTGTTGGTAATCACCCCCTCCTGCACCCCGAGGCGAGCAGGGAGTCCCCCCGTCATCTACATCCCCAGCCCTGGGCATTTTGGTGGCCTCTCATCCTACAGCAGCAGCTTACACTCTGCCTGCAGGGAGCAGCCAGCAGTGGGAATCCCCCTTGCACCCTCCCCACTGCCCGCCTGGCAAACCCCCACCGCCCAAGACAGGGCTTGGTCTTGAGCATATTCAGGCTGATGCGCACAGGAACGCTCAGAGATGGGGATGGGGCTCTGCAGGGGCAATTTTGGATGACCCAGCGCATGGGGACACCACCCTGCAGGAGCTGGGTGGTCACCCAGCCCCAGCACCCCCTCAGGTACCCAGCAGGGGACCCCCAGCCCCACCCCGGCCCCATGGACATCCCGCACAGGATCTTCTCAGTAGTTTATAGACACCACCCTGGCACATCTGGGACGTGCAGGGTCACAAGCCCGGGCTGACAGAGCATTTAGGTCCGGGCTACAGGGCAAAGGATAAAGGATTCCTCCTCCTCTACGAATTTCTAATGGTTCCTCTGAGACAAGCCACACGACTCCCTGCTGGGAAGCCTCACTGAGCTGTAAGTACAGGGGTTTTTATTTGAACTGTTAATCTAAATCCATTGTACCTGGTTGGAAAAGACCCTGTGTGCAATACTCCCTGCACTTGCTGCCTCCTCGCTTGAATGTCTTATTAGCACCTTCCTTCCCACTCCCTTGGGTCCCCTCTGACAGGTAGAATAAATATACATAACTTCCATTTGAAAGCCTTTGAGAAAAAAAATATGTTGTCAAGGGAAACTCTTCTAGCATTTCTTATAGATATGCTTGATCTGGTTTTATATTTTTTTTTTTACTGTCATAAATGCACGTATCAGACATTTTTCTTCTCCACAACATAGATATTCAATTGAACGCCCAACACCCAGCTCACACTGGGCTTGTGTAATTCTGATGGTTGTCTCAAAATAGCTTACAATATATTTCAACATTTATCAGAGAGACACTGGCTTTATCTGTGCCATTTTTCCAATCATTCGTGGAAATTTTGGGTTAACGAAAGGAAAATTTTGCAAATTCACTTCATTCCAGACAGACACATTTGTATTCTCTCTCCATTGTGCTTTAAAATCCAAAATCACCCAACCTTCCTAAAGTGAGCTTCTGTTTGCCAGCTGATAGCCCTGCAAGTGGGAGTGGGGACCACGCTTTGATGGTCCATCAGGGGACATCATATCGGGTCTCAGTTCAAACCCCAGTTTTGTTCTAAAGCTGAGCTTAGCTGGTCGTGAAACAAGTAGGCAACAGCTATAAAACTATTAATTGCTGCTTTAGGTTCCTAGATGAAAGCTGCATGTGGGCAGAAATAATTTGTTCTATTCAGAAGTGAACATCAGAAAGGAGCAGCTCTGGTGGTTCGTGACCCTTCTCCTCGCTCTGCTTCTGGCACAGGAGGGATGGAGGGGTTTTCCTGGGGTACAAAGGCTTGCAGTGTCCTGACACCCATGTTTTCTTTTGAGCTGGGAGGGAGGTGGGAGCGGCTCCCTCCTGGCCCCGGGGTTTGGCACAGCTCACCCAGAGCCACAGCTGCACGCTGGAACATCGCTCCGGGCTTGCCCTGCTGTCCTGTGCTGCCCCGTGCCTCAGCCCAACCCCAAAAACACCTTGCCTTTGATTTTGGTGGCATTTGGCCTGACCTCCCAGAGTGGCTGCTCTACAGGGAGGGTGGGCAGAGAGTCTGAGGCTGGTTTGGGGACAAGCTGGATCCCACAGAGGCACCCCCAGGGCCCGTCTGTGTGTGTTTGTAGCCTGAATGCATGAGCATCCTTCTGGAAGGAACCTGGATTAGTCATCCACACCCCACAGATGGGCTGTGTGATGTCTTCTCTGGAAAAGCTAATCTGTCACTGAAATTCCAATTTATCCCTGAAAAGGAGTGTTTACATCCCTTTTTCTCCCTTGCTTTTTTCTTAAGCTTTGAAAGAGCTGTTCCTTCTCCTTCTTCCCTCCCCTTTCAAGACAATGAGTCCATTAAGCTCTGAGGTTTATCACGTTGCCTCCTCCAGCCCTGGTGTAATGGAAGCGCTGGCGTTGTGGTGCAAAGCTGTGTCTTTAAGGAGCCCTGGTTGGGAGGTGCAGTGGAGTTAGCAGATGCTTTTGCCAGGCTATTTCACACAAATTTGGCATTTGCTGCACCCACAGCCCCGGTCACCTTAAAAACAAACCTCTGGGGTTTAACCACTACTCCATTACCTGTCTCTAAAAATTTGAAAATTCCTGTGGGTGACACAAGACAGGAAAAATGTAATTCCTCAACCAAAAGAGCAATGCAGTGTCCCTCAACACCCACCACCCCATGCCAGGAGAAGGGGACCCCATGAGTTCAGGGCTGCTCTGTGCATCCCCAGGTGTTCTGATGAATAAGAGAGGTGAAAAAATCTGATTTCAAGGTGACGCAGAAAGATCACAAACCTTTCATTTGCCTTTTTTTTTTGCTCCTGGTCAAGACAGGTAAATGCATCTGAAGGTGTGGGAATGTTTCTCTTTCTTAGATGTTTTAACTGCTTCTCATTAGAAAATGGAATTTCTGCTGCACGGGAAAGCCCAGCTCCCCTAAACTTATAAATTCCTAAAACACAATAGAAATCAAAACTTCGGGTTTTTATTTCCCCACTGACACACAGACTTTTATTCAGTCATCGATGATTCTGAATCATGCTTTTGTTATGTTTCAACATCATAAAAATAATATTAATATTTTACATGACAGAACACACAAGAGGAAACAAAACAGGCCGTTGAATTGTTCTGACACTTCTTCCTCTGAAATTCTCCCTAAAACTCACACCTTCTGTGACAATACTTTGATTTTGGCAAAACTGCCTGTGCTGTTGGGAGAATTGCACCATCTGAGGACTTTTTGACCGGGTCTAATTAGCAGCGTAGGTAGTGGGGCTACAGAGCACTTTGGCAGAATCACAGCAGCGGTGGTTTGATGAGATCTAATTTTTCCTCAGGGATGCTCTTTGGGGGATAAATCCTCTCTTCAGTGACTAATTACCTGTTTGAACAAGGGGAGCCCCATGGAGGAGGTGCTGGACGTGCAGTAAACTGCCTTCTTTTGGCATTAACGACCTGCAAAGGGAGAAACTTTAAGAGGTAAACAAAGCAAGGAAAAGTTTCACCTGCAAAAATACTTGGCTTTTTTTTTTTTTTTTTTTTTTTTTTTTTTTAGCTTCCATACCACAGAAGAACAACGGTCTAAAGCTCTTTCTCTCCCCTCCCCTCACTTTTCAAAATTCCAACATCCCTCCTCACTCCCCAGGGTGCTTCTGGCCCCGCCTCACCCAGACCGGGGGGAGCCCTGCGTCCCCTCCAGCCCCGCTGTCTCCTCCACAGGTGGAACCAGCTCCTGCTCTGCTGATCATGGTCAACAAGACCTTAAATTACTGGGGTCCCGGTTTTGAGGAGGACGTTATCAACATCAACGTGGGGGGTCTGAGGAGGCGGCTCAGCTCCAGCGCCCTCTCCAAGTTCCCCGACACGCGCCTGGGGCGCCTCCTCTCCTGCGACTCGGAGGAGTCCATCCTGCAGCTCTGCGATGACTACGACGTGAGCGCCAGGGAGTTCTACTTCGACAGAAACCCCGGCTTCTTCCTCTACGTCCTCCACTTCTACCAGACCGGGAAGCTGCACGTCATGGAGGAGCTGTGCGTCTTCTCCTTCTGCCAGGAGATCGAGTACTGGGGCATCAACGAGTTCTTCCTGGACTCCTGCTGCAGCTACCGCTACCACGAGCGCAAGCTGGAGAGCCGGCACCACAACTGGGACGAGGAGAGCGAGGTCAGCAGCGTGGACACGTCCCCCGATGAGATCTCCGACATCAACCACGACCTGCTGCGGTACAGCACGCTGCGCTGCGGCAACCTGCGCAAGCGGCTCTGGCTCACCATGGAGAACCCCGGCTACTCCATCCCCAGCAAACTCTTCAGCTTCGTGTCCATCAGCGTGGTGCTGGTTTCCATCGCCACCATGTGCATCCACAGCATGCCCGAGTACCAAGAGGTGGACGAGAACGGCAACGTGCTCGACGAGCCCATCCTGCACAAGCTGGAGTATTTCTGCATCTCCTGGTTCACCTTCGAAGTGTCTTCCCGCCTCCTGCTCTCCCCCAACCCCAGGAAGTTCTTCAAGCACCCCCTGAACCTGATTGACATTGTCTCGGTGCTGCCCTTCTACTTCACCCTCCTGGTGGACGTGACCATGGGCAGTGACTCAGAGCTGGGCAACCTGGGCAAGGTCGTGCAGGTGTTCCGTCTCATGAGGATATTCCGAGTGCTGAAGCTGGCTCGGCACTCCACTGGACTGAGGTCACTGGGGGCCACCTTGAAGGTAAACTGGCTCTCTATCTCCTTATCTACTCCTTTAGTCTCTGGGTAAGAAGGAGACCTCTGGTATGGCCAGGGGATATGGAAGTATCCTTTCCCGGTGGGCTCCCAGCTCTGGGTGGTGCCTGGCAAGCTTCCCTGGGGGGTGGGCTGGGCTGTTGGAGTGTCTGCTAAAGCAAACAGGTGTGAGGAGCACTGCATGAGTCCTCGTTTCACACACACTCAGCACGAACACCCATCCACCCCATTTTGCTCCATGCAGAAATGTGCTTCCAGGGACTCAGCCATCCCACCATGGTGTGAAGGCCTCATTGCACAGCACTGGAATGGACTCAGCCATGTGTGGGTGGATGGGGATGTCCCACCAGAAGCAAGACTGTGCCCAGTTGGGCTGCAGGTGACCTGCTGAGCAGGTACCAGGCCAGGCAGCAGCTGCTGGGTCTGCCAGCACCAGTGGTTGTGGGTCAGAGCTGCTCCT
>JAWWLV010000057.1:5411068-5427220 GCA_035041135.1 Platyrinchus mystaceus
CCTGCTGAGCAGGTACCAGGCCAGGCAGCAGCTGCTGGGTCTGCCAGCACCAGTGGTTGTGGGTCAGAGCTGCTCCTGTCCCTAGTCTGGGAGAAGGGGGAACCTCCTAAGAGCAGCTGACCTTTGGTGTCTGCCCATCTAGGGAGACACAGAGATCCTGGTCCAGGGGAGCTGACACTTGGGAGCTCCCAGATCCGGTGAGGTTGGGACCGGCACATGGGTAACCATGTGTGGCACAAAGCAGCAATAGAAAAGCAAAGGGTGAGCTGTAGGGCCCAGGACAAGCAGCCCCAGGCAGGGCCTGTGCTCTCAGCAGAGCCCTCAGCAGAGCCTGGGCCCCTCAGTGTGATGGAAAACTCTGCATGTAGGGCTGGGGAAAGCTGGACCCAGGACCACACTGTCCTCGGGAGGAAGGGCTGGATGAGGAGATGCTGAGACAGCGAAGGACCAGGACTCAGGCATGCTGGGAGGTGGCACCCCTGCAGGTCTGGTGAGGGTCCACATCCTCCATAACATGTCCCAAGGCTGTGTTTCTCCAGATCCCCTCCACAGCACCCCCAGCCTCTTTAAACAGACCAAAGGCAGCTTGAAATCTGTCACAAAATTGTCACCATCCCGGTGCTGCAGCCAGACCTCCATCGCTGCAGCTCAGCAGGGTGGCACAGAGCAGCCTCCACGTGGTTCTGCTCCCAACAAAGCCTGAAATTCAACCAAAGGGACACTCTCCTCTTACTACCTGGCATGGGACAGAGTTGCAGCTCCTGGTGCTGCTGCCTCTGAAGGGCCATCACAGGGATGAATGGCTGGGGACACCCTGTTTTCACTGCTGCAGCAGTGGCAGAGCCAGCATGGGGTGTCCTGGCATCGGCAGGACTCGGCTGCCGGGGTTGGACCCATTCCTGTGGCTGAGTCATGGAGAAAAGCAAACCTTGAGTGTGAGTGGTGTTGAGGATGGGCAGCAGGAAAGGTCTTCTGCCAGCCCAGCACTGAGCCTGCAGAGCCCATAGAGCATCAAAATATTCCTGGCACCCTCAAAACCTGCTGAAAACAGGGGTCAGGGAGAGCTGTTTGAAACGAAGGTGCCTGAAGTCCCACCTGCATGGTACTTACTTCCGAACGCTCTCCTTGGAAGAGCACTGACAAGTGACAGTGAGATCTCCGTAAACTTGCACACGTCCGTGCTCCATCCGAGCGTGAACAACAGGCTGCAGCACAGCAGGGACTGATGGGCTCATCTGCATATTATTAAGCAGCAGACGAGATCCGGGGAGCCGGCAGCGTCCCGGCTCCGGCTTCTGCCGGGCGGCTGATTCACCCGGTGACGTGCTGGAAAGCGCCGCTTCCCGGGGACTCCGGAGCCAGCTGTAAGCGGGGCTGAGCGGAGACACGAGTCTGACGCAGCAGCCTGGCGTTGTGATTTACTGGGCACATAAATTACAGCGTCGTGTTAATCGTAATTTACTTCCTATTGCAAGAGCAGAAATCGGGAGCGGAGCGGTGAAGGCTGTTAACGGCCAGGAAGTGGGAGCGATGGCTCTGGCAAGCTGAGCGATTGTTCCCCTGCCACGAAAGTGCTAGCAGAGGGAATTCTGCCATTTGTGCATCATGAGCCCTGAACCATCCTCAGATTGCTGGAGGCCTGATCCAGGGTCTGTTTAATTTGAAGAGAGGCTTCCTATGTTCTCCCTCCTTCCTTCTGTTCTCCCTCCCTGCTGTGCAGGACATCCATTAAAACTATTGGGTGTGGGTTTGGAGTCTGGCTCCCACTGGCAGTCAATAGGTGTTGGGCCCTGGGTAATTACAGCACCTGCAGGGATCTACAGGAGTTGCTGTCTGTCCCCTCAGGGGCCTAAATACACAAACAGGTTGGAAGAGCCGGAGCTGCACGACCCTCCACAGCAGATGAATCACCTGCTGTTGCTACCATGGGCCATCTCTGCTCAGTCTCCACACTGGTATCTCTGGCCAGGCTCAGACTGGGGTCTTCCATTCCAATTGGCTTGTGCTGTACTGGAGGAAAGATGTGCATTCAGCAGGACCCTGAAGAGGCTGCTGCTGGGGGGGCTTTTTGCTGGAGTCTTGTATTACTGAGCATTGTCTTGCCCAAGGCTGCCTACTTGCTAAGCCTGGATCCCACCTGAACCATGGCTAGACCTGCATCCCACCCAAACCCCAGCTGCAGCTGCCTTCCCCCTCAGTCAATGAGCAAACTAAGTTTTGCAGATAAATGGCTGCAAATAGGTGGCAGCCACTGCCAGCTGGGAGATTCCTGGAGCCTCCTTTTTGCTGCAAGCCCTGACCCTCCTTGTAAATTGAAGCAGCAGGAGCTATTGAGCTGCCTGACTTCCCCTTTGCCTTCCCCCTCCAACACATCCCGGGGCCAGAACCAGTACTCTTTAAAAATGTAGGAGGTTATTCGGCGCTGCTGCTGCCCAGCTGGGACGGACAGACCTGCTGTTAAGCTCCAGCCAGGAGCAGGTCTCTCATGCCAAGTGATACATCCCTGAAACTCAGGGGCTCTGAGCTGTTTGTGCTCCTCAAGGGGCTCCCTCAGAGCTGCTATAGGGCATTTGCCCCGTATTAGGTGAGGGAGGAGGAGGAGGAGGTGGTGGTTATTTCCCCTCGGTATTACTGGCATTAACTGAGCAGCTTTTGCCAGCAGTCTAAACAAAGTCTCCTCAGTCCCTGACATGAATCCACCTCCCTTAGGTCTTGTCTTGACCACAGAAGCCTTTTCCCACATCTGTGCTGTTTGCTTTGCTCACGTTGTTTCCCTTAGTCATTATGTGGTCTCCAATAAAGCATTCTCTGCCTGTTAGGAGACTGGGAAAAAATCCCCACCATCAAAGCTCTGCTTTCTTTTTCCGAAAAGATGAAGAGCAAGCTGGCAGGTCAGTGGGCAGAAACATCCAAGAAATTCACTTGTGACAGTCAAAAAGTGCTTGGACAAACCATGCTGGGAGGGTGGTGCTGGCAGTCTGTCCCCTGGAAGTTCCCTTCCCCGCATGACTTGCTGCCTTGTCTTGCAACTGCCCACTGCCTTTTCCCCCTGGGCTTCTGGCACAGGTTTATATTTTGCTCAGATATTAAGAATACCCAAAGAAAATTGTGGCACAGAGGTTTTAGTTTGAAACCAGAGGAGTGATGGCTTCTTCAAGGAGCATTGCACACCTCTGCTGTCAGTCTGTCCCCCCAGGTCCTGCACACCCACCTGAGAGCTTTGGGTGTCCCATGGCTCTGTTCCCACCAGGGCTTCCAGACCCCTCGGGCTGGGGCTCATCAAGCTGGGGATTGGAACACCCTGTTGGATGGGTGCTAAGACCAGCCCACACTGATGCTGGATGGATCCCTGCACTGACCAGGTGACCAGGGCTGCTTGGATCCGTGTCAGCTCTGAGGTTCACTTGGAGTCTCCCATGGAAGGGCAGCAAAATCAGAAAGGAACGTAATTATCTCAGAAACAACAGTTTCTGCAAGAGAACTGCCCCGCATGTGTGCAGTGAAGGGATGCTGAGACTGCCAGTGGTGGTGGGATTCAGCAGGGACCAGGGCTCTGGGGTTCTGGCTGTGGGTCCCAGGGGAGCCTGGGGCTGAGACCCCGGGGAGAGCTGAGCTGAGCCTCAGCAGAGGCCACGTCTTCCCTGCGAGCACTGCCAGCGACTCGGGAAGGTACAAATTGCTTCTCTTAGCGGCTGCCTATTAGGTGGTTTCTGGGGACCTGCCAAGATAAAAGGAAATGTGATAAATATTGTTAGCTGAGATCAGGTTGGAGTGAGTGCTGGAGGCAGGGGAGCAGCCTGTGCTGGGTATCCCTGGCTGGGGAGCACAGCCTTCCCTCCTGGCACTTGCAGGCTGGTGGAGTGCAGAGAGGTGGCTCTGGGTGCCAGGAGTGATTCCCAACTGCACCACCCTCTCCAGGTATGGGTCACCCACACAGCAGCCCGTCCCTACAGCGGGACATCCCGTGGCAGAGATGGATAGAGGCACTGAGATCCACACAGAGGTGTGCAGGGCTGTATTTGCACTGTGGGATCCCAGCGTCCTGGCTGCTGATGGGTGTGGTGGCTCCCACCGACCACTGACTGCTCTGCTTTGCCTTCCAGCACAGCTACCGGGAGGTGGGGATCCTGCTGCTCTACCTGGCCGTGGGGGTCTCTGTCTTCTCTGGAGTGGCCTACACTGCCGAGAAGGAGGAAGACGTTGGCTTCGACACCATCCCCGCGTGCTGGTGGTGGGGCACGGTCAGCATGACCACCGTGGGCTACGGCGACGTGGTGCCCGTCACGGTGGCGGGGAAGCTGGCTGCCTCGGGCTGCATCCTGGGGGGCATCCTGGTCGTGGCACTGCCCATCACCATCATCTTCAACAAGTTCTCCCACTTCTACCGCAAGCAGAAGGCGCTGGAGGCGGCCGTGAGGAACAGCGGCAAGAAGGACCACGAGGAGGTGGAGAGCGTCTCCAGCCGCGAGCGGGAGGACTCGGAGGCGCTGAGCGAGACCTCCCTGGGCAGGGGCAGCCCCGACCGCCGTGGTCTGACCCCTGGCACCCACCTCAGCCCCTGACCCGGCGCTCTGTGGCACTGGGGCACGCGGGACCCGCTTGCTCGCGGCGAGCACGGCACGGCTGCCGCACCGGGGCACGGCAGAGGAGCCGGGCTCTCCCTGTCCTGCACCACCATCGCCCCTGCCCTGCCCTGCCCAGGACAGGAGGGGTTGGAGGAGATGCCCAGTGGCTGCTGGCTGCTTCCAGCCCCCGGGATGCAGCGGCTGGGCCTGCCTGGATGTGTTTCAGCCTTCACCCTGCTCCCCCCCGGCTGCAAATGGAGGCTGTGGTGCTGGACATACTCCTGCCAAGAGGGGAGGGAGAAAAAAGAAATACAGGTGACCCCTTAGCAGGCACTGCCCCAGCTGGGTAGAGGGGGATTTTCCTCTGCCAGAAGGTCGTGTGTTGTCCAGGGTGAGGCTAAATAGCTCCAGGGTGAGGCAGCTCCTCACCAGGCTGGCTGCCCTTGCAGGTCCTCTGCCAGGTCAGCATCAACTCCAGCCCCAGCGTTGTTCTACCCCCAGCTGGAAACAGCCTCAAAAGGCTCAATTTACCCCCCAGCCATAAAGGAAAGGGGGCTGGAAATGAGTCTGTATAAGGGGAGAGTTGGTATCAGCTCAGGGTGAGCCTCACTGTCCTCAGTCCCTGCAGTGGGGTGGACTGGACCTCACCTTCCTTCCAGCTGGGGTTTATCTGCTCGCCTGCACTGCCACTGCTGGGATCCCCAGGGATCTGGGACTGGGGCCTGGCACAGCCAGGAGCACTGTCCAGGCAGGGGGGCACCAGCCAGGGATGACCAGGCAGAAGGGACGTTGTCCTCTGAGGCAGGAGCAGCTAAAGGGGATCAAGCTGGGGGACCAGAGGAGTCATCCCCAGTGGGGCTCTCCCCACAAGCCCTTCCCTCCATGGCACTCCTATGCCACGGGAGCCCAGGGGCTGCAGCAGGCCATGGTGGGGTAGGAGGGACAAGCAAAGCCAGCTGGGTTTGGCACACAGCCTGTTCCCCCTCACCACAGCCCCCAGCCTGGCCTCATTCTGCCTCTTCCCTCCTCGCCTCAGGGCCAGGCAGGGGCTGGAGGGCTGTAAGGAGTGGGGGGGGTCACACTGCCCTGGGTGTCCTCGCTGTCCCCCAGGTTGCTGAGCTCCCTGGGGGCTGATGCACTCACCTTCCCTCTGCCCAGGGGGGGCACCCCCATGTCCGTGGGACAGAGGGGACCTTGCACTGCTCCTTGGTGACCAAGCACCTCACAGCTGGGCAGGGAGGTCTGCCTGGAGCACCGGACTGCCCTCCTGCCTGGACCCCCAGCCCACCTGAGCACAGCTGGGGCTGCTCCCAGCACAGCATCAATTCCCTGCAGAGTTTCTCCTCGCCCCCACGGTTCTCTGTTTGGAAATTGTGCAGCTCCGTCGTGCACAGAGGAACACACCCAGCAATGCCAAATGTGCAACCTGCAATCCCCAAATCGGCTCCAAACCACCTTGGTGGCTGCAGGATGACCCCGGGCACCTGGACCACGGGGTTTGCTGCTGGCTGTCCTGGCTGGGTGTCGGCACAGCCGCCGTTGCCGGTGCTGGATCTGCTGATCACGGGCAAGAAAAGCCAAACCAACGCCAGTGCAGGTCCAGCCTTTCTGAACGCCAGTGGGACTCTGGGGAGGGTCCCCAAGGAACAGTGGTGTGGAATAGGAGGGTGTTCATGCTTCTGGCATCATCAAGTCTTCCAGTACCGATGGTTTGTGGTCCGCTCTGTGCTCAGTCCTGCTGTGAGCTGGGACTGGGAAGTGGCTCCGGCCGCCCCGACCGGCTCCTCCTGCACTGTTACTTGAATAAAGGAAGGAGTTTCCCCTTCTCACCATAAATATTCCAGTAGCAAAATGCATTAAAATGTGAAGAGTAAATTACATCTATTAATGAAAAAGCATTATGCAAATAATTAGGAGCATGTAAATTAATTTTATATCTATGCATGGGATGCATAACTGTATATTTTATTAAAGACCTCAGTGACCTGCTGTGGACTCTGGTTTGTGTTTCATGGCAGCTGCATGTGCAGCCCATGGGCTGAGCTGGGGCTGGATCAGCAGGCTGGGGTGAGCAGGAGCAGCTGAGCTGCTCCCACAGCACTGCAGGGCCCTGTCAGACAGCTCCAGCACCACCTCTGAGCACAGCGGAGATTCCACCTCATCCCTGCTCCGGGTGGTGGGTGACAGCTTGTCCTCGTGTTTGGACCACTGGTGTCATCCTGGCTGGATCAGTTTGGATAACCCACCTCCTTGAGGCTCAAGGAACGGGGCATTCCTGGGATGCAAGGGAATGGGCTGGAGCTGGTGGGAAAATCTGCACAGGGAGCCAGGAATCACAGCTGGGAGGGAGAGAATCCTGATGCTGGGTGTGGCCTGTGAGGCTCTGAAATGAGGGGGGTATCTCTGGGCTGTTGCTCTGCAGGGGCTGGCAGGGGAAGGCAGGACTTAGCACTGCTCTTCCTGTGTCAGGTGCATTCCTCTGCTGGGTGTGACAGGAGCCAGGGGTAAAAATAGAATTTAATCTCTATTCCTTTGAGAGCTTTGCCATTAAAAAAAAAAATCAAAATCCACAAGCTGCTGCTCTTTCCAAAGGAAAAGCTCCCCTGCCCTGGGGGCTGTAAGCAAGGCAGGACATCCTTCAGGCCCCTCTGGGGCAGCAGCTCTCGGCGGGGGCTGCTGCACAGGAGCTCCGAGCTCGGGTTTGGGAAAGCCACGAGAGATGTTTTCTTTTTTTAGCCTCCTGCACTCTGTGAAGACATTAGGATTTGTATGGCTCTGAGTAACTGCACTAGGAAAATCCTCCCACTGCTGTGCAGGCAGATCTGGCAGAGCTGGAGTTGTGCAGAGCAGGGAAGAGCCGGGGGCAGGAAGGTGCCCAGCAGCAGTGGGTGATGGCAGCCCACGCTCGCGCTGCAGACACGTCTGAGCAGCCACGGGCTGCCAGGACGGGACTGACTTACTATTTCTAAGGCAGGGAGGAAACTCGTGTTCTTTTGCTAATCCCTAATCAGTTTTCCTGAGTGACTGCGTTTTCATTTGGTACAGTGGGTAAATCAATTACACACTTTATCAGGTTTTTCCTACAAAGCTGCTTTCCACATTCACAAAATGATTGATGAAAGCACGACTCTCCTGCCTCCAGGGAATGGTGATTAAGGAGTGACCTTATTAAGCTGTTTAATGCAGCCGAGAATTAGACAACTCTCCTCAAAGAGACAAAGTAAACTTCGTTACTTCTGTTGGAAACTTCTTTTCCTTTGCCAGCTCTGAGCTCCGTGACCACCCTGAGCACGGTCTGTGCACTGGGGAGGTTTTAAAAGGTTTGATCAGTAGGAAGGGAAGTCTCCTCACTGACAGCGTTTCTGGGATCTCTGCTGCTCACAGGTTCCTACAGCCCTGCTGACCACAGTAAAAATCCAAGCTGAGTGCTTGAGCACATTGCTTGATGTGTCAAATCAGTGCTACTGGTATCTGCTGAACGGTGTAAGGAGATCAGGAAAGACAAACAGTGCAGTAATTCTCTTTTTTTGTTTTACAAAATAATGCTAAAACATTTCCTCCTGGTAGAGGTTTATCTGAACCACAGCTGTTAACTTAGTTACAGGAAACACACAGTCTCAAGGCTTCCATTCTAAGCGTCTGAGAAAGCCAAAACAGCAGCCCTGATGGCATGGAACTGAATTAACCAAATATGCCTACACAGGTCACACCATTTCAGGGAATGAAACCCACAGGTCAGATGTGCAGGGAGGCACAAAACCACTGATGTTCACATCACCTGCATGTTCACATCCAGACCTCGAGTCTGGTGAGAGCAGAGGGGGAAAACTGCCCTGTGCCGTTTTCAGGATCATCCCCTCCATGGTGAAGCAGTGATGGTCCAGGGCTTGTGAGCCCCTCAGGCTGAGGAAATTCCACCCTACAGCTCAGCCCTCTGATGTCTGTGCAGAGGTAAGAGGCTGCTGTGACCACTCAGGATGGGACTCAGGGACTCTGGGCATCCTCTGCTTCCAGCACCCCGCTGATTTGAACAGTGACAGCCTAGAGGGGAGCAGAACAGACTGTCCTTCAGAGTTAGAACTGAACTGTTTTAAAGTCTATAAACACATTGGCTACCTTCCTGGGCTCTTAAATTAAAGGACAATTAACTTTCAGTCTAGAAAGAGGTGATGGTTGTTCCCTGGTTTGACCCTTCAAAATTTTGCCAGAGCGATTAGTGCAATGCAAAACTGTCAGCGCTCGAGGCAGGGCTGTCAGCCAATGCTCAGAGCATTGATCCAAGCTCACACTCTTCTGGCCTGTGGACAGGAAGAAATGGGACAAAATGAGGGTGCAGGAAATGAGTAGCTGGGCATACAGGACACTGGCACAGCAGCACCTGTACTTTAGTGCTGATAATTGTTAATAAGGTTTAGTGGAGAGTTGACTTTTTCCCTTACTGGGGAGAAAAACCTGGCTATACATCAGTCCCAGCTCTCAGGCACCTGTCAGTGTTGGTTTTGTTCCTCATTGTGCAGCAGGTGCAGAGCTGCCAGCAGGGAGGGAGCACATGAACACTGGTATGGCAGCACTGGGAACACAACCCTCCCTTTGTTCTGGGGCTCCACAATATCCTGGTAACATTGCTGAGGATATGGGAGAGCTCCAGGCTTTCCCAGTTACTAGAAATGCCTGCAGCCTCCCTCCCTTAGATTTCCACGCTCCTTCCCAGCATTTAAAAGCTCACATCTATTTTGTTTCTTCCGGGACTGCTAACCAAAGCTGACTCCTGAATGAATTCTGTCTCTGCTCCCGTTAGTCATCCCTCCAGGACAGATTTAGTAACTGCTCAGGGAAACCACGTCGAAGCCAACAGTTCACCATTGGAAGGCAGCACCCACTCACTGTCAGCTTCATCTTTTTCTGAGCTAGAAAGCTCAAAGTGAGCCAGAATTGGGAGTGAGCCTCCAGCCTCACCTGTTGTGTAGGAAGGTGGATAAATTGATATGTACCTAGTCCCAAACCTGACTGCAGGCTCAGGGAAGTTGCTGCAGAGACAGCAAGGACCTACAGCAGAGTTCAGCATCCCCATCTGCCAGAGCACAAAGTGGGGCAAATGAGTCTCCTGCACGACTGGGACTCCAGGCAGGGCTGCCCGTGCTCCTCAATGTGGGAAACTGCCTGTTCCAAAATGTTTGTCTGACATGTTTACTCCCTGTGTTCCTGAAAGCTTGTACTCTCCTCCAGAATGTTGCATAACATTGGCTGACTGGAGGTACATGGTGTTAAAACTCATCCTGATAAGCAATAACACACCAAAGCATTTCCATGCACAAACATGAGTCACGACACTACCTGATGCTTTCAGGTAGGGACAGTTTATTTGCCCCTTTGAACAAATAAGGCAAGATGTTTGAGAAAGATCAAATAAAATCTCCTGTATCAAACTGAGAGGAATGCAATAAAAGTTACTATTTCATACATATACAAACTAAAGACCCAACACTATTATATACAAACAGCCAGATCTTACAAAATAGCATTTCAAGTCAGCAGTTTATGCCAGTGTCGCTAATTTCTCGGTTACAAAAAAGTTAAAGCTACAAACTTCACATTTGTAAGTCTCAACATGACTGACATCATCAGTATCTCTGGGTTTTAGAAGCAAAGAGACCAGTTTGTCCAGAACCCTTTCAGCAGTGCAGATGGATCCAAGGAGCACACAAATGTAGCTTCACAATTAAACAAGTTTTTTTGCTTAAAAACTTTGTCAGAACAGCCTTCCCTTATGTCACCAGCCTTGGTCTTAACCTGGAGGGACTCTGAGGAGTGAACAGGTACTGTCCTTCCAGACCCTCCACAAAGGGACCAAAAAGGGAAATATTTTCTCTAACAGATTCAAAATCAGTGAAGAGAAAATAATTCCCCTGCATTACAGCTCTAAGTGCAAGAAACATCATTAAGTCTCAGCCACTGCAAGCATTTAAGAAAGGTTCAAAGACAATTAAGCCATTGGACCAGTTTTACTTATTTTGGTTCATTTGCTATATTTTAAGACAATCACGTCAGCAAAGCAGAGTATTTCAAGAGTGCTTACATTCAGTTACAGCAGTCACAGGTTGCATATTCTGTAAATAGACACCACCCCGTGGTGTTTCACCTAAAACTTGGGGGTTCTAATGCCCTTTGATCACTACAGAGTTACCTACACAGTGCAGAAGTAAAACTCCTCCCAGCAGAGCCCGTTTGATGCGCAGCACGCACAGGCAGTGCACAGTCTGCCATGTCACGTGTCTGTGTGTCCATCACACCACAGCTGCTGGGCCAGATCCATCCCAGTGACTAATACAAGATCCAGCACTGACCAGAGAACTCCCTCCTCAGTTGGGGGAGTTTCTTTGATGCTAAGGATGCTCAGGAGTATTGCTCCTAATAATTGCTCCACGATCAGGGCAAAGTGCATTGCACAGATTCCAACGAGCACGGTCTGAGCCCTGATGTTTCCCAATTCCTGAGGCCATCAAATAGCTGGTTACCCCAGGATGTACTCCTCCTCCTCCAGCACCCTGCATACACTGCTTACTGACACCCTTTCCCTTAGGGGCAGCTTGCTGATCTCCAAAACTGCTGTGACCCCAATGCATATCAGAGACAAACTGATGCAACCAGACCTGCAGAGGGTAAGAATGGCTTGGTTCCTTTCACAGCTATGGAGCAGACCTGTTAGCATGGCCAAGAGTCTGCTCTAAGGGGAAAACAAGACCCCACAGAGGCACGAAACGAACACTTCACCTCTCTAGCAGCACTTGATTCAGGAGACACTGCTGTTTTATTATCTAGGTGATGTACCAAGGCCTGTTTCAGAAGATCGACATGGAAACTGTTCCCTCTATCAGAGCAAAATGAAAATAAATTGGGAGAAATACTTGCTCTGTCCAAACATTTCATCATATGCTGGGAACACATAAAACTCCAGAGCTCTGCTGTCACAGCCCACGGGGCAGAGGCACTGCTCAGTCTCTGCCCTGCAAAGAGGCTCTTTGCTTCTTCTGTTTTGCTCTCCCCTCTCTGGTGTGAGCTGATTGCACCATCCTCACAGCGATTGTACACGCTGGGGCATCGCCACTGATTGACCTTTACTGGGCAGGAATAGCAGGGAAATAAAAAAAAAACCCAACCAACAAACACAGGAGCATCCAGAGGAACTGGAAGAGACTGAACCTCTTCCAGCAGGACATCAGGAATCGTCTTCTCATCCAGATCACCTCTGCCTTTGCTCCACCACCATAAACGCACATCTTGGTTAATTCAACAGTCCTTACTTTCAGTTGAACTCTCCTGATGTGCCAAACCTTGCAGAAATGTGAAGGATTGTGAAATCAAGTTTTTATTCGAGCGTCTAAAGACGCACATTTGAAATGAAGCCTATAAAATATTTCACAAGCTGTGGAGATTTTTAAGTCCTCTCAGACACAGCTGAAGTACCCAGTTCCTGAGAGTATTCCTTCCACCCATTCAGGTGCTGTTTCCTTTGCTCAGCACTCCATTTGTCAGCAGGGTCTCCCTGAAGGACGTTTCCAAACAGACGGACAAAGGGGAATCACTGACTGGCTTTTGGTTTTAAGTGGGTGTGGATTTTAAATGACAGAATGTAATTTCTTATGGAGGCACAACATGCTTTATCTACTCATATAAATTCATAAAGGACACAAAAGGAGGACAAAACTGAGGTCTTGAAGAAACCACACTTGCTTAAAGCACACAGTGTAAGGCATGGGGCTTATTACAGGCTTTTTAAAAACTGAGATTTAAGTTTCTTCCTAAAGGCTGGAACAGTTTGTACAAGTTCTCACCTGCTCTCTTCAGTGACCTAAAACTTATCAGTACCTTAACAGTAGAAAGAGACAGTTAACAGCTTGAAGTTGAGTCTGTGCATTCACAAAGAAAAACAAAACCAAAACCCCACAAAAGATGCAGCCGTTAAACATCACAATCCGTATTAACCGAAACCAAAATGGACTCCTGGAAGTTCAGCTGAAAAGAGAGCGAGACAACTTTCATTAGCCTATTTCTATCTGTTCCTCTGGTTTAAAAACAACCCTCCTAAAAACAGTAACAGAACTCCTCTGCAATAACGTTTTAAATACCTGTCTAACATTAAAACACCGCCAGGATCCTCCACGTAACGGCATTCCTGAGTTCACCAAGGTGCTATGGGAAAATAAACGAGCAGAAGTATTGCCCTCTAGTTTGCTAGCATATTTCAATAGAAATCAATCTGTTCAGTAGTCATAAAAGCAAGGAGCTGATTGTTTGAGGTGGAAGAACATTCTACCCGTGGCTCAGAAGTTCTGCTGCCGCCGCTTCTTGGCTTCGATGGCATCGAGGATCGGCTGCCGCTTGGACTGGTACTTCTGGCGGATTTCCTCAATCTCCTGCTCCATCATGGGGTCCAGGGCCGAGAGCCTCCTCTGCAGCTCATCCACGCTCCACGTCTTCAGCTAAGCAGGAGACAAAAGAAGGACAGACAGCGGTGTCAGCGCAGCCACCACCCCCAGCTCTGCAGGGCCGACGGTCACGACGCGCCTTCCAGAGGGAAAGGGTGGGAGAGCTCTGCCCCAGCCTGCTGCTCTCACTGAGACTGGGTGAGCCTGGGGACACTGGGCTGCTTCTGCTCGTTTTACAGGTACATTACATGCTCTGTTTAGTGGCCCTGTGAGCGTATAAACAACCAGTGAAATGTTTCCCCCACTGAGCTGCTTTTCTAACGCTTCGTTTTGCAGGCTTAGAGCAGAAATCCTGCATTGAGGTGGAAGAGCAGCAAAGTTCTCTTCCCTTCCCCTTTCCTTGCAACTAAACTTCCTTCTGCTAAATGACAAAAGGAGACAGAAGGGAACAGAAATCAAAAAAATACCATTGACAAAAGTTGTATTTGAATATAAAAGCACTTCTGTACAATGAGGCTGGAGCTCAATCAGGGTAAGGGTCCAGGCAGGAATCCCAGAGCACAAGCACACACCCCAGGTCTCTTTGGGTCAGCCTCCTACTGACACAGTATGCAAGTACAATTTGTATTTTCCTGCACATGTGAAGATGTCAGACTACTCTGGACAAGCTCCCTCTCCCTGAATTCCCTCTCTGCCTGACCTTAGTTTAACTGGCTCTCTTGTCCATGCCAATTTGCTGAGGACTGGCACAGAAGAGTTTTACTGTGTGATTAGAGATGCCAAGTGTGGCCTGGACAGTGTAGATTGTCCACAGCTTTATGTAATATTATAATATTATAACCTGTGGAACAGACAGAATTTTAGGATAATGTTAAAATATATGGACACTGGAAGTGCTTCAAATGTTCACTTAAAGCACCAGCTCTTTTCCCATCCAAAACCAAGTGACCATCAGGAACACACAGGAGACACTGTTTTACAGCCACTGCAGCAAGACAGGGATGACAGTGCAGCACCTGCCATCAGTGAGCACCTGCTGTGGATGCTAAGAACATGCAAAATAATTTGGGGATTTTTGTGCACTGTCAATTTTTTGACTTTCAACAAATGTCTTAATTGAGTGACTTATCTTTTTATTTCAGTTACGTGCAAGTGGTGCTGTCCTGGTTTAGCTGTTATTTAGTCAGCTGTCATGGTTATTCTTCAAACCACTTCTGAATTAAAACACTCAGTGAAATGTTTGCTGCCTACTATAAGGCAACAAATGAATGTTTAATGGCAGTTTGCATCAGTCCTTAAAAATAATACTAAGATACAGAAATCTTGATCCCTCTTCCTGAGGTGGGAGAGGTGTCAGTCCCCAAACCACAGAGTCACCTGCTGGCTGATTTCTCACATGGTCTTTTGAAGTTCTTTAGCATATTCTACAGATCTCTCCTAGTTGCAATTACAGGATCATGAATTCACTTTAATAATCCAGGCACATGTGAAACACAACCTTTCTGCTGAGGATATACAGTCTTTGGGCCTCTCCAATCAGGCAACTGTTCATTAGAAAGACAAAGCACTTCCTCTGCAAAGATATACATTATTTATCCACATTAATGCAACTTTACCAGGCAGCAGTTTAAGTTGATGCATGGCACCAGTTGCCTTTTCACACTAATTTATTATGGAGCAGGTAATTATTCAACATTCCCCTTCCTCACAGTCCAGGGAATTGAAAAGTCAAATGAAAATGCAAAACAGAAGGAAATATTAATTCAAGTACTGAACACATATACTAAGCAGCTACAGTGGAGCAGAGGGCTGTCAGCTCCCCCAGCATACCCCGTGCTGGACTGCTGAAAGAGAGCATTGCAGCAGATCTAAAACACCTTGATCAAGGCTTGTGCCAACTATTAGAAGTCATAAATCGCCCTAGGGCTGCAATCTTCCATGGATGCCCTTTGAGCCTTCTCCACCACCCCCCAAAGCGCTGGGTGCTGCTCCCAGCCCCAAACAAAGCGCCAGAGCTGGCAGAGCAGAGGGCAGGGCAGATGCACAGCGATGGTCTCTCCATCTGAGAAGGTGGCAGTAAGAAAACACTGCCCTGCTGCTGCTCTCGAACAGGATGGAGCATCTTGGGACACCCTCCGTGGGTACTGACACACAGAGTCTTCCTGCTGACTGAGAGAACTGCCTGCCAAGGGACACAACGGCTGTGACAGCTCCTGGGACTGTGTTTGTCAGGACAGATGGCTGACAGTATGGAAGATGCTGGAGTTCTGCTAAGTCTGGGGTGGGCAAAAGCCCACAGATATATATTAATATGAGCAAACTGGGAAGCGCGTTCCCTGCGCAGACGTGTGACGCAGAGCAAAGCTGCTACTTCAGGAGCCTGATCCGGGTTAACCAGCTCAGGGGTGGTGGGAGAAGGGAGAGAGGCAAAGGAAGGCAGTGCAAAAGTCTGGGAGCACAGGAACATCCTGTGTGCAGCGCCCTGTGCTGGGGAGGACGAGCGAAGCACAGAGCCAGAGCCTTCCCCTGGAACAGCGGCAGCGAACGCCACGCTGCTCCTGAAAGAGGCAGAGAAGCCAAAGGGCAGCCCTGGTAAAAGGTCCAGAACGTGACTGCTCAGCCCAGATGAGCTGAGGAGAGACTGACAGCACCCAGGCAGTGCAGAGGACACCCAGCCCTCTGCTCCTGCCCTGCCTCGGGCTGTGACAGCACCAACCCCGGGGACCCGCGCTGGGCGATTGCTCAGCTCGTCCTTCCACTCACACACACGTCTTTAGAATTAAAAAAAAAAAAAAAAGCTGTTTAAAATGTGAGGGCCTCCATTTCACTTTGCTGCGTGGCATTTCACTGTAAGCCAATGCCACAGACAGACTTTCTGCCAGAAATGAAGTTGCAGGCTCCAGTATCTCTGTCTCTGCAGTGCACACTCCTGGGACACTGACATTGTTCTCTTCGTGAAATGCCACGAGCAAAATAAGACAAGAAGGACAAGGACAGCATCTCATGACAGACGGTTACTCAGGGTAAAGTCTCAGTGCTGAGCAGCTGCAATTAGAGCTGGTTTTAGCCACGGGCTCAGTCCCGCTCCCCTCCTCACTTCTCAGCAATTCCTCTGCTGTAAGAAGTCTAAGTGTCTCTGTAAAAGCTATCTATTTTTGCCT
>JAWWLV010000057.1:5427320-5452767 GCA_035041135.1 Platyrinchus mystaceus
GCAGAAAGCTGATTTTTAACCATTTCACCAACAGCTGTATTTTTGCTCAAGGTTTTGAGAACGACCCCAACTCTGTAAAAATGCCCAACTGAAGGCAAGTGTCAGAGGTGCAAGTGTTCACCTGAAAGCCTCTCACCCACAGCTGTGCTGTTGTTCTTCAGACACCACTGACAGCAATGTCTTGTTTTAATATGCTGATGATTTCTGCTGTATAATTCAGAAGGACATACATAATTATATCCTTTGGAAGGACATAACCTACAGCCTTCCCATGCATGCACAGTAATGATGGACAAACCAGGAACACATCATTTGAAATACAGTTTCTCCCTCAAGGAGAAGACTTGTAAGCTATTCATGACATTCCTTTGTCAGCATTTCAGACAGATTTGCAGACAACTACCCCGCTGAATAATGTTCAACTCAGCAAACTGCTTCTGAGTTGCCATCCTTTCAAATCAGCATTTTAAACAGAGGGGGGGAAAAAACCTCCCAAAACACTTGCAATTCTTACAGTCAGGTAAAGTGTCACAGCAACATGATATTCTACTGAATGTAAATGAACTCAAGCAGCAAAAGGAAAATAAACAAAAGCCACAGGTTCGATATTCAAGGGCACCATGATCTGAACTTTCTACTGCTCTGTCCTAAGGAGGAAGCAGTCTAAAACCCTGCCACAGTATTTTTAAACAGCCCATGCCAGATTTCTGTTTCACAAAAAGCAAAAAAAATCTCTTGTAAAACACAAAGCCTGGAGAATTAACTCAGCCCTTGCCCTGTCCCCACAAAAACAAACAAACAAAAAAAAAATCCAAACAGTAAAACCTTTTTGAATTAGAAGCTGACGCAAATGATTTATTACACAGGTCTTCTTGGTACCCCTAGTCTTTACCCTGAGGAGCACCCCTGCTGGTTTGCCTACAGCAAGGGCTGTAGCTTGACCAGTTTGGGACCTGGCACGTTCCTCTGGTCCCTCAACAGCCCTTCAGCAGCACAAGGTCACCACTGCCTGGACCAGGCTGCACTACTGACATAAATATGGTTGTCCACTAACCCCCAGGTCACTTCAGCTATCGTTCTTATTTGCTCCTCTAGCAAAAACTCTGCCAGCAAAATCCTCTTGCTGCATGAATTATGAGCATCAAACAGAGAGGAGCTGTTTCCCAGCAGCTTTCACACGTTTCTCCCCCAACAAAGAGTCTCAGTAAAGCTCTAGCTCACTGACTGCACAGGAATCAAAAAACATTACCTTGGGGCAAGTGGAAAGCATGTTCCTCCTGAAACTTTCTTTTGACTTGCTGACACTGAGTCTGATCCCTGGATTTAGCACAAAGCCTGTTCCTTGCATGTCTGCAACGTTTCAAGCTATCTGGGCTTTGCTTTTAGCTGCTGTCTTTGAAGCCCTGAAGCTTGTGCCAAACAGGAACCCTCCATCCCCAGGGAGGGGATGCAGTTGTTCTACCACCACTTCAAAGGTGCAGATGCATCCTGACTTCTGGAATGTGTGTGACACTGATGAGATGAGGTTACTTCCCTCACAGTGAAAGTATCTGAACAGCTTTGCAGAAGGAAGATATTTGCCAAGTCTTGGTACCACAGCCAGTCCTACAAATAAATTTAGGAAGTTGTTCTCTCCCTCCCCAGCCCTTTAGTCACATCCCTCGACCATAATTGCTCTCTGAGTTTGAACACTTGTCTTCCACATGCTCAGAGTATTTTCTGAATATCCTCCCACTGTTACCCCCAGTGGCTTTTTGGAAAGGAAACACCCAGCTGCAGCAATCGCTCTCCCTGCCTTTCACCCAGATATTCCAGGTGGCATTTACTGCTCAACAGAACTTGATGTCAAACTTTTAAGTTTTAAATAGCCTTTAGAAAAACTGGCTTTAGCAATTATCACTTCATAAGGGGCAGTGGGAGTTTGAAGACTAAAATACAGAAGTAATAAAATTGCAGCTTCCCACGCTACACAGGGAAATAAATTCTTAGTAGAAAAGATATGAGCTAGATGGGAACTGAAGAAAAAACAAATTAATTGTCTATTTAGCAGAGCTTTTATTGTTATAACTTCCTTTTCTGCCTAGTTTTATGCTGCAATCTAAGAGTTCTTGACTGCATGCCCAGTGATCAAAGTCCCCCAAGGAAACTCATCAATCATATCAGTAGGGAGCACAACTCATCATTTGTTGTGTATATTTAGAGAGCCAAACTCTAAGCATGGCTTGAGAAGGGGTTTTATCCAAATCGAGATACCCAAGCTATGCTAAACATTAAATGCCAAACAGGAACTTGCTGCTGGAGATCATGAAAAATATTTCCACTGTAACAATAGTAACAACAGGCTCCTTTGGAAAAACAAAACCAGAACAACCAACTGGGACTGCAGTTGTATGGAAGCCCCTCACAGGAGGCTATTAATGATCACACTCCACAGCAGAAGTGGCTTTGTATCAGAGACAAGTAAAAAAAGAACTCCTACACAGACTCTATTAAGTGTTCAGATGTCCTTTGGGAAGGGAGGCTCTTCACAGAAGAGACTAATTAAACTCTTGCTTCCCTTGACCTTGGCTATCAGCACCGTTATCAAGACGCTTCCCTTCTGATAAATCCAAGGGCACACTTGTGCTTCCTACTCCAGGATCCTGCAGCTCAGTTTGTGCATCCACCTCAACTCCTGAACTTTTCTTCTGTCACCTCCTGAAGCAGAGTTTTATTTTTGGGAGGTGCTCACCCCTCGGATACCACTTGCCATGACTATTTGTGGCAACCACCTCGGAGCGGAGCTCAGCCTGCAGCACATGGCAGCGCACGGGTGCTGCAGAGGACCACGAGTTAGGGAGAGGTGTCATCTCAAGGATTCATGAATGTGAGCTCTGACAAGTCTGAGAGCTGAGATTATTCTGGAATTAGCTTTCTGTAACTTTCAGACTGGTTAAACACGGCATCAGTTAAATGCTCGTATCAAACACACTCCGAGGGAGCGCATTACTCAATAGTACTATGCACTTTATTTTTTAAACCAGCAAAAGAAGTATTCAATTTCTCTGGCCAAAATTAAATGTGGAAGGTGATTTCTCACGCTAAGCAGACTTTAGGTCTTGAGGATGGTGATATAAATTGGTGTTGGAATAGCATGCCATTTATTTTCCACAGCATTTTTCCTGAAATGCTGCCTCAATCCCGCTTGGCATACTTTCAATCACTGATCTAAAAATTAAGTGCCTTGTTCTCAGTTATGTTTCTAGCATAAGGAAGCCTTGATGTGATGCATGAGCAGGCATTAACTATTTATTCACTTTAAGTTGTCAAATGCAAAGGACACAAGAACCTAAGAACCTACAGGCACTTTCTGCCCACTTTCTTCTCCTGACTGTCAGGTCCCTACAACTCCACAGATCTGCCAGGCAGACATTCTACAGAGGGGCTGCAGTAAATCAGAATAAGCCCCTGTGCCTACACAAATACTAATTATCTTGATTTTCCCCCCCTTTTAGCATCAGCACGTCAGTGAAGTTTCTCACTGTTATGAAAGCAGAGGATGAAATGCGCTCACTGTGGGATTTCATGCAAGATTCAAAATACAGATATTAAACTTTCAAAGGATTTGAAAAATAAGTCTCAGCAGCACAAGCTTCTGCTTTTAATGCATCTTAATTATTTAGGCAATGTACTAGCAAAACACATCATGGGCTGCAGCATCCAGCACAAGTCAAAACAGCACTATGGCCAGAAATTCCCAAAGGAAAGGAACAGGATCTGTGATCAGTGCACATGTGGAGTTCAGGGGTTTCAGGCCACCTCATCTGAACAGCACACAGCTTTCCAGAAAGAAACAACTCTCAACTTCCAACCAGATCATCATTCTAGGTGATCAAGTCATTCTAGAGGTCAAATCAGCTTAAGTCAATGCAAGTCAAGCAGCTGAAACCATTAAATATTTAAGTGCAATCACAGCATCACTTTTTGTGGAAGAAAAGATGGACACCACCACACACTCAATGTTTGATCCCTGCTCCAACTGGAAAAATACATTTTAATAGAGAGTTATATCAGAGGAGACCCAGATGAGCTGTTTCTCTAGCTCTACCTTACTTGCACAGGTGTGGAGTTTCATGGCTACTGAAAGATCTTACTGCTACAGCACCAGTAAGGAGCCCAATTCATTTTCCATGTAGCTCTGCTTATTAGATTAAAATACAGGGCCATGACAGCAGACCATTTTATTTGTACTGTCCCTACAGAATTACTTCCACCCATAATGTTTGGTCCTGCTGGTTCAGCAAGGACCTTCCTCAAGTGTTCTTTGAGCAGAGAATTCCCGTGGCCGCTCTGGAAGAGACACAAACACACTCTGGACACACAGCTGCTCCTTCACTGGCTAAGAGGCATCTTTGCTTTCTCACCCTCCCTACAGTTTGGAAGGTTCCCCCCACTCCTTGAAACGAGGGAGCAGCTTTGCTGTTGCCAAGATGTCAGAAAACTCCCAGTTTTGGAGGATTACAGCAAACATCCCTGGCTACCCAGGCAGAACCGTGCAGTGCTCACGCAGAGCGACTACCACAGGGAACAGGGATTGCAGTGGGAACAGCACAGCCTGCATCCCTGGGCTGCTCTTAGCCAAGAACTGCACTTCAGTAATTCTCACTGTAATCCTTAAAAGGCTCAAGAAAGTTTTGGTGTCACAGCCAGCACAAGCATAGAAACACTGCAGGCTGTCATTACCTCAGCATCGTGCTGACGTTGTATCAAGGAAGAAAACCCATCCAAAGCTCTACTCACTGATATGAGTGGTGAGTGGTCATTAAAAAAAAAAAGAGAGCTTTTTAAAAAAAGACCAATTCATTTTAATCTTCTCAGCTCCGAGATTAAATTTCCTTTTTTAGCCTTAGTGTCAATTATGAGTATGAATAACGCCAATCACTTCCAAAATCATCCCAAGTATTGTACACACTCAATCTAAACAAAGGGAATGACAAATTGTGTCACTGTTGTTCAGCAGCACTGAACTTCAAGAAGTCCAAACCTTAAAATCCTTTAGGGACTTAGAAAGTGGATGACTAATCCTGTAACCACAAAGACAAGTTATCTTGCTGGGTTTTTTTTCCCCCAGTAACTGAATTACAAACCAAGATAAAAGGTCAGCCTGTCTGAACAAGCAAGCAAAAAAAAAAAAGTAAAACAAAGGAGCACCACTTGCTTTTAAAAAGCACTTGCTTGCCAGAGGTTTGATTAAGAAAAAAGACAGCAGAGGTTTTTTTCCTTCTCTAAGCGATTATGCTTTAATTTTCTTAAGTAAGAGTACCAAAATACCTCTGATCATGCTAAAATAAATCATGTCATCGGGCTTTGAGATCTGGCTAGCTGCACAACTCAACTGTAAAGTACACAGCTGACCAGAGTGGGGTTTTTCCCTTTTTTTTTTTTTTTTTGTTTAAAGGAAAGCAATCTGTCAGAAAATGCTGATTCCTTAAACCACGTAATTTTTTTTCACAGATCTGAAAGGTTTAACTAACTTCTGCCAGGAAGGATACATGTGTCTGTAATGCAGTTTTCTTCCAATCCCCCCTACCCTCTCCCTCTCTCTCCCCTGCTCCTCAGGCCTCTACTTGCTGAAGGATTGACAATAAATTTCTTTATTCAGGATCATTTAACCTGAATAAAGCAGAACAATCAAAGAAGTAAGAATACCTAAACCAGGAGTGATTCATTCATGTGATATTGCCCAGCATGAAACACAAACATAACTAAGTGGTAACCAATTAGTTAACACTAAAGCAGTACATGAATACTGCCTTCATTAATGAGGTGGAGTAAGAAGCTTCTTACTGGTGTATCAGCATCATTAACATATCACAAGACTTCACACACTCAAATATGAAATGCACACTGAAGGCTTAAAACACACAGTTTCACTTTCAAAGCCTTAAGACCACATCATCCATGGCAAGGAGCCATGAGAGTTTTAAATAGCTTGGGCCTATTTATATTAACACTTATGAGTATTAAACATTATTCAATAAATGTTTTTAATTGCAGTCTTAGTCTCCCATGTTATTTCTGACTCCAGGAGAGCTGCTGAAGGGGATTTGTTTCCAGGAAGACCCCACCAACTGTGTACCCAAAAGTGTTGCAAAACCTTGGTCCAACACTGCTCTGCCTCTGCTCCTTCACTGGGGGAAAGGAGGCAACAGCTGCAGACTGAAGGCAAAGAAGACAGCACAGAGAATTAAAAGCTTTCTGAGGAAAGACTGAATTACAGAGATTTCCAGGGTATTCTGAAAAAAAAAATAAAATCAACAGCTGCATGCCCGTGCAGTCATCTTAAAAACCAGGGGCATGTGTTTAATATTTCAGAGGCAAATATTTTTTGGGACAGTCCCCCAGTGAACCATCTCCATAAAATCCACGTCTCACAAAGCTGCACACTTTGCTATGAAAGGTTTTCCCAGCTGTTCACTATTACTTGGGAGTCCATTTATAACAATCCTGCATGATGGCAAGGCACAAAACAAGAAGGAATTAAACACTTAATTTTGGAATAATAATCCTTTCAGACTGTATCAGTCTACGTGCATTAAGCTGCTCTTTCTCCCTCTTCTTGCAGGTCAAAGCTTTGATTCTGAATAACAGGATGGTTTGTGTTGGAAGGGACCTTACAGGGACACCTTCCACTAGCCCAGGCTGCTCCAAGCCCCCTCCAACCTGGCCTGGAACACTTCCAGGGATGGGGCAGCCACAGCTTCTCAGGACAACCGGAGCCTCCCCACCCTCACAGGGAAGAATTTCTTCCTAATGTCTAATCTAAAACTGCTCTCTTTCAGTTTAAAGCCATTACCTCGTATCCTGTCACTCCACACCCTTGCAAAAAGTCCCTCTCCAGTTCTCCTCTCCAGCTAAGACAAACCTCTCGGGATACCCAGACAAACCTCTCAGGATACCCAGACAAACCTCTCAGGATACCCAGACAAACCTCTCGGGATACCCAGGCCACTGGAAGCAGCCACAGCCAACTGCAGATTCCATGACCTTCTCTGTACCAGCAAAACCTCAAAGATGCCTCTGCCATGATGAAGCTCCCCCTGCAAAGTCTCCTGGTGAGGTCAGCAGGCAGATTCCCAGGGATTACATGCACCAATTACACTGACAGTGAGCAACTCCTGGATGTTTCTGCAGGTCTTACAGTAGCAGAAGAAGAGGGGACACAAAGGCAAATGCACCAGGTCCAGCAGTCAGAGCTGAGACAACACTGCTCCTCCCACAGCACATCATTCCAGGCACTTGGCCAGATGAGACCACTGGGAAGTATTCTCAGAGGCCTGATGGAGGCTTTATCCCCAGGCTCTTCCCTCATGGTCCAGAGGCTCCACCTCCCAGGAGGCAATCCAGAGCAGCTGCAACAGGCTCCTCCAGCATAGAGTCTCCAAAAGGAGCCTTTTTTTTTTTGCTACAGATGAGAAAAACCTGGACAAGCTTGTCTTTTTAAGCTACATTACCCTTTAAAACATTTGTACTGACAGATGAGTTGGAAGAAGATTTTAGAAGCACTTCAAACAGATCTCGTTTGAGCAGGAGTGTTCCTGCTTTAAGGGAGATGCTGTGCCAAGAACACATCCAGCCTTGAAAACTGATCTCAAGGCATAACAAGGCTCCAACAGGTTTTCTAAAGAATACAGTATGCTCAGAGATAATTTTTCCAGCATCACACCTTCAATTACTAATTCCTCTTCCCTTTCTCCCAAAGCAGAAATGCAGGTTGCAGCCTGACCTTAAACATAGAGTGGAACAAATCTGATGTTCACAGACCCTGGATGAAGGAAGTTCTGTTACTTACTTAGTTCATCACAAAACTTTCAGTCAGTGCCTCAGCTGATTAAATGCTACAGTAGGAATGGGGCCTCAGAGATAGTCCAGGATGTTGAGTTTACAAGTCTGAACACTTCGATATAAAGCCGATTTCAGGTTATATGATTTCAGTCTCCACTAAGGGCTGTGACCTAAGCAATTCAACACAAACAACAGCAACTCATTTTACTTCCCACTCACTGCAAGTTTCATCTAAAAGCCTCATGTCACAGAAGGCCTGCTATATACAAAAATATAGCAAAAAATGAAAATTTGACAGCAAGTTGTGGCAGTAAGTGCTGTGCAATCAATGTCAGTTTGCACCAAAGTGAAAGCAGGTGGTGAGCAATGACCCTGTTACCAAATGGAAGAGAGCAGGAATCTATTCTCTTCCCCAGCAGATACAAGAGTCACGTCACTGAATTTGTCAATTTGTCAATTTTAAATATTGCTAACTGATTTTAAAACCAAATGTGGTATCTTCTGGGGGTTTTGTTGTTGTTGTCGTTGTTATAAAGGGATTTTGGAAAGGTTTATAAAACCTACATACACAGAGTTTGCTGTAAACCACATTGGTGGTTTGATGCAGCCACGAATCCACTGAGGTTTGCAGTAAGGTTCAGAGTGTCTCCCTCATGCAAATGTCACAGAAGATTCAAGACCACTTAACAAACAATAAAAGAAAGAAGCAAGCTGTTCCTGGGCTTATTTTTAAAATGACTGTATGTTTGACTAGAAGGTGACAAAATGAACCATTTGTCCTTAATAAAGATGTCATAAGCTAAAAGTATTTGTTGGGAAGAACATCCTAAATATGCTGAAAAGGTAATGCTTAAAAGAGACAGAAACAATTAACAGAGCTTTAAAAATTCTTGGCAGATGGCTGAAGGAAAAAAAAAGGAAATCCATTCAAGGGACATCAATGCTATGAATCAAGACAGGTGACATTTAAAACCAATGAATAAAACATCACAAAAACCTGCCTCTTTTTATAAATCATACTTCACAGTGGAATTACATCCAGATATTACACTTCAAGATCTTCCTCCATAAGCAGGAGATACCATGGGGGTACAGTTCAGGTTTGAAAGTTAATATTTGTCTATCCTGGACTGCCTTCTGCCATCAGAAAAATGGTCTTCTTATTTGAGTCTGTTTCTCTCCCTCCCATAAAAAAACCAGTCATACCCTTAATGGTCTCCCACAGAAAGAAACCTTTATTTTAGGTTCAGCACAGCAGAAACATGTTTACTTTTTTCCCACTTAGGAACGTGCTCCACTTCCATAGGGCCTAGACAGGGATATCCATCAGCCACCCCAGACCTGGCTTTATCTCTCAAACTGATGAATGCCCCAGCAAGTAAGTTCACTTTATGTTCAAAGTAAGACTATTGGAAGAAATCAGTGCCTGAGAAGTAATTTTTATTCCAGCCACCACTGGGAAAAAGGAGAGTTCATGATAGATGAAGGGCAGAAACATTTGGACAGAGAACTCCCTGAAGATTCACTCAAAGTGTTTGTTTTAGTCTTGGAAAAACGTTACTGAAAAAAGCTCTACTTTAACCAAACTTCTTTTCCTTCTACGCAAAACTATACATATTCAAATAAATTTCTGGAATAATCAATCTTTATTCATCACACAAGGGTCAGAGAAACTTGCTCTCTTTGAAAATAAAGAATGTATTGCACGTTTCATAATAATTCAGTAGAAGTCTCACGATTATTTGCTTTTCAATAATGCCATTTAAATGACCTACAGATGTGCACACTCTAATAAAGCTTTTTTTGCTCCTGTCCAAGCAGACAGACTCTCTGGAGACTTAGTAACCAGCTCAGATTATTCACTTGAGTAATTTGGATGGGAGAAAGGAGGAACAGAAAGATTAGTGTGGAGGGGTCTGCATCTGACACCTTCACCACGCTGCTGAAAAGAGAGAAGTTAAAAGAAGGATCACAGCAGAGTCAGGAAACACTATAAAATGATAAACTATAAAAAGTCACACACCAGCAGCTCACCCATATAATGCAAGTACTTCTAGCATCTGCCTTATCCCTGTATCCTCAGCATGCCTTCTTCCTACTGCTAGCAAAGACCCAAAGACCAATTCCAACAAAATGAGAGCCAATTATTCAGTCTGCCATCATTTTCAAAGCCGGCAACTGTACAGAAAATACTCTCAAGTTTTTAATCGATTGAACTTTTAGAAGGACAAAAGGTAGTAAAGCTATAAAGCATCAATATTAGATTGCTAATAAATGCTATCCAAATGGATGTTCAAAGAAACCAAAGACATTGAATGTTCCAGGTACTGGCAGACAACAAGCTGTTCACAAGATAAATGACACCTCCACAGACAGAATACAATAAATTAGAGACTCTGGTCATTGTAAAGCAGAACGTGTTTACTGTTATTGATAAGCAATAAATCACCTGCCCTCTAACAGTTCCTCCCTATAAATAACTTCCAGGGAAAGAAACAGATGGTTCCAGTATGCAGCCATTCTTCAGCACAGCCCTGAGCAGGGAGAAGGAATGTGCTGTGCTGCTGATGCCCATTTTTAAGTGCAGTTGTTCTGGAGTGGTGTCTGGGGGAGCAGTGGGGCAATGAGAGAGACAGAACACTGAGCACCTGAGCTCCAGCTGCTGGTCCATGCCAGGCTGGGCAGCACATGGTTTATGGTGGGAATCATCACTGCACATCCCTGCTTTGGGTTCCAGCCCACAGGATCCACCCTGGCTGGATCCTTCCTGCCTGGGCCACAACTGACAGGCCAGGCAGGCTCGGATCCGCAGGCACTGTCAGGCTGGTCTACCCCCAGACTCAAAAATACAGCATGATCCTAATGCTTTGACATCCTAATGCCTTGCTCTGACAGAATTCAGCTTTCTAAGGACTCACATTTCCGGTTTCACCACAAACAAACAGCCTGTTGTCCAACTGAACAAGCTGAAGACACCACTGGACTAACACACTTTCCCTCCTTGGAAGGAAACAAAACCAGAGACCACAACAGCAAGTGCTCTACAGATGCTTTTGAAACGAAGATGTCTCATTTCAAAACTAGTCAGTTTTAAGGAGCACATTCCATGGAGAAGTCAGGTACTGACAGTGAGCTGTGGCCCGAGCACTTTGGAAGCAACAGGCCAGACCACTGGTTACTGGAAGGAGACCTGTGGCTGGGGCAGGAGCTGGGTTTGATCCCACAACTCCTGCAACTCAGCAAAGCCCCTTGGGCAGGTGGTGAGGTGGAGACCAGTGTACGTGGGGGCTCTGACTGTGCAGCCCTGACAGAAGTGGCAGCTGGTCAGCACCAGCATTCTTCCCCCCAATTAGAGGCAATTAACACCTCCTGCTAATCCTTCCTTTGCCCTGGAAAAATTCCAGAAGCCACAGTTATATTGTTTGCAGGACAGTCTTCCCCAGCAGCAGAGAAACAGATGACACTGTGCACTGAAAAGTGATAAAGTCTGTTTTGGAACCAAGGGAAATCACAGCAATCTCTCCTGTCCAAAGAAATTCCCATCAGCAGCCGAAGACACACTGCTCAGAAGGAGCTAAAATGATGAGCTGGTGCAGGGAATGGCACTCACAGCATGGAAACATGAGAGCTGGAACACAGGTTCACTCCCAGCAGACTGCAGCGTGGTGACACTGGGAACAAAGGCCACAGCAGTAGCCACCTTCCACAGCCCTTCCCCAGAAATCTGAGACACTGGCTGTGTCTGCTCCTTCCACTTCTGCAAACCCTGACACTCTCAAGGGCATATGTTAATTTTATTTTTGTAAGGAAAACGGTTCTGCTCCAAAGTTTTCTCTGCTTCAGAGAACCTGTGAACACAGATCCTCTTCATTGAGCCCAGGAGTGAGAAGCAAAGACCCGAATATGCTGATAATTGTAAGAAAGGGAAAAGTCTGACTCGCCAAGACCTTGCAGATGCAAGCAAATCAAGATCTTCCCAAAGGAAGCAGCATGTTTCTTAGGAAAGAGACATAAACCTTGTTTCTGAATGTCAGCTTCCTCCCCAGAGCTGCAGCAGCAGGGTGGAGACTGCCAGTGAAGACAACAACTGCTGCTGGTGGCAGCTCTCCACCAGGATCCTGCAGGGGAATGGCACTGCCTTCCTTCCACAGCTCCCACCTGCTGCTCTTCCAGGGAAGCACCAAGAGCAAGAGCAGCTCAGGCACTGTAAAAGTGACTGTACCAATCCAGCTCTTGACAGGCTGCCTTACACAGGCCAGGAAGGGCTGGCAGATACACAGGGGCTGGAATCAAAAAGGCCTTGGAGCAAATGGCTTCAGCTCTGTGTGTAAAGGTCTGATGTCCTGCAGTACCCTTGCTCTAGTCTCCGTTAAAAGTTCATGTCCTATTTGACTTCACATCCAAAACATGCCCCCAGGACACCTGACTAGCAAAGGCTCACTGATATATAAAAAGTTATGACTTAGGGTTACAGTAAGACCTAAGGTTAATACAGGTATTAGAAACGCAGCAGTTTGCATAATGGTGGCAAAATTTGGGGCTGACTGGGGCCCTTCTGGCACTGATTTTCACCAGTGAAACCACCCTCATGAAATAAAACTGGGAAGGTTCCAGTGTTATCACAGCTCCCATAAGGCAGGAGTGGCTGGCACCTGCTAATTTCTTAACAAAACAGGCTTTCAATAAAAGGATTAGCGTGGTAAAACAAAACGGTGGTGACTGGCTGATCCACAGATATGTGCTACAATAGGTTTGGCAAGACTGAAGGCCTTTCAAGCAGGGCAGTATAAAAAACAAGTGATCCCAGTTTAGCCACAAGTGATAATACAACACTGACCTGCTTAAAAGGCTTTTAAAATAAGAATAAGTAGAGGGTTTGTCGTGTCTAAGGGCAGGAAACACTGCACAACTAATTTTCCCTTATGTTACAGTACTACTGAAAGACTAAAGTGAAAAAAGGTAGGACATTGTCTAAACAAATCTTCTAGCATTATTAAGTCTGTGCAACAGCATGTGACTAATGTTCACTGGCAAAATTAAATTCAACTACAAAAATTCTGAGATCTGATTATGGCAATTAGGAATTCTCCATACAATGCAGCCTGCCCATTAACAGCCCAGCCCTGCAGCAGTCTCCTGTTAAGACTTTATTACATTTTCCCTAAAAGCAAGCATTTTTGCCCATAATTAGTATTCCCTCCCCCCATGTTAAATAAATCACAATGTTGTTGAAAACATTGTCTGCAATCAAGCAGGGCTCAAATCTTTAGAGGTCCTTGTTCAAGTGTGAGTGGGGATAAACATTAACAGCATCAGGCATTGACTAATCAGTTAATAACAACTTCTACCTCAGAAATCCAAGGCTGGAAATACTCTGGGTTAATGCCATGTCTGACCACAACCAGGACACAGCCAGAGCATCACATTTGGGAGGAAAGGAGTTCACCAGCTCTGCAGTGGATGGGGTTGACTCAATCTAACCCTTATCCAACGTGACGTTGCCATTGTGATATAAATAGTGTCTTATTTGCCTGCTTCAGAGGAACAATGTTAGTCAAGAAAAGGTCAAATGGTTTTGCCACGGGGAAAAAGAGAAAAAAAAATCTTTTGTAATTTAATATTGCCCTTTTTTTTTTGGAGGACAGGAGACTCCAGGTGCTACTCACATAGGAGGGAGAGGAATACGAAGAGAAGGCACATTTATCTAGTCTCCAGTAGCACAAAGCAACAATATTTCAATCATTTCTTAAGGCCCAGAGGAACTAGTATTTACCCAGCATCTCACTGATCTCATCTCTACTTGGAAACCTGCAAACTCTATAAAAAAAAGGCTGCTCAAACCTGCCTATTTTGACAATGCAGAAGTTAAGTTACAGCTGCAGGCAGGTCTGGGACAGATGTACTGGATACACCCAGTGAATGCATTTTTTTCTTATTCCACAATGCTCATTGCATTGATGACTTCAATTAATAAATCATTAATAAACATGACTTTTACCCCCAGCTAGCTATCAAATTGATCAATTTTGGGGCAAATGGGAAAAAATACACGATTTTAAGCCTTTGAATACATTACACAACGTGAGCTTGATGCTACAAACCCTCAGATAAGGGCTATGCAAACACCCACATTGCTTATTAAGGCTGCTTTCAAGTAATTTTCTTATCCTACAGAAAATAAAGTAGCTCTGTTGCAAAATTTACATGCAAGGTAGGTTGGTAAATTCGTATGCAAGTGACCTAGAGAAATACATACAGCTGGGAAGTGAGATTTCTACAAATTATTACAGGAAGGTGACCCAAAGGCCAATTTATTGCTCACTTTTATTGCTTCCAGCACGCTGCTAATCTGTGCACGTGGCAATACTGCAGTACTGATGGAAATCACTAAGCAGGGTCACGTGTGCCAAATAACTGCTTTGCATGTGCTAAAAATACGTGTAGGTCCCGTTTGCTGGGGTGGCACCGACCTCTCCTCGTGTTATCCGTGCTCCCTGTGCTCCCTGGGTGTGCCCTGCACCCCCAGCTCCCAGGGTGCACGCTGGAATCCATCACCCCCTGTGGAAATACACTGCTAAACCTGTTATCAACCACATTAGGAAGTAAAAGAATTACAGCAAGTTTCCCCTTGGGCACCTTCTGCAGACAACAAAAGACTTCTAAAGATCCTCCAAACCAGCCCATCTTTCCTGGGAAACACCACACACTGGAAAACCATTATTTATCATTAGATTAAGGAGCAACATGTAAGGTGAATGAGATAAATGAAGCATCTGACTCGACTGGAACCGTGTGTTTGGCCCAGACCCTGCGACACACAGGCAGCTCCAGGGTTACATTTGCAAAACATGTTTATGCAGTGACTTTAAGCTTTCTGGCTAAAGATAGCATAGTGCAAAGGAGAGAGAACACAGGAGGTCCCCTCAGCCTGGATGAGAAAATAAGAAAAGCAGCAGCAAAGACAACAAAATATCCATAACAGCAAGTTATGGATAACACAACGAAAAGCTCCAGCGATTATTCCAGCCTTAAGGAGAAGCATCTCCTCGAGTCGTGACTGGCAGAGGGATTTTGCTTTGCACACTCTGTGAAGGTGGGGGGAATATCACCAACTACTGACAGCGTGACAGAGCCACAGGCAGCACGAAGAGGCAGCACAAGAGCACCCAGTGCACTGGGAGCAACAAGTGCTGGCAGTGAAGGATCACGACACGAAAGCGAGCGGCGTTCAGCTGAGCACGCTGCTGCTGGCATTGGGACTCCAACCAGAGAGTTCCCATCCTCACCCACCCCCCCCAAAAAAAAAGAAAAAATTAAATCAGATTTATGAATAATTGCTCTTCCTTTGGACTTCTGAAAAGTTCACGAAAATTCTGAGCATGCCAATCTGAAAATTAAGGATTTGAAAGGGAGATTAAAGACCAGCTTGATGCTTATCTATTAAAGCAAAACCCAGTGCCACAGCTTGAGAAAAACGAGGGAATTCAACACTGTTCTTTGTCAGGCATTACACATTGAGGATTTGCATCTTCCAACTACCATCTGGATTTTTTTCTTTTTATTTTAAATGCATAATGGGCAAGTAAAGCAAGACAGCTTTTACCATCAAGTCCTCAGGCAGTTTTGTTTGTTTTGTTTGCTTTTAACCCAGGAAAGTGCAGAGACAATGACTGGTTATGATTACTGAGAAATACCTAAAGAAAACGAGTTTTTCAAAATGCCCCATCCAAATGCATTAGCCATTAGAATCTCCTCAAGTTTCCATTAGTCTGTCAAAACAAGAAATAATCTTATAGCAGCTCTGACTAAAAATTCTTAAAAGATTGTCACACTGATTGAATTTCAAAGTATAGACTTACAAATTCGTAGTCTCCATCCTGTGGTACTTTCCAATCAGATGAATTCTTTGTCTGGCCAGACACATTCTTCCCAAAGCTATTGATTTGATTCTCCTTCTCCTTCTGCTCAAAATATTCAAGGAATGATGGTTTGGCTGGCTGCATGGTTTCATCCCTCCCTGGAAATATTAAACACAACAATAAAAGAGTTGTTTTGAAAAAATATAGTTTTGGTTATACAGCCCTACATCACGCCCAGAAGTGATTTAATTTTTTTAGCACACGCTAAATCACACAGTACTGCTGAAGTACTCGCTAAAATACTATTTTTCAGCAGCTTTTCAATCATAAAACTGACTGTACAGTGGGAAAACTGGAGAAGGGAAGCTTAAAGCCCAGCACACAAGAGATTACAATGCTGGAGGCCTTGGCCTCTAGACCTGCAATCCATCATCACAGCACATTGCCAGGTAACCAGATGCTGAACTGAACTGCTGCCCACGAGACAGGCTGGGCTCCATCACCCCAGCCAGGTTCCATCCCTGCAAAAACGAGCCCACTTCAAAACCCAAACAGCGCTGTTTTACGAGCAGAAACTCACCTTTATATTTATGAACAGAACAGGACAAAAATGAGCCTTTCCAAGACCACAAATACCTCACAAATACCACATAACTCGCCTTGGGTAGAAGTAGTCAAGTTCTACATTGTTTGTGTAGAAAGGTTTAACTAGCTGACAAAACTTTTTTTTTTCCTTTTTATTAAGTTTTCAACTTTGCTGCTCTAGTTTTCTTTTCATAAGTTCATTCTTTTGAATCCGTTTTCCTAGTGGATTACTCGAGTGAGCCAGATATATAGATTAACCTCCCAATTCCAGGCTGTATTTAAGAAACTTGGGGTAATAAACGAGTAAGCACACAAAGAGACAGAGAGAGGAGTCAAAATAACCCTGTAAACATGAATACTTTGATTTTTAAAAGCAGGTCTCACAAGCCTCCCAAGCACCATTCTCAAAGAGCTCACCCATCCTGATGGGAGAAGCAAGGATGAGGCCAAGAGCACATAGCTTTAGCACAACTGACATTGTTCTCATTTGCCTATGTTATTCTTTAGAACAAGCAGGAGTTAAATATAAATAAATCTAGCAATCCATTCAGCAAACAGGTTTCTATCACTGCAGGGTCTCAAGTTCCCAGAGCAAAGCATCTCCCCAGGGCTGTGTGGAGAAAGCAGAGGTGGCTGTGCAAGGGAGGTGGCTCCAGTTGTGGGGTGGAGGCAGCACAACAGGGAAGGAAGTGATGAAACATGAGAGGATGGAAATACTGATTTCTAGCACAGACAGCAAAAAAAAACCCAACACAGGAAGAAAACATGATATTTAACTTCACAGCAAGTCAAGATCAAAAGGCTTTCAGTATCTCCAAAGGAAGATTTCTTCACTGGTGCAACCAGTCCAGCTTGAGATGCTGCACAGACTTCTCTCACCTAAACTGGCCAGTCCTGTGAGTCACAGCATTGCTAATATCTTGTGAAGAGTCCCAGTCCAAAGGAAGAAGCTGTCTTGCACAGTAAACATGCTTTAACAGGGCTGCAACACAAGGCCATGACAGCTGCAAGCACAGCTAAAGGCTGCTCACAGCTTAATGCCACTGCACTGCTCCTGATGATAAAATGCTTCACCAGAACCTGGGAGCATCATGGAAGCAAGCACTGAAACCCAGTAAATGGCTTTGTTCTGGTGAGACAAGGTTCTCCAGGCACTGCAGTAGGTTACTCATACTTGAAACATATGTTGTAGGTGATGCAAAAACCATCATTTTCAGAAAGCAGGATCAGGACTAGAGTTAACAGAAAACAGCACCAGAATAGCCCAATTCTGGACTGTGGAAATAAGTTCACTGCTGAATGCCATACGTTTGAAATAAATATAATCTGTCAGGCAGGCAATCAACCAAATTATAGAGCTTCAGACAAACACACAGGGGATGTTCTGTGATGGGTTGGTGGGGTCTGTGTAATGCTCTCTCCTACAGGAGTCTGTACAGGAGGCAGGCTGTGACAAGGCAGTCCTCTCTAAGGATACTCAGCAGTGCTTTCCTCTTGAAAAAATATTAGCTACTCTGGAAACCCATTAAAATTTAATCATTGAATATTATTCTTGCACATAAAATTGCCATCCAGTGATCCAGAACTTCCCTGGCAGATTCTGTCTGATCCTCAAACAAGCAGATGAATTCCTCGGTCAGCTCCGAGATACTTTAGGAAATTATTTGTCCATAGACACGTTAAATACAGAACAAATTTCTGCAAAGTCTGAAAAATCTTGGCAGGATATTTGGGTTGTGATACTGAGAGAAGTGTGGTTCTACACTGAACCTGAAATGTCATGATGCATTTTGAAAAAGCCCTGCATGGTGCTGCCTCTCCAGGGTCAGCTAAAAGCTCAAGCATGAACTGAAGTGCTGATACTTTTGCACCATGACAAGTGGAGCAAAGACAAATTATTCCACCCCTGGCAGCAGTTCCCCTTTTCTAAAAAAACACAAAACCAAAAAACTCATTGTAGAGAATCAGATCAAGAAGGACACCTTCAGACCAGCAGCGTGAAGGTCAGGCAGGGAACACGCCTGCGAAGTGGAGAACAGATCTGCTGTTGGGAATAATTACTGTAATACAATCACAATCCAATTACTGCTGAGTGATAAAACATTTATTTAGAATGAAGTAAACACACCCCTTGTACTCTGCTGCAGCTCAGCCTGTTTGAAGCAGGAGGTAAGTTATTACGGACAATCACGGCAACGTTTAACACCAACTAATTTTGTAGAAATACAGGAATTCATAACTACCCAGGCTAATCTCCACACAGCTCACTGACAGCCAGTCTGGGTCTTGGTAATTCAGACTTCCTAGGGGGAAAAAATGAAAATCTAAATCATGATTGTACTCTCTGTTTTGAAAACTATTGTTTGTAGCACAGGAGGCTTTGAAAGCAGATGTCTCACTCCAGTGACGTTGGCTTATTCAGTTCTTTCTTTTTATTTTCTTAAAGACTGTTCACTCAAAAGAGAGCTTAATTCAGAGTGTCAGTTAAAACAATCATGCTCATTTCCCCACATCTTGTGTTTTAACATCTTGAGATTTGCACAGTCCCACCTTGCCAGCCTGTCAAGGACCCTCTGGATGGCATCCCTCCCCTCCAGAGTGTCAACTGTACTACTCAACTTGGTGCTGTCAGTGATGAATGGAAGAAAAGGGAAAACTACATACCTACAGAAGCTTTTCTTGCTGCCCTTGATGTCCCTGGCCACACTTATTTCTATCAGGGTTTTATTAGCTTTCCCAGATCCCTGTCTGCTCAGACAACCTCTCTGTATTTCTCCCAGGCTACCTGTCATTGCTTCTACCCTCTGTAGGCTTCCTTTTCGTGTTTGAGTTTGTCCAGGAGTCCCTTGTTCACCCACACAGCCATTTTTGCCTGACTTCCTCTTTGTTGGGATGCACTGCTCCCAAGCTTGGAAGATGTGATCCTTGGATATTAACCAGCTTTCTGGGGCCCCTTTTCCCTCCAGGACTTTGTCCCATTGAACACTACCAAGCTGATCCCTAAATAGGCCAAAATCTGCCCTCCTGAAGCTCCAGGCAATGAGTTTGCTGCGTGGCCTCCTCTCTCTCCCCAGGGAAAGCACGAGAGGAACGGTGTGAACTGCAGCAAGGGCAGCTTGGCTGAACACAGGGAAGAAAGTGTCACAACAGGGATGGTTGTGCAACAGAGAGGGGCTGGAGAGGCTGTGCAAGGCCTTGAGCAACCAGAGCTGACACTGCACTTGCCCAGCCATCACACAGGGTTCAACCTGATGATCTCCAGAGGTCCCTGCCCACACCAGCACCTCTGCAGCTCATGCTCTTCACACCCACTGGCAGACACCTCTAACCCTGCAGTCACCTTAGGCCTTCCAAACACAAACAACATTCAGCCACCCATTTCAGAGCGTTTTGTCACCAATTTGAGCACATTTCTATGCACCAACATGTAGCACCGCGTCTTTACTCGCTGCTGCTTTGTTTTTTTAAGTGATATAAAATAGAGATTGCTAACTGACAAAAAATGGGAAAGGAAAGACGATATAAAAGGAGAAGTAGCTGGAACAGAAATACAGATCTAAGATATCTGAAATTTTAGTTGCTGCTCTGATCTCAGTAGGGGTGCATATGCAGTAAGACCCACAGAAACGTTCCCAGAGACAGAAAGACGTTACACCAAATCAATTATCATCCCAGCACGACTGAAATTCTTTCTGTCAATCTTAGCACTTAACAGCAGTGTCATCTTTCCAAAGATGATCTGCTATTAATTCAACACAAGAGTCACACCGCTATATCTTTAAAATTTTGGTAACAGGCAGCTGAAGACAAAAATCGATCACTGCTATTTGCAGAAGCAGATGCTGCTGGAAGATGACACCGCACCAAACGAGTCCGTGCCAAAAAGCATTTAACTTCCCAATTTTGTAGGGTTAGACTAAAATATGAACATTTGACAGAAAGTGAGATCACAACTGTGGCAGAGAAGAGCCTTTTATGAGAAGGTCACCCTGCGGTGACAAGAAGGGCTTCACTGTGCATCTATTTTGGAATCTAAAGAGTTGCTTATAAGGATGAGCCACGAGAGCTCCCTGGAGCCATTAACGGCCTATCATTTAGATACCCAGTCATCTTTTAGGAGCTGTATTAATTACACAAATGGAACACCACAGCTCTGCTGGGGCTGGTCCAGCTGACTGCAGAATTGCAGGGCCGGGGTAGCTGTGCAGAGCCACAGGCACTGGGAGGACCTCTGAGAGCTCAGCCAGTCCTGTGAAGAACAGAAGCCCTCCATGGAAAACTCACAAGTGCTGCCTGGTATGAAGTCATGTTTAGAAAGTATAAAAACATCAGCATTGTTGTGAGAAGAGCAAAAGGTGTGAAACTAGTGTGTCCAAAGAATGCCATAAGTCGTGCACGACAAATATCCACGTAGGTTTTGTTTTTGAAGGAATACCATGTTGAGCTTATTATGATTTCATTAACAGCGTTACTCCTTCAGCACTGGCAAGCAAAGCCCAACTGCTCATGGTACTGTGCAAGCTGAGACAGCCCTTACCCAAAGCACAGACAGCCCAGACAAGCCAGAAGACAACTGGCAGGTACAGGCAGGGCTCTGCAAGAAGCCAGTGAGGTGACATCAGCAACAGCCAGCACTGGATCCTCTCCTCTGCCAGGCTACAGCAAGGGCAGGGGGGAAGGAAAAACCTGAACAACAGTCTGCTCCTTTCCAAAAAATGTGACCTTTCTCAATAGTTGAGGGAATGGAAGAGGGCAGCAGCATACAGACCTCCTCACATCAAGCAAAAGATGACAAAAAAAGTGTGGAGAGCCTCCAAGCCATTTGCCTTTCCATATGATGCTGCAGAGAAAGCACAATGATAAAGAAGAAACAGCCCAGTCAATCAAACCAGCAAGAGATTCACTTTTTATTCCCAGCAGTAAAGAATATCCCTGAAATCAGATCATTCACTATCATCTAGTCCCAGAAATCAAAGGGCTCATTTCGTTGATTTTGTCAAATTAGCTCTCACAATTGAAAATTTTCAGAAGCTTATGAGCTTCAAAGGACGCCTTCAGAAAGAAAGTGGGATTTACAAAGTCCTTCTATCTATCTGAACAGGCTTGCTGAGTAATGAAACTAAAATTCCTGCTTTTCTCTAAAATTATTCTTCTCTACTTAAATTTGACATCAGAAGAATCCTTGTTTTATTATTCTTTCCTCTCGAAAGGGATTGCTATGACCTACCTAGGGTGAATATTCTAGAGTCACAAAGCTTGCCAAGAGAGAGTAAGATAACCTCAGGAACACATTTTGTGTGCTCTTTACTCAAGTCAGTTTATACAGTTAATACTTAAAGACCTATTCTTGAAGCCACAATGACAGATTTCCTCCCTATATCACAAATATAGCTGGGAACAGTCAGGAGATCATGCTACAAATTAATTTACAAAGATAATGTGACTCTGTAACAATGAAGTGATCAATTACTACATCAGCAATACCAAAATAAACCGTGATTTGTCAAGATTTCAGAGCGATCTTTAGAAAGACAACTGGCCCCAGCTCTGGAGAATCTCTGTGTGGATGACAATGGGGCATCAGGAGCAACAAAACAAAAACTGTTTAAGTTGCCTGGTGCTCAGGAAGCTGCACCCCTGTGAGCAGGAGCTCAAAGCAGCTCTGCAGAGACGAGGGAAGAGCACTCTGAAGGAAGCAGAGCCATCACTGCCTTTATTCAGACACACTGACAGAAGGGATCCCCTGGGACAAGCAGCACTGTCTTCTGCTATTGTATACAAGATTATACAGTCCCTTTCACAGAGGGATCAAGATCTATTGGGAAGCAATTGGTTTGCTTTGTCCTCGCTGTTGACAGCCCTGCTGCTCTCCCCGAGTTATAAACCCTCTCATTTCCAGCTGGAAGTTCATGGGTAGCCAGTGCATTATTCACCTGCTCTTAAGTAAGGCTCAGCTTTTCAGCACTCAAACCACCATCCCCTACACTGTTCACCTTCCCTCCTTGCCTTAAATTTATTTTGTTTTAAATTCTCATATCCAGTGTCACCTTTCATTTCAGTGGTCTAAATAAGCACAGGTCTTCCACTGACTTCTCACATAACAGCCTCAGTCCCTGGCAGTCTCAGTAAGTTGCTGTCTGCTTTAGATTCAATTATGTAACTAAGACTGAAAATACATATTTAGGAGGCACAAAACAGTGCCTGATGACTATGTGCAAGCAACACTTCATTAATATTAAATTTCAAATGGAACTGTGCACTATTTGCTTTGGGCTATTTCTTAGAGATCACAAATGAACTTTAGCAGCTGGGCAGAATAATTTGTACAGCATGAACAGGACTGAGTCATTTTGAGCAGCAAAGCAGAGAGATGTCAAATTATTCAACCAGAGCAAAAAGTGCTCCATCATTAATAAGTTCACCCCGTGGCAAGAGAAGCTGAGATTTCCTCACATTAAAAGCAGACCACGTAACACTTCCTATCTCCTGAAGCTTATGAGGACAAGTCTCCCCATAATTATGGCCTATCTCAAACTAAATCAAATCAGAGCATTCCTGACAGGTTCTGCTTTAAGAAGAAACTCCTAGATGACCATAAAAATCAACATTAGGTATCCTAAATCTCTTAACAAATAAGATATGACAGTCATTAAGGAGAAGAGTACCAACACTCATCCAAAGCTGGAGCACATATAGTTGAGAACCCTTTCAGAAAAAGGGGAGGAAATCCTCACAGCAATGAAAGCTCTTTAAGAGCAGGTTACTTCCTTTAGGATCTCTTTTACATAAAAACTCAGACACAATTTTATAAACATATAGCAGCTTTCCTCCTCCATCACAAATGCTCAGTGGACACCTTATGTCTTTCACCTCATTAGCTTGACTTGTTAATTCAGTCCAGCAACCACAGTGTGTGACAGGCAGTGAGATGTGAAGGTGCATCAATAAAGAGGTGAACATTTCATATTCTGCATCATCTGGCTCGGGTTCTGATGAATCCTAATGTGAAACAACCCCACCAACAGGGGTGCAGCCTGCAGGTCCAGCACCTGTGGGGAACAGCTCAGGCTCCCCAGATGGCACAGAACCAAGTGAGCACTTCCTAACTTCCATTCTATTCATAATCCAGAAACTCATTTGCTTATCTAGAGAGAACAGAAAACAACATTGCAATGAACATTTCCCCACCACCTCCCCCCGAAGTTTGAAAATCTGCTGGTAAAAACAAATTTGGGTTGGAATTTCTGCAATGAAGGAATTTCAGATTCTACAGTTTTCCCTGTTCCTGCTCAGGAGGTAGGCTTTCTCCAGGATTTATTTTGATCCAATAGGGAGTGAGTTTATTCTTGGAAGAGGCAGGTAGGTTATAGTTTGCCTGTATGTGCAAATGCATGGGACAGAGATGTATTTACTAAGTGATTTACTACTCCTCTGTCTCTTGGCTGAGCCTCCTGAAGCACATTGCCTCCTGTATGCTGTTCAGGACTCTGTTGGTCACATTTCCCACCTCCCATCTTCTCTAAGACAGTGTTTCTGTCCAGGAAAAAACAAAAATACCCCCCCACTTTCTATCTATGCCCCATCATCACAAATACAGGAGTGCTCAACAACAAAGTGTTAGAAACAGCAAAAATAGCTGTTAAACACACACATCCTTCCTCCAATGTCAGTGTCTCTGAAAATACAAAAATTACAAACTATTAACTTTGTTTCAGCATTAAAGCTCTGTCAATTATGCAGGCCAGCCAAAGGTGGACAGGCATCATCCCACTTAGACCCTGGACTTTAATTCTCTTCATGCTTCGGTCTGAGCCACTATTTCAAATACTAGGGCAAGCTGCCTACCAGTACTCAAACAAAAACCCAGCAGCATAAACAACTCCCCCCATTGCTCAAAAATGCTCTCTGCATGTCCACACAGCTTAATACTCTGCAACAAACCCTGCAGGCCACTGTTATGTCAAGTTTGCCAGCAAGGCTGCTATTAAAAAATCAAAAAAGTAACAGAGCTGCAAGACTCCTCTGAGAAGATTTGTACTCTCCACACCTCAAGAGTGGCAATATGATGATTCTTACAGTTTGAGAACAATTTAATCAATGTAGGAGTTTCTATAAGCAGCATGTTATTTAAATGCATAATGCCAAGAGTGTTTTATGGTCCAATTACGCCTAAATGGACCAATTTACTTTAAACACAGAACTGTACCACTGGACATTAATAACATTAAGTAGTGGGAAGCTGCTGGAAAGAGTTATTGTCTACAGAGAAAATCAGAGGCAAAACACAGCCAGCACCTTTGACGTACACCTGATGTAAATCCTGACCCACGAGGAGCTGTACCTGCATCAGCAACTTGGAGAACATGCAACTGCACTTTCCTGGACAACTAATGACATTACAGCATCTACAGCTCCCTCAGCTACACACCAGGAATGCTTGACTCAATTACAATATTAATGCCACCCATACTCAGTCTGCTGCTCACGTTACAGCTTTTACAGTCATTGCTTTACATGAAAAATCTCAGTTTAATTTGTGGGGAAAAACTGTTTCCTGAGTCTTGGCAGTAATGTTTCTCTGGCTTAGGTTTAAGTGTCACCCACTGGCTGTCTCACAAAGCCACCAAGACTAACAAGCTTACTCTGAATCATTTTTCTAATAGGAAATTGCTAAGTTTGCATCTTAGCTCATTTAATTTGCTAATGAAACCCAATTTCCCCTCAAAAGGGGAAACACTTTCTTAAAAGGACACAACCATGCTTAGCAGTGTGGGCATGGTAAAAACATAACAAAACCCAAACCAGCCAAACTGTGTTATAAGAAGGAAGCCTGGAAATGTTTAAACATTCACAAACTATTACCTGCACATTATGGCATCAAGGTAGAGGCAACAGGGCTGTGAAAGCTTCTGGTCCACCCCTGCACCAGCTGCTGCACTGAACGTGGGCTACATGAACAGAAACCCCACAGCCACAATCCTTCCACCATCCCCAATCCCTCATTCATCTCCACCCCAAAACCAGACAGCCCAACTCACACCACTGTTGGCAGTTCTACATCCTCCAGTGTCGTTTTATTTGATGCTTAAACAAGCAAGAGGCACTTTAATACAGAAAATAGGACAGACTACAGTACTAGATCCTATTTTGCTTGGATCTGATCAACATGTTTATCTGCT
>JAWWLV010000057.1:5460133-5499506 GCA_035041135.1 Platyrinchus mystaceus
ACCAAAACTCAGATCAGTGTAATCACCCTTTCTCATTTTCAGAGGAACAAAGGGCCTGCATCTCCAGCTACGGCAAATGGCTGTCAGGCACTGAACATGGTAAGAATTAAGCCCAAATGACTCAGTTTGCTTGAGCTGCTGGACACCCACACTTGCCATCCACACATTCCGAGGAGAGAGGACGTACAGTTTTATTCCGTAACCGAATAATGTCGGACACGGATCCAGCGCCGCAGTATTCCATCACGATCCACAGGTCCGTGTTCTTAAAATAGCTGCCGTAATATTTCACCACATGAGGACTACAAAATGTGAAAAAAAGAAGAAAACAAAGGGTCAAATACCAGCAATCAGCATCACTGAATAAGCACAATACGCTGCAGAAACCCCTAAGGATGTTTTATAGAGACTCAGCGCTGAAATACCACTGAAACCCTGATCAAAAGTGTTCCAAAGCACCCTGAACCCACACAGGGCTACCAGAGTCCTGCCAAGCCTATTCCCACTGCTCATATGACCTGCCAGTAAGTCACTTCAGGGAGCTAAACTGTCAGACAACAAATCCCACGGAAATGAGGAGCGATTAGCCTTCAGTTTAACTCCCTGGACAGGGTTACAACAGGGTCAGTGCTGGGGCAAGCAGGAAGGCAGAGCAAGGGAGTGGGAAACATGCCACAGCAATCCCTCCTAAAGCTGCTGCAGAGCATTTGCAACCAAATGGAAACATTAAATAAAGTCCACAATTTGTTGGAAAACAGCTATCATGTTCATTAAAAGGAATGTTCCCCCACTGCTACATGCACCTGTTTGTTTCTACAGTTTGGCCCAGGATATATTTTAGGATCTCAGTACAACTGTCTCTCTGAGAGCTTATCTGGCTGTACAAAAAAACAAACAACCTAGTCAAGTATGGTGTGAAAAACCATCTGTTCTCTGGAAAAGGTAAAGCTGAATCTAACAGAAAGAATGTCCCTGATTTTATGGGAATGGAGCTAAAGTGTGTTTAATCTACTCTCTGCTGAACATTTTCTAATGAAAAACTAAAAACCAGCAGGTCAGTCACACTGCACAGTGTCCCATTATGCTTGCACAGAAAATGTGATGCTCCAGTGATTCACTCCCTCTGCTGTTCACAACTGTAAGGTCTCATTTTAGGCCTTAAGATATTAATATTTAATTTAAGAGACACCTAGTGATGCTTTCCAAGTTACACAGTAAAATTTTTCACAGGAAATTTCTATTCAAGCTACATTTCATTGTCTGCCCCCAGTCACCTTCATTTAAAGACAGGGAGAGTGGAGTGCAATAAAGTGACTGGGACCACAGTTTTATACTGCTTATGTAATTTATTTTAAATGGCTTTCCATGCCTCAAGTCCTTCAAAGTACTGTTTCTTAAGGCCAGATTCATAACACCAGAAGAAATGAGTGTATTTTAAACCTTCAGCCTTGGGCACACTTTGAGAGGGTCTTCCCTACCCACAAGCTCTTCATTAGCGAAGTCACTGCAGCGTCTTTTCCCACAAAAACATGCAAAGACAGCCCAGAGAGCCGACCATCAGCCTGTCAGCACAGCTGCCAGCAAGTTATTCTGGGGATGCTCAGATCAGCTGGTCCTGCACAGGCAGAGAACAGCCAGGAAGGACAGTCCTGCCACCCAAGCGGGTGACGGCACGTAGGTCGTGCACATGCAAGAGCAGTCAGGCGTTAGTGGCTCTCGTCCACGTGCCCCTTAAAAACAAAACAAAAAAACCTCCTTCTTCTAACAGTTTTCTATGTCTTGTTTAGAAGCCCCCCCCCCCCTCACTGTGGATGCAGGAGCTGCTGTTTAGCACACAATCAAGTTACCACAGTTCAACAAGCGACAGTGCACGGGCAGAACCGCAGCGACTGCTCACAACGCTCGGCCCCTGGCTGGCAGCAAGTGCAGGGTTATTCAACTCGGTGCTCTCTTGTTGCAAGCTGAATTTTATGTTTTCTTACCTTTGCACTACCCAAATGGCCAGTTAACATGACTCAGTTGATACGAGGTAACTTGATTGTTCAAGTCCGGCCTTTTAAAAAACATCGAAGGCAACATCACGGCTTTTATTTGATTAAGGGCCAAGTCACAGACGACACTTTTCCTTGCATCCCGAGGACGGGTTCTGCAGCACACACTTACCTGTCACACTGCTGCATTATGGATATTTCCTTTATAATCTCTTGCAGGTCAGATTCCACAGGAACTTGTTTAATTGCAACGACTTGACCCGTTTCTTTATGAATGGCTTTGAACACACTGCCATAGGAACTAGGGAACAAAATATAAAACACACACTGAAATGAACTAACGTTTTAGAAATGCAAACATCATGGCTTTGCTTTTTCCAAGTGTAACCATCAAGTAAAACATATCCTTCTGTTAAAAATATTTTGTGTTTTAATGTAAATAATCACTCTGCCAGTTTATAAACACTGTAATACAAATAAGTCACAGAACACTGAGATGGTGAGAAAAGAGCCAACCATCACGACACTGACCATAGCTTTGGAATGGCCTTTTGCACAAATCCAACAAATAAAATTCTCTCTTTCCAGCATACAGTACAATCTGAGCACCAGTAAGAACTATTCTGGTCAGAGAGGTTTGCTTGTTCTTGTCAGATATTATCATTCTTATTTGCAGCTTCTTTCATACAGCAGCCAGGCAGATTTATAACTCAGTTTTTCCAAATGAACTGCTTAAGGCAGCAAACATGCCACTCACTGACTGTTCCCATGCTGCCCTGCCTCACCAAGTGGCACAATGCCACTGAAGTTCACTTCCACCAGGCAGATCTTCCACAAGAGGTACCCAGGACCAACTGCAAAACCTCTTGAGTTCCCACAGGATTCAGTCAACTCCAGGCTGGCATTTTTCAACACTGCTTTAACTCCCCACTGCCGAGCCGTAAGCTACTGTTTGGATTAAGATATCACACTCTTGGGAAACAAATTCTTTATCCTGTTACTAACCAAACACTGTCACTATGTTAGTACATACCTTTGCAGAAACAGGCTCACAACAAAAATGAAACAGCAGAGACCACTGAACACACCCCCATCACACAGATTTGTCCTTAAAGACACGTACATTGGGCCCATTGGAACAGAACACCTACCCTTCTCCAAGCTTCTCCAGCACATCAAATACCTCTTCAGGTTGTTTGGTTAAACTGTCTTCATCTAACTTCTTCAGCTGCCTGTACAGGTAAGAAGAGAGAAATTACGGCATTTCATTTCATGGCAGTTTGGGCTTCGCTGAAACAGAAGAATAAATAGCACAACTTAAATGTACAAAAGGCTTGGTATGAAGTAAACTCATTATGAAGTAAGTTTATTTCACCTGACAAGAAGAGTGAATGTTATTAGCATCCAATAGTAAAAATGGACTGGGAATTACAAAGAACAGAATGTTCTACAGCTCCTCTTGATAGAAATGCCTTCCAGGATCTCTATGCTGGTGGTCACATCCCAACACAGTACATTAGAGTCCAACAGCTATTGAACAAATCTGCTGAACCTCAACATCTGGAATGAAAGGATACCTACCAAGGGCAAGCAAAGGGAACATCATCTTCCCTGATGCTCAGAGTACGAGTGGAATACGTTTGTTGGGAGGCAGGAGGCAATACTGATCTCACCTGTACATTTTTAACATCAAAAGTTCAGATCTTAACTTTGCAGGCCTGGATATATACTAGGAAAATTCTATCAGGAAAAAAAGGAAAAAGGAAACTCTATCTGACTCTTGTAGTATCTTAATGCCATGCCTCTGAAATGTACTGCTAATAAGAGTCAGCTGAAATACCTTCTGGGGGAAAAACCCATGCCATGTACTGTGACCCTTCACTTGGCCTCCCTCTCCCCCAGCACAGCTTTTAGGGAGATTCCATACACAAAGCAACAAGATCAACCATATTTGTTTCTGTCCACACGGAGAGCTGTTCACCAAACCTTCTGAAACACCTAAGGACTACGTGACAAAAAGTTCTGAAAACTAAGTATTGTCAACGATACGGTGCTCAACTGCCCACAAACAAGCTCTTTCACTTTCATACGAAATAAAAAAAATAAAAATATCTGAAACAACAATAAAACACCCAACAAAAACCCCCTCCAATCTCCCCAAACCAGCTCATACGAGTTTTTGAAACGCAGAAACCTCTGAGTCTCAGAGCTTTCAGCACTGACTGGTCTCACAGTGATCAGTGTTTGAAGTGAAATACATGTGAACACCCGCAACTGTAAATTACTCCTGAAGGCTCCAACCACTACTGTTAAATATCAAGAGTCCAGACATAGGCATGCTAATTTTTAAACTAAATATATCACTTTTTTCCTCAATTTCTTCAGAAGCAGAGTGAGAAACCACTCACTGATCCCCAGCTATTATGTTTATGTACAAAAGCCACACGGGAGGAGCAGCTCTCGCATGGAGCACATACAATGGCTTCCTGCAGCAAAGGAAACATTATATAGAAGCAGACTCAGGAAGTGGTGAAATACTGAAAGTAGTCACTAGCTTCCCTGCACAGATAAGCATTAAACAGAATGTTACTTGCCCTTGTGAAAACGGGCAGGGAAGAAGGTGTGGGAAGAGGCGGGGGGTTGGAAATAATACATGCATCAGCAACTACATAAACCATCACTTCCAAAGCGCCCAAAAAGTGGCGATGTGAGAGGCTGACCCCTCTTGCTGAAGCTGAGGCCTAAATTCTATTCGCGTAAAAGGGGAAAAAAACCCGCCTTTTAACATAGCCAGGCACAATAACCAGACAACCACCTCGCCTGCAGCCAACAACCTAATTTCTGCTATAGACCAGCAGCCGAATCACTTTGCGCTGTGTGGTTCGCGCAGAGCGCTCGCTGCTGTCAGACTCACGCCGCCTTCCCCCTGGATGTTTATACAGCGCGGACAGAATAGCAACACAAACCCAACCTCACCTCTGCTGTTATTCAGATCTAATCTGAACTACCTGCCAGCTAAGCACCGGCACGTGCACTCACAGAATAAAACCCAGCTTTTCTTTTTAACAGAAGACACATCGCTGTCCGTTTAACGAACCAAGCCAATCTCACTGAGAAGCAGCGCCCGCAGCTTCCTTTGTTCGCCGCCGATTCCCCGGGCCGCAGCTGCGAGCCGCTGATAGGATCCTGACACGGACACGTTCGAGCTGCCGCCGATCTCCGGCTCTCGCTCCGCAGCCCGGCCCGGCCTGGCGCTCCGAGATAGGCGGCTCGTGGAGCTCAGCCCAAGCCCCGGGATGCTCCGGGCCCGGCGGGATAGGGTTAGGGTTAGGGTTAGGGCAGGGCACGGAGCCTCTGGGCACGGCCCCGGCGCCAACAGACCCGCACGGAGCTCACCCGGACAGCGGCGAGGAGCAAGAAACAAGCGGCCGGGGCTCGGCCGGCACAGGTGGGCACAGCTCGGCACAGCCCGGCATAGCCGCGGTACCCGCTGCGAGCGCCCGCATTCGGCGCCTTCTCCCCAGCTCCGCGCTTTAAGCCATTTCCCCACCGCCCGCGCTCGGTGCTGTCCCGGCACCTGCCGGCGCCGCCCGGGGCGAAGCGACTGAGCCCCGCCGACCCCCCGGCCGGCTCGGGGCGGTCCCGCTCCCAGGGCCGGAGCATCCCCGGCGGGGCCGCGCCCCGCGCTTACCGGCGCGGGTTCCGCAGCTGCACCGTCTCCATGTCGGCGTGTCGGCGAGCCCGGCGCTCCGTCCCTCAGCGCTCCATGGCTCCCCGCCCCGCCGCCGCTTCCGCCCGCCGCCGGATGCCGCGGGGAGCGCCCGCCCCGGCCCGCCGAGGGCGCGGCTTCCCCGGCGCGATGGCCGCGTCCCCCGGAGCGCTGCGCCGCGCCGGCAACGAGGAGTTCCGCCGCGGGCAGTACGGCCCGGCCGCCGCGCTCTACACGCGGGCGCTGGAGCAGCTGGAGGCCTCAGGTACGGGCGCGTCCCGGGCCGGCGGGGGGGGCGGGCGGGCGGGAGGACCTGGCTGGATCCCGGCTGGATCCCCGCTGGATCCCGGTGGATCCCCGCTAGATCCCGGCTCTCCCGCGCAGGAGATGCCGCCGCCGAGGAGCGCAGCGTGCTGCTCGCCAACCGCGCCGCCTGCCACCTCAAGGACGGCGCCTGCAGCCTCTGCATCGCCGACTGCTCCAGGTGAGCGGGGCCGGGCTCAGCCCGGCACGGAGGGCGCTCGGCGGGGCGGCCGCCCCGGCTCAGCCCGCTGTGCCCCCTCTGCCGCAGCGCCCTCGAGCTGGTCCCGTTCGGCATCAAGCCCCTCCTGAGGCGGGCGGCGGCTTACGAGGCTCTGGAGAGGTACGCGCTGGCCTACGTGGACTACAAGACCGCGCTGCAGGTGGACTGCTCCGTGCAGGCGGCGCACGATGGAGTCAACAGGTAACACCGACGGGCCCGCGGGTCCTGCTGCCAGGAGATCCTGCTGCCAGCCTTGCTGCTTCGCTGCTGCGCTGTCAGGGGCCCAGCTGGAGTGAAGCAAGGCCTGGCCACGCTCCCTCTTTCTGCCTGAGCCCATAGGTCCCTGCAAGATGCTGGCTGAAGGTTGGGAGTGATTTCTCTGGGACTGTCTCTGCTTCGCTCAGTGTCTGGTCTAAGGGAAATAATAAACTACAAACTCCAGTGCCCTATCCTTTAAGCCCCCCAATGCTGACTGCATTTACAGGCTGCTGTAGTCCTGTTCACTTTGTGGTGCTTTCTGTTTCAATTCTTGGCTTGCCAGACCAAGGAGTGGAATGCACATCCCTTGCTCACCTGAGCACTGACAGCCCCAGCTCTTGTCCTGTGATATTTTTAGCCCTGCTGACACAAAGAAGATCTTTTCATAAATGTCCTGTCTGTAGAAGGAACCTAACTGAGATACGGGTAAAAAGATCAGGGGAGAGGTGCTGTCCTTGATACACAAGCTGGGTTAAAAAGTGACCCTGCTGGCTGCTGTGTTGCCCATCCAGCCAGCAGCTGGGGTGACTGGGAGCATCTCTTCCAGGATGACTAAAGCCCTGCTGGAGAAGGATGGTGTGAACTGGCGTCAGAAGCTGCCGCCAATCCCCACAGTGCCTGTTTCTGCCCAGACGAGGTGGAGCGTTCCTTCTCCCGGAGCCCCCGGGGCAAACGCTCCTCCTGCAACTGCACCACGGGGAAAACCAGGTGGGAGCGTGTCCTTGGGCCGGGCACAGAGCCCTGTAGCTCACCAGGGTGATGACCAAGACAGCTGCCACACCTGCTTTTGGTGTGTCTGCAGCTGGGGCTGCGGCCTGGAGAGACCCAGGCCAGGTTCTGCCACAGCCCTTTCGGTTGATTCTGGTCCCTTAGATGTCTCGGTGTCTCACCTCGGGTATGGGGTATTTGTTTTCTGGGAGGCTGTGATGTTCTTGTTGGTTTTATGGTGTTGTGCGTCCTTTCACACTGTTTCCAGACCAGACTGCTGCTGGCACGGAGAGAGCTCGAGCTCTGAAGGAAGAAGGAAACGAACTTGTAAAGAAAGGAAACCATAAAAGAGCAGTTGAGAAGTACACTGAGAGTTTAAAGCTCAACCAGGAATGTGCAACTTACACCAACAGGTACTGCTCAGCTCCTGTGCTGCACTGGCACCTGCTCTGTGTGCTGCAGCAGTGGGTGCTGTTTTCAGCCAAAGGTCTCTCACCAGGTACCTGTTTTGCAGAGCTCTCTGTTACCTGACCCTGAAACAATACAAGGAGGCAGCACAGGACTGCACAGAAGCTCTCAAGTTAGACCCTAAGAACGTGAAGGCACTCTACAGGCGTGCTCAAGCGTTTAAAGAACTGAAAGTGAGTCAGGAGTTCTTGAAGGGCTTTAGGCTGGGACTAGATGCCTGTTTGTGCATGATCAGAGCCATAGGTGCCCTTCGGAACTTGTTTCTGTGCTAGACAACATCTGCCAACAGATAGCTGAGACCTGTATGGACTGAGAGGGCATTTTCTTTCACATCAGTATTTGGATCTCATGAGTTTTTCCACATCAAGTCCTGTTCATAGAGATGCTGAAAGCAGCTTTGTGTTGTGTTGAGCTTTATCTTCTTGTGCCTCGTGAGAAATTCTGGAGGCAGTACTGGACTATGCAGTACATTGGTCTTGGACTCAGAATCCACTTGAGTCATGAAATTATCTTCTCAGCCCTAGTTTAAGCATGTTTTAGAACAGCTACATCAATGCCAGTGCCTGAGCAGTTACAGAGAGGGAGTCACAGGCTTATTTATGTTGCCTTTGCCTCTGTTGCTGAGTAGTAGTTCTGCAGCCTTAAACTGCATTTTTAATGCACTAACCCTTAAAAAACACTCTCTTTCTAGGACTACAAATCAGGTATTGCTGATATCAAGAGCTTGTTGAAAACTGAACCAAAGAACACAGCTGCACTGAGATTACTTCAAGAACTGAACAGAGCCTAGGGTAACCAAGCAACAAGGAAAGCTTTGTTTTCCCCTGCAGGAGAAAGCTTTTTCCCTTCTGATGTTGTTACAGGGACCAATCTTGATGCAGGATCGGTATTGAAATCTATCTTCCACTGCTGCTGAGATCTAAGAGGTTCTGTACCAGCATAAGGAATGTTAAGACACAATCTGTATCAAACTCTATTAATCTGGCTCTAAGATCATGCATAGTTTTCATGCCCCTCCCTGGCTGGGAGGTTTAACTTCCCTGGTTGAAGTCAACTTGCCTGTAACTATTGGCCTCAGGGACTCTCCATGCTGGCTGAGATGCACGTGAAGTGGCTGTTCTTTCTGAAGAGCTACAAACAGAGGGGTTTTTGTCCTTATTCAGGTGACAGTTTTGCTGCATTTGTGCTATTACTGAAATAAGGTGGCTGCAAGAACTGCTGTTGTTGCCAGAGCACCACATACCCTTCTTGTAACAGGGGCACAGTTACTTGCACAGGGCTGAGCTTGTTCCCTTGCCCCCTTGATGCCTGCTGGCCCTCAGCTGGGTTCTGCTGCTTAGTGTGGCTGGGCAGATGTTTACACTAGCAGCTTTCTTTAGTTATTCTGCACATGTAAGAAAACAGCAGCAAGTTAAGCCTGCCTTGTTACACTGTGCACTATTACAGATTCTGGGTGCTTGGGAATTTTGCAATGGTTTTTTGTCTTTTTTGTTTGGTTGGTTGGTTTGTTTTTTTTTTTTTTTTTAAAAAACCACTTTAGCTCCTCTGTGCCTTTTGGAGCAGTTGCTACGGGGTGTTACAGGGAGGAGAATATTTGGTGACATCCCAGCCGAGGTCTGGCTTACTACTTCAATGCATGTTTATGCTTTTTTGGTCTTCTCCTGCTCTGGTATTGATGGCACTGATTTAAAATGGTAGTTAAAGAGATATTTGGAGTTACTCTCTGAACTGTTAAAACCATTAAAAGCCATGTTTATTTTCAGTTTAGAGCTGTGTTTTTTTATGGGATGGCAGATATAGGGGAACTGAACAATTGTTTAACCACTTCATACTGTCCCCCCTTTTTGTCAGAGGATTTCAAGCACTGCACAAGGCCTTGCTCTTTCAGACAGTGGCTTCAGCTCTTAGTGGCCATTAAAATGAGGGCTCAGAACAAGAAAGCCTACAGCTGCAGGGACACTGGGGCTGGGAAGGGCATGCCAATGGGAAGCACAGCACTGCATTAGGGTTTCCAACCATTTTTCACTTGCACACTGCTTCAACTAGTAAGTCCAGAAGCTGGACAATGCTAGACCTGACCTGACTCACAATAAAGGCCAGGAGACAGAAGCCAGCCCTGAGGTCAGGGTTCCAATATCTTAGTTTCCCACCTTGCTTCTCCCAGCAGTCAGTGTTTGAGGCAGGTACTACACTGAATTGAATTTAGAGAGCAGACAACCCCTCTAATGCCATTAAAGACAAAGACTTCTTCCCTTAGCCTGACATTAAATAGCTTTTTGTAGGTCTCAGGGCTGTACCCCATCAGCTGTAATGGGCCAGGGCTTGAAACAACTCCTCCCTGAGGGGCACAAATGGCTCCATTCGCTCCACTCCTGCTTCCAAGTGTGGCAGCTCCATCGATCCCACAGGCAGCTTTGCCCCAGCTCCTGGCAGGTGGGATGGATTCCAGGGTGGGGAAGCACACAGCAGCACCCAGAGGAGCAGAGGAAGGTCACAGAATCCAGAGCAGCACTGGCTTCACCTAGTCAAGAGCTGTCCTAACAGCCCTGCTGTTCCCTGAGTGGCAGATACCCGTCCTGTTCAACTGCAGCTCATTGCAGCACCCCCTAAGCAGCAGCACCATTCACCCTCTTTCCCCTCACAGCAACATCAGTGCTGTTTGTGCCTGATTTCCAAGGCTTTCCCCAGCAACACCACCAGGCAGGCAAAGGTCAAGCACAGCAAACAGGACACCACTGCAAGCTGGGGGTCACTTCTGCTCCTGCCTCTCCTTCTGTTCCAGCCATGGTGCTGCTGTTCATGCAGGACACTGCCCTGGTCAGCAAAGGCAGTGCTGTCCACAGGAGCAGCTGGAGAGGGTTTGTCACCATCTGCCCCTTTCACAGCAGCTATTCCAGAGTGGAGCCTCCAGACTCATATTTGCATTGCTGCTCCTGTCTCCTAAAAAGCCTCAGGCTTCCCCAGGAGTTCAGCCAGGGAGCTATTCTGAAAACCTTCCAGTACCACCAGGGATCCAAGCACCAACTTCACCTTTCGCTGATAAAAAATTTCAAGCCCCTGGTTCTTGTTGGGGTCCTTTCTTGGGCTATTCCAACATTCCCGTGTTCCTGGCCCCCACCCTGCATTCTCTCTGGCTGTACAGAGCACTCAGCCAGCTCAGCCATCTGGCATTGTAGGTGGTGTCACAGACACACCTGAAGAAAAGGCTGCAGCCAACCTAACCAACAGCAGAATGAAGTTTACCTGTACAGGCCCATTCCAGCTCCCTACATCCATTACACTCGTGCAAACAAACATTTTTCCTCTAGAGACAGAGCAGAAAAAGCTTCCAGCCAGTTACACTTCGAGAGAAATAACAACTTCAGTGAAGGTTAGGTATAATTAAAGTCCTTCATAAGCATCTCACGGAGGAGAAGATATCTAAACAGTGCACAGTTCAGGCTGAGGCATCCACTAAGAAGAAAATAAATATTTTAAGGAGGTCAGAGGAAGAATTGGCAAAATGAAGGTGAGAAAAAGGAACGATGAGAAGCCCCAGGGAAGAGTCCCAGCCGAGCAGACACCGTGCAGGAGCAAGTGTGTAAATGGTTCTATTAAAATGCTGGAAGGAAAACAAGGGGTAGGAGGGGTGACTCAGCAGAGAGCTGAAGTGAGAGTATGATACAGCACAGGAGGAGGATTGAGACACCAACAGCAGTACACAAGCTGCACAGAGAGAGGGTGGGTGGTGCTGGTGGAGGTGTTCTGCTCCTGCCAGCTCAAGGAAGCAGTCAAATGAGGTCAGTGCATTGCCAGCCTCAGGCACCAAGGAGCTTCTAGGGACTGAAATGCCTTTCCTAACTAGGAAGAGCAGAGGATTAAGGCCAGGATGGTGACAGCAACACAGAGAGCAGAACACAGCAATAAGAGGTCCCAGCTACTCCTGTGAGCAGGGAGCATCCCAGTGGGACATGATGCAGTTCAGGCCCTTCAGTGACTCCTTGACACCACTGGTCAGGACACATATTGGAGAAGCAGCTTTTGATTTACAGCTACTCCACAATACCTCAAAAGCTGGGTCTGGTGCACCACAGACACACACACAGCCCCCATGTGACCAGCAGAAGACACTGAGGGCCAGCCCTGCAGGAGTACAAGGTCCATTAAAAAAGGAGAACCACAGGAAGATGGAAGGAAGTTTAAAAAATATCTAGAGAGGATAAAATCCAGGTAGATTGTATGAAATTTGCTTAAATCCATCCTCCTAAGAATCAGAAAGAACCAGGGCAGGCTGTTGGTCAGCAATTTGTTAATGTAGCCCTGTATGTCCCTTCTGTCAGCTCTGACTGCCACCCCACCAGCACCACAAACTTCAGACACTGATTCCTACAGCCTGAGCCAAGTCCATCCCTCCACCTGCCTGAAACAAAGCACTGGCTGTCTTTCTGCCAAGGGAACTAACCTAGGTGGAAGCATCAGTTCTTTATTAGTGTCAACTACATGAACAAGTAAAACTACATAACCCAATAAATTCACTAAAAGGATGATTCACCAGCAGTGACTTCCTGGGCAGCTGAGCCAGGCTGGGTTCCACACTACATTTCACACAGTGCTGTCAGTGGTGAGAAGAGATTTAATGTGGGGGGTTTTTACAGGTGCAGGAGGAAGCAATTCTACAAGGTTTACAACACACACAAACAATAGGAGGGGGCACTGAAGACAAGCCAGGGTCTCTGTACAGGTATAATTCCAACAGCACGGTGGGGCTGCTGCTCCTGTTCTTCAAAGGCAACATTCTTAGGGCTCACTCTCAGTCCCGGAGCCTACAAGAAACAGACAACCCCCAAATACAGTTTTCAAATGCTAAAGGAAGAATTTCAACCAGCCAAGATGAAATTCGCCTGCACTCGGATTACACACAGTTTCATTTATACCACAGATATTCAAAGGGGCACATGAGAGCCTCAGTTGCTGGCTAATGTGTCTGTCCCAGCTGCAGCAGCAGGGCCAGCTCTCCTGATAAAGCCCACAAAGGATATTTTATAGGGTATCTACTGCCAAGATTCTGATTTTAACAAAAATGTCCCAGGAAAGACTGTGCTGGTCCCCACTAGACCCACAGAAAAGCAAGGTTCCTTCCCATTTTCCTTTCTGGTTGCACAGTCACTGCCCTCATCAACACAGAAAAATCCCACACAGAACCAGGTCTCTGCAGAAGGACCAAGTCTGGAAAATGGAGCATGCAATTTAAGAAATGGAATATTACAGTCAAAGATACTCATGTTACTCATCAAACCTTAGCTGGTCTGGATGAGAAACTCAATCCCCAGTTTCAGAGTGAGCCAGAGACCCCAAGCACACCATGCACAGCTCCCAGCACCTACCTGGAGTCACTGCAGGAAGGCACTGCCCTTGTGGGAGGTCTCAGCAGCCTGGTGTGCCTGGAGAACAGCAACTGCTTCCTCGATCTTACAACAGAGAACACAAGGAAGGGGAAGCTGAGTTGCGCCAGTGGAGGAGTGCACTGCACCAGGAATTCAGTATTCCAGGTCCCCACTTGGTCTCTGCACAGAACCACTTCCAAGAGGTAAAGGACTTAAATGATAACTATAAAATCCAAGTCTGCTGCTTCCGCAGGACGCTGATTAGCCCAAAGACATTTCCTGTCTCTTCCCAAGGGAAATTCTGGAGCATCTCTCCTTTTCTGTTAAATCAGAACTTACCAGAGAGAAGTCAGACTTCTCTGCAGGTAAAGCTGCCTGACACCAGCCAGCAGAGCCCAGACTCCTCCAAAAATAACCAAACAAACAAAAAAAAAAGAAAGTGCTTTTCCCCTCTTACTTCCCAGTCACCTCCAAACCACCCTCAGAGCTTGGCCTGTGCTTTCAGGGAGCTGCTCCAAGTTTCTCCTTTTGCTGAAGGTGGGTGACACGGGGTGTGGTGACATCAACCTGGGGCTCCTTTTTCACTTGAAAATAAAACCAGCAGCTACTTGCTCTTCCCACAGTGATCAGTGTCTTGGGCTGGGGTCACCTTTCCTTGCAGGGAGTCAGCCCTTGGGAAAGGGATTTGTTTGGGCACCGAGTGACTCCTACCTTGGAGTGCAGGGAGTCAGGGGACTCCATGAGCAGCAGCAGCTCCGAGTTGTCCATCTCCAGCAGCATCCCAGTGATCTTTCCAGCCAGCAAGGGATGCATTGAGTGGATCAGAGGGTAGAGGCGCTCACCTGCTCCAAACACCAGGAAGGACATCAGCACCATGCAAGCCCTCCAGAGTTTTCAAACCCAGTGCAAGCCCCTCCTGCCTTCTCAACTGAAAAGGGATACAAGGGTGGTGATGGTGGTGGAAAAGTCACTGCTCACAAGCAAACCTACTCCAGCAAGTCACAGCAGCAGGAAGCTGCTGGGTGAAGTCAGCAGCAGGCACCTGCACTGGGAGCAGGGCAGGGGAACAGGGATGCTGCCCACTCCTGCCCACCAGCCTGCAGGGGGAGGTGCCAACTTCTGCAGGAGCAGTTCCCTCCTGGGGACAAAAGAGCCAGTGTGTGACCTGCTGTGCTTTGGCCAGGCCAAGCCCATGGGGCAGATGGAGCAGGGCAGCTCCCTGCAGCAGGGCAAGCAATGCCCTCCCATGCCAGGGCACTGCCCTCTCCACCACGGGACACCTGAAGCCCAAGGGCTGTGTGGCAGAGCTGACCTTCACCCCTACAGCCACCAAGCTGCTCACCAGTGCAGGGTGGCTCAGGGGAATCCCAACCACCTTGGCATGGCCTGGCAGCACAGGCAGGGTGGATGGAGCTCTGCCAAGCTTTGCCAGACACTGTCTCACAGCCAGGCAGCTCACACAGACAGGGAGTGGCTTTGCTGCTCCCATCCAGTTCCACCACAGACTGAATTTATTGTTATCTTTTTAAAGCAGCAAAATACCAGAGCAATGCCACAGGCCTTGCAGCTTCTCCCAGCAGTCAGGTGTTCCCTGGTGCATGCAGGCACACGTGCCCTCACAACCCCACAGCTGGACCTACTCCAGCAGAGCAGCCCTGACACCCACCGATCATTTGCTTCTGCTCCTGAGGAGGGGCTGCTGCAAGCATGGATGCTGTCAGTGGCTCCTGCCCCTGGACATGCACAGCAGGTTCTACCACCTAGAGAAAAAGCAGGGAAAAGAAGCAGTCAAAGGCTGGAACGATGCACAGGTTACCTGGCTCTCAGGAACACTGCTGGATCCTGAACACCGTGGGGCATTTCACCCTTCTGAGATGCTGAAGGAGGCTCCAGCATCGTGTGTTTGTATCCAAACAGCAGCTTCCAGGAAAGCTGGAGCCAGGCATCACAAATGTGTGTGGGGATCCACAGCCCCAGTCACTCCAGCAGCCCCCCAGGAAAGGTTCCCATAGCACCAGACACAGAGCCACGGGGCTGCCTGGGATCAGCAGCTGTGCCGTTCCAGAGCAGCACCAGGACTGTGGTGGCTGCAGAGCTCTTACCTGTGGGGGCACCACGGGTGGCAGGTGCCCCATGGGCACGTTCCTGACGGCCGAGGAGTACTTGTAGTGCGAGGGCCCCCGCGGCAGGGAGGAGGAGGAGGCGGCGGCGCCCCGGGTGCCGACCGTCTGTGTCCCGATGTTGGCTGCAACGGGGACAAGAGCATTTGCAAGGCAGAGCCCTTAAACACGTGCCTGGGCCAAGGAGGCTGAAGCCACAAGGGCCTCAAAAATCCCTCATGGGCTGAAAGCAGCCTCCAGATCAAAGAGAGCTTCTCCAGCACAGGCACTGTCATCCTGCTGGCTGGGCTGATGCTGAGCAGAGGGCAGGAGAGTTTACAAAGGCAGCTCGGTGCCTCTCCTCCAGAAACACCCATCTGCATCAGAAGCCAGAGGATGGGAACAGCACTAAGAAGGGTGGGATGCAAGACCCCAGCTCACCCTGGCTCCCCCCCTGCAGGGAGGCGAGGGCAGAGGAACAAGGGGACGAGCACAACAGGAGGGAGGATGAGCCACAAACAGCCCTCCTGGTCCCCCTGCTCACTTCAGGAACAAGGCATTCAGTGCCAAGGATGACCCTGGGCTAAATCCCATGAAGCTGGGAAGGCTGCAGGCAGATGCTGCCCCAGCAGATGGTCCTGTGTGGAGGGGGCACCAGGACAGCCCCAGAACAGCGAGGCACTGGGGATGCCAGCAAGCTGGTTCCCAGCTCCAAACATGTCTAACACGTGTGTTTTATTGGAGGCTGAGCCCTGGCAGCAGTTCACCCAGAGCCTGGAAGATCTCCTGCCTCTTCCCCAGAGGTGCTTTCCCACCCTCCACCTCGGTACTAAGCCCAGGTGCCACGGCTGCATCACCGTCTGCTTTAGTGAACATGTTCAAGGAGCAGCAGCCAACAAAACCAATGTGCATATCAGAGACCTCATCCACCACCTGAAAGACCACAACCTTCCCAAAAGTTACACATGCAGTTTCACTGCAGACACTGCTCCAAGCCCATCACACCCAGGGGCATCATCAGACCCCTCTGCGAGCAATCCCACGAACTGACACATCCTCACAGGAGAGCTGAGCCCACAGTGAGCATCTCTGCCCCCCCTGCCACGTCCCAGCCAGGTCCTTCCCCCACTCACCCATTCTCTGGGCCTGGGGGAACACCCGGGGCACCTGGGTGGAGGCCTGTCTCGTGGTGCTGATGTTGGACAGCAGGCGCCGGGGCGGCACGGCAGTCCTCAGGACAGGGGTGGCTTCAGGATACACTGCTGTAGAGACAGAGCATACATATGAGAGAGCTTTTTATATAGGTGTAATAAAGCTTCTTGGCAGCACAGGCATGGAAGGAGACACGGGGGGAGTGACTGTGGCTGGGGAAAGCTCAGGAGCACCTCAGCTCTGGTGTCACCACTGACATCTCATCACCCCGTGCCCATCACCGTGTCCCCTGCACACTTCTGCAAGACAACTGCCCATGGCTACAGGCTTTGTGCTGCTTATAGAGAACCTTCAGACCCTGACCAAGCCCAGCTCGAACCAGGAGCCCCCAGGGAGAGACAGGCTGACTCACAGGGAGGCCGGGAGGGCTGAGCACTCCAGCGAGTGGTAGGGCGGACTGGGACAACGGGGCTGGGGCCGTAGAAGGCAGCTCTGGCTTGTGGCTGGGAAAGGGGAACACATTATCCAAGGTGACTTGGGAGCTGGGCTACAACTAACCCAGAGCCTCTTGGTGGCTGCTGCACACAGACAGACAAGCCAAAACCACGCTCTGCAGCATGTCAGAACTCTTTAAAGACCAACTTCCAGCCCTGCTGCCAGCAGGTTCTCCAGCAGATCCACTTTTCTCCTTCCCAGGAGCTTTTGTACCTCTGTAACCCTTCTCCCTCCCCTGGTTTCATCAGCAGACTTGTTCTCCATGCTCACACCCTCCCACCAAACTCCCCCTTGGTTCCCTCCTCTGAGGGGCAGCAGTAGCTGCTAAATCCTCAGCCCATTGCCTGGAACACCCACATCCCCCCTGACACACGGGAGCCCAGCACTGATCCCACTGGCCCAGAGCTGCCCAACACAAGCTCTGCTTCTCAGCCCACCCAAGGCAAATTTGGGTCCCTGTGCAAGGCTGCCATTGCAGAGCAGGTCTCACCTGGGGGATGGGGGGCAGGAAGTACCCTGCAGGGGTCTGGAAGGAGCCCAGGAGAGGGCCAGGCAGGGCCCTCATGGTGGCCAGTCTCTGCATGTACTGGTTGGTGAGGATTGCTTTCCGCTCCTCTTTCCTTTGAGCGAGCGCAACGTAGAGGGGTTTAGTGCTGACAATCCTTCCATTCATCTCTGTCACGGCCTTGGTAGCCTCTTCTGGGGAGGAAAAACATACAAATCCAAACCCTTTGCTGTGGCCACCCTCTGTCATCACCTAAAATTGGATTAGAACAAGACAGCTAAGTCCACAGATCGCTGCAGTACCCACAAAACACGGCGCAGGGAGGGGAAGGGGGGCAGCCTCCAGCCACGGGCAGCCCAGGGTGGGATGGATAGGGCTGCACCTCTCTAACAGAGAGTTTTCTCTGGGGAAGGGGAAGATTTGCTCAAGGAAAACCAGTAGGTTTGGGAAATTAAGATGACAGAGCCTGGACCAGCCAGAGATCTGGAGCCTGTGACTGTCCAGGGGCAGGCCAGCAATGCTCCAGGGCTTAATGCTGCAGGAGCCAGCAAGGGATGGGGATCAGTGGGACACTGTGACCTGCCAAGGGCCAGGCAACACCTCTCCCTGGCAGGTTACAGGTAGCTGACCTTAAAGCCAGACCACCCTCTACACCTGACCAGGTAGCCTTCAAGAGAAGCCTGACACCAGTCTTGATGACAAGATTGAGATACAAGCCATCAGCAGGGAAATGTAATTCAATAGGATGATAACCCCAATCCATCTCCAAGGGCTGAGCATGCCAGCTGACTGACCCCAGGAGCCCCAGCCCCTCACCTTGGCACTGGTGATGGTGCCATAGGGGGAGAACTCCTTCCTCAGCTTCTCATCATCTATCCCATCATCCAAGTTCTTCACATACAGGTTGACCCCCTGCAAACAGGTGAAAAAAGCAGCTTGGGATCCCAAAATTTACAGCGGCTTGTCAAGCTGGATGAGTGTTTCACCAGCAGCTCAGCCAGAGTGTGGGACATCCCACAGAGACATCCCTGCAGGACCAGTGACATGGAGAGGGGCCAGGACTGTGTGCTCCACTGTTAGTACAGACACCCCGAGTGACGAGGGCACCCAGGCCATCACTGGGAAGCTGCTCCAGGGTCTCGGGAAGCTGCTGAATTCCCAGGCTAATATTATGATGTCTGCAAATGAGCAGAAGCATTTGTTCACCTGTCTACATCACCCTGGATTAGATCTCTCTCCTGATATGGTCTCCCAGGACATCCCCAGGCAGTGACTGGACCCCTGTGCAGGTTTTTAACTGCAGGAGGGCCCCAACACACTCATCTGTTTTGGAGAGCCCTGTGCTGTCCCCAAGCCCAGGATGTCCCTGGATGCCCAGGGCATATCCTTGGTGCAGACCTGCAGGGTGGAGCATCCTGCTCTCCCCTTACCTGGTACCTGCTCACTCGCTCCTGCTTGATCTGCTCAAACTTCCTCTTGAGCTCGCTCTGGCGCTCCAGCCGCTTCTGGGCTCTGCCCACGTACACCAGCCGCCCGTTGATCTCCTTCCCGTTCATGTCAGCCACGGCCTGCCGGGGCAGGGGAGGGCTCTGGGCTCAGCAGGAAGCAAATGGCCACAGCTCTGCTCTTCACCCACCACCCCAGTGCAGCCCCACCACAGAGAGACCCGCTCCCCCTTGCCAGGTCCTGCTCATCTGGGCACCCGGTGCCAGCACCCAGGCAAGCACAGAGCCGCTCAGGTTCCCCCTGAGGGCAGGTGGGAACATCAGCAGGCAACAAGCCCAGGGCCAAGGTGGGCAGTGAGGAGTCTCTTGCCTTCTGGGCTTCTTCGTGCTTCTCAAAGTTGACGAACCCGAAGCCCTTCGAGCGGCCGGTGCTGTCCAGCATGACCTTGACACTCAGCGTCTTTCCTGCAACAGGGAAGGGAGGTGCCACCTGAGGGGTGCCCACCAAGGGGGTGCTGCTGGCACACGGCCCCGTGGAGCCACCAGCCCAGCAAGGAGACTGGATGGCCACGGCAGCAGAAGAGCCCAGCAGGAGCACAGACAGCAGGGACAGGAGGCTGCGTGCGCTGGTGAGGGCAGTCCCTCCCACTCTGGGGGCTGCTCTCATTGCCCTGGGCTTTTCAGTCTCTCTAGCCACTACACTGAGCTCCTTTGGCCAGAATTCTCATCCCCTTTATATATGAACACATATATTGGGTTTCTATGACAGATATCCACAAGTTACCTGGGATGACACTGACCAAGCACGGACAGTATTATGGTCCATGGGTTGGAACAACACTAAGCCCCATCACAAGAGGCATCCTCCAGTAAAATACTAAACTGAAAAGCCTTTTAAATTCAGACTCAACATCTCTTATTCCCAGGTTATAACCAGCCAGCACATTGGTTTCAGGATAATTAAAAACAACCTATCAAAACAAAAATAAAAGTTGACCTTTGTTACTCAAGAAAGAAAAAAGCTACTTTTTTTCAAGAGAGCACCTACTACAAGGTATCCTCCATCATAGCAGGAAAGCACATGTAACATCCTGGCAACTGAAGTGACTGCAGTCCTTTGGGGGGGATGTTTGAACAACTCAGATCTCTCTGAGAGAAGGGCCTGCTATTTCAGCCAAGCACTCTCCCCAGCTTCCTTTCCAGTTGCCCCAACTTGAGTTTTTTAGATGAGGATACTTTGCTTCAGCGACTCACCAAACTTGGAGAATATTTCCCGCAGTCTGTCATCATCCATGTCATCCCCAAAGTTTTTGATGTAGACGTTGGTGAACTCCACTGCCTTCGCCCCAATCTCTGCCTCACGCTCCTTGCGGGATTTGAAGTGACCAACAAACCTGCAGGAGGGAAGGGAAGGACCTGAAAACCTCCACATCCCCTGCAGAGCAAAGATGGACACAGGCACATCTGTCCAGGAGAGACCTCGTCACCTCAGGCCATGCTTTGCTCACCCACAGACATGTTTCACATCCAGCAACTTCAGCACATCCCACTCTGGTGTTCCCTTACCCAACTGCCCCTTGGCACTACCAAAAGTAGGGATGTCATCCCAGGAGACATCAAAAGACCCCAAAGAATGGCACCAAGTGCCAGCTCTCTTCCTCCAAGTTATTCCCAAGCCCTCTGGGCACCCGCTTGCCCGTGTGGAAAGTAAAGCATGAGGTGATGCAATGCAAGCAGAGAGCTGAACAACAACAAAAACTCTTCCTGCCCAGATTATCTGATGCCAACAGCTGAGATCAAGGACCAGCCCTGCTTTGTGGGCACTTGTTACACTGCCTCAGCAATAAAACCCAGCCTGGGGTTGGACTCCTTCCCCAGCACCGGGAAAAGCTCCAAACCACTATCACACTTCCACCAGAATCGACCACAAGTGACTCACTCCCGGAGAGCAGCGGAGCTGCTGTGCCCAGCAGGGATGGGAAACGGAAAACACAGAGAGCAGCAGGAGGGGGCACCTGAGCAGGGCAGGCATTTGCTCCAGGGGTGCACCAAGGGAAGGGAGGAGCAGAGCCAAGTGCAAAGCCCAGGAGAGACTCTTCTCTCTGGCACTTACACCTTCCGGTCGTTGAGCAACATCCCATTCATGGTTTGGATGGCCCGAGTCGCTGCCTCCTGAGTCTCAAAGTGGACAAAGCCATAGCCACGGGATCCATTCTCATCACAAACCACCTGCAAATGCCAGGGGAGGGAAGGGGAAAAAAAAGCAATCAAAACCCCCAAGAGGCAGATGCTATTTTTCTCCATGTTTGCACACCAGTAAGTCACAGCAAAACCCACCCTCACCTTCCAGAGGCTTTTTCCCTCCCTGACACCCTCCTCCCACTAAGGCTCAGCTGTGTTGGGGTGTTTGCAGCAGGTCAGGGAGGCAGGAGATCCCAGGGCAGATCCACAAATGATACCCAGGAGCTTATGGCTTCCCAAGACCCCCATACCACTGATGCACTTGGACAGGATGGCACAGGACATCCCTGTGCAGGGACTGGGAAGAAGGTGGGGTGGGGGAAAGCCCCCAGTCCAAGGGGAAGCATAGCAAGGCTTTTTGGCTTCAAAGCATGTGGGAATTTAGAGGAGATGTTGTGGGAAGTGAAATGAGAAAGGGAATTCCAGCTGGCTGGAGATGCTGCTGAGAGCAGGGGCAGCTCTGCAGCAAGGCCTCTCCTGCAGGGCCCCTGGGCACGTGTACCTTGCATGACAGGATGTTCCCAAAGGCAGAGAATGTGTCATACAGGGCTTTGTTATCAATGGAGTCATCCAGGTTCTTGATGAAGATGTTTCCAACCCCTGACTTCCTGAGCCCAGGGTCCCGCTGGGACCACATGATGCGGATGGGTCGGCCTTTGATCACCTCGAAGTTCATGGTGTCCAGGGCTCGCTCAGCTGGCAAAGAATGGGGGAGAGGAGGGTAAGAGAGACAGAGCCTCTTCACACCCTGCAGCAGCTGAGGTGGCCACAGGAATCAGGGATACTGCTGGAGAGGGGCTTGTTAACCTAAATGAGATGGGCAGCTCTGCCTCCCAGGGGAGCCCATGCTCTCCTCCCCTCCCCTCCAGCCACACCACTCCTTCCTAATTAATTGGGTTGTTTCCTCTCCAAAGCATGCCTGACTCCTACAGGAGTAGGAGTAGTTTTCCCTGCAAACTCCAGTTTGGCAGATGCCCAACTAATTTACCCAATAAGGATTTTTGTCTCCAGAGCAACTAACCAAACACCTTCCCATCACTACTGCCTCACTTCAGCATGGAACACCTTTCACTTACAGCTCAACATCGTGGCAATGCCTGCCAGGAAGGGGCCAACACTGTGAGCCAGAGGGCAGCTGGCTGCCCCAGGGAGGGGCATCTCCACGGCTCATGGAGGCAGATTAACTCTTGGAAGTCATCTTCCTCTCCTGAAAGCCCAAAGCCCAGCTGACACATCCTTTCCCAGTCCCCAAGAAGAGACTGGAGCGGGACGGGTCCCACTCATCCCATTAGTTGCAACCAAAACTCCAATTAGTGGAATATTGCCCAAGCCCCCACAGCTGATGCCTGCACTCAGGTCCCTCCTTTTGCACTGCCTGCCCTTGCACCTCTCTCACAGCCCAAGGCCCCGCTGTGAGGCCGTTCCTCAGAGCTGTGTCCCAGGGAACAGACCATCCACAGGCTGCTGGAAGTTGATGTAGGCGTAGCCCAGCGACCGGCGCGTGGCAACGTCGCGACACACTCGGATGGACATGATGGGCCCGGCGGGGGAGAACTTCTCGTAGAGCATGGCTTCGGTCACGTCGGGGTGCAGGTCTCCCACGTAGAGAGAGGCCAAGGGATAGCCAGGGCCGCTGGCGTTCATGGTCACCCACGGAGCTCAGCTGCAGGGGGAGACACACCGAGGCTGCGGGGTGCAGGTTTCAGATCGCCTACAGCAACCACAGCCACGCCCTTCCCTTCCCACCAGCACTGGTAGGAAAACGAATGCCCAAAGGAAGTTGCCAACCCGAAGTTTTTCAGCACATTTCAGTGTTGGTGCCCGAGACCCTCAAGGTACTGCCTGGGAACACAGAATTGCATCTCCTGCCCTAAAAGCTTATAAACCACCTTTGGGGCTCTTACCTGAAAGCTCAAAAGACCTGAGACGCTTGTTCAGAAACCTACAGATACCCAAAATAAACACATACACAGACACACAGGAGAGGTGCATCGAGAACAGGCAGGGCAGCTCCGTGACACAGCCTCGCTCCTGGCACAGCCCAGATGCGCCTCCCAGCACCCCCCCAAAACAAGGACAGGGTAACAGAGCAAACCCAGAGCCCCTCCACAGCCAGCGGGGCAGGAGGGGAGGAGGATCAGGCGGGGAGGAGGCAGCGGAGCGGAGAACGCCGAGCGGGGCCGGGCAGAGGCAGCACAACCCGCGGGGATTGACCGGCGGGGGCCAAGGGGAAGCTCACACGGCCGGGACGGGACGGGACGGCGGAGGACAGCGGTGCTCGCCCTGCCCGAGCCCGGCTCGCCGGCGGGACCCCCGGCCACCCCCGCCCCGGAGCAGCCGCCCCGCCGGCCGGAGGGTCCCGTCCCGCACTCACACCGCCCGCTCGGCTGCAGCACCGCTCCGGCTGCGGCTGCGGGACCCGCCCGCCTCTTCCGCGGCGGCCCCGGGGGCGGGACGGGACCCCCCGCCCCCCGCTCCGCCCTCCCCTCCCCGCGGGGTGCGGAGCGGTGCGGGCACCCTGCGGGGCATCCCGGGCATCCCCCGGTGTCCCCATCCCGCGGAGCTGAGCGGCTCAAGGATTCAGCGGTCGCATCCCCTCGTTTTTTGCGAACCGCAGCTGGCGCAGCTCCAGCACTTCCCGTGTCTTCCCAAACGAAGGGCACGGGGATTGCGCTGCCGTGTCGCCCTGGAACACTGACAGCGCCTAACAGCGTGTGTGTCCCACCCACGCAGCTTTGGGAAATCACACGCACGTTCTGGTGTGTAATTCCCTGAAGTTAAGGAATCGAGGCAGGAGTCTTACGCAGCTCGGTACAAACCCTTCATCACTGGGCACTCACACACTCCAGACCCCACAGGGAGAGAGCTCAGCACCCAGCAGAGACCCATGGGATATGGGATACGGGACCCGGCCTCTGCCACCCCCTTTGTCCGTATGGCACACGAGTGCTATAAAATCACTTTCATCCACAGAGATGGATGTAATTGTGCTGCTGAAACACTGGGTGAAAGCACACAGGAACCTCGAGCCCCTGACAGCTGCTCCCCAGCCCCCAGTCCACCCCAGCCCGGGCCCTCGGAAGGTCAGCTGAGGGACAATCAGGACAACCCCTACATTCACCAAAGCCTTCTGGTGGTTCCCCACACTGAGCTGCCTCACCCAAAGGTCAGTCAAGCACCAATGCCAGGAATGAGAAGCCACAGCAGCAGCGATTAGATGAGTTAAACACATAGAGTGCACGTGGACTCTTTACTGTGGCTGGGCCAATGGGAGTGTCCTTTCCAAAAACAACAAAATTAATTGAATAATTGAGATATTCCCTCAACTCATCACTGCTGCAGACCAGGCTCCTTGGTTCATGATCTCCTGATAAGGGAGAGTAAGGATGGGAGATGTTATGTGAGAGGACTGAGGCTGAAGTGGTCTATGAACAGGACCAGCTAGCAGAACACAGGAATTTTCTTCTCAGAGCTGACGGTGTCATCAGCACGAGTCAGACTGGCAGTTAAGAGTACACTATGGAATCACTTAAGAGCAGGTATGTCCACAAAGGCTGGAAAATGCCAAGCAATAATCACAGGTACAGAGGGACCCCCATTTAAAGCCATGGCACAGGGCTGAGCAGGGCTGCATCAGCACCTGCTTAGATTTTGGCCTAATGCCTTTGCAGTGGTCAATCAAAAGCAGCCCGGTAACATTTTCCACCCTGCACACTTCTGTGCTGCCCCACTGCAGGAGTAGGAGGGACCAACCTCCTCGGTGCTTTCAGGCTGCCTGGCTGCTGCCATCCATCCCTCCAAGGGCTCTTTTATCTAGGAATACTCCTCCACCTGTTTTCCTCTCCCAGGGTTGCTTTTGAGACCAGCAGAGCTGGGTGTGCAGAGGTGAGGCCAGCCCTGCACTCGAGTGGGCATCGAAAAGATTCCTGAGGAGAAACCTCTAAATGTAACCAACAGACTTTTCTCCTTTTACAGTGTGTTCAACCCTACAGTATATAATGACTCATGGCAAGTTAAAGAGTTATTTAGAGTTGCATTTAAGCCCTGCAATGACAATATATTGCAAGTGTGACCTCAACAAAAAAAGAAGAGAACCAGTGTTTTCTGGGAGAGTGTGTGGGGAAGCCTCTCAGCAAAGGAATGACTAATTTAGTACTTGGAAACCACGAATCAACTCACACAGTCCCCAAACTGAGAATTTAGTACAAGTGGTGATTTTACTACCACAGGTTTTGCCACTCCCACAGCAAAGACAACAGACACAGCCAACTGATAAAATTTTTTTTTATTATCCACTTTTGAATTCTTTTACACTTTCCTGATTATTTCGTGTAAGGTGAAACTAGAACTGTTTAAAAGACATACACAAATCTAGTACATCAATAACCAGGTATTTCTTTTTTGCTATACTATTCTCACAACCACGTGTGTGCTAGGCAATATAACCGTCACAGAAGCAAACTTTAGGCAGAATACTGGTCAGTAAAAACAAAGCGAAAAGAGCTACCAGATATACAGACAGGCTCGGTTCCACATTCACTACTGCGTTTATCAAGCGCCAAGTATTAACTGCACAATTTGTTCAGCTAGTAGAGGGGAGTTTTAAAATCAGTGCATGAAATTCTCTTCAGCAGACAGATGGACAAACAGATGGATCCTATACCTAAGTGGAATGTGAAGGCAGGGGATGATACCGTGGGACTGATAGGTGACTATTCCTAATCTTTTCCACTGCATTATTCACGCAACTCTTATTAGGTTTTATTTAATGGGACATGTTTGAGACGTGGCTGGGTGAGGATGTTTGGAGCTCGAATATTACAAGGTACAAGCGTTACAGATGTGTAGGTCTGCATTCCAGTACGAGGTGGGAAATCCTGAATATCTGAGCCAGATCCTGGTACTACCAAAGAATGGCAGACAGGAGCTGAAGGCTGCGACAGCACTGGCAGCTCTCAAACATCCCAGGAAGAAACCTGTCCTCGGTGAGTCTCAGGCCTCCCCAACCACCCCAACATCACCCGTGACCAAAGAAAGGATGACGAGTATGTGGGAGTCCAAAATCGCTTTAATGGAGTTCAAACAGGTGAGAGGGTCAAGGATGAACAGAGTCCAATGGGAGAAAAATTTCTATAAAGTGAACTTAAAGATGGCTCAGTGGACTACTTAAGAGGTTTTCAGGATAAATTCAAAATGGGAATACCATGGAGATTTTGACTCACCTAAGAGTAAAGTAATGCTAAAGTGGCAGATCACTTCATGGTATCATCCAAACTAATAAGGCCATTCAAAAAATTGAATCTTTTTCTATTGCAAGTCCATGGCAGTGAACCAAGAATTCTCACTACTGAAGAATACCTAAGGTGTAGTAACTAGGTAAGTTATTGCTGTGGGAAGGGGCTTGGTCATGCATGTCATATGAGCATGAAAGCACTTTTAGAAGTCAAATCCCAGTTATCTGCCAGTGTAAAGAGTTTGGAAATCAAGCTGCTAACTCCCCCTTTACCCTCCTCCCCAAAACAAACCCCATCCCCAGAAAGACAGGATTGACAAAGTGAGCTTTTGACTGAAAGCGGTGCCTCAGACTCGGTTACAAATGTCTACAGAGTGTGCCTGTTCAGCTACCTCATAGCAGTGTCCCTAACTGGAATGCCATACGTTGGATTGTTTTCCTTCCATGCCCCAGTGTCACAATAGAATCTCTATAACTTTCTGTACAACTTTACAACAGAATTGTACTTCGACTGTTTTGGTGCCAGATTGAGCTCGCCAGAGTTACATAATTGATGTCTACTTTTTTCTACCAACAGGAGTTTTGCAAAGTCAATCTCGATCACAAAACCCGTTATCACAGTGTTCAGTTAAAAATACAGACACGGCAATCGGAGCTGTGAGTGTTCATCGTGGGAAAGTTCGGAATGCCATTGGAATAACCGACCTCCGCTCTACGGACACACAACACCAACCAACCGGCTTTACCCCACAGACAGTTTTTGCTACGTTGAGGTTGTGAAAGTCGATGTACTATTCTTTTTGCTCGTCGCACAAAGGGATTATGTGTAGGATACAGGGTGACATTGAACATAGAGTGAAGCGTGACAGCCATTAGTTCTCTCCCTCCCCAGCGTCCCCTTCGTCTCCCTGGTTTTCCGACGTCCATAGCTGTAGGGAAATACAAACACGTGTTTGTGCTCAAAGCACACAGGCAATTCCAACTGCCAGGAAGGGGAAGGCAGCGTAATGAGCTGTGCAATTTTCTCAGCTAAGGGCAACACAGAACTGAATTTAACAGTAAAGCTAAAGAATAACAAAGTGTAACACGAGTGAGGATAACAAGGTAGAAACCAGCACAAGCTGGCAACCTACACATAACACTGTCTGTTGGGAACAAGCTTCACTCTTGTGTTACAAAAAAAATATCTGAGTTTGTTACAGTGGTTAACAACTGATTTCTAGTCTGAACAAGCAAGGCTGGCTGGTCTGGTTACAAAAAGCAGTGCAGTGAACACCCGCAGTCACCTGCTCAGAAAAGGCCTGTAATGGCACAGAACTGCACAGCTTTCAGCTGCTGAGTCCCACTCCAGGGAGTGCAGCAGCCCAGAGTGCAGTGTTTGCCCCGTGGTACTTACAGTGAGGTTGTCCCTAAGCAGCTGCATGATCAGAGTGCTGTCTTTGTAAGACTCTTCATTCAGCGTGTCCAGCTCTGCTATCGCCTCATCAAACGCCTGCAAACATGCAAGAGCACTTTCACATTCTGCTCTCTGAAATGCTTACAAATCTGCCACATAACTATTCCAATTCTGTGACAAAAGCTTCCTGTATTTTTCTTTTCCACCACAAGAAGAAATGTAAACCAAACTGAGCACCAGACAGCCAGGGGAAAACAGAAATCTTCAGGGCTGTCCAGATTAAAGCCCAGAACAACTTCGCTGCCATTAAACAGCAAATACTGAAGAGGCAAGAGCACTCTGTGTCATGCTGAAAAATGATTCACATGGCTTGAAGTCAGGTTTAAGAACAACACCTAAAAGCAACACTTCCATCAAAAAGGAAGGTCTCACTGGTCTAAACTGGCAGTGAAAGATAAAGGTACCATTACACTTATATATCTACTCTATATGAGTAACTTGGCAAGACAATGGAAGACAGGGATTTTTAACAGTGGGGTGGAAGGTTTTCAGTTTCCTTTCAAAACAGCAGAGGAAATCAGGTATGTTCCACTAGAGATTAACAAAGCCATTCTTCCCATCCATAACTTGTGAAAAATCAATGCTGCAAGTCTGAGAGCCATGAATAAGTGCTATTTCTTCTTTCAGGTTTCAAACATATATAAGAATTTTAACTATAAAAAAAGAGCAGGAACAGCAGCAGCATTTTACAGCAAAACATCCCTTCTTGTTGCAAAGTCTTACTGAAGTGTGTATTAAGAACACAAAGGTTCACCTAATACCATGCTATTCAAGTTACTACCAGACAATTTTCACAGACACAAAAAGCTCCACTTAAAAGGTTCTAATCCTATTTTAGAGAAAAGGCCAAGAAAAAAATGACTCACTGTTTGTTTGGCACAACCCACCACACAAGCTTATTTTGGTCTCTGGAAAGAGGGGCACACATGCACATGGACACACAAGGACATTCAGGGTTACAAAGATGGACACACAGACAACACTTCATGTTCATTTGCTACATCTTCAAATTCAAATAACTATTTCACTTTAGAAATGCTAAATTAATTCAAGTGTTTTCAAACAAACACATTCTAAGAGAATTAGGTGGGCATTAAGAAGAGGCATTTTGCCTTCCCTGTCACTGGAACAGCTGCAGTAGCAAATTAGCTCTACCTAAAGCTGAGCCTGACCAGCAAATCAACTTACCTGAAAATACACTACAATGACAGCAGTTTAATGATAGCATTTTTAAGCAATTTGATACGAAAAAAGCACAATCATTTACAAAGTGCTACTGCAACCACATAATGATGTGCTCAGCCTCCACAAACACTGGTGACATGGAGAGTGTCCTTACCGTCTTTGCCAGATTACAGGCCTTTTCAGGAGAATTTAGTATCTCATAGTAGAACACAGAGAAATTTAAAGCCAAACCGAGTCGAATGGGGTGTGTTGGCTGCATCTCTTTCTTGCTAATTTCAAATGCCTCCTGGTAAGCTTGCTGAGAGTTTGCTACCGTTGCTGCAAGAAGTAATTACAATCATATTAATGCACAGAACATCTCTGTACTTCGTGGGGAAAGTGATTCTCTTCTCTGTGCCAGCAGAGGTTCCTACAGTTACACATGCACACACTTCTCTCAGTGTGTGCAGATGTAAAAGCCTTCCACTGGCAGAATTAGGAAGGCAGAAATCTGTGTTCAGCTAAAGCTCTGACACAGAGAAATTAAGTTGAGCAGTTCAACAGAAGACTTAAAATGACATCAATTCAACATAAATTCCGACCAATCTGGATGGACACAAACTCTACCTAAGTCCAAGTGCTCTGGTGTTAAACACTCACTCCCAGCCCACCTGAAGAAGTCGCAATTATCAATAATAAATCCAGACAAAGCACATGAGAAAGAAGAGGTGTCTGAACTACTGCAGCTCTAGGTCATGAACTTTGTATTTCAGGCTGGGGTTTCAAAGGAGAGCCAACAGTCCCTTCCTGGCTAATGAGTAACAACAAATTCCATGCTGGCATGAAACTCAGTTTGTAAGACATGGACTCTATCAGACACTCACAGGAGTGCAGGCAGAGTCCAGCACTGCTTTACCATTTCAGAATTAACTGGTTTAGGACCCAGGAACCCAATAACCCATATTTGCATGCAGAAAGTTTGCAAACAGTGAAGACTTGAGCTACATTCACAGCTTAAACAAGAGATCAAAGGATTTTCCATGAGAAAAAAAAAAAACAAACACAAAACCATTTTCCAGGAAAAGGATTTTATACTGCCAAATATGCTTGAAAATCAGCTACTGTGGTCAGGGGCTGCAAGCAGAATTTGACTGGATTGATGAACATCTGTCAGTAACTTCTACTAATTTCAGTGAAGTCTTTCTCTAAAAGAGACTTGCACTGCACCCACCTTGAATATTACAGAGGAGTAGGGAAAACAAATAAACACTCCACCTAAGGGGAAAGGAACACAAGTATTTTTTACACTTGATTCTGTTTGGCCCCCAGAATGAGAGATTTCATTTCTACTTACTTTGCTTATTGTCCCCAGATGCCACCTCTGAGAGATATCTGTAGTAATCACCTTTCATTTTCAAATAGAAGACCTTGCTTTCTGGCTGTGTGGCATTGACAATAAGGTATTTATCCAGGAGTTCCTGAGAAAGGAAACATTCCCTCTTTTTAAATGCAAGCTATAAAAACAATGTCTGAAACAGAGCCTTTGTTACAATGGTCAACATGAATTGTTCAAGCATTAACAATGACTTATGCCAGGACTTACACAGACTCAGGTGTTGCTTTGCCTACTGTCATCTGAACTTTAAAAAAAAAAAAAAAGAGAAACTCCTTGTAACCCAATCTCTGGACAGCTGAAAACTTGCTCTGCTGAGGCCACCCACCATTCCCTCCTGCAGAATTTAATGACTATCAGGGTTTACAACTGCAAAGATTTTCCTTGAAACATATTGATGCAAACCTATGTCCACAACCAAACTAAGAAAGCAGCAGCTGGACATTAGCACATCTGGTCACCTCTGCTGCCACAGACCTGAATTCTATGCAGAGCTGTGAAATTATCCACAGGAAATGGATTCTATCTGCAGCTCCAGCTGAAAAGCTCAACAGTGGCACAGTCAGCACATGTGAACTCAGAAAGAGATGTACAGACTGATTGCACTGACAGCAACTGCTCCTGACTGATCTGACACAACCTGAACAGCAATAAAAGGAAGAGCAAAAACAGTTTGGGGGAAGATGTACAGACCCCCTCTATTCCAAAAAGGTACTAAACAAGCCTCAGGATGTCAGCATTCATTAACAGAAGAATTTAAATGGTCAGTCTTTTAGTAGGACTCATGCCAGTACCCCAGGTCTAGATTTGTTTTCATGGTGAATCACCCCCCAGACACCAGCCAGGGGTCTTCAGTGTGGCCTTGTTTGCTATTTTCTGCTAAAAAAAAAATGCTGTTTTACAGCAAATTCCCCAAGAAACAAGCTGGATGACTTAGAAGCTGGAATTGGATCCAAGTACGTAGCTATGCAAAACTATTCCCCTGCTAAGGTGCTGCAGCACTACTAAGATTCCTCAAGCCTCTCTGAAAAATGCTGCAGTACTAACTACTGTTATTTTTGCTGTTGGATTATTACCAGAACATCATTGCAGATATCCTGCAATTCAGCCTCGATTTTCTCACGATATTCTCTTCCCATCTGCTGTTTCTTCTCGTTCCTCTCCGTTTTCTGTTCGATGCTGGAAATCACGCGCCAGGACGAGCGCCGGGCACCGACCACGTTCTTGTAGGCCACGGACAGCAGGTTCCTCTCCTCGTTGGACAGTTCGTGGCCCTGCTCGGTCACAGCCTTCATGGCAGCAGCCATGTCGTCGTAACGCTCGGCCTGCTCGGCCAGTTTGGCTTTCTGCACCAACTCACTTTTATCCATGGCTCTCCTGCAGTCAGCGGGGAATAAAAAGACAGAAAGACGTCTCCTGGTTGTCCACACTGTGGAAGTTCACGCTGACGGGTGAAGCAGATCTTACAGTCACTGGTAAGAGGGAAATCTGGAAATTCTAACAGAGTAATACAGAGGGTTTCCTTCTAAAAAATTACTGGGCCTTTTGCCAAACATGGATAATTTCTATGTGTAAATGACTTAATCACAATCCTGAGGATATGAAAGCATCATTCTTCAGAATGCAGCAAAAGTCATATTGGCATTAAGCACAGCCCTGTGTGAATCTTTCCCCTTTCCTATACTGGCCACAGCTCAACTTGGGAGACACTAATCCCCTGTTCTGACCCAGAAACAACTGGTTTTGGTTGGGTTTTTGGGGGGGGGAGGGTTGGTTTTTGTTTCCCTCCACTGCTAAACAACAGCAACTAGTTAGAAGCACTGGACAGCTCCTCTCAACACTGAAGAGCTGCAGGAGGTGTTTCTGTGGCTTTACATAAACCAGACCCAGTAAAGCTGTAGCTGTTGGCAACTACGGAAAGCACATTTATACTGTTGTGCCAGAAAATACGGCTTTTTTTACACATCATGGATCATTCTACACAGCTAAGGGGGCTGCAGCCTCAGGTTTTCAAGACCTTTAAAATAACACTGAGGTTCATAAAGTCTGAATGGGACGTGGCCCACACCGTGGTCACTACTGCAAAACAAACTGCTTACATGGAAACAATTTGTTTATATCATTTCTGATAATGCAGTTTAGCAACTGGAGCCAAGAAAAACACACCACAGGCCACTGAGGAGCTTAAGCAATGAAAGATGAAGTGAGTGAGGAAGGTGCTGGTGAGGCAGCTGGAGTGTTGCTTACTTCTACACCACCATGCTAACATAGTTAACTCAGCCACTGAGCTACCAACTCGATGTACAACCCAGGGCTGGCTCCCAGGAGAAATTAAACAAGTGTCTTTGCCTTTATCAAAGCAAAGCAGACCTCAATACCTCACAAACTCTAAGACATCCCGAATTCATCTGCAGAATTTCTGCAGGTTTGCTAATTCACTTTTGGACAGACCCCCACAACTGTTACTCTCATCAGTACTGAGCAATAATTACCCTCTCCTACTCTCTAAATCCTAATCAGGACTTTCACTGCCCAGGTAAGTTTTCAGGCTGAGACCTAACAGCCTAAAAAAAAAACTTCTAAAAGAAAAATAAAAAACAAACAAGAACAGTAACTTTACAATTGCCTTTCAATGGCTTCTGTTCATTAGAGAAGCATCTACAGCCCTATTAGAAAGAACCAACAGGCTGAAAGCAATTGCTGTAGCCTTTTCCCTGGCTCTCACCTTCCAAGATTCCAGTCTGACAGGGTCTGGTGGAGAACATTCTGCACACACTGCTCAGCTTGTATTTTACTCCAGGTGTCACCTACAACACTCTTACACAGGAAAACCAGTCCCTTGTACCAGATCCTGAACCAGGACAATGAGATGCAGACCCCAATTCCCACTGTGTGTTTGAGCAGTTTCATACACTGCTTGTACTGCCAAGGATGAGCCCTAACTACAAAATTATTCTGAGATGAGCACATTCTGTCCCTCCAGCTGAAGATATTCCACTTTAGCAAACAAAAAAAAAAAATAAATCACCCAAGGTATCAAGTCAAACTCTGCTATTTCACATGAAAGCTCCTGAAGTAAATCCAGCAACCAAATGTACCTGCTCTTTATCTGCAAGTCTAACTCACCCCTGCTTGCCTTTGATCCTTTGTAGATCCTAATGCATCCATCCACACAAGGAAGTAAGGATATGGAATGTTAAAACCAGCCTCCTGGAAAAGGAACTTTTTGCAGACTGGTAAGTAAAGCTGGGCTGCAGTTCAGTCCCATTGCAAATACTGTGTTTAAACCAGTGGATCCTGGGATCTATTGGAAGGTGACACACACACCTCAGATGGAAGCCCTCAACAAGCCAGAGTGACTTTGGGCAGCAGTGTGACAAGTTCTGGAGATTAATCTGGTTCTCTCTTCCCCAGTAAGTTCTGCCATGGGGATATAGTCTGTTATCACTGGCTTCCATGGGCTTATCAAAAGGATAGCTCCTGACTGAAAAGGGGTAAGTGGGATTTGTGAGGTGCATTTTTTCTCTCTGCTCTGAAGCCTATCACAGTAACAATGCAGAACAAGCCCAAGGAATCATCAGACCCCTTCCCACTGAAAGAACCCATCCCACTTTTCCCAGTTGAGTCTACTGAACCTCACAAACCATTCCCTTAACCCAGCAGTAACTGCACACTGTGTGCTCAAGGCAGGAAGTACTTTGTGAGTGGCATTTCTCTACCCACTCAGTAACATCTGAACATGAGCAAAGTACACCTGAACAATGTGTTTTACATTGCAAGAGCCAACTTTAAACAACTGGACATTTAAACAAAACAGTTTCAGAGCAGTTCTAGTTTCCTCACTGTCTGCACAGTTTTTAGAAGTATTTCTATTGCAAGCATCTTATCTTCTCCTCTTCTTCTCCTGGAATGTGATTATTATGTGGAAGCAGCCTGCTTGTTGAAGTCCAGAGGCAAGTAGCTCCAACAGAGTCTACATTCTGCCATTGAAAAGTCAGTTTTATCTTTGATCTGCACTTTGCCAACAGTGGTCTAATCTGCAGACAAGTCATCTGTGCAGAATTCCATTCACAAACAACATGGAGTTTAGTTTTGAAAGGGTGCAGAGTTTGTTTTATCAAGCTCACTGACATATTTATATTTAGATGCAAGACAGTTCACGGCAGTCAATGGGTTCATACAAGGACACATGAAGGAAATCATAGAGGGAACTGCAGGGGCACAAAGACCTAGTGGATAAAAGAGATTCAGAAACCAGTTTAACACATAAATTATACAAGTGAAATACCAGCACACAAGATTAGAATGTTGTTTCTCATGAAGCAGCGTTCCTCAGCAATGTATCCAGTTTATGCACATCTTAAATATAACTCAAACCAATCACTGAAGATGGAGCTCCTCAGAACTTCACTGGCTTAGTTTTGACATAAGAATTCAGTTTACAAGGACTTGAGTTTAGTTAATTCATCTTCATATGTGTACTGTTAGCAGGTTTGCTATGAAACACAAAGTATTATTCAATGATAAGGATTTCACAGAGTTTAAATGCAGTAAGAAAAGCATTGCCCACACCAAAATATCTGCCACTGACAGTAAGCCTACCATTATTTCCTCCCCGGGGTGCTGCATAAAGAAACACTTAAAATCCTCATTTGATTCTCCATTGCTTACCTTGTTAGAAGCTTGGAGAGAGCTTTGCAGAGCTATGCTGGCTTGAGCTCCAAAAGAGGGAAGTGTTTGCCAGAAGGAAAAAAGATACAAGGAAAGGAGTGATGTTTGAAAAGGCAAAGAAGCAACTATCAGTCATAACTGGTCCCTCCCAGAGAGGAGATGAGAGCCACACTCTAACAATGGATCAGTGTGCCACAGTCTGAGACAAGCAAAGCCTAGAGCTAAAAATACTCCTAGGCCACACACAGAAGCCATCTACCAAAGGTTACCTGCAGCTGGGAGCAAAACACACAGAGGTGATGGACAGGAGGCTGACAGGAACGATCTATTCCAGCACTAGTGAAGCCATGCCATGGTGGCAAGGGGGAAAAGGGAGGATGGGAAAAGGTGCAGAGACGTGCACATCACAGCCATGGAGGAGTCCTGAAAGTTGCCTGTTCTAAGCAGAAGATTCTGATATTAGATGCATTAACACATTTCAAATTCTTAAGACACTGTCTTCTTAAGAATCTGTTAAAACCACAGCTTAGTAGCCCTCCAGGAAGAAGTGGCTGGCCACTGTTCACAACAAGGAATGCAAACCACTACCCAGTGCCACAGCCAGTAGCACCAGCTGCCAGAAATTTGAATCACACCAAGTCCCCCACTTAGAATGTAATTTTTTTGTTATTATTTTTCTCTACCTCCCATAGAGCCTGGAGCTCTTTCAATCTCTCTTACAAACACAGAAAAGCGTGTATGCAGGCATGAGAAGTTACAAGTATTTACTCCCACCCCAGAAGAGCTTTACACCCGAGTAGAGAAGACTGAAATATATCACAGAGCATCAAAGGTAAAGGTCAGAACCTGTAAAACTCATCAGTCTGTAGCTGCCTGCATCTTTCAGTGGAAGATGCAGGGAGAAAGGGATGGTGTGACCACCCTGGGAACAGCCCCTGGAGTCAGGACACCCACGAGTGGACAGACACCCAGAAATGGATGTTCACATCCCAGTAACAGCTGAGGTGTAAAACATCCAGCTACTGCTCTTCAGAAGGCTGCAGGATCTTGAGAACTACACCTTACCACCTGCTCTGTAGCCTTTATTGTTTCCCATTCCCACAGGCTGTTTAGGACAAAGCCAGAAGGGACCAGAACTAACTGTGTTTAAAGTCTGCAGAAATGAAATGAAAACTGGCACTGAAAACAAATTCTGCCTTATATAACATATTGAACTGACAGGACAATACTAATAAGCTCACTTTGGTCTGAAGTCTGCTGCTCCTGATGACCTGTTCTTCTCATGCTAATTAAGCCATCGATTTTTGTGTGCTGTTTTTCTCTCTATAGCAAGCACGGGACTCTGTCAGACAAACACCTCCCCTTTGGAAAATAGTGGTGAGAAATCAGGGTGGGCATTGGTTTGACATACTGGTCCCCACTGGTTAACAGACCAGCACGTTCCACTGTGAGAAGGGATGTGGAGCCAGGTTTGGCACAAGCTCCTTTCAAATTCCAACAGGAAAAGCAGCAGATTGGTACAGAATTTGCAGCTCAAGGTTCCAACAAGATGTGAACGTACCTGGGTTTGATCTCTGGATGGGCAATTCATTTGGAAATTAAACATTCACGTGAGGTGAGTGGTATTTCAAATTAGAGTTGTATAACTACAGAGAGTAAGAGCTTTGCAGACACTGTTTCTAACACAAATGGAAACTCTTTCTCCATAACTCAGGTACACACATGCTGACACAAGTATCTGCAGGATGGGGATGGCATTCCCTGTCAAGAAAACATTGCCCTCAACATTTATTCTTTACAGGAAATCAATCAACTCTTTCCATGCAGTGCAAGAAACCCTCCTTGCTTTACTGCAGTATTAGGCACTTGATAACATTACTTGTGTTTCTCTATTTGGTTCCCTCAAAGGCTATCAGGGGTTACTAAATAACTGATTAGAAAATGAACGGGTCTGGTAAGATCTGAACAGTAAAATCTTACACAACTGTCAGAAGCTTGGGCATAGCAAGGTCAGTATAATATCCTGCAAAAATACAGAGGGGAAAAAAGAAAGTAATTTCCCAATTGTGATATCCTTGCTGACCTCATGCAGCACATAACTTTGGCCTCCTCTGAATCTACCCTGGCCTTCAGCTGACACACTTATGCAAATGCTCAGATAAAACTGACATTCTATAAAACCAGGCCTCAACCTGCTCTGGTCACCTGCCACCATTACCTGTTGCTTTCTAAATCTGACCAACATAATTTTTGAATAAAATGAAAACCAGTGGTTTTCCATCTCCACAGAGAATTACAAAATGTCTGTGACCAGTCCCAATAACGTGGGAACACTGATACTGTACAGACACCTTCAGTTTAGTGACAGGAGCCTTGTTCTTCCCAATGCCAGGCTGAAAAGCCTCCCTCAGGTGGAGACACGCTGGCACTTCCACAGCACAACATACTCACATGGAAACACCTTTTTGTTCAAACTAGCAGAATAGTTTTTGGTGAGGGTCCAGGTGGAGATAGTGAGTTATCCCAAAAAATCTTCCCCCAGGCATAAAGTTCATGCCAAACTAATGTATTCATATCACAGGTAAATCACTTCTGTTAATAATAAACTGTCAGTATTTATATTACAGGGTGGGGCAAGAAGTGTGGCCATATAACAGACACACTGCTGGTTTTAGGATACCACACGGATCAGAGTACGAGCTTTTACCTCATTAACCAAATAATTATTTACCCAACTCCTCCTCATCTGAGTTTATTCACATGCAGCACAAAGAGCTGCATACTGGCACAGGCCTGCTCAGGAAAAAATAAAAAGCCTCAACATCAAAATAGCAGAGATCAGAACATGCGGTACTGACATAATGAGGTTGAGAAAACTGCACCAGGCCCATCTGTGCAAGGAGTCTATCACTTTATTGGTACCAATTCAATAAACAAAATATGATACTGGGGGTATTTTTGCAGTCCTTTAATATGAAGGGAGAAAAAAGGCACTCGCATTCTTGTTGCCTTTTCTGGACCAGATTACAGCTCGTTATTACTCTGAAATAAAAGTAAGCTCTCTTTCCATAAAAAAGCACTCAAATTTCTGACTAAGGCGTCCTGCAGCAACGAACGTGTGAGGGCACAAACATTCCTCCTGCCACTGAAGTCACCAGACCTTAACAACGTTCTGAAAGCCTCCAATATTTTCCCACAGGAATTTTAGGGTTTTTTTACGGTGCTGTTTGCTTGCCCAGCACCCGGAAAAGGCATTTTAAGTATTCATGAGAAATCCACCTGAAAGCAGCCAATTTACCTCGCCACCTCCGCGTCAGAGGCGCGTTTTACCCCGACACAGCGACCCGTGTGCCGCTGTCACTCCATCATCCCTCGGGGATGACTGTACCTACCTCCGACAAAGCCCGTTTATAGCTTGGGGGCCACCACTGCCCAGCCTTTCTGCGGGCCCGCTTGGGAGCCACCTCCTTTCCATTCTGGAGAGGGCTCTATCCCCCAGAGAGCACTCTACTCCCCGGGAAAAAAAAACAACAGTGAAAAACTGCGATAATAATAATAATATCATGGCTAGGCTTCGCGAACGAAGATTTGGGAAGGGTTCTACCCACGCTTGCTGATGGCTGAAAAGGCCAATGCGAGATAAGACAGGTCCGGCCACAAAAGGCACAGCAGAAAGACTCCCCGGGGGGGGGGTGAGATCGACAAGACGCGATTCTTTCTGCGTTGCCTTTTCTCTCCTCGAGAGTGATCCTGCGTGTGCTCTCAAATAATAATAATAATAATAACGATAATGATTCTTGCTGACGCCTAAAGGGAAGGCGAGCATCGCCGCGGAGGACTCGCCTTCACTACGACGGGCGGCTCTCGCACCCACCCACACGGCTGTGTGGAAAACCACCCCCTGAACCTGAACCTTCACCACCACCAGCAGCCCTAGGGGAGCGCGGCCCTGCCCAGGTGAGCGCGGCCGCGCCCTCGAGTGACTCACCGGGGCGGGGCAGCGCCGGCCCTTCGCCGAAGGGGGCCGCGACGGGCACACCGTTACCCGTGTGGGGCACGGGTGGGCGAGGGGCACCGTGAGGGAGGGAGGCAGAGCGGCGGAGGGAAACGCGCCTTCCCCCGCCCCGGCAGCCGCAGGCCGCGGCGGGCGCGCCTCGCTGCTCGCCCCACACACCCCCCCACACACCCCGACCGCATCTCCCCCCTCACCTGGCGATCACCGCCGCCGCTCGCACGGACACGCTTTCCTCGCACGCTCCCGCACCACCCTGAGGGCTCGGCCCGGCTTCCGCCGCCCGCCCCTTCCGCCGCCGCCACAGCGGGCACCGCCCGCCCGCCCGCCCGCCATGGCGGGGCGGTTGCCATGGCGACGGGTTTGGGCCTAGCGCGGGACGAGCGGCCCTGAGGGAGGGAGGGAGGATGATGAGGGTGGGGAGAACGCACAGGTACACACACGCACAGGGCAGAGGGAGCGCTGTTTCCCACTGGTGGGTTTTTTT
>JAWWLV010000057.1:5502352-5516182 GCA_035041135.1 Platyrinchus mystaceus
TCCCAGCAGATGGCACAAGAGCTGGAGCTGCTGCCGTCGCTGCTCTCAGCAGCACGTACCTGCCCTCAGGTGTGCAGCTACTGGCTCTGGAAAAGCGAACCTGAGATCTGTACTAAAATACCGGATTTCAATTGATAAACCTTCATTCAGAAACACAATCCTGATGAGCTGCTCGATTTTTGTGGGTTTTTTTGGGGGGTGATTTTTTGTCCGAAGCAATAGGTCTCAGCTGCTGTGGGTACCAGAAGCAAACAGTTGATGGCACTGCATGATCGCTGTCCCTGCAGCTGATGTCTCCCTGCAGCCTCTCTCTGAATGAAAAGGGAAGGTGTTCCACCTCTGTGCTGTAGGAACGACACTCTCTAAATGTGACCATCACCTTCTAAATATATTTTATTTCTTCAATCTCCTGGTACTCGTTTTCTCCACGTTCTGCTCTATGTATGGGAGTGCACAGCCTGGACATTTCAGTTGTTCCAGAGCTGGATCTCATGGATAACTAAATCATGGATTAGGTGATGGATCCCAAATGGAAGTGGTGTAGTGGTTATGGCAGCTGTCACGGCTGGAGCTGAGGGCTGGGATGGGTGTCTACCACAAGTCCCATCAGTATATTAAGAATTCCACCATTTACCAGTGCTGGTTTTGGTGTACTTTGAACTGTATGTGGTGGAAAAAAGAAGGAGACTTGTAAGGAAGCAACAAGGAACACAAGAAAGGAAAACTATTTTTTTTTCTCCCATTAATATTTCTGCAATAGGAAATAATAATAATAAAAAAAGCTCCAAGGGAAAAAATCTCTGCATTTCTTGTCTGTCTTGTATTTTCTCAGTACATAAGCTGCTTGTGGCATTACAGACTGCTGTGATGAAGTTAAAACTCAAATTAGCTTAGTTAGAATTAAATTTACAACCGAACTGGGATCAGGGATAAACATCTTGCATAGGATAGAACTATTATTAACTTTAATTAAAGCAATATTTAAAGCAAAGAGCAGCAGGTTTTCCTCATGGTCCCTGCCAGCTAAATGCTAGACTAAATAATACTTTGTTTGGGCATCTTTCAGTTCTTCCTTCTGTCCAAGGAATGCAAGTGGTTTAGGGAAGCTTCTCCATTAAAAGCAATTTGGATCGAAGTCAAATGGCTGTTTTAATTTGAAGGTGTTTAAAGGTCTGAAGGTGACTTTGGAGAACACAGTTGAGAGCATAATTGCAAGGGAACTTATCAGAAGTAACTGTGGGAGCATGAAAATATAAATGACCTAAATAGTATAAAATAGTATGATGGGAAATATGGTTGGAACAAATGTCTTGGATGGGATAGGAATTCATCTCCAGGAATGCAATTTTGGCAGTAGTGTCCAAAACAGAGAAAGCTATTTCTGTGGAAATGCACTGAACTCTGGGTCATGAATTAGACTCAGGTAATTTATGTTCTGCTCGTAAAAAGTGGCAGTGCAAAAAAAACCCACCAAGCAGCAACGGAACAGAATATCTTGCTGTAAATTTTGTGGCTGCTGAGACCTGTAGAGCTGTCCTGTGCATCTGATGCCAGGTAATGCCTAAGAAAAATTCAAGCCAAGGAACACAGAGCAGACCCTGCAAAGCTGCCAACTCAGTGACCTTAAGGAAATCCAGTTTCAAAGCAGCATGTGAAGAGGGGTTTGAAGAGGTGGCTTCCCAAACCCTGAACTTTATTTATTAGCTGTTTCTGACAAGCCCTAAAGAAAGGCAAATGTCTTGAAATGGCAAAATTTTCGAAACTGCATGGCAAGCATTCATTTTATAGGAAACTCTGATCTTTAGGAAATACCAATACTGTTCCATTTCCTGCTTTCTCATTCCTTTCTGCCGTGGTGTTTAATACCAGTGTGCTGTGAGAGCTTCCCAGCCGGTGTCGGTTCCAAGGCTTGGCTGTCTGGGCCCCGCAGAGCTCCAGCTTTCTCACAACCACCCCTATTCCAGGTGCCTTTGAAGGGGGATTTCTGCTACAAGAGTAGCTGTGGAAGAAATAATCCTCCCCGTGGTAATCACAGTTGGGTCTGCTAAAATTTTGATAGTGAAAGGTCAGCTGGAATTCTTCCTGGGGAGACACCCCCAGAGGAGAACCCTCCACTGGGCACAAGGATGGATCCATTTGGGGTTTGGTGAGATCAGCTCAGACAAGTCCAGGCCCTTTGTGGCAAATGTGGGAGAAATCTCTTCTTAATACACGGAGTGGTGGAGCTCCTGCTTTGCTGGAACACAAAGGGGAGCCTGGCATGATGTTTTCTCTGGATGTCTCCGGGGAAAGGCAGCTCCTCTCACAGCAATATATATCTGTTGCAGGGCGCACTTCAAAGTCCAGCCTGGGCTTTTAGTGTTTGCTTTTCTCCTTTTAAACAGGAACTGTCCAAAGGGCTAAGATCTGAAGCTTAAAGAACTGTACAGGCTGCCTGGAGCTCCAAAGAGTCTCTTTATAATTAGTATAAATGCATTAAATATTTAACCTTCATCCTGTGGAAACCCTGACTTTTTAAAAAAAAAAAAAGAATTGACAGCATAGGGTGGAGTTTTATCTGCTCCTAAATAGGACAATGATTTCTGCCCCAAATCTGAAATTCCAGTGTGCAATGAATCAATTGCAGAGGAGGAGATGACTGTTCCTCCATCTCCCCATGTAATTGAGTCTCAAAAACTTGATTTTTCTCGGATGAGTCAGGGTGAGAGCTCTGAAGTAGCACAGCTTCAGCTGGATATCTGTTCTGATTCTGGTTTGTGGTTCAAGGTGTCTTTTCTTAATAAGCACCTACCACTACACCATTAATAGTTTGACAGTCCACAGCTTCCAAGGAAATGCTTACCAGCATTCAGAGCTGGAAAATAACTCAGAGAACGGCACAGACCTGATAAAAGGATTAATAAATCACAGCTCCGAGAGCTCTGAGTTCACTTTTGTCTGACACTGGCTCTAAGGATTATTTTGTACATCCACTGCTCTTAATTGCTTTTTCTCCCTGGAAGTTTCTGTGCAGCTCTGGGATAGACTTTGGAGAGCTTTCCCAAATCAGCTGAACTAGGTTTCTTCCTAATTTATATTTAAACTCCAGTCCTTACAGCAGACATTTGTATCTGAGCTGTGCTGAGGCGACTGATAAACACAGAGGGTAAGGGGGTGACACCTTCTCTCACTTCCATCTCAGCAAAAGGAGAATATTTTTGCAGACTAAAACTGCCAACCGTACCAGTGTAGCTCTGCTATTCCACTTTTACTGGAATTGTTCCGTCTGTTTCTCTGAAAATGAAAGTCTGTTTTTACTCCTGCCACCTGCTATTTCCATATGAAAAAGCTGTTTCGTTGTAATGAAGGTACCATTTCTCCCAAGGGCAAAGTAAGGACATTTCATCACACTGCTCTTCCTGAAATCTCAGTAACCAGATTCAATATGTTACTAGATTTGATCTACTTTTTCACAAAGCTTAAAGCCTTTCAGGGAAACCTCGAGTTCTGTCTTTGGGTATTAACAAAACAAAATGTCGTTTCCCTGCTGAGCCACAAGACAGCCTGATCTGGCAAAACAAAAAAGAGAATATAAAACCAAGATTCACTTCAGCTTTGAGGCTTATCCAGTGATGAGCACTGGGAAACCACGATGTGATTTCCAAGCACAGACCATATTTTTATCCCGGGTACCAGTGACCAACGCTGTAACCAAAAATGTTCCTTCGTGCTGACCTCTTGATGTGAGCAGTGGTGGGCAGCTGGGATGGCCAGAAGTTGGTCTCCTGTTCAAGTCAGCTTTCTGCAGACTCACATGTGATTTTTCAGAAGTTTTTTGGTTTAAACTGTCCCTTGACTCCAGGAGAAACTTTCCAAAGGAGTCACTTTTGACACTCACCTTTCAACGAACCCCTTGACATCATGACCCCCCTTCTCCCAGCAATGTGGGTTAGTCCCATGTTCCAAGAACAGAGCAAGAAAACACTCAGTGGGCTGATCATGGGCCACCTGAGTTTCTTCAGCAGGATTCCTAGAGAGGAATCAGGGAAAACTGATCCTCCTCTTAGCACTTGTGAAGATGAAATGAAATATAATCCATCAGAGAATGTACTCTGGAGAGTACAGGACACAAAGGAGTTTATAACACAGTTAGTTTGATGCTGCAGGCCTGGATTCACTGCAGGAGATTCCCAGCTGGCTGCCCAAAGGCTTTGTTTGGGCCATTTGCTGGACTTTCAGCTGTGCCTCAGGTCACCTTTTCAGAGCAGCGCAGACACAAACATGAGTCAGAAAAGATTTCCACGGTTACAAAGCTCCTTTCAGCTCCCTGTCCTTTCTCCTGGCAGCCTGACAAGCCCCTGGGCTGAGATACACTCTTTCCTCTGCCCAGGGTTAATAGGTATCATCAGGGATGGAAAGGATCAGGCTGAATTGAAGGCTGAATAGAAGACACAGATGATTTTTTTCTCAAATTCACAGAAAGCCATCGACTGTCACCAAATCACTGGCCAGGATACTACAGCTCATTGGAGACTATCCAGGTTCAGAAAACCACACTGGGAGTGTTGCTTCTTCTTTCACTCCTTTAGGTTCTTGCCTAAGGTGAATCCTATAGGAATAAAGATTGGGGCCTGTTACAGCCTGAGGCTTTCTTGAAAATCCCAACTGAGAGTTCCTTATTTATATTAAAGATCTGCCTGGTTCTGCAAATCATCTTTATTTCAGGCCTGGTTCATTTATCGAATACTCACAGATCAGCCAAGGGCCAGGGCAGTAAATGGGAACACGTTAACACGTTCACTCTTGGATTGCCAAAACGTTATCCAATTATCTGTGCTAATGCCAGCTGCCTTGGAACACAGAAAGCCCTTAATAAAGAAGCAAGTGTGGTAAAGAAATGATAAAATGAAAATAGCAGAAGATGGCTCCCCAGGCTGGGTGAGATGGAGATGCAAAACAATAACAAAACCATCACAAATGCATACCTAAGCATTTTGCAAATGTAAATATATCGAGGAATGAAGTCATTTTAGCCCCAGGAACAGAGTGTGCCTTTTTGTTTTACATCAGTTTGGCAGATTGCTTGGAGGAAGAACCACAATACTGCTGTGAGCCCTGAACTACAAGTGCTACCAGCCACTAGATGTCCCAGAGCTGCACTCAGACTGCACCCATCAGCTGCAGACAAAGGGGAGGCAAACTTGGTGGTGCAGGAGAGAGGATATCCTTCAGCAGGCTGACTGATTTGACTGGAATGAGCACATACATGCCCTTCTTTAGGCCTTGTATTGCAGCTGTGATGGCGTGAGGAAATAAGGAATCTGGACAGATGGACCCAAGGAAGAGCTTCTACATCCCAAAGCTGGTCTTGCTTTCTTTTTTTATTGTTACCTTAAAGCAGGGTACAGCAACACTGCTCAGGGAAGCAAAGTGAGATGGAAAAGCCAACACTCCAGTGTTAATTAGCTCCTCAGAGTAACAACAGGGAAGAGCAGAAGACAAGTATTTGTGCTCTCCTCAAGCCGGTGTAACCGTGGGATCTGCGCGGGCAGATAAAGGCGCAGTGTCGAGTTGCTTTTCTTTTCCTGTTCTTTATTTGTAGTTTAGTGTCTTTTCTCAGCAAGCTGCAGTGGTGCAGGTTTCTACACACACCTGTGCTGTCCTGTGCCCGCTGTTTCTCCCTTCATTTAATTGCTTTGCTGTAATATTCAGGAGTGTCCTGATCCTGCAGTCAACACAGGAAGGTTGTGAACAGCTCACTAAGAGTAAAGACAGAGAAAACAGCTCAAGCCTGGCTCGTGCTCCTTCCACATAAAAGTGCTTTAGAAACAAAACCTGTGATATTCCCAAACCTGCCTCTTTCCTCTGCACTCAGTTGCCACTCAGTTGCTTTTTCTTCACTGTCAGAGCAGTAATTTAATAACACATACCAGGAACCAGCCAGCATGTCCAATAAAGGAACAGAAGCAATTTAATGTGATTCATGATCAGTCACAACTAAGCAACAGCAGTAATTTTTTGGCATTCATTCCTGCAAGTAAGGATTCAAGGAAAAAAAGATATTCTTGATTAGATTCAAAGGAAGTAGAGGAGTCTGAAACCCCCTCACAGGCAGAAAGGAAGGGAAATGAATCCAGCACATGGTTTTTGTGTGACCTGCTGCACTGCTGGATGAGGAGGGAGAAAGGGTTGTGTTGGAGAGCTGTGGTGTTGCCACTTGCCTCCTCCAAACTCTTCCTGCCAGAAGGTATAAAAAATTTCAGAAGACAAGGCTGGATGTGGTAGTATAAGATTTCTTGAAGTATTGTGATCTCTTGCTTCCTTCCCATGGAATATATCAGCTACTAAGCAGGGTGAGATAGAAATGGGGTTTTGGAGGCAGGAAGGTTTCATGGGGGCATCTGCCCCCCATTCTGGTGTAGAATGGTGGTGTCATTTGTGCTTGGCAGGTCCTGAGGATGAATGAGAGAGAACTAATGAGAACATCGGGAAGAAACTCTTTATTAATGCTTCCCTTGGTAGGAAAATCCATTGTGTCCTTCTCCTGCTCCTTCTACCTTACTTACAACTCAGTGATACTGGGTGACATTTTTAGCTTAGTCATTTTATCAAGCCTCTGAGATAAATCACTGCCTGGAGAGGGAAATGAGCTCAGCAACATTTATAACAGTGTGGGGTCTCATGAAATCTTAATTTAATGACCTTTGAGTAAGAATAGAGGCAAACCTACACCCCTGTCAGGGGCCATATCTGGGACTCCATCAAATCCTGTCATCTACTTCTCTGGCTGTTCTGAGCCTGTACTGCAAACGGGCCCAGGTCTCAGATGATCCTCTCCTTTAGTCTGATGGGAGTGCTCAAAGAGTTCATTTCTGCAGCCAGAGCTGCAGGCAGAGGGATAAAGCCTTTTCCCAGGATGCAGCAGTGCCGGTCAAAGAGCTGTCAGCAGTCAGGACTGCCAGGCACGGGCTTTAGCTGATGCTTAATGCCATCTAAAAGCAGGCAGGGAGGGGGGAAGGACAGGCTGCAGTCTTGCTCTTCTGAAGCTTGTCTGTGACCATAGGGGCCAAAATCAGGACCTGTTACAGCTTTATCAAACCACAGTCACCCAACAAAGCTGCCAATTTGCACCTCAGCCCTGGGGAAGCCCCAGGGTAGGCAGGGACAGCCAAGCCTCGATCTGTGCCTGATCTCTGCCTAGAGGGATCTTTGCCTTCTCACTCCCAGTGCCCAGGACTGGCATTAACCCAGGCAACAACTGTACTGGATCAGGGCAATGTCCTGGGAACTGCACCCCAAAAGCCCAGTGATGACAAGCTCACACTGCAGCTGCACAGGACTTGTGACCAGCAGGCAACCAGACAAAGCACAGTGTGGGCTCCTAAGCAGGTGAGCTCACACTGCCCAGGCTCTTACACTCTTCTAGTTGTCAGAGGACTGCTCTTGCTATCCTTCATAATAAAGCCCTTTGATGCCTCTTTATCTGCCCACTTCTCTTTCTATGGCCAAACCTCCGTGGTCTTCTCTGCACATATATCTGAATAATGGAAGAAATCAGAAGAAACAGCAGCGATGCCACTATTCCCGTGATCATCATTATTTGTCATATCTACCATCAGTTATGGTTTGCTTGTGCTGGGTTTTATCCAAAAGCATGGGAATAAGATATTCCTCGCCAGAGGGAACAGAGAGTGCAGTTTAGGATGTGATGCAGCAGATGGGGGTGGTCCAGACTGGCAGGGACCAGTGCTCCCTGTTCAGCTGTGTGTCAGATCTCTCTGGTCCTGGGCAGGAGGAGCCCTGCCAGCCAACCAGCCTCCTGCCCAGGAGGAAGCAAAGATAAAGTGTTTGGTGTTGGCCCTGGCCAGAGACAGGGAGAGGAGCTCTCCTTGGGAGGGGAGAGCTGGCTTTGCCAGCGAGCTGAACTCCTGGGTGGTGGGACGTGGCTGTCAGGAAACCCGGCCAAATGTCTCAGAGAGCTGGTGACGTGGCACTGCCTCTCCACCACACACACACCATCTGCCACCAGCCATCCTCAGGCACAGCCTGAGCGTGGAGCTGCTCTGCAAAGCAAGGCTTCCACTCAGAGCCAGGAGAAGGGGGCCGGGAGCGAATGCCACCCCACGCAGGGGCTGCGACATGAGGCTGCACAGCCTCCTGCAGGCCCCCAGCGTGGCCCAGGGCTGAGGCTGCTCGCCCAGCACCCAGCACCCAGCACCCAGCACCCAGCACCCAGCAATCACACAGCCACCACGAGGCAAAACAGCTTCATCTTCAGTGGCTTCCTCATGGTGAGAAGTCTGAAGAAACCCCCATAAAGAGGAGGAGGAGGAGGCAGCTCACGGTGACACGACCGGCTCCGTGCTGTGCTGCTGTGGTGGGGCACGGGCAGGTGGGAGCCCTCACACCTTGGTTTGCTCCAGCAGGTTTGGAGCCCGAGTCTGCTGCCAGCACAGGGTCTGTCAAATTGCCAATTCCTCTGCTGCCCTTGTTTCTCTTTTGCAGCTCAGACACCTCTGGTTTCTCCATGGGAGGCTGCAGGACTGAGGCTGCCTTCCATCCCCAGCATGGCCAGTTAATGTACTCTGATCACTCCCACAGATCCACAAGAAAACCTGGCATTGGTGTTTGCTTTCTATGTGGCCCTTTGCTTTCTTTCCTGGTACAACTCCCATGGAACCAGAGGAATTTGCCATTTTAAGAGGAAACAATTACTGATGAACACTAAGAGTGTCAAAGATTTTACTCTCCCCCACCCTCTCCCTTTCCTCTCCCAGTCTTCTTGCTGTTGGAGACAGCCATCTGCTCTGCCTGCCCCGGGACTCAGCCCTTGGGATAATAATATCTCCAAGCAGTCCTGAGCACAGGAAAGCCATGAGCCAGCAGAGTCTGTGAGCACCAGAATGAGGAAGGCTCGTGGGAACTGAGTGAGAAAACAGCAGGCCCAGCCTAATCATCCTCTTGGAGCACTCCCATCTTGGAGCACTCGGGAAGCTGAGACCGGTGGTGGAGAGAAGCTGCTCTGGGTTATCACTGCTGCACACAGAGCAAACCTGTGCCAGGCATCTTTCTCAGTTCCCAGCCTGCTTGGCACCTGTCTGCCACCCAGCTCAAATCCAGAGACTCTGCATAAAAAAGAATGCCAATCTTCTTGAAGTGCTTACTACTGAGTTCCTTCCCAGGAAGGAAAACGTGGCTTTCCAATGCAGCTCCCATTCTCTGGTGTTCCACAGTAACCAGCTGCAGCCTGGCAGCACCATGAGAGCTCCAGCAAAGCCCAGACTGTGGCACAGTCAGCAGAAGCTGGGCAGAAGGAGCTGGCAGCTGTAGGATTGCCCCTTGTCTGACCCTCTGCAAACTGGCACTCCAGTGCAGCTGCATGGGGCTGATAACCTGCTGCACTGCTCAGTGTGCACACAACAAAGCAGAAGGGGTTGAGCCCCAGGGCTCCTCGTAGCAAGAGGAATGCCAAGCCCAGGCTGGACAGCAAAACTGATTCCTTCCTGCTCAAGGGCAGGGTGAGCTTAGCAGGCTGTGCAGCAGTCAGGTAGCACTAGAGAAGTTGCTTCTTGGAGAGTGGGGTTGAGTTCCACCATCCAGGGCATTTCCCTTCCATTCTCAGGGAACACAACTGTGCTCCACTTTTTCCTCTAAGAACTTTCTTCTTTCTCCCTGCAGCTTTTAGCTAAGGAGACATCCCTGCTCTAGAAACTCCAAAGAAAAAAAGTAAACTGTTGCCAACTTTCTTCGAGGTTCCTTTGCAGAAAGTCCAATAAAGCACAGGAATAGACCTGATTTGCTAGAAAGTAGGACTTTTTCCTCCCTAGAGCTTGTTCCTATTGCCATGGAGAAAGCTGCAGCATGGTGATCCACCTGCACCTGGGAGCATGGTGGGAACAAGCCCAGAAATAGGTGGAGAATCCCCAGCCCTGCCTCAGCAGAGCTGCAGTGCTGGCAAAGGGTTCTGTGCTACTGCTCTGCTTGTGATCTCCTGGTGGGTTTTAAAGTAGGGCAGATGTACATCAACCCCGTTTCTCTCACCCTCCTGCCAGGTGGGTACCCATCCTGCAGGCTGTGCATGCTGGGGGTCACATCTGCCAATGGTTAACAAAAACAGAAAGGAAAGTTTATGGCAAACAAAAGAGGTGTGAGCCACAAACAGCCTTTTGAAGAGGGGCCTAGGTGGCTGGGAGGTTTCTCAGCTAATGTTCCAGGCTGAGTTTTGTTCTGCCAGGGTGGGGATGGGGACACTGTCGGATCACCACACCTGTACAGGGCACTGTGTCCAGCCCAGGGGGTCCCACAGCCCAGCTGGCCTCCCTGGGGAGGGCATCTGCTTAATCCCACATTTACAAAATGCCCACTTAGTGCTGGAGCTGCACAGCCTGGGATGACTGCCCAGGGTGACAGGCTGCCTGCAGCTCTGCACAGGCGTGGAGGGCAGGGAACCAAGAGAACAAATATCCTGTTCAAATAGCAGAGGACAGCGAGTGAGTACCTGAGCTGGGAGCTGGCCAGCACTCCAGGAGCGGGAGTGCTGCCAGAGCAAAAGAGGTGAGAAACGTGAGGGAGCCCGGGATGGGGGAGGTGGGTACTGAGGAACCAGGCACAGGTTTTGACTTTTTAGGAAGGCAATAGCACGGCATCTCTGCACTGTGCCTGTTGCTGGAGCTTGGATCCAGCGTGGATGGAGACAGATATAGTCCCCAGTGTGCCTGCTGCACCCTTCCCAGCCACTCCACTGCCCTGCAGAGCTGGGAACACTTGCACTTCCTATCATCCCTCACTGCTGTGTCCCAGCTCATGCAGAGCCCACAGCAGCTCTGCTGGACTTGGCTGAGACGTGGGATCATAGCCATGGCTGGCAGTGCCTGGGCAGGTGGACAGTGGGCTGGCTGTAGGGAATGTGTGTTAGGATCCAGGACTTACTGTCAGCCCTGAAATTCTGTGTCTCCAAGGGGATCTCACAGCTGCTGCTGATCTGATTCAAAGGCCAGCCTGGTCTTGTGAGCTGCATTTCAGTGTCCACTGGAGCACCAAGCTGTGCAGCTCCCTCTGCAGAGAAGTGAGCAGCCACCACCATCCCCTCCTTCCCATCCACACGGCCGCCTATCCCATCACACTTTTCAAGAACAATTTTTCTCCTTAATCACCAGCCCCAAGTTTCAAAGTTAATTGGGGCTGGTGAGGTATAAATAGATGCTGGACCAGATGGAAACTCTGTCGTGATTTATAGCTCGCTGAGCCATCACATGTTCCACTTGTACTCTGAGCAAGGGCACCATTAATTACGACACTGCCCAGGCAGATCGCAGGGGAGGTTACGACAATGATATTCAAGCTGAGGACTTAAATATAACCAGGCAGTGACGTTTTGCTGAGTGAGGAAGATGCAGACAGGACCTGCCTGTTGCAGTGGCACAGTTTTGAGGGCATTTCTCCAGCGAGCCCCAGGGATGCTGGTGAAGCATGAAGGTATTTTGGAGACCTTTGCACGGACAGAACCAACACAGCCGGTCCTTTGCAGGGTCCTGCTTTCGTCCAGGCAAGCTGCAAATAAAGCTGAGGGATATTTTCTAAGCCCTGGGAAGGGAGCACTGTGCATTCCCGGCCTAAGGAAGCCCAAAAGAGAAAGGCAGTGTGGACATCCCACCCCACAAGCTCTGTGTCCTTGGCTCCACAGCATGAAACCCCGAGGGCTGCAGTCCAGGATGGTGAGAGCAGGGGAGAGGGACAGCTCCTTCTCGGTGTTTCCAGGGGGATATAAGGATCAAAGGACTTGCTGGAGGTCATCTGGAAGGGTCTGGTGCTGCACCAGGTCTCCTGAGTTTCAGGCCTCTTTTCATCACTGCCTGTTTCTTCTTGAAGCCCACGCTTAAAACTTCTATTCAGTTATCCATTGTGAATTGGGATTTTGCTAATTACTGGAAGAAAAGGAAGCTCAGGGCAGAGGGGGTGACTAGTCCTGCCTTTCCCCAAGCCCTTTCTGCCTCAGGAACACATTCCCCACCATTTATGAAGCACTCAGTTCAACAAGAGTTTGCAGTTGTCCTGATTTTTCTGGGACCTGCTGCTCAGTGGTAAAATGGGAACACGAGCCAGAGTCTCCTCTTGCTTTTCAAAAACATCGACCCCTTGCACTCCCTGCACTGTGCAGCTTCAACATAGGGACACATGTCACACCCTACTGCCAGACATGAAGAAATCTTTACAAAAGCTTCCTTGGGAACTCTTTGCATGACAAACTGAATAAGATGTGCAATTACAGAGCCATGATTTAAGAACTTAAAACCCAGCTAAGCTTGATAGAAGGTATCAGACTTAAAAACAATACGTAGGGAGAATTTAATCTTGCAGAGACTGCAGTTATTTGAGGGGAGAGATTGTGTTTGGGATTAAGAGTCAAATTACTCCACAAGTTTTTATTAAACCTCTGTATTTTCAACCCTACCTTCTTACGGCTGTTCTGGGGAGCTTGGTTTTATGATGGGCATAAATCCCCCAAAAAATAGTCTGGATTCTCTGAAACAGGCAAAACATGAACAAAATGTATTTGGACCTTATCTGGGCTGCTGATGGCTTAGAGCCCACACACTGGCATTTCATTAAGGCATGCAATTTTTCAGACAGCACCAAAAGCAAAAAAAAAAAAGAATCTAATTTCTCTAGTATTCTTAAAACCCAAAGAAGCCCTGGGCACACAAACACCCCCCTCACTGGGAGCCCTCCTGTTCTGCATGCACACTCATGCTGGGGAGCACATGTCTGAGCATCCCTGGTCTGAACTGATCCCAGCATTAACACACCACAGAAACATCCACTCGAGGAAGCAAGCTCCTGGTTATCTTGGAGCTTGTGGGATCCCAGCCCAGCTCCCCCAGTGGGGTGCTGGGTGGGCATTAATGCACTGTACAAGGCCCTGGTGGTTTTTGGGGGGGCTCAAGCCTGTGACTGGGTCCACATATACCCATCTTCCACCTGACAAATTAATCCAAAATCACCGACATCATGTCTTGGTGTGCAAGGGATGTGTCAGAGCAAGACAGAGGTTTGATTTTGGGTGAGCATTATTGCTGTAGTGGAGGGGGCAGGAGCAGGGACAAACGCTTTTCCCTGTTGATGTCCCTGATTAAGTGGCTTTTTGCAGCTGGCAGCCAACTCTGAGCTCGGAGATGGATGGAGCTGGCTGTCCCCAGCAGCAGGGTGGCATCCCTCTCCCTCTGTGTGATGGGTAATGTCATGTTACTGAAACAACACTCCCTGCAAAAATACTTGGAGGAGCACAAAAAGCATCCCAGGCTTGATGCAGACAGAGCTGATCTCTGTGTCCCCCTCCCCTGCAGCTCGTCCCCAGTGCCATCACCCAGGGGTGAGTGCTCATCTCACTGGGTGACACTGAACAAACCTGCTCGTGTCTCTGCACCTCTCTAAGTGGGGTGACAGATGCAAAGTGCTTTGAGATCCTCTATGGGAAATAACTCATTCCTACCGCCAGACCCGGGGCCGGGCAGGGCAGGGCACAGCTCACAGGCAGCAGGAGGGACAGACGGTCTGGGTGTTTGTTGGCTGTCACCCCGTGCTGCGGTGCTGCCGGCTCACCCGCTGCTCCCTGATGGCTCCTTCTGCCCGGCTCCACTCGCTGCTTTGCCCTTTCCAGCCCAACACAATTGCTTTATTCCTGCCGGGATTCACATGGTTTCCTAAATTGGTTCAGTCTGGGCAATTCCAGCTGGCGCCCGGTCCCAAAGACCTTTTCACCTTTGCACTTTCTGTTTGGAGGCGATGAGGGAAGGCTGAGGCAGCAGAGTGCACCGAGGCAGCTGAGGTGGGTGCCAGGGAGCTGCACTTCTG
>JAWWLV010000057.1:5516282-5527321 GCA_035041135.1 Platyrinchus mystaceus
TGGACGTGTGTGTTAAACGTGATTCGAGGACTAGTGTGGTAACACACTGAAAGTGTCCTTGTCACCGTGGCTCTGGTCACCTGCCACTGCAGACTGAGCCAGGAGAAGGTCCCTTTCTGTCCAACAGCTTCACAAACGCTGGCTGCTACCCCTGGGCCAGCTGGGCTGGCCTGCAGCATCCTCCCAGGGCAGCACCATCCTCTCTGCCCATGCCCACTGCTCCTCCAGGCAGCAGGAAGGCAACAGGCAGGGAAATATTCAGCTAGTTCAGGGCTGGCTTCCTTTCTGAGGAGAAGCCTGGCAATCCTGGCAGGGTGAGCACTTCTAATTTATGGTGACAGAGGGAAGTAATTTGATGTTTTCTGGCGGCTGCACTCCTCTATCAGCCCTAACCTGCTCCCCGTGGTGGGGAGCACTGGCTCTGTGTGGAGGGAGCTGGCAGATGAGGCTCCCCAGCAGGAGATGGTCCCACTGAGGCTGCAGCCAGGCTCTCCCTCAGGACACAGCAGGCTCTGTGCTAGCTCCCATGTGCAAGCTGCTGTTTCCCTGGCACTGCAGTATGACCTGTGCAGGGATGCAGTGCCACCTTGCACACCTCCTGATGCTCCCCGTGCTCTCCTGTGCACACTGCTGGGCCCTCTCTGCTCTGCACACACCTGACACAGCACATGCCTTCCACAAGAACCAGCTTAGCAGCAGGCAGGAAAAGTGAGAGCCCTTTCCTTCAGCACCTTTGCCCAGGGAGCACCATCCCTGCCATGGGGCTGCTTCCCCCTCCTGAGCCACCAGCTCCTTCCCAGTGACCCTGGCTCACTCCCACTGCGGCTGCTGCCGTTCTGGGTGATTAATTCACTGTGAGTAATTTTGGAGCAGATGATCTCATTCACGTGGTTCCTGCTATTTCTCCAGTGGAGAGGAGAGGAGAGGTAAAGGGAGAGGGAAGAAGGGAGATGGAGAGGATCACAATGTCCATAAGATTTGTCTCTCCATACATTCTTGGGAAGCTCAGCACCAGCCTGCAGACCACTTAGAGCTACAGGCAGAGCAGAAGAAAATTTGCTGGCAAATTGGTTTCTCTCAATAGAGGGCAATTTAATCATTCAGGATGATAAGAGCTCAATTATGGCTTTGTAACAAGGCCAGAGTTTGGGGCAGCAAGTGGCTGCTGTGGCTGAGGAGCAGTGTTGCTTGCTGGGCTCCTGGGAGGCCGAGGAGGTCCCCTGGTGTGGGATGTGGTGATGGAAGCCTGGGCCATTGGGAACTACCAAGCTCTGCCCCTACCAGGGGTTCAGAGGGTTTTGTGAGGGGCCACAGGGACTTGCTGCAGTCCCCAGTTGCCAGGGGGAAACCCCAGTGGATTTAGCAGCCTCCAGCTGCCTGTTAAGAGAGTCAGAGACACTAAAGAAGTCTGTGGGCCCATGTTTGGAGGGACAGAGCCTGCACAGAGGTGGCTGCCCCTCTCTCTGGTGATGGGAGAGCTGCCAGCCAGGAGAGCAAGGGCAGCAGCAGGGCCCTGTCCTGGGCTGCACCACGAGGAAACTGGAATGAACCCTATGAAATGGGATGAGATTAACAAAGCAGCTGAATTATTCTGAGCTAATAAAGTACCAGGTCCAGATGGCTCCCACTATGAATACTATTAAAGAGAAGAATTCAGGGTAAATTAGGAGATTTGGAGCTAACTCTTTCCATGTACAGAAGAAGCTCTGTGGGGTGGGCAGCAGTCCTCTCTCCCTGGCTGCCTCCAGGGGCAGAGATGTGGTGCTTCCTGGCAGCCCTGAAAAGAGGAGTATGTGCTCCTTCTCACTTGATTTCTGCTGTCTTTCCCTTGGAAACCCATGCTGGCCACTCTTGTTTCCTCCTGGCAGTGCCAGGCTTGGAGCCATGGAGGCATTCTCCTGCCCACACAAGTCCCAGCTGCTTGGGATCCATGTGCAGAATTATTTCCCATCCCCGGGCGTGGTGTGAACCCCCAGACACCCCTGTGCTGGCCCCTTCCCACTGTCTGATGGGGTCCCACACAAAGACTACTCAGGGAGCAGGCAGTGTGAGTTTGCTCCTGTATTTGGTGGCTGCAATAAGCTGGAAGCAGCACTAGACCTGCTCTGTGTTTGCTTTGTGAAGGGCTGAACTGCAGAGGGGCTCAGCAGGAGGCTGCACTTAAGGGCCAGCTCCAAACCACAGCATGCCAGGGACTGTTTATCCCTCCCTCAGCCTGGGAAATGGATGCCAGAGGCAGGGAGTGGCTGCAGAGCTGGGGTAGCTGCAGCCCTGAGCTGCTGGAGGGAGTGGGGCAGTGCTCACCAGGGTTAGAGCACCTGGGACATCCCTGCCATGCAGAGGACAGTGACAGCTCGTGACATGGGCTTGACACCAGCAGAGCAGGTGGGACAGCTGCTTAGAGGCACAGCATTTCCTACCCACCACGGTGTCTGGCTGAGGATGGACATTTAAAGCACATCTTTATTCCAACAGGGAGGGAGAAACTGTGGCAGAGAGGAAAGAGCTGGTTTTGCTCCCTCTGCAGTGACTGGGTCAAATAGGATGGCTGATGTGTTTAGTTTCTGAATTACCCTGATGAGATGTATAAGCTTGTTATTTGTTTTAATTAATGTGAAGGAAACTGTTAGAGTGCCAGAAAGTGTGAAGAGAGGGGGAGCAGGGAGGGGAGATGGGGACATTTGGAATTGAAGCATCCTATTAATATCTCTGCTGTTGAATGAAAGGTCATTAATGAACCACAGAGAAATGAGTGGGGAGGGAAACAAGAGAACTGAATCTTTCTCTGCCTCCCCTCGCCCACAGTATTACCAGGACACCTTCCAAGCCCTGCTGCAGCCCTGTTGCCCCTTGTCCTGTGCCTTCCTGTCCTGTCTTTAATCTGCCAGAGGGAGACGCTCCTGTTGGTGCTGGATGGGCTGGGAGGGTTTCAGGGAAGATGAGAGTTGGTGCCTCATAACACTGACATGAGGCTGCTCAAAACTGCACCCATCTACTGACACCCAGAGCATTGTCCTTTGTCCCAGAACCTCACCTGGACACAGCAAGTCTTGGTCTCTGCTGAAGGCATCGAAACCCCAGCCCTGGATTGATGTTTGACAGGGAGAGGTGCTGCAACAGGCAGTAAAACATCACTTGGTTTATTTCTCTCATTTTTTCCTGCTCTTTTGGAGGTTACCATGACCAGTGCATGTTCCCAGCCCTGCACTGAAGCTGTGCTTGCCCAGGAATTGATTTGCTACGCTTGAGATGGAAGCAAACACAGATTAAATTTAAGCTATTTGTTCAGTATCTCAGTTACGCAATTGGACATCGTAGATTAGGGAAGGTGACCTCCTGTAGCACAGGGGGGATTTACTGACATGTACAAACAAATATTACACTTCCTAGGATCCAGCACAGCTCAGGATAAAGGAGAAAAGGGTACTGGCCAGCTGCCTCCCTGCCCAGTGTGGTCTCTGTCTTCTCTCAGAGCCTCAGGCTGGAGGGCCCAAGATCAAAGCAGGACCAGCCTCGCTTCCTCCTGCAAGGAGGAAAGGAAGAAAAGGCAAGAAAGATAAATGGGAGGGGAAGGGGTGAAATGAGTCTTTGAAGGGTCTCAACCACCTGCTAAACATGACCAGCCCCAGGAGATGGAGGATTTTTTTCCAGTTGCCAGGGCCCACATTCCTGGCTCCCAAGAGCTTCATGGTGTTGGTAGAGCCAAGGCTTCGTGCTCTTGCTTGCTGCAGGGAGGCTCCTGGGGTCAGGGCTGGTCCTGAGGGCTGTGGCAGCAGGCAGAGAGCAGGCAGAGGAGAGAGCACAGCACCAGGGACCACGGGAAGGTTCATTTGCTCAGGAGGCCGGTAATGGATCAGCAATTTAAAATTTAAATCTGTGTGCTTAAAAAAGAAAAGAAGGGAAAGAAGCCAGCGAGGACTGGTGGTTGCACTGCAAACTGTCACTGTCTGTTTGTGAAAAGGCTTTTGACTGACAGCAAAGTTGTCAGAGGCGTCTGACGTCAGAGCCCTGCAGAGAGGTGTCGAGGGGACAGTTTGCCAACGGCAACAGCAGCAGCAGCCGCCTCTGGGCAGCTCTGAGCTCCCCTTCTCCTCCTCCTCCTCCTCACCTGGGCTCCAGAGCAGACGAGCTGGCTGCCCCAGCACTGACCTGCCTGCTACCTGTGGAACTCCCAGGTGGTGGAGGAAAGGAAAGATGCTTCCTGGATGCCACATGGCTCCGGAGCTGCTGCACCCCTGGTGATGGGGACATCCTGGCACCGGCAGGGCAGAGCACCCAGCGCCACCTCCCTCGGTCTGCAGCCAGGAGGCGAGCTGGGAGGGGAGCTGGGAGGGGAGCTGGGATGCTTTGCAGCTGCACTGAGCCAGGGCAGGGTACAGCCTTGCACTTCCCAAACCCCTTGCACTCCTCCAAACCTCACCCAGGGCTTTACCTACTGACGTGCTCCACACTCCTTCTCTGGCTTCAGGAAACCCATGACTGTGCCAAGTGCCAGACTGCAACACTAACCAGCTCCTGGCCTTCCCACTCTCCTTGGCAGGTTCTTTGCCACCCCCAACACGGCCTGGACAAAGCCAGGGCTCTGCCTGAACCCACCAGGCAAACCAGACAGGGACTAAACCTGTTCTCTCATGCTTTGGCACTGAAACAATACAGTAGCTGTGGCTGTGGTAAGGGCAGGGCAGAGCTGAGGGTGGGTGGGGGGAGGCTGGGGCGAAGGCAGCACGGATGGCTCACGTTTGCTCTCTTGATGTAGGTTCTTGCAAATGGAAATGATTCTCCAGGAGCATCTGTTCCTCAGGCAGGGGCTGTACCACTGCAGGCATCCTCCAGAGACATCACTGGCACTTTGTGCAAATAAATAAATCAATAAAAGCACTGGCTACAGCAAGGAATTTGGCCTTCAGGTCTTGGAAACACCAGAGCTATCCAGGATAATCACCCTGTGGCCATGGCTGGATGGGTTTTCTGAGCCCTGAGACACCTGCTTGCTGCTGAAGTGGTTTAGCCCAACTGTTTAATGCTGTGCTAGCTGCAAAATTGTTTCTCTGCTTTGGCTTTAAATGATGAATTTTTGCCTGAAAGATTATCCTTTGTTTATCTCTGTTCCAGTGACCCTCTTTGCTGCCTCTCCTCTCCCCTCTGCTCGGGCGCTGCAGGAGCGAGAGCAGAGGGAGCAGGAGATGTGAGCCCTGAATATCAGGCTGTTGACCTTTCCTCCAAGCCATCCCATTCCCAGCTAAAATCCTGCCTCTCATCCAGCCCACGGTTTCTCCAAATCACAGAGCAGGGTCTGGCACTCCTGAGACTAGAAAGGAGCACCAGAAATGTGTAATAGCTGGAAGGAGAAAGGTGGGGAGGAGAAGGACCAACCTCCACATCTCACCCCACCCTCCCTTCATCTCCTGCCTCTAATCTCCACTTCCCTGGGAAGAGCTTGGGGTGTTTGTGCTTGCACAGGAGGGTCTGTGTGCTTGGGGATGGGGCTGTGGAGGCACCACACCACTGAGGGGCAGGGGGTGACCTGGGATAGAGGGAAACATGGATGCTCCACCCTGGCTTGGCTCAGGCAGACTCTGGTGGGACTGAACCAGGCTTTTGACACACTTTTGTTTGCTGCTGGTGGATCTGGGCACGGGGTGAGGAGAGCTGGGCTTGGAACTGGCTGCAAGACTCTGTCTGGGTGCTCCCCGAGTCATCCTAAGCCAGCTGGGTCTCTGACCCTAAATCGACAGGGGCAGCAACCCCAAGCCCCAAAACCACCCGTGAGAGCTCCCATTTCATTTGGGTCCTTCTGAGAACTGGTGCCTGAACTCCTCTCTGTTTCCTGACAACCTGGACCAACCCCCTGGGGATCAGGTTTTCATGAATTCATGAAGGAAATGAAGGTATTACAAAAATGAGTTGAATCTCACTGAGGGAGCTTTGTGCAAGAATAAAGCAATGAAGTGACAGGGTGGATTAGTTTGTAATTTGGTTAAAGCTGGGGTGGGAAATCTGCAGAAGGTCACAGTGACACTAAACAAGTGTCTTGCATTAAACCCAGCTCAAGTTTTCATGTCTCAGTAAAAGAGCTAGAGCATCTATAACTAGTAACAGGTTATTTTTGGCATCCCAACCTATTTTGTAGCTCCCAGGAGGGCAAAATTGCTTCTCTTTGACTTTGCAAAGCCTGGATTTCTTTTTGTGTCGACAGAACACTGGGATGTGCATTTAAATTCTTCTGCCACTGCCTGTCTTAACAAAAATTCACAGGCCCAGGGAGTCACTGCTCTTGCTTGCTTTGCACAGAGCAAAGAGCCCACAGCCTAGATGAGGGCTGTGCTGCTCAAAATAACAGCCCAAAAGTTATGTTGAGTCACCATCCCTGGAGGGATGCAAAAGACATGCGGATGGGGCACTTGGGGACATGGTTTAGTGGTGGGCTTGGCAGTGCTGGGTTAAAGGTTGGGCTCAATGGTCTTAGAGGGGGTTTGCAGCCCTAAAAAGCCTAAATCCTCAGTAGACACAGTGGTCCAAGGGGTCACTCTGTTATTGCCTCCTTTACAGGTCCCAGGGCCAGAGACATTTGCCTGAGGTCTCCTGGAAATCAGTGGCAGAGGTTGGCACCAGAGCCAGGCCATCAGTGCTTTCCATGGCCCTGCCATCAGAAAGGTTTCCATGGCTCTCCCTCTTCCTTAGCTTGTCCCTTCCCGAGCCCCAGCTGCACCCACACCGTGTTCCCACTCCTCCTCGGCTGTTTGTGGGACGGGTGCCAGCTCTCCAGCTCTGCAAAGCATGGTGTGACATCTGCTCTGCCTTCCCTCCCGCTTCTCCCAAATGGAGATAGCCGGAAAAAACATTTAAGCCAGCAGACACGGGCCCATGGAAATCAAAGTGCTTCACAGAACTGACTGCTTTTCACTGGCAATTGGGTTTTGAAATGAAACAAGCAAACAAGAAATCTGGCAGGATCAAAACATCTTGTTTCAGCGTTTTCGGAAGAAAGGAAATCTTCCTGTTCTATTCTGAAAAGGCTTTTCACTGCTGAGATTGTTTCAGAAAATAGCTAAATCAAGCAGAAAGCAAATTAAAAAAATCAGTCTCTTGGAGATGGATCCAGTTTCCAGCTTTTTGTCTGATTGGCAGCCAAGAGGAGCAGTGCCCCTCGGGCATCCCACCACTGCTCTCCTCTGGCTCCTTGTGTGTGCATGGAGTGCACAGGAAGGAGCAGGGAGGTGACCCAGGGAGAGCTAAAACATGGGCAAACCAGGCAAAGGCAGGGAAACCCTGGCATCAGTGAGGAGCTGCTCCTCCTCTCAGCAAGGACCACCCTCCAGGAGAAAGCTGTGCACTGAAGAGGGACAGAGAGAACCCAAGATGTGACAAGAGCAGATGCCTCAGAGGTGTTCAGACAACCCCTGCCTGTACCTCCTTCCTGCCTGAGGAACAGCTGGGCAGGTTCTTCCACTGGATCAATGCACACAACACCCAGGGCAGGCACCTGGGGACAGGAGAGCTGCCACACTGCCCGTGCCAGGACCCCATCCCAGCAAGGTGGGGACAGCAGGGCTGGGTGCTGCAGCACCCCTGGCACCCCAGCAGCGAGTGATGGGAGCAAACCCCTCGGAGCTGGGGTACAGCTCACAGGCTGCACGGGTTTCTGCTGCAAAATCCACTGTAGGAGGGGCTGCAGGGAATTCAAGGCTCTGGCCTTAAGCCTGGTCTTCAGTTCCCCAAATGTCTCTCCATATGTCAGTATTTCCCATTTCCTTCACACACGTGTTCAGGCCACTCTAACACTCGCTGGCAGTATGGAAAGTGCCTTTGTTGGGAAGCAGAGCCCCTGGCACAGGGAAGCTGGGCAGATGCCTGCAGAGCCATCAGCTGGGGACTGGGGGAAGTGTGTGCAGACTCCTCCAGAGTCTGTCCAGGGCTACAGCATCACGTGTAGTTTGCCATGAAAAGCAAGAATCAGCATCTGCTCCAATAAGTGATCTGCCCCAGGGCAGCAATGCATCTGCTGCAGAAAGAGCACATCTGTGCTCAAGGTAGAAGTGGAGCAGGCAGTGGTGCTGGGAACAGAGCACAGTCCCAACCAAGTGCCCTGGGAAACAGGAGATCTCCTGGGGCTACATGACTGGGGTAAATCTCTGCCAGAGCTGAAACGTATGATCACAACACATACAAACTAAATTCGGCCCTTTGTTCGTGAAAAAATGAAAGCAGGTTCGACCCACTGGGCTCCCCCAGTGAGCTGGTGCAAATGTCATCAGTGCACCAAGACCTTGGGCAGGTGGTGCTGGAAGAACAAAAGGCCTGTCTCCTTTGGTGATGGGGATTTTAGAGAGACAGGAGTGAAAGAAGCCAACAAGGTGTTTACAAAATTAAAAAAAACCCCTAAACCTGAACGTCCAGGCTGGGGATTGAACTGTCCCCCCAGTCCCTCAGGGATCCCACGAGGAGCTGGTACAGTCTGTGCCGATCCATTATCAGCAGCGAATGCCTCCTGGCCATATTTCTACATCCCCCACAATTTTATTGAAATAAACTGAAAGCAATCTTGGACCTTGTAAGACAAGGTAGTTATCTCTGCAGCCAGCCAGCAGCAGATTTATTGACCCCTGAGATGCGTTCAAACCATATTTCCTCTCCTATGACAAGTGTCCTGCTTTATTGAAGCAGTTTTTCAGCAGTCCTGAATCGCTGCTGCAACTCCATTTTGACAGAGGCAAACTGAAGATGTTTTGCACTGAAGGCAAGTGAGCACAGGAGCTTTGGGAGATCAAGCCTGTAATGATAAGAAGGGAAGTAAAAAAGGGCAGGTTTTCGGGCAATAATGATAAATACTTTAATAGCTGAACTCTGAAGCGAGGGAGGTTTTTTGGCAGCAAAAGTAAAATATGGTAAACCGCTTTAGAGTACTTTTACTAAGTATTTGAATGAGTGGGCCTAATATTTTGAAGATTGGAAGCAGCCTGGATAAACTTGAAGAATTCTCCTTGGCAAAAAGCGTGAAACCCAGCCTGAGTTGCAGTGGGAATGATGGCACCCATGGCCTCAAACAGACTGACAGGGGTGAATGATTTCATGAGGCTGCAGATGTAAAAATAAAAAAAAAGAGTTGAAATTAAATGTGAAGAGGGGAATAAAACCAAGACTAGTGAGATAAGAAATGCAGTGATATATTCCAGTACTTGGTGTGAAATATAGTGTCTGTAAAAACAAGAAAACATTATCTGGATTTTCACCGGTACTTCCAGTATATCTTTATAGACAGATGATAAGAAACATAATAACTCTGAGAGTACTAAACCAATCAATATAAAAATATATTTCCAAGACATGCTTCTAGTGAATTTTATCATATGCTGCTTTAATTTTAAACTTTCAGAAGATACACATTCTCCCCAGCACAGAATCCCCTTCATTTCCTCCTGTAGTTTTCTATACTTAGAGATTCAAGAGAGGAGCTACAACACTTGAAGGAGCAGTCTGTTGATAGCATATATAGATAAGGCATCCTGAAAGGTAGAGCACTTTATTTTTGGTTTGGGGACTGGTTATGTCAGCAGACAGAATGGAGTTGTGAAGCTAAATGTGAGTTTGCTGGTGACAACTACAGCAGGTTATTGAGATCTCTATTTTCAAGCTGATGCAACGTTTAGGGTATTATGATAAAACTTGTGTTATCACTTGGTTGATAAAAACTGGTCTTGCCTTCGGTTTGTAGTTACACAGTTTGAGTCACAGCTTCCAATTATTTGTCTTGTGTAGTGTTCTTAGACAATCTGTTCAGGGCTTCTTATGCAACATTATTCCTCTCAAGTTCAGCAAAAGATGCTGCATCGTGAAGAGTGTGCATAATGTATAACAAATTTAGCCCCTCTGCTAACTGCAGACTAGTGAATCTTCCCTTCATTTGGGGACATGGTTATCGCAGCCTGGAGGAAGGAGGGAGGGAAAAGGCAAAGGCAAACCAAGGAAAAGGGTGACAGTGACTTTTGTGGCAGCACCATAAACACACAGACACGTTTTGCCAAACTGTTGTTGGCTTTTGAGATGAAGAAAAAGCATTTTTTTTCCCCTTCTCCATTGGCTTCCAGTGCCTTGCCCAGCACTGCAGGACACAGAGGCCCTTTTGGCTGAGCCCAACCTGAGCACAGGCACAGGATGGCAACACATCTGAAGTACCTGCAAGTGCCTGCAGAGATTTCTCCCCCCAAGCTGCAGTTGTGCTGCAGCCACATCCCCTCCTCCTATAAATCTGGCAATGTCTGTCCGAGGCCAGAGCAAATCCATTTGCTACAACTTTTACAAGTGCTAAAGCCCATCTGTTGGAAGCCACAGACAGGATTATTTCTGTCCTCTTCTTATTACAGACTCAGCAGAATCATTTGAAAGAGATATTTCACAAACCTGTTGCCTCCCAGGCTGAGAGTGTGTGTGCAAAGGGGCCATTAGTCTGAAAGCCACTGACTTTGGCCCTGATGGGTCAATCCTGCAGGGGAGCAGGAATGCTGAGATGATAATTGCAGCGAGGAATATTTCATCCACGTGATTATATATGTTCTGGCAACTGAAGGGCCCAAATCCTACCATCAAAACTGAACTAAATTGCCATTTACTGAGCTGCTGAGAGGTCTCTGCTCTCAGGGAGGTTTATGCCACAGACTACAGCAAAACCAGCAGGTCAGGGGAGGTTATCCCCCTCTGCTCTGCTCTTGTGAGACCCCACCTTCAGTGCTGCATCCAGCTCTGGGGACACAACAAGAACGTGGACCTGTTGGAGAGAGTCCAGAGAAGGCCATGAAGATGCTCCAAGAGCTGGAGCCCCTCTGCTCTGGAGCCAGGCTGGGAGAGCTGGGGGGGTTCACCTGGAGAAGGGAAGGGTCCAGGGAAACCTTGGAGCCCCTTCCAGAGCCTAAAGGGGCTCCAGGAGAGCTGGAGAGGGACTTGGGACAAGAGATGGAGGGACAGGACAAGGAGGAATGGGTCCCCACTGCCAGAGGGCAGGGTTAGGTGGGATATCAGGAAGAAATCCTTCCCTGTGAGGGTGG
>JAWWLV010000057.1:5544903-5563344 GCA_035041135.1 Platyrinchus mystaceus
CAGCACACGCTGCCGTCCCTGCACGTTCTTGCTCCATCTGGGGCCTTCAGGAACGCTCTGGGACTGGTTTGGTCTGGGTTTCTTCAGGGGCTGTTCGTAGTTTTGGGGCTGAAGGGGGAAGAAATGCTCTTTCTAGGCTTTTGGGTGTCTGAGGTGAGGCAAGTGTTCCTTCTTTTAGCATAGCAACTCTCACACAGTTCAGCTCCAGAGCTGGGTTTGCATTCAGCTGCACTGGGAGAGCATCAAATGGTTGTACCTGGCCCCAGAGGTACCTGCACTCTTATCATGCAGGTCTTTGGACAGCTCTGAGATGGCTCAGTTTGGTAAGGCACTCCTGTCTTGTCCTGGGTCTGATCCTTTCAGCCCAGAGAAAGTGTCTTGCTGATGTCCATCTGCTCCCTCCTCCCCTTCCTTTGGAGGAGCCATCAGCTGCTCTGGGCACTGCTGGCCATGGGGCTGGTTTTGGAGAGCAGCCTGATGCTTTTGGATAGAGTTTCCTCCATGGCTCTCTTCCTGGTTTCATCGTGTCTCCAACAATGGTTTGGGCCTGCCTGAAAATATTTCAGTTTATGCTGCTACCTCTGCAGTAACCATGCCCTGATAGGATTTTCAGTAGTCCCCCTGTGGTTTTTTCCTTTTTCTTACATTTCTGTATTTCTACCAGGTGTTGTGTTCCAAAATTAGCATAATGGGGTTTTTATTCATTATGCTGGCAACACATTTATTGGCTGTTTTCCCTTGACATAGAGAAAGCTGTTCTCAATACAAGCTAGAGCCTTGGCAAGCAATAACAAAGGTGGAGGTGTTTCCTTGTGGCAGCCCATGGACCTTCCACCAGTGCATGTCTTTCACTTCTGCTTGGTACTTTGTGAGAGCAGGAGAGAGATCTTAGTTGAGTGCATGTGTAGGTTCTGAAAATTGCTTGGGCAAAGAGATTTTAACATTTAACTAAGGATTTGCCTACCCAGTGTGCATAAGCTGTGGATGTGCAGCTGAGGTTTGTGGGGCTGTTTCTCACAGGGTGTTGCTGTAGCATGAAGGGATCGTGTGTGATGAAACTCAGAGCTCGTGATCTTCACATCTGGTCTAAAGTATTTCACGTGGAGGGTCCGAGAGGGTGAATGTGAGACTTGAGAACGTACAGGTGGAGGCTGAGGGAAGGAGCAGAAGTTGTTTCCTCAATCATATCTGCTCCTCAGGACCCTCTGCTGCACTGTTTCAAAACAATAATTCTCAACTCTCCTATTTTGCCCAGGGCTCTGCTTTGAGTCATGCCAGAATCCCAAGTTATCTTTCTATAAACTTGTTTTTCATCTGTTTCCACTGAATTCCTGGCTTCTGCCTAGTAACAGGAGTAGGTCTGTTCCTGTGACCTGGCTGCTCTGTCTCTGCAGAAACACTTTTACTGCTCCTGCACAGGAGACACTGCTATGTCCTAAACTCAGTTTTTCCCAAGACCCAGTCCAAGCCAAGTGCCCCTAAACCTGGCACTGTGTCGGCCCTATTTCAGTGTTTTTCTGTTTCTGTCTCAGTACTGCCTGGCTTACCTACTTAAGCACTCTATGAAATATTGCATGGCTGGTTGAGGCAAAATCTGGCTTGCTGCTCTAGGAATAATACCAGGCAAATTATCCACAGTCCATTTTAGCTGGTGAATGTGACTGTTTTCACAGCCTGTTCAGTGCAGCCGTCTGCTGCAGAGAGGCAGCAAGCTTGTAGCACAGATTGGCTGTAAAAACCACCAAGTCTTATTTCAGGTCATAATTTTGTTTAATTTCCTGAAATCTAGAAAGCTGTTTATTTCCTATCACACCTCTCCCTGCATCCCTAAGGCTGGATTTCCAGAGATCACCTGCACAGGGTTCTACCTGTGTGAAATATTTTGGGGGGGGGGATTGAATCCTGAGGCAGTGACACCCTGATAGTCTGAAAATGTTTTGCTGAGCAAAATATTCATTATTAACTTCCCAGATCTGTCAGTTTTGTCCAAAATGCACGTTTATACACAAGTTGACTGATGCAGACGTGTTCTGTGAGTGTCAATAATGAAGGTTAAAGCAGCATTTGGCCTCTGATGCCCAGTAAATGGTTTGGAAACTGGATTTGGCTCCGTTAATGCTAAATTACTGTGTCAGGAAAAATTCTCAGCCTTTTATTTCAGTTTGCAAGGAGGGGAAAAAAAAAAGCTTGATATGAGTACAAGGTTTAGACATTGTAAAAGGTTTATTGACCTGCTCTTTTAAGCTCTTGTATTCATCAGACTTGAGAGGAAATTGCAGTCAAAAGTGAACATTTTAAAACTTGCTGATCCAAGTGGTCTAACAGTCAACCTGTTTTTTTCCCCCCCTTCATATTCCTGTGCTTATTTCTTCAGACCTGCAGGTGTTCAGTCCACTAAGGCTGCAGTGCAGAAAGGGGGAAAGAGCTGCAAAACTAGGACAGACTTGGAGTATATTTAACAATGCTCTATTTCGGTGTGACAACAGCTATCGAACACCTACAAGTTTGCAACTGTGATTCACTCGGAAGCTGATATCACTGATGTCACCTTGTATTAATAGCTACAGAATTGTAACTGCTTTTAGCAGTGAGATTCATTAACAGCCTCTACAAACACTCTTGACAATCAGTTGAAAACCTGAAAATATTAGGTGTATGTAAAAATGGATTGTGCCATAAAGGAACCTCCCTGCGCTGCCAAATGTTTACAGCAAGTTCTTGCGGGTGTTATGCATAATGATTCCTCTTCATCACTTTTTCAGCAGGTCTTACTGATAGCAAAAGGTGTTTGAGGACTTATCCACACTCTAAATTAATTAGGAGCTGCTGGTCTAGTGGGGTTACACAACGTGAGTATATTTGGGGATTACGGTGGCCACGGCATTTTTCTTGGCAAGTGGAAGCTGCACGACCTTCCTGCGTAGTGCTGATTTTTTGGGGGGAGGTATTTGGTCCTTCCTTTGTTTTAGTTGACCATTTTGGCTTCAGTGGGTGTGACAAACCATGCCTAGACAGAACTCTTCAAGGTGTACAAGGTGCGTTGAGTTCCGCTCCCCTCCGAGCCTGGCACGCTTCCCTCGGGATGGGCTGGTACCACATCTGAGATGGGCATGGAAGAGAAGGAAGTGTTCATTGCCTCCTACCAGCTCCTGAGACTGGTAGGAATGGTTGGCTCAGGATGCAGCAAAATTGCAAATAACAGTCCTTTGAAAACAGTACTGTCTGCTAAGGAAGCAAAATTCCTTATTTTGAGAAGATGCAAACCCCAGGCATTTCCCCCCCCTTTTCATTGTCCTTTTTTACAAGGTTAGAAACCTTGTTTCTTGAGCACATCATTAAATGGTCACTCACCCTTCCTCCCTAGAGTTACAAGCAGCTGTCCAGATAATTAAACACACCACTGTTTATATTCTAAATGTCGCAATAGCGAATGATTCCTTGGCCACATTCACAGCAAGCGCTCAAACCCCGTCTGGCTCAACGTGTCTGTTCAAACAGCCTACGACAGTTAAGGAGTGTAATTAGCAAGACACATAGAAAGGGATTGAAAAAAGATGTGGAAATAAGCACAAGGATTTGAAAAGGATTAGGAGAGTAAATGACAAACCAGGAGTTAAATGGTGCATGATTAATGACTGTAGAAGGAAAAGGTTGATTAAATATTGTGACTCTGTAATGGCTGCCCCAAAGTAATAGAAAATAGTTTGTTTGAAAGACTCCAGGACAGGATTTATATCTATACATCTTCTGTCTCTGGGTTTAGACCTGATTCTTAGACTTGGCTTAGGTCAAGGTGAGCATCCCCTGAGATGCTGTCCTGATTGCCTTGAGGACCTGAGATTTGTCTTCAATCTTAAATATTAATGATCAGCATCAAAATAGCAGGTACCCCACTGAAATACTGTGAGAATTTCTACCTGAACTGTGGTCCAGGTGGCCTGGACTGTCTGACTGCAGTGTGTCAGCAAAGCTGTTCTGAGGAAAATCAGGCTCCATATTCAGTAGCTCCCATCTTATAGAGTTTAGTTTTGTCTCTGAGCACTAAATTGTTTTGTTTTTTTTTTTTTTCAGTTCAATAATTCATCTCCCTCCAACTGCTTTATTTTCACTTGATTTATTAGTGAGTTGACTTGGGCACTGTCCTAATGCTTTATCACAGCACAGTGAAACCAAGGGTTGCACTGAGGCTCATACAGATTGTGTGAAAAAAACACCCCATTTCCCTGGAGCTGCTCCGGAGGGACAGCGTGCTGAGATTGGATGTGCAAGAGCTGGAGCTCCTGAACTTCAGCCTCTTGCTGTCCATCAGTATCCCTTCCCAACTCTCGTCCTCTCACTCATCTTCTTGCTGTAGAAGAACTTCAGCTCATGCTTTCTTTTTTACAGGAGTGAATTGTGATGGTTAATTAGATAATGTTTGTAGAGCAGCGTTCAAAACCTGCCAAGGGTCACTGTCCTCGCTGGTATTATTAGAGCTGGAGGAAGGCTGCCAGAAGGTATTGATTACTTGGTAAAAATAAACCCTTCAAACTTCTTTGGGGTTTATTCATTACTGCTTTTTATCTCAGCATCCTGCAAACATTTCAGAGGGTGGATTTGTTTGCCAGAAGATCAAAACAAAATGTTGACAACTACTGGTGCCAATTTGTAGCCTCCCGTGTGGGCGACATCAGAGGAATCCGTGCAGTGCTCTGGAAGGTCTTTTGAGGCTTTAACTCCCCTTGGATCCTGGGACTGTTGTTTGAGCAAAGCAGCCAAGTAGCTGGGTGGGATAGCACATGGAGTATCAAACATGAGACAACCTCTCTGGGGCTTGTGGAACTCTGTTGTGTATAGAAGCCTGTATATGCTTCCTGAAGTTGGCATTTTGATTTGTTCAGTGAAGTTTGTCAATTAACTGAGTAAAGCTGAGTCTTGCAGGGTGTGGTGGGTGCTGTTGAGAGGGCTGTGGCTGGCTGGTGGGAAGGGCTTGCTGCCCTCTGTGTTTTCTAGTTCACCTCACAGTGATGGTTTACACTTCTCTTACACCTCACCGTGGAAAACAAAATGTCACACTTTAAATTCGTTAAGCAGCTGTGACTATTGAAAGGGAAAGCTGTTGTATATGAGAGTAAAACACAGGGGGAAAAGTCACGTATCTGTAGCAGAAAATATGTGAAAAAGACAAATATTGTGTAAGGGCCAAGTCATGCTTCATAAAGTGGAATTTCCAAGGAGAATGGATACAACAGGAGGACAATTCAATCAGGAATGTGGCTTACAGGATACAAGGAGGATGTACTAGTTACTCATGGATCCAGAGGAGTAAAATTCAGTAATGACTTCAAAATCAAGTGTGGCCTGACAGTTCCTCTGATTGAAATGTGCAGTGAGAGCAGAAGCAAAACATAATGTCTCTCTTCAAATTAGGCCAAGGACAAAGCACAGACCTCCAAACATCTGCACATGTTATGACCTAGAAATTGCTTCAGCAAGGAGAGTAAACCAGGCTTTGGTGGAGGCTGCAAAGTGCTTTCTGTGCGTGTGTCAGACTTGCAAATGGTTTGCTTTGATTATCACAAGTCCCTTTCATGTTCATGTCAAACCATTAAGCTCCTTCGAGTGAATTTTTTGGTAAATGGGAGGTTTTTTGGCTGACAGAGTCATCCAGCCATCTTACAGGCTGAGCTGTCGAGGAGCAAAGAGCACATCTCCTCAAAGCCAGCCAGTGGTGCTTGAAGGCCCCGTGCTGGCCTGTCATGTCAACCTGCTTCCTCGGTTACAGAGCACCTGCTGGGTGGGTGCAGTGACCAGTCACAGTCTTTGGTAATTGGGAACAAATACCAGCTGCTTTTCTTCTGAAATTCAGGACCATTCATGAGCAGAGGAAGGGCAAGAACCATCGACAGATGCTATGAGCTCACCCCGTCAGTGCTGGTTGCTCAGATTTCTTCTAGAAGAAACTGAGATGTGAGCAAGTCTTCCAGCTGCATAAAGTGTGGGTGAAATAGGTTAAAAAAAAAAGGTAAATGGCATAATTAATATCCAGTTGCATTCTCTGTTGTGGCAAAATGGAAGGAGTAAGAGGCTTTCGTGTTTGCCAAGGCATTTGGAGACGGTTGGGGAGATGGCGAGAGTCCGACACCATGGAGGGAGATCAGGGAGGAGGTGAGTGCTGGGACAAGACATCAGCCTGACCTGCTCACCAGCAGTCTGGGCCTACCCCATCCCTGTGTAATGCACAGCTGAAGGGGAGATGGTGACACCTGAAAGCAGGAGGAGCCTGGTTTCTCCCCAGAGAGTCCCATGTCAGCCAGTCACGGGTTTGGTGACTCCTATGAGTGCCCACCTCATAACCCAGCAAGTAATTGCTGCCCAGATTTCTTGGGATGATGCCTGACTTTTTTTGTTTTCCCTCAGTGATTTCACCCAGTTGCTATTTGAGCCCTTTTTAGTGTCCAGCAGCCCCCCAAAGTCCTGCAGTGAGGAGATACCCACCCCTGGGCAGGGGGCAGTGCTGCTGCCCCTCTCACCTTATGAGAATAGCTGCTAAATTCTTGGCTCTGGGTTGCCACAGGGCAGTGGTGGGGCAGACCCTAATTTTAGCACATTATGCTGGTTTAATGACAGTATTAGAAAGTCAATTTATAGGCAAGAGCAAATTGCCTTTTTATATGGGGAGGAGGATAATTCCTCCCATGTGTTACATTATTAAATTTGTAATCTTCATTTCTAATGCTTTTTGAAAGTGAATATTAACAGAATCTAAAATGCAGATCTTAAATTCATAAGCTGCATTTTTTTTTACCCAAACTCCTCAAGTTCTATAATTTGTCTTCAAAGGTGAACTTCAGCAAGGTTGGGGCTTTTTTGTTTTTTTTTTTTTTTTGCTTTACCTTAATAAATGAAAATCCCTTACTCGCCACCTACCTCTGGACAAGCTTAAAGGCTCCAAAGAAAAGATCCTTACATTTTAAATAGCAATAATGGATATCTATTTCCATTCTTGCTGAGTGGAGACTTCTCAGTTCAGACTTATTCCCTAGTGATAAAAGACACCAGAGAGGGAAAAAAATGACACACTTTTGTGTGTGGTTTGTTAGTGAGGAGGCTGTTGTGATGCTCTTTTTTGTTGCCAAGGAAACAGAGCCCTGAACTCCTGTCTCTGCAGGCAGCAGCAGGAGGAGGAGGAGGAAAGGACGTTATTTCACTCCTGAGCTCAGTTTGTAATTCTGACGTGGGATCAGGGAGTGTGAATGGGTTGGGGCTGAGGGTCTCACTCTCAAGTTCACTCTCCAAATTGTGTGTCCTCCCTCCTTGGGTTTTCTGCGTGTTGAGCTGCCCCTCCCTCGCACTGGTGAAGTGGGGTGGGTGGCTGTTCACACGCCCATCTCTGGCACAGTTACCCGGAGTGAAACGGAGCCCTCAGAGCACAGTGGGTGATGGAAGGGGATTGTACTTCTCTTGAGAAATCCCCTGACCTCCTTCTATCAGCCCAGTTGTTAAGTGTGAGAACAGAAGCATGACAGTTACCTGCAGGTATAAGAAGGCAGTGAGTGGTGCAGACACAGGTGCTTCCAAAGCACCTTGTCCTCTCCTGACCTTGTGCCTTTACTCTTGGGCTGTCATTGCCTGCACATTTTGTAAAGAGATTCCCATCAAACATTTCTTCTTCTTTTTTTTTTTTTGTAGTTACATTAAAACTATTTTTTCACTCCTAAATACACACACTGCTCTTTAATGCGTGTTTGATCTTCCTGAGCTGGCAGAGTTGCCTGCAAGACTCGTCCTGGCTGTATCACAATTTCTTCTTCATCTGTTCTCTTTTCTGCTCTCATAGTAGAGACAGATCAGCAGGGTGCTCTATCCTTGCTCCTTCTACAAAATGTATTTAGAAATGTTTGGCACAAATCCTGGGATTTTGGTGAACTTTCAGCCCTGCCCATGTCACGGGGCAGCCGTGCTGGTGGCTGCTGCACCCCGAGAGTGATTAACACAAATTCCATTCAATACAGTATTGAACACACTTCTTCACAAAGGACTGATTCTTCCTGCTTCTCGTGGTTGGTAATTGAGAAAACTGGATTTTGGTATTGTTCAGAAAATGTATTAATCTGCTGCATTGATGGCTTTTTTTTTCTCTAATCCTCAGTAATCTGCAGCCAGGCATGATATTTTGGTTGGTTTCCCACATTCTGCAGTATCTTTCAGCAGAGATGAACACATTATGTCTGTTTTTCAGCTCTGGCCAAAGGGCTTTTTTTTTTTTTTTTTTTTTTTTACCTTTGTTGGAAGCTCAATACTCTGTGTAGACAGAGCTGAATTTCCCAATGGACTTCAAATAATCTGGGATGCTTTTATATCTGAGTGCTGCTTTTGTGCACTCAGGAAGCAGATGTAGGAGGCAGATATGTGTCTGCCATGTTTGTCTGTGGGAGAGTGTGTCACTCAGATGAGTTTGCATGTGTCTCCTCGGGTTTTGGGCTGTGAAAATGTTGCTTGAATTTATTTTTTTTTTGTTCTTAGGTGTCTGCTAGTTAAATTTTTGGTCTTGGATGGTGTTTTCCATGTGTAACGGCTCGACTTGCCACCAGTTGAAGATATTTATGATGTATGGTTGGCAGAATTGTTTGCAGTGAGACAAACTCACTTTGATTTCTTAGTCATCGTGGACCACTTTATGTCGTAAGGAACTGTTGCTCCTGTCCTGTTTCTGGGCACTGAGGGCTCACCCCTCTCTAGCAGCTGTCCAGAGATGTTTGCAGCCAAATTCCCATGGCAGAGTGCTCCCCTTTCACTCCACTCAAGCAGAACCAGGCACTTGATGCAGAACTGTGATCCTGGAGAGGGATCTTTGTGAGAACCAGGATGAGTTGAAGTGGAGCCATCTGGAAAAGCAGAGCTCTCGTTCGTGGGCCTAAAGAGCTTTTGACCCAGGCTTTTGGGACATGCAGGCACCCTCTGTGCTCACCCCTTTGGCATCACAGGTGTGCTACAAGCAGATATTTGTGCTGTTCTTTGTACCACTTAGGAGGAAAATGGTCCCTTTAGTGCAGCCGTAGTGGGATGCAGTAGTTGCCTGGTATAACAGGCACTTCACAGCCTGTCAAAGGATGTTTCTGGGTGAGGCAAAGCATTGTGTAGAATTAGAGGGGAAAGACATGCTGGCTTGCTTCCTTGAACATTTGCTACAGCTATTACATGAAAGCACCTTTGGTGAAGCCTGACACAGGTAGTTGTAGCATCTGGTGAAATTGTCTGGAATTAGGAACTGAATGCCTGAAATTGTTTGACTTGTCTGGAAACCAGACCATCAGCTCCCCCTCCCTGCTTTCACAGTGGATGAAATAATTGCTTCCAAATGGACACAAGTTATTAGGCAGTGTGTGTAATTAAAGTCAACTCCTTGTGAATTTGATCATTCATTTCCTTAAGGAAAATATGATGAAGTAATTACAACCCAAGCTAAACACAAATCAAATGCTATTCTAAGCGTGATTCTGCACCGTGATTCCAGTTTATGAATGACTCCAGGGTTCTGTGGCTTTGTGCCTGTTAGGGAAATGTGGCTGTATTTTTAATTGTGTTTATAACGAGTGAACAAAAGGTTGCATGACTCACTCACTGTGCCAAGACTGTTGCTCTCTGTGCTCACACACACGTGGTCTCGACGAAGCCGCTCGCTCCTAAAAGAGCATCAGTGGGACAGAAGAAAAGGGAAAAACCTCATTAATAAATATGGCCTTGTCAGTTCCTGCCCTCTGAATTTTGTCAGTACCAAAGCTGAATTTTACTTGCCTTAGCTGTGAATTTGAGGGAGGCAAATATTTCTTCAATCCTTAAGCTTCTGTCCTGACCCTTTCCCCATCATTACTGGGTGGTGTGTACATTCTAGTTTGAGCCAAATTTGGGAGAGAAGTGCAAAATGCTGTAAAAGATGGCTCTGGGTAGAGAGAAAGACATAAACTAGTGCCTTTGGAAGAAAAGGTCTGATACATAATCTCATCTTAAAATTAACCTTCTGAGTGAAAGCAAACCACTGGAGCTGAGCATGCAGGGGATGGAAAGGTGTGTCAGCTCCTCAGAGAAGTTTTGGTGGCTTCAGGAGGCTCATGACCTGAATCTTCTTCTGCAGCAGGAGAGGCACAGCTTGCAAACAGGCTGCTGAAGTGATTTTGCCCACTGCTTGCTTCCCAGGAGTTACTGTGCACTTTCCCAGGAGGTACAGTGTGTGAGCAGGCGGGTTCAACAGGCTCGGGAAGGACCCAGCCAGGCAGTAGCCAAGGGTAGGCAGGGCAGCTCTCTCAGCTCATGCCATCCTCCTCTACAATGGCTCTTTCCAGCTGATTTATTTTTGTGAATTCACCTCACTTTGTGATCCTTTTCTAAATTGAGAGGTTTTTCTGCAGCTCGGCATCATTCATATTTCAGAACCTGGACTTAAGCAACACCCTCGGAGTTATTAATAGTGTGAGATGGATGGTAGAATTAGAACATCAGAGTGCTCTGGTTCAACTCACTTGTAATTAAGTAGAGATCTTCACCTGGCCTTCACCCCTTATATTGGTGAGCTGGAGGAATTCCAGCCACAGGGACACAAGTCAGTTCAACCTCTGGTTGACCTTGTGAATTAACAAGAAGAAAGCCCTGGCATGGCCCCAGCAGACAAACCAGTCCCCCACCTTTCTCCTGCCATGTTTTCCTGATGCCTTCCTGAAGCTGGCAAAGCTTAAAGAGTCTGGAGCTGAGAACACATAAACTACTGCTGGTTGTTGGTACTGTGTCTGGCATTTCCCCCTGCTTTCTAGGGAACAAATATTACAATGTAGTAGTTTAAATAAATAATTGCTATGCCAAATGCAGCTCTTCTCTGAGTACATCAGCTACACCTTCCTTGATTTGGTGATGTGCTCAGGCAGTAGACCCCCAGGCCTCTCAGCTAGGCAGATGGCAGAGTGGAATTAAACTCTGGCTAAGGCTTAAACCACAAAATCCAAGAAGTAGAAATATTGAATCCACTCATTGCTGTGCAGTCTGAATGTGTGGGTGTATATATATATCTGTGCTTAATTGCATTATAAATATCATAGTAAGATTATGTGTTTAAATCATCACCAGTTGCCCAGGCACAAAAGCAGCAGAAGATGAAGGGCCTGGGGTGTGGGATGTGTCTGTCCCAGACATGTGGCCATTCCAGGGAAAACTGCTGCAGCATCACCAGTTCTGTGCCTGTCTGTCCCTGGAGACCTGGGCAGACAGGGCAGTGTTCAGGTTTCATTGCTGGGCTGCTGGAGGAATGTTCCAGCAGTGAATTTTCTGGATGGATATGGACATTTCACTTAATCAGACTCTCCTGCAAAGCCTGGCAGATTGGGGCAAGAGAAAGGGGCAGTGTGTTCCACTTTCTTATAAAAATAAAAATGCAGAGCAGCCATCAGATGAAGCTATTTGGATCCTGCTGCTGCAAACAAAATAGAGACATGGAAAGAATTCTGAAGAGCTGGATCTAGCTGCAAAGTAGTTCCCATGAAATACTTGAAAGAAACCAACATTTTTGTTAGTGTTATGGTACTGTAACTTTTTTATAGTGAAAAGCTAAACAATTTTTTATGGTAGTCAGAAACTGTTTGAAAGTCCCTGACAGTGGAATATTATGTGTTTACCTTTTGGCTGTTTGCTTTCTCTCTTTTGTTGATGAAGGGAAAAAAAAAAAAAATCTCAAAGTGATTTTCCTGGCTACATGTTTGTTGCAGAACTTTTTCTTTAGACATTTTTAAACAAAAAAATTTGGCCTTTTTTTTTATTTTTTATATAGATGAATTTTCAAAAAGGTCAAAATTAAAAATAGTACCATGGGAACTATTTGGTTTTAACCTCAATAGGAGCAGAAAAAATTTCACATTTTCCTCATTTAAAATATGAAAATGGAGCTTGTGAAGAAAGGAAGCAAAACTGATGCTTTAGCAGTACCCCAGCCAAGCTCCAAGAGGTGATGACATGTACTAGGGGTGGAGATCTGCTTAAACACAGCTGGATTTAAAACCAAACTGCAGCTCAGACCAGCTTGGAGGAGACAGTGCTGGTTTAAGGGGTTGAGGAGTTGGGATCTGGGCTGGGTTGTGATGGAAAGAAGGGAAGGCAGCCTGGGAGGATGCTGCCAGGTGCCTGCATGATGAAAATAACCCTGTGAATGACTTCTGGTCCTCTTCTGATGGTGAAGGGGAAGAACAAAAAATTCTGGGTTCGGGGGGAGTTGGTTTGACATCCACTCAGGTGACACCACTGTTGGTGTGGGTGAGGACAGGCTGGGTGGAACTCTGGGCTGAGAGAATGATGCTTTTTTGTGGTCCAGGAGCAGTGGGACATGTTGGTGACTGTGCTACAGTGGGAATTCAATGCTGTCTCACTGGCATCTTCACAGGCTGCCCATGCAGACAGGCTGTCCTGGTCCTGCTCTGCATTCAGCTGGGGTCAGTAGCTGTAACAGCAATGCAAATAGTTGCTAATTTTACTTTTTTCTGGCTGTCACAAGAAGAGTTGATTGAACTTTCCTAACCCTGTGAATGTACTTAAGCTGCACAGATTAAGAATTGACATGTTGAAACACTTTTTTTCTATCCCATAGAAGATTCTGTGCTTAATTTGGAAAGAAAGGGTGTGATTTTATTGGTGTCTGAAACTGGGACAAAGGGAATGAAGCAAACAGCCTGATTAGTGCCCCTGCTTATTCCCCAGCCATTTTCTGTCATTCTGGTGGATTACTCAGGCTGTGATGATAGCCTGGCATGTTCTGGAGCACAGTACAAACTGCCTCTCTTTAGGTGCTCATAATTCACACTCCATTAGGATGTTGATGTAGGGAATGCTTGGCAGGATGTCAGAGCTTGCCGGGCATGATGAGATTGAGTTCATCTCATTAAACTGCATTCTGAAGTGACAATCCAGTATTTATATTTTTTTTTTTTGCCCTCAGCAGCAGCAGCAGCCCCTTAGGAGAGCAGCATGGCAGAGATCCCCACCCCAGCAGCTGCTCTGTGTGTGCCAGGCTGGCACAGGTCTTGGATATCCATGCAAGGCTGTGGGAACATTTCACTTCTTTTTTTTTTTTTTTTCCCTGTGAAGCCAAACAATGGAATTCTGTTACTCACCTCGAAATTGATTCATGGCACACAAATCTTAGCACATGTCATAGGGAGTCAGCATCTGACTAAACAGAAAAAAAACCCCAAATTTTTATTTTTAAACCCTTTAGGAACAACAGTGCAGTGACACTGAGAAGTGAAAGGGTTGGCTCTTTTCTCAGAGTATCTGAAAATATGTAGGAGTTAAAATGGTCAGTGCTTCAGCAGTGTCACAGGGTGCTGAGCTGAGGTTCCCACTGCTGCTTTTTGCTCACAGGCAAAGGACCTTGCCAAAAATCAGCTGTTTGACCTGGGGACCTCCTTCCTAATCTCAGCAGGTGATAACATCAAGATGGGTTTTTCATTTTCAGCCCCAAACTGACTTGGATCATCTTTTCTCAGGGGAAGATCTTCATGGGGAAGAAAGAAACAATCAACTCTTTGACCCTAAGAATGAAGTCAGCAGCTGTGGAAAATGGAAGGGTTTGTGAGTCCAAGTTTGAGCCAAGGACAGAGCAGGCAGGTTCAGTGGGAACCAAGGGCAGTTAGCTCAGGGCAAATCTCTGCAGGCAGTCAGGTCCTGTCCTGTCTCTGCTTTTGCTTTCTATGTGATCTACAACATGCTCTGAAGGCTGCACTGACTCTGCTAGATGGGTTTTTTTGTGTTCCCTTGCTGGGCTTGTCAGTTCTTCGCGTTTCATAAGTGCAGGTTGTATTTTGGGGCTTTGTCTCTTTTTCCACATGCTGAGAAACCCAGGTGTGAAGCAGAGAGCAGAGTCTGCCCAGGTCAGTGCCCTGCAGCACGAAGAGATGGGAATCACTGCACACTGCTTGGCTTGGGCAAGAAAAGCAATAGGAGTGCAGTCTTCCAAGCTCAAACTTGGAGTAATTGTTCCTTGAAAATATGAAACATTATATTTTCCAAAGCTTTGCAATAGGAACCAATGCAAGTAAACAATCCAACTGATTTCCCTTCTTGATTTTTTTTCCCTTGTGTCTCATTGTGAAGTTTGGGAAGGGAGAAGAGCTAACCAGGGTGTTTTACCAAACCCCTGGTGTGTTTTGGGTGGCCTTTGTTGGTGCCACATGGCCGTGTGCTTTGCACTGCCGCTGTGTTCTGTGCTTGGAAGCAGTTGGGTAATTTAGGAGCAAAGCTGATTGAGTTAAAAATTCAATCAATTCCTAATCTCAGGGTTAAATCAATATCAATTAATTCTAAAGTACAGGAGGGTGTGTAGCACTTGTTTTGATAGGATCCAGTGAACTGCACCAACATGGAGGAGAAAACTGAAAACAAAGTGGAAAAGAGAAAGATGGTACCAAGTAGCTGGGTGGGGAAAAGGAGGTGAGGAGTGGAGGTGGTGTAAGATAACAGTGGAAGGGCCATGCTGCCTCTCAGAAATGTCATTAATAAACATCTAACATCGAGTAATGCTGTGTAGGAGTAGTAATTATATAAATGTGACCTTGTGATGAGTGGCTGCAGAACTCACACAGATTCTTCAAGACCTGGTGGTCTCTGAGCATGGAGAGCCCCGTCAGCAGCAGAGAGGAAGGTCACTCCCAGACAGAATTAGGGGAAACATGATAATGAGATCTAATTAATAATGAACAAGAGGCTGGAATATAATTAATACCAGTCAAAAAGAGTTTAGGGAAAATGGGTCTTGTGAGAAATTTTTTTCTCCCAGGTTTTTGAAGAAGCAGGTATCTGGGTAAATGTGATAAGTATGTAGGGGTTTCGTCCTAGAACAGCGTGACCCTAAAAAATGTGATGCTGATAAATAGATTAAAAACATACTTCACATTTCAAAAAGCAGTTGTCAAGGAAAAGCCTCAAAGGCAGGAGGCTCTTTTGAAGGCCTGGTGCTGTTCAGTGTTTTCATTTGATTTGGAGCAAGCACGAGCTTAAACCTCACTAAATTCACAGGCAATATGCACATTAGAGGTAAATAGTATTGGGGTGGGAGAGCAGTATAGAGCTGTCTGGAGTTTTGCTCTCTTTCTCTTCAAATAAAACTCATTTTGTTACATATTTTTTAATATAATGTTCTACCAGGTTGTACCAGCAGGACAGGCAGAGACTGCACAGCCTCCAGGTGAGGTATGAGGTGACCCAGAGCTCACTGTGGCCTTGGGAGATGCCAGCAGAAGCAGTGAAGCCGAGAGCACAAGCTGATTTTTACCTCGTGTACATGTTTCTGCACTAAAATACAGACTCTAGTCCTGCTGTGCAGGTTCTCAAAAGGACATTTAAAACCTGGGGAGGTCATTAGAAAGGCTCAAGGCCAGGAGAAAAAAAAAAAGCCAGAGCATGAGAGGCATAAAGATCTCAGTCTGTTTAACTTGTCAAAATAAGATTGAGAGATAACTCAACTGCACTGCAGAAAAGTCTCTATAGTGAGAACACAAAGCACAGAGGAGAAGGGCACTAAAAAAACTGATGGGTGAAAGCTGAAACCGGGCAAACTTAAGTCACATCTCTAAATGTCAGGTAGTAAAATAAACTGTGCAGGCAAATGGCAGATTCTTAATCTCTCCATATCTTCAGATCCAGAGTGAATAGTGCTGTAGAGGATATTCTCTAGCCAAACATAAATTGTTTGGCTGATCAGAGCAAAACCTAAGCTCCTGTCAACACTGAGAACTTGGCAAAGTGACTGCTGGGTCCTTCTGGCTCTTGGCATCAGCGAGGTGCTGTGTCTCTTCATCCTGCATCTTTGACCAAAAAATTTCTCCTTCCCAAGGTCATCCCGAAGGAAAATCTGCTCTCCAGTGATGTGTTGCACTGCAGGCTTGATTGGCTGCCTAACCCTTGTTGTTTACTGCTTAACTAGAAAAGGTGCAGGGAATAAATCCGGTGATGCTGCAGAAAACGTCAATACTACTCTTACTTGTTCAGATAGTGCCAACTAATTAAGACAAATGATTTTGCCAGGCAACACCCACGTAGGTGCATCTCATTTACCTCCTGATTTGCAAAGGTGTCAAAGCACAAAGATTTCAGGTGAAGGAGGAGGCACAGCCCCTACGTGATGCTCCACACTGACCAGAGAAGGTTGCTGGTAGGTGACTGTTGCTTGTGAAATATTTTTGGCCTGCAGATGCTGCTTGGTCTATATTTCTTTCCTTTCTTCACTCTCTCCAGGTGTGCTACTCCTGTTGTGCCCTTCTCCCCCAGCATCATCTCTGGTGCTGCCCTTCCTTGGTTCTGGGCCCTTCTGCTTTAAACCCCTGGCTTTGAATCTGGAGATGGCTGGTAGAAAGCAGCAAGCACCTTGGGTTATTCCAAAGCCTTGCTCTGTCCCAAACCTCTCACTTGTTGCCAGCTGTGGATAAATAGTCTTTAAGCTGGAATGCCTCCGGGCACGTCTCAGTAGATTGGGGAAATAAGAGGGTTTTTTTAAGCAGATGTTGCATAGCTGGGCAATGGGGCATTTTTAATGTGTTTCCTACGTCTGTGTCACTTGCTGGCTGCCAGCAGGACTGACCTGAAGGGGCAGGAGGATGAGTGTTCTAAGTGCACACGTGAAGGAGGGGGGGCATTGGAGCGTGCAGATGACTAAAAGATTGCTTGTGGAGGTGAATGCGAGGCACATTCAATGGACCATCAAGTGTGCCTGAAGGCTGTGGATGCTCCCAGCAAGGAGCCCACAGCCCCCATCAGAGGCTCCAGTGAGCTGTGCAGGGCTTTAGAAGGTGTGTCAGAGGGAGCTGCTCTGCAGTGGTTGGGGGAACAGGCACGACTGTTTCACTTTTGTTGATGCCCATATTGTTACTCTCGCCCGAAGGTTTGGGTTTTGAAAGCGCATGAAAAATATGTTTTACGTTTGTGTGACTTCCTGATTTATACAACGTGCTTTGTAATTGCTCAAGGCACACAAACAATACAAACTGTAGTTAATGTTAACCCAGAACAGGCACATTCCATCCCCTTAGCCCATAGGGACGTGCATACACGTGCTGCACCATATGTGGGGACAGCAGCTGGTGCAGAGCCCTGGGGCCAACACATTTACCCAGTTGGAAACCAAAGGATACCAGAAGAAAAGGTACTTTATGGCTGTATTTATAGGAGAATTTTTGTCTTTGCATTTCAGTGTAGATATAATTTGAGAAGTAGGATAGGAAGCATTTCTAGTATCTTACTGAAAGTGCCCGTTTGCACCAATACCTAAAGAAAAGTATTTTAGGTCAAGCAGACTGCTACACAAATAAGAGTTCTGTGTATTTTAGGCAGGTTCTTACAGATACCTTCGTATTTCCAAAGTAGTTTGGAAAGTGATACATAGGAAGTTCAACCTGAATATGAGGAATAACTTCTTTCCTGTGTAGGTGACCAGCACTGGATCAGGTTGCCCAGAGCAGCTGTGGAGTCTCCCTCACTGGAGATATTCAAGAACCGTCTGGACACGATCCTGTGGTCTGAGATGATCCTACTTGACCAGGGAGGTTGGAGCAGATGATCCAACCTTACCTATCCTGTGTTTCTGTGAAAGACTTGTTTTCTTCAATATTTGGGGACCATGAGTTCTCTGGACTCAGCAGCTGGGTCCTTTCTTCTCCAGGGGTGGTACTCCAACAGCTGGTGGGTTTCTGAGAGCAGTGTGGGTCAGAGGTTTGTTGCCTGGATCCACATTAATGGCCAGGCATCTTTAGAGGATTCAGATAATTCTGCTTTGTTCAGAAAACTTGTAGCAGATGTGTTTCAGGATGAGTGCTCTATGTAGGATGAAATCTGGAGCTTCCTAACACCAGCTACAGCAATTAATAGTAATGGTATTCATTACATATTCATTGCATAACATGGTTTGTTCTGGGAAACAGACTGCTAGAGATGGAGGATGAAAATAGCAGCTGTTAATTTCAGAGGGCTGAGCCTCTGCAGACTGCACCCAGGAGGAACCAGAACCTACTTAATTCCCTTTATGCTGTAGCCGAGGGCATCTACCAAGGGGAACAGTCCTCTCCAGGGTTTTCCACTGCTGGTGGCTTTCTGGTGCCACCAGGGAACACTTTGGCTGTGCCCAACTATTCCCCTGTAGCCTGTCTGGAAGGGCTCCTGCCTTCACTGCACCTCTGGTGCTTCCTGGCCTTTTCCTCCCCTCTGCTCCTTTGATGAACACCAGGACGTGCCACTCCTTGCTGCTCCACACAAGCGAAGGCAGCAACATGGGATTTGGGAGAGGCTTTGAGGTATGGTCAGGGGACCCCTGGTGGTCTAGTGGTTAAGATGCGGCGCTCTCACCGCCGCAACCCGGGTTCGATGGTGCTCGTCAGCCCCTAAGGCCATCCATCTAAGAGAAGGTCACTCGAAACAAACCTACGTCCTGAGGACCTC
>JAWWLV010000057.1:5568012-5601413 GCA_035041135.1 Platyrinchus mystaceus
GCAGTGCTGCCAGCATGGGAATCTCGAGCCCCTGGGCTTCGTTCTGTCGTCTGTTCCTGCGGGCTTGTACCAGTTCTCCCACTGGGCACATGGGGCTGGTGTGAACCAAAGCTGGGACTTAGGCTGGGAGAACTGCCTCCCCTTCTCTGCCTCACTGTGGAGCAATAAATACAAGGAAGCTGGAGGAAATAGTGGCCTGGCTTGTTAACTTCACTTTCCTTCACCAAAAATTATCCATCGCCACTCAAGAACGATCAAAAGACCTGATTCCTAAACGCACCATTCAACAAATTCTCATTGCAGCTATTCACTGACTGCTTCTTTTTTGACATCCAAAGTCAGGGGACTTCTAGGCTCTTTTACAGCAGATTATCTTTGGGACTCTTCTTTTATCCAAGTCCTTTTAAAAAATGTAATGGAAGGTGTTGTTAATACAGTTCAGGCTGTAAGAAATCGATGCCTTTCTAGATGGTGACCAGGAAAGGCGTGGAGATTGTTTCTGTAATACATCAAGAAGTTCATCAGCCTGTTGAGCAACAGCACATCCTTTTGTGCTGGTAAAGCTTGACCAGCACAGCTCAGAAAGGATGTGACCTTGAGAGCTGTAGTTACAGCAGTGAGTGCTGTGAATCCCACCTTCAGCAGCCTCTCGGGAACAGACGGAATTGCTCTCTGAAGACAGGTAGCTGTCTTTTATTCAGTGAGTCTGAGATGACTAGTGATTGCTAAAAATGGAGCTCGCCTGGCAAGGTGGGGAAGGGAATGGGGGAGGTCTTTGTACAGAATTCACTGCATAGTTTTTATAGCACTGTTTCGGTGGCAGAATTCATACAGCAGAAGGGATCGGATACGGAGCGGAGTACAATGTGTTACAGCACATAAGACAGCACGTCACAGTGCTAAAAATGTTACAGAAAGTGGAGTGGCCAGGAGAGAAGCAGAGCTTGTTGAGAGGCAGAGACAGAGATATTGCCTGGCAGGGGAGAGGTGTGCAGTCAGTGGAGTCAGGGTGGGGTTGGGTCCTGCAGGGATAGATGCTCGTGGCAAACCTTCTGAGCCTCCTGCAGCATTCCCATCGACTTTGACAGGGTGAGGGGCTGTAGCTGGGTGCATGTGCCATTAATAATTCCTTACGTGCATCCTAAATATTTTAAAGATTAGTGCAACAGACATGAACAAGTTCTGCCTTCCTCCTGAGCTGATAGATCTCTACTTGGCTTCTGGGCGTAAGATGCGATTTAAAAGACGTTAACATGCAATATGGATGAGTGTGATGGTTACACAGAACATTACAGCTCCCTGAAATTGGAGTTCTGATGGGGTTTTTTTAATGCTCAAATAAAATAACTGTCAAATGTGTTATCAGTCTCAGAAGACACTTCCCCCTCCCCATTTCTTCTGGCTGAAGGAGCTTGTTGCTGTCCCTGGTTTTTAAAGACAGAGCTGGAGAACTTTAGCTCTGTGTAAGATGTAGATGTATAGTCAATCTGTTAGTTCAGCTGTGCAAGTCAAACCATTCATGGCTGTGCTTAGGCAGCTTGTAGTACAGTATTAGGAGGAAAAGAGATGGAGTATGTTGGTCTGTCTTGTGAACAGGTAACTCACAAATGGTGTTCAGGACTGATGGGTAAAGAGGAAGGGCTGGAAGAAGAGTCAGAAGGAAAAAGCAAAAGCAAAGCACAGGAATAAACTCTCAGGGAAGGATTTGAAGAATAGGTTAGACAAGCAGCTGTCATGGATGGTGTAAATAAGGCTGCTCTGGCCTTGGGACCTGGATGTGGACTGACTGACCTGTGGAGATGCATTCTTACCTTATTTCGAGTTTTACAAGATTTTGACAAGTTGGTTCTGCAGATGCTTGCAACAGCATAATGGATACCTGGCATATAGAGTCCCAGGAGCAATTTAAAAATAGATTTAGAAAAGAGGTCAGACAAACTCCGCACGGACAGGAAAAGAAATTAATCGTGCGTTTTCCCTGAACGTGTCTGTGCCGTCACACACTCTGCATGGTGATGGTGCAGAGCCACATACACCCTGTGAGAGGGATCAGCACAGCTGCTCTGCCTTTGCCTTGCAGCATTCTGCACTGAAATCACTGTTGTCCATCTAGGCATTCAAATCCCAATCAGTTTACAAGCAAACTCTGACAGGCTGGTCCTCCGTGCAGTCACAGATAAAGAGCAGCTGCTGTGCCGGTAAGGAAGGGACTGCAGGATGCTTTGCATGAGGGCAGGAAGGACAGGGATCTTTTTGCAAGGGGCAGGTCAGGAAATGCTGCTGCCTTGAAAGAGCAGAGAAGCAAGCAGCTGGCAAAGAGCCTTTGAGCCACTGTTAAATTACACTACGGAGGACAGATTCCATATCCCTGACCTACAGCATGCAGTGCAGGAGCACAGTCTTCAGGCACTGCTGCACAGATTGCCAAAATTATCAGGATTAGGAATGCTGTGTTTAAAAGAAGAAGGTCTAGGCAATCTCAGCCCAGTTGGAGCACATGGCTCCAAAGATCGAGTGAACACACGGTTCTGTTCTGCATATAAACGTGTCACAAAGGACAGAAATGTTTTATGCTGTGGGCCCTCTGTGCCACAACGCCGGGGTGGTGGTTGGTACCTGCTCTGCTTGGGGGCTGCGTGTGGTTCTTGGGATCGGGCAGAGCTGCCAGCGCTGACTGCGGGGTCTTGTCTCCCTCTCGTGGGTGTCTGCACGGCTGCAGCGGGAGCTGCTGTCCCTGCTGTCCCCAGGGCTGCTGTCCCTGCTGTCCCCAAGGGCTGTCCCTGCTGTCCCCAAGGGCTGTCCCTGCTGTCCCCAAGGGCTGTCCCTGCTGTCCCCAGGGCTGTGCCTGCAGCCTGGTGTGCAGGGTCTGTGCTCGCTGCCTGCTGTGCCAGGGACAGCTCAGGCTTAGAAATGGCTGGTTTATCCCTGTGGCTGAAATGGGCTTTGCAGCCTGCGCTGAGCCTTGGGGGGAGCTGCTACCTGTGCAAACACTGTTAATGTTCATGCAGGTTTCTGCTGCATTGGTGGGCTCAGAGATCCCAGGGTCGATAGTATCCAGAGTGTCATCTTTCTGCTGTCCCTGCTCTGCCTCCTTCCCACCAGCCGAGGAACAGGGTCTGAGCATCCTCCAGCCAACTGTCCTTCATTTGTCCTTGACACCCTGGAGGCATCGCTGACCTCCCTCTGCTCTCTCTCTGCCTTCCGGTCAATAACGAGTTGCATTCAACTTATGACCAATTCCACAGCAAACCCATAATCTTTAACTTTGTTAAAATCATTCTCGTTCTGCTGTGGCAAAGCAGAGCCCGTGAATCATGATTAGTGAGAGCAAAGGGCCAGAGAAGAGATAATTAATTTCTCTTTGCTGTTCAAAGGCTGTGCTGCCCTGGCTCGGGGGAGGATTTGTTGCCCTTCAGACAAAAGGCTGAGGAGTGTCACCTGTTAATCTTCTCTGTGTGCAGCCCTTTGCAGCATGAGATGGTCCTGCTGCAGCCCCCGTGCCCAGGGCCCTGCTGGCTGTAACAGCTGCTATTTGCAAGTCAGCTGAAAAAGGCTCCCTCTTTATTCCTCTGACTATTTTTAGCATTTCTCTTTATATTGCAATAAAAAAATACATCTTGTATCGGTGATAACCAGGTTATAGCGATTTCTCCCCTTAAGGGAGAGGCATGTTTGGCAATGGGAGGCGAAGGGCTTTCCAGGATTGCTCCAGTGTGTGTGAAACACATCTGCTGGCTGTCACCCACAGTGGAGCCACCACTGTCACCTGTGGCAGGTCCCTTCAGGTGCATGTGTCCTTGCCAGCACATCCAGTGTGTGGTGATTCAGCCAGAGAGCTGCTTGCTGAATCAAGGGCAGGTCAGAACAGCTCAGTTTCATCAGAGGTCAGGCAAGAAAAGTCTGCTGAGTGTGCAGCAGGGTGGTAGAGGAGGGCTCTTGGGAGCACCAGGGCTGCGTTTAAAGAGCTGAAAGAAGTCACAGTGGTCCCTGGAGCTCTTTTTGTCCCTGCTTTAGCTTCAGGAAAAGCAAGTGAGTGAATGGGGAAGGTCTCTCCCACCAATCTCACGATACACATCCCCCTCACCTCAGCATCCCAGCTTCTCTCTGAGTACTTGACAGACAGAGCTCAGTGAGCTGGATTTGAGCATGCTAAATTTAGTTGATGCAGTGAAATGGTTCCTGCTGGTTTTAATTCACATTCATACGAAATTTCTGCAGTTTTATTTTCCTCTTCCCTCTCCTCTCAGGGGAGAAGCAATGGCTTTCTTGGAGGTAGCTTATGAGTTTTCCAGACAGAAATTGTTTCCACTCCAGGGTTATTGGCAATACCCAGATATATGTCCAGGAATTGGTCAAAGCCAAGGAGCCTGATTTAGAGCTGCTGCTTCTAATGTCTCATAAAGAAAGCAGCACTCCAAAAGGTCAGCCTGTGTGCAACAAAGCAGCCAGTCCCACCAGCTAATGGCATAATCTATTAAAGAATTAATTCAATACATTTTCCCAGTCAAATATAACAACTGCAGGGAACATTAACTGTCTAACCTAATACTGAGTTTCAAATAGTGCTGGTAAACCTATTAACTAGGGCTGTTATCCAGACTGACTGAGTCTTGACCTTGGCCTGTGTTTCTAAGTGAGCTTTGCCATTTGTCTTGGGATCAGCCTTAGAGTTAGACACAAACCAGCAGCAGCTTCATCCAAGCACAAGGGCTCAGCTCCTTGTGAGGGTCTGTGTCCCTGCAGCAGTGTCCTGCTCCTGCTGCAGTGTGTGAGGAGTGCTCATCATTTTGAGGTCATCCACAGCCCTCCGACTTCTGAATCTGTGTGGAGGTAACAGCAACCAGTGCTTTGCTGTAAACACTTCCAGTTGCTGTTGGTTCACCTTTAGCCCAACAGCTCTTGTTCCTTTGCTTTTTAGCATTTTCCTTCATGCCAGGTTTCTGTGGGTGGTCCTCTCCCAGCTTTGTGTCCCCCCTGCAGTAACGTGGCTGGAGTTCACCCCAGAGAAAAACTGCTCTGAGATCTGGTTCTGGGTGTGCTGTGCACTCTCACAGCCCTCAGCTTCCCTCAGGCTTCCCCTCCTCTCTCCTAGTCCTCGGCATCTTGTTAATTAGCCCGAGCATCTGTTCTGAGCACAGCAGTGAACATTTCCCTGAACAGTTGTGAGTTGTCTTGCCAGCCTGTTATTTATGTGCTTGTTCAGGTCACACACTCCCCAGGGCAGGAGTGAGACCCTGGCCCGTTTATCTTCCATGAGCTGAGAAAAATAAAGAAAACATTTACCTTCTGGCTGATGGTCCATTCATCTCCTGCTGAATCTTATGTCTTTCTCTGTCAGGTCTCCTTTCTCCTGAACTATTTTGAGTTCTCTAAGCACTAGTTTTTCATCCTTTTTTGACTCTCTGTGTGCAGCTCCAAAGGCCTGAGCCAGCAGGCTTACAGAGTCTTTCTGGTCCACGTGTGCACCAGGACTCTCTTCTTCCCTCCTTGTATGGGCAAATCATGAGCCTGATAAAGCCTGTCTGGCTCCAGGCTCCCTCTTCCCCCATCCCATGTCCCTGCAGATTTGCCAGCCCTGGGGATGCCTCCTCTCTCTGTGCCCAGTTCATTCTCAGATCCTGGCCACAAATCCAGCACCTCTGCCCTGCTCCTGTGCCCGGGGTGCTGCTCCCCAGAGAGGGCTGCCCCAGCACGTGCCAGGGGGTGGTGGGGCAGGAGAACCATACCCAGAGGGAGCAGAGGGTGGCCCTGTGCCACCCCTGCTCCCAGGAGGGATCTTGGCACTGGGGAGGCATCTTGTGCTGCTGAGGAGTTGGTGACACTGAAAGCCGAGAAAAATGTTAAGCCTTCTCTGCAATTAATGCCAACAATAAATCCTGCTGTTCCTGTTGAATCTCAAAATATCCCCCTGAGTGTTTGTGCAAACAGTGAATGCGGGGTGAAAAAACACTGTGCTGGGGAAAATCCACCCGTGGAGAGCCCCTCCCAAGCCTGTCTCCCAGGATGCCAAGGCACCTGCCTCCTTCCTCCCCTCTCACAGAGCTGACATTCCTAAGGAGCTCAAGGGCAGGGTTTTCCATGCTGATGGCTCAGCAGCTCCCTGTGTAGCAGCAGTAACCAGGTTTCTCAAAGAGCCAGGTCAGCACAGAGGGAGGTGCAGTGCTCCATGGAGAAGTCAGGCCATTTAATGCAGAGTCCCTGTCACAGGGGCTGAGCTGGGGACACATTCTCTTCAGCCCATGAGATGCTGAGGTGTGTGTGCTGCCTTCCTAATTCCTTGTCAGAATAAATAAATATTCCCGTGGGGCTGAGACCAGGTCTGAAAACAGCTAATGAGAGCTGAAATCCTAACCTGAAATTAACGTTCTGCGGCCTGACTGGGGTTAACAAAGAACTTCTTTTTTTTTCCATTTAATGTCTTTTAAAATGGAACTGACTTGCAGGGGGGCATCAGTGAGTCTTTGTGGCTGAGTCAGCTGTGTGAGGGGCTCTGATCTGCCGTGTGCAGCCTCCTCACAGCACCCTGACTAACGAATCTGGGGAAGCAGGGACCTGCATCATTACGTGGGTAATTGCCCCCCCCTCCAAGGACGTTTGGAAAAGTGGAGGAGGTTTGTGATTGTGCCTGGCTTTGGCACGCAGCAGCTTCCCCGGGGGCAGGGTGGGTACCCTGGCACGGAGCTCCTGACGTGTGTCTCAGCAGCTGTGCCACGGGCTGGCAGATGCCTGCAGGACAAATGTAGGTGTGTGAACACCACAGAGGGGATGGGGTGGATGCTTCTGGTGTTGAGCAGTAGGAAATGGACCCTGTGGTCGAAAAGGAGATGTATTGCTCTCTGTGTATGTGATAAGGAAATGGGGAATTGAGTCCCCAGGGGATTGATGCTCACCCCCCTCATCTCACTTTTAACCACTGCTCTAGATGTGTTATTTCCTCTCCAAAAATGAGGATTGGGAAGGGTCAATCAGGGATCAAGAGGATCCCACAAGCTACTCTAGGAATCTGCTACCTGGAAGAGGTGACAGACTGTATATGAGCCTGAGATGGCAGAGATTTTACTTACAGACAATGAATTATAGTTAAACAAACATTAACCAGATGGTGACTTCAGACATTATTGGGTTTTTTTGTGCAGGGAAATAGATTTTTGAATGGATTCCATGTAACTAAACTGTGTGGAAATCAGCGGGTTTTGCAAGGGAAGAAAGCTTCTCTAGATGTCATTCATTGCAGAGGTGTGTGAAATCTGGTCCTTTACTTAATGGGTTGCTTTAAAATGCAAATTACCCACTTGCCAAACTAATTTTCTCTTGCAGCTTGAATTTCAGTGGAGTCCATCTGGCATCTGCTGGGCAGTTCAGTGACTTCCTGGGCAGCATGGGCCCTGCACAGTTTGTTGGCCGTCAGACCTTGGCCACCACCTCGATGGGTAAGGAACACAAAGGTCTTGGGTGGCTTTGATTTAGTCTTGAACTGCTCCTACAAGCCACTAATAACGTGTCCAGCGCCTGCTGATCTACCACAGTCCTGCTCTGTTAAATCAAGTGAGCTTGGCTGAAAGGTTTTGCTGACTGCAGCAAATGTGGCATTAGTAGGAGAGCAGCAGCTTTGTGCTTTCCTCCCTCAGCTCTGAAAGGCACAGACTAAAGTAAAACACAGCTAAAGTCCTGAAAATGCATCCTGTGCATCTTGGTTTGTTTTTTTTTTCTCTCTAAGGCCCATCCTGCTCTGTAAGGATTTTGTTATGGTCCACCATAATTGCATTTTCCAAAGCAGCCTGCAATCCTAGGTGCTTTTTTTTGGGAGAGATGAGAGTCTTGTTGCCACAAAGAGTGGGAGACTGACCCCCAAAGCCATATTAGAGGGCTGGCAGTCGAGTTTGCTTTTGAAAATGTGGGCTGGAATCACTGTGGAGCTGCTCCAGAGTAACACAGGAGGAGATCAGGCACATACAGTTTGTTGCAGCTTGTAGTAGGCAGGGCGTGAGGATTGTTTTATAAACATTTTAATAGCCCAGGGGTTTATTGTTTTGAAATTCTTCTGTTTATTTTGACATTCTGGTTTAGGGGACGTGGAAATTGGCCTGCAAGAGCGAAATGGGCAGCTAGAAGTGGATATCATTCAGGCTCGAGGACTGACACCGAAACCCGGCTCCAAAACACTGCCAGGTAGCGTGTTTTGATCTCCTGCAGCAATCCCTGAGCCTCAGCCTCCCGTGATGCCTGTGAGGGGGAGAAACTGTGATTTCACTGGGCTTGGGCAGGACGAAGCGCTCTGTGTGCAGCACTGAAAACAAGGCTGCTTGAGCAAAATCTTTTCCCTGCTGTAAATGCCTTCTTTAGAAATACCTGAGACACAGCACTGTGTCTTCTCTAAAGTGAGCAGGAAGGTTTGTTTTCATATTTGACCACATTTGTTTTCCAGCTGCTTACATCAAAGCTTACCTGCTAGAGAACGGCGTGTGCATCGCGAAGAAGAAGACAAAAGTGGCTCGCAAATCGCTGGACCCTTTGTACAATCAGGTGTTACTGTTTGCTGAGAGCCCCCAGGGCAAAGTATTACAGGTAAGATGAGCAAATCTCAAGGCTGCCCATCTCTCTCTTCCACCTCTTAGGGTAGATGATAAGCCTGGCAAAGGGACCTGGATAATTAACAGAGATGAGAAAAAGCCAATGTTTTCGTCGAACCAAATGCACTCTATCTGAATGTAACAAATGGAAAGGAAACCCTTTTTTTTTTCCACACTCAAACTGATGATTATTTCATCCCCTGCCAATTACCATGAGTGCCTACCAGGAAAAGGTTGATTTTTATTTTTGTAATTCTTTTTTTCCCCACCCAGTTAGGAGGTAGGTGGTACCTATAGGTGCTACACAATCTGCAGTGTGGGTTATCTTCCCTGTTTGTACACATTCAGAACACTCTGCTTTGGCCATCACCCAGTCACTGCCCTTTTCTACCTCTTTTCTGTTACTGCCATACTATCTATCATACTCATATTTTCAACTCTGCACCTTTGTTTTCCAGAGCAAAGATTGATTTGCATTGTTGATTCATATAAAAACCATTTCCATCTAATAAAGCCTGACTGAAATCCATTTGTAATACTCAATGTAATTCATCCATGAGTTTCTGTCATTTATCTCCACTGGCACATGAATTGCCAGATAACCTGCTGGACCCTTCTCATCAGTGACCTCTTCCTCATCTACCTTGATTAGAAGCATTTTCCCCTGATGCAACAAGACTGCACATTTTTGACTGAACCGGGGTGGAACCTGGTTTGGTCTGCTCTCGCCTTGCGTGGGTTTCCTTACCTGCTGCCTTGCTGCCAGGAAAGGCACTAAAATGAGAACACCAGAGGATAAAATGAGGAGTTTGGCTCTCTGCTGATTGCCATGTCACCAAACCAACCTAGTGCAGTGGCCTGCACCATCTCCTTCTGGCCTAGAGCGCGAATTTTTGTCCTTTAATTGACATTCGTTGTCTCTCCTACCTCGTTTTACGGAAATTTGCAATGTGGTGGGAAGGCAGCTGTGAGCATTAGCCAGAGATCACTAGTCATTGTCATAACCCACCCTACTCATGCTCTCCTCTTCAGAACACGGACTCGCTCTGGAGTCACTCGTCTCCTTTGCCTTGTGCCACGTAGGGCCCCTTGCCCACGTGCAGACCTCCAGCATGCCTAAGCCCATGACCCTCACTGCATCTGTCGTTCCACCCACTGGTCTCCACCATGTCGTGAGTGTGATTCAGCCCTCCCTGCTCGCCTGCCAGCTCTTTCATTAGCCCTTCCTCTGCGTCTGCCAGCCCATCTCGGCCGTCTGTTCCGCTTCCCCTCATGCCACTCCACGTGTCCCCCGCGTCACTGGGAGCCCTCCAGGTGAGTCCTGTGCCTCGTCTCCCTCTGCCCAGTGCCACAGGCATGTTAAAACATGCTCTTTTCCTCAGACTGTTGGCTTTTGACCCAAGCTGTTGCCCCCCTTTTTTTTTTTGTTGGTTTATTTTTCCAGCCCTTTCCCCCCAGGCCGCCTTTTGGTGTATCCAAGGCCTGTCATGTGCCAGGAACAGGTTTCACCTGCAGGTGTTGGACTGCAGCTCCAGGGGTACTTTGTCCAGGTGCTGTCCCTGCCCAGCAGGTAGAGTGGCAGAATGGTGTCTTATCCACGTGCACATTTACCTCTTTTCCGTGGGGGAATAAGTATCTGATAACATTAGAATTTGTAAACATGTGCTTAAAAAAACACAGTGATATCATCAACCAAAGCTTCACGTTACCTGTTGGTAGAGTAAATTTTTTCTGGTCTTGTTGGGCTGTAGTCAAGCTCCAAGAAAGGATTGGTCAGGCTTGTGCTTCCCAAGCAAAAGGATTGCAAGTTGAAGGATTAACTGTGCTCCCCCTTCTTGTCCCTAAGGTGATAGTCTGGGGGAACTACGGGCGCATGGAGCGCAAGCACTTCATGGGAGTCGCCAGGGTGCTCCTGGAAGAACTGGATTTGTCAACTTTAGCAATTGGCTGGTACAAGCTCTTCCCAACTTCCTCCATGGTAGATCCCACTACAGGCCCGCTCCTGCGTCAGTCCTCCCAGCTTTCCCTGGAGAGCACAGTGGGACCCTGCTGTGACAGGTCTTAGTGAGTAAGGAAGGGGGAACTGCTTTTGTTTTTTAAACATGCTGTCAAGGTTTTGTTTGCTGGAACTCTGACCTCAAGCGCAATGCATGTTCAATCAGTTCTTGTGGAGCTGGAAGAGGAGGATAAACCAGTGACCTTAGACAGAAGACGAGGGGGAGGGCGCTGTGCCCTCTCCACCCGAGGAGGAGGTGCCGTGGGGCATGAGTCCTAGTTGTCAAATTAGACATACACCTCTTGTTTCACTTCTCTCGCTGTCATTCTTGGACCCTTGTTTCAGATCAATAGTAGCCCTGGGAAGTTGCAGCGTTTGGAAGAATTTGAGGGGGAGTAAGGAAGGAATTTTTCTTAACTGTGCATTTTAGAAATTTCTAATGCGGATTCTTTCACCTCTGAGTTCTGAAAAATTCAGAGGCCGATGTCTGGCCTAAAAAGAGCAGGAGCAGAGAGTTTAAGAGCAAGTATTGGGGTTTTTATAAGGTCTTTCTTTTTGAAAGGAAGAAAAAGAAAGAAACCTGCAACTCTTTCTTTAGAATCAGTTCCCTGTCACTGAGTCATGTCAGCTGTAACACTGTCATAGCTGTGTTTTCAAACTGTGCCAAATTACCAGCAAGTGTCTTTACTGCATTACGTGTCTAACACTGCTGATGAAGCAAACTTGGTGGGAGAACAAGTAGCACCTACTTAGAGCAGACAGTTTAAACAGAGTTCGAGTTTAGCAGGATAATTAACTGCAGTTTTGCTCAGAAAAAAGCCCACCAGAAGTGGGAGCTGAACATCAGAGTTGCAGCTTGACATGTTTTGTATTGTCAGATACAACGTTCTGCAGTTTACTGACCCCCTTACCTTGTTGCTGTGCACCCTTCAGTCATGATGTCTTCTCTCTCCTGCTTTTCCTCCATCTCCCTTGTACTGGTACATATCTGCTGGAGATGCTGCCCTTCCTGTTGTGCTGTGGACTGACCTGAAACAGGACTGTTTTATTCAGCCATGGGGGAGGAGATTGGGGTTTCTGGGGGTGCAGAAGAAGGAAACCTCAGTTTGCCATCTGACAAGAAGATGCTGGAGAGCACATAACCTTCCTTGTGGAGAGAGGGGAGCTTTAGGCAGTCTCAGTAGTCCACAGACATTGTCAAGTGTCCTGCAAGAGAAGATGCAACCCCCAAAGTTCAGAGAGGTAGTGAGTGAGGAATGTGATGACACAGTGGTCACAGCATGTATATTCTGTTCATTAAAGTGCAACACTACCTGAAAACAAGTCTTGTAGATCCAGTCAAGCACATTCTCGGAGCTGCTGAGCTGTGGCAGCTCTTGCCAGCAGAGCCACATGCTGGAGGAACTGCACTAGATCCTTCTGACCATGAAATTATCCAGAATCACAGAGAATCTCCAAAGATTTTCTGTTGAGAGCTCTGTTTTGGCTAGGTTTTGTCTTAGTTCCTAATGAGGATTTGATGACTGCTGTCCCAGAATAAATAAGCTTTTGGAGATGTTTTACTTTGTGATTTAAAAGTGAAGGTCCCATGTCACGTGTAGGAATGAGCAGATTCTTGAGCTGTCATAGAGAAATACTGAGCATTTATTTCTGCATGTGGACCTCAGCTTTGTTAGAGTAAAAGCATGAGTGTTGAGTGGATGGTAAAAGCAGTTGCTTTTAGTCCTAGCTTGTCTATGGCATTTTAAATTATTTTGAGGTAAATTACATGATAGATGCAAAAATTATAGGCCTTACAATAATCTGTAAAAAATTATATAATATAAAGGAGAAGGAAGGAGGACAAGGGACATAGAATGACTGGTTTTTTGAGTCTTCAGTGGCAAAAGCCTCAACATTTCAGATAAATCTCTTAATTTCCTTGATCAAATGTCTCTGGCCTCTCACTAATTATTTTTTCTAATTGTATTAGACAATTTCTATATATTAGCTGAAGAAAGTTTGTTGCATGCTGGTCAAACTATGTTGTGGCGCTCTCTCTTATTTTTATTTTTTTTTTAAAAAAAAGCACATTTACTTGTAATTCGAGTCAGCATCTTTTCCTCTTGGTATGTAGTGAGTACTAGGCAATATTGTACAATATGTGTATGAACTAGAATAGATAAGGTAGATTTAGTGGTTTGTAGCACTGGATCTTTGAATAACTATGACTTTAAAAGGACTGTGGGGAGCTCCAGGTACCTGCCAGACCTGGCAGCTGAGTAACAGGGCTTCTGTCTTCACTTGTGCTGAAACCTTGGTGTGGGTACTTAGTCTGGACATTATCTACCAGTAAAAGCTAAGTTAACCCTGGGTTTCCTGTGTCCAGTGAGATGAATGCAGCATTTCTGCAGTCTTTAATAGGGAGTAGGAGACTACACATGCCAAAAATATTCCCCCAGAAAACTTTGTTTAATGACTGTCTGTCAAAAAGCTCCGTTCCTGTTTCCCTGGCAGACACGACGTGTCTCTGTATCCTGCCCCTCCAAAAGCTCTGCAGGCTCAGTGATGATCAGTTTAGTTACCACAGGACTCCAGAACACTGAGGACTATCTGCCATCTGGTTTTAATCACGGTGAAAGGTCACTGTCAGGGTAAAATATAGAAGTTACAGTTCTGGTTGTGTTATTTTTGTTAACGTCTCCAGTTTGGAGGCAGTTTAACAGTCTGCTCTGTCCTGTTTTCTTCTGCATTTTTCACGTGGTTGGTTGTGTTCCAGTGGTTTACTCACCTCCAAGTCCTGTTTCTCCCCAGTAAGTGAGCTCTGCCATCCCTGGCTGCCACACACAGCACAGCCACGTGAACTGCCGAGTGCAGGAGACCTTCCTTCGTAAAGCAGACTCACAGGAGCCCTCCTGGCTGTGCTCACGGGGTACAGAGTGAGGCCAGGAGGGTTGCACTGTACCCCAAAGCCTAAATTCTTGCTTCACTCATACCCCTGATTCCTGCACAGACCATGGTGCATTGTAATCAAAAAAAGAACTCTTCTGGTTATCCGTCGATTTAAGACTCCCAGTATAGCATCCAAGACAAGTCTCAGGCTTGGAATAGCTTATTCTTATAAAGCCTAATCCTTTTTTTCCCCAAAAATTTGCCTGGCCAGTTTCTGTGTGAGGTGATGTGCTGTGACAGTTGGGATTACCAGTGTGGTTGTGTACAAAGCAGCCGTTTGCCAGAGTGATGAGCAACTGGAAACTCAACTTTGGTCCCCTTTGCAAGTCCTGGCTGAGCCTTTTCCTGTGCCTGAGTCTTGCTGTTAGTTCTAGTCAGAGACAGAGGAGAGAGGAAGAGCAGGAGACTTAAATAAAAGAAAAAAAAGGCATTATAGTATTTTTTGGTCTGTGAGTGTGATAAGGGATAGGGCTGAGGAGAGATAAATACCTGCCCAGCTCAGGGTGTGCATGAACTGCTATGCTGTAATGGTAATGGAAGGATTGCTGGCCAAAAAAACCATGGAGGCCCAATTCCTAAATGTTACCTGCATTGCTGTCCCCATGGAAAACAAAGAAATCTTGATGCTGAGAGCAGAATAATCTCTCCCCAGGGGGAATCCCCTGCACACAGGGAGAGCAGCCTCACATGTGGCTTTGTCCTCTTTGTGCTCTGAGCAAAACTTTGCAGCCGTGACCGTGGCTGGTCCTGGTTTGTTCAGGCAAAAAAAAAGGTATTTTCCCAGTCTCCTGGTGTTTTTTTTTCCCTTTGCCCCAACACAGCTGGGGTGGCACAGGGGCAGCACAAGGTCCTCAGCCTGCAGTTCAATCCATGGGTCCTCATCCTGCAGTCAGAGCCATGTGGGCAGTTGTGTCCACGGGCAGGGGAAGGGCCGGGTGACTTTATTGCTTAGTCCAGTGCACCCCCTCTTCTTGGCCATGGATTGTTTCAAAGGACATTGCAGAATTATTTGCTTTGAATGAAGAGATATATTTATTGTTCCTAGCTACCAGATCCTTTATCAATGTACTGTTCTAAATTTGCAGGTCTTCTGGAGTATGAATATCACAAGTTCCTGTAAAGGAGCTGTTTTTAAGATGTTGAGGCAGTTACAGAATCTCAACCTAAGCATGTTTAGTAATGTTTAGACAGCAAGACAACTTTTTTATGAAACTCATTTTAAGTTAGTTTATTACATGCTGTTGGTAATATTTTAAAACAGGAAGAATATTTTTCTTTAAAGACAAAATGATATGTATGTTTTTTAACAGGTAACATAATTTTAGTGTTTTCAAAAATGTTTGATGTTCCTGGTATGAAGTTTACTCATTCTTTTGATTTCTATGTTCCTTGTTATATTTTATCAACTTTTTTCCAAAAGAAAAGATGCATATGTAAATAAACACCAGAAAAGAGTCCTATAAGAAATTCTGTTCAAACTGGCCATAAAATTATTAGTAAGTATTTGTTATCATTCGTTAACTCTCAGCTACTTTGTTGAAAGAATCGATGTTGTATTTTCAAGATGAGAACTACTTAGCTAGTTTTGTCATAATCCTGTACTCTGTATAAAAATCTTTTTATAAAGAAAGTCTAATAGGCTACCAAGCAATAATATATTCCATTTGGTGTGCACAGATTGTGACTTGCAGGCTGTAGTACATATTGTTGATACAGTTTATAATTGTCTTCAATCTCAACGACATCACTTTGGGAAAAGCTCCATATTAACCTTGACTGTAAAAAACAAAGACTGGGCTGTTGCCTTGTGAGATATATTCATCCTATAGACTTCTCTGTGAGTGTCTGTGCCCATCGACATGAGATCTCTCTTAGGTGAGGAATGAAACAGCTGTAGGTGACTTCATACGACAGAGGTAAAAATTAGTTTCAGTATAAACTTCATGACTGTTGGAATCTCCTGGTTTTCCTTAGGCTATCTAGTATTTGTAACTCGACGAGAACGGCTCCCACTGCCACCGCAGCCCTGATAAAGCAAAAAAGCCTTTGCACTCTGGGGCCACATCAGCTCTGCCTGACAGCTGCCTGTTTTCCTCAAGATACCAGGGGCGAGCTGGAGGGAGGGTTTTTTCAGAGCAGCAGATTGGGCTGCTCTCCTTTAAAGGCTTTGTGGGTTATTTTGTCCATTTCATAGGTGGTATTTGTCCATTTTGTTAGAAAATTCCACCCAAGGCAGAGAGATTGCACCTTCGCAGAGGATCACGGGGGACTGAGGGGTGAAACAGGCACAGGCTGTTCTGTGCCATTCTCCAGAAGTTTGCTGGGCTTACCAGAAGATTTTTCCAAAGTGGCAGGATCAGGATATTGGATTTTTGAGTCAGCTCCATCATTGGTGCAGTGCACAGAATAAAACAGCCTCAGAACGGCGTCCCAGTTCATTGCCTGTGGATTCCTTGCAGCTTTTCCCATAGGACAGGTCTCCATGTTGTTCTCAAGACTGCCAGACTGCTGGCCGTGCAGGCAGCAAGTCCCAGTGGTGCTGGGAGCCTGGAGGAATGATGGAAAAATTCCTGGGTTTTGTGAAACACTTTGAGGAGAGAGAGAGGTGTAAATGCAGAGCACCGCCCGTAGAGGAGTCCAGGGCATATCGCAACCTGGAGGGAGCACCTAAAATGAAGCTGCAGCTGCCCAATCTGAGCCAAACATTTAGAAAAGGGGATGATCAGTGAGAGCCTTTCCATGTTTCCCCCAGTGCACACCAGCCAAGGTGTGTGTCTGAGAACATGTTGATTCCCCAGGGAGTTTGCAAGTGATTAGGTGTTCTCAAAATGTGGCTGAGTTTTCCACTCACACTGCCAAACTCCTCTGCTCAGTGGCCACATCCCAGTGACCAAACAGCTGCACATCCAGCCCCAGCCCCTGCTGCTCACCCACGACAGCAGCATCACAATCATTCCTGGGCAACCTCAAGCTCTTCTCAAAGTGCAGGCACCCTCTGCCCTCCCTTCCCTGTGGTAGCTGCTCTTACTCTTGTGGAGGAGAGGAACCAGGGAGAGTTTCTTGTAGCATCTGGTTCTTTGCACTTAAGAGGCTGTAAGAGAAGGACCCTGCACCAGCCCTGTCCAGAGCACCAGCAAACAGAGGCCACAACACAACAACTTTCCCTTTGTGACTTCCCAGTAGCTAAAACAGCCTCCAGAGCTGTGTTGTTCAGCCCCGCTCAGCCAGGTCAGCAGGCAGCCTTGGCATTTACACTGGGCACCTCAGGTGGGCTCGAGATCCCCGTGCTGGGCAGGGAAGGGCTGTGTCTGGCAGGGAGGCTGTGAGGGCACAGCCGTGAGCTCTGCTCCCTGAGCGGGATGGGGGCAGGAAGGAGGATCCTTCCGAGGGAAGGATCCAGACACACCTGCTGAAGCCATCCCACAGGCTTTCCAGGAGCTGGGCTTTGTAGTTGCTTGGGCACCACAGGTTTGGATAGCTGCTCCAGGTCCCACTAACAGCCAGCCTGGAGCCTGAAGTCCCGCAGCAGTTTTTTCTCTGTGGCTGTTGCTCCTTACCCTGTGCTGCACACTGGTCTCTGCTTTGGTGATTCCATCTCCTCGACCTGGAGCCACTTTTGGCTTCGGAGCAAGGGAAAACGAGGTTTGGAGAGCGAGTCCAAGGCACAATCCCACAGCCTCACCACGCTGGGCTTGCCTTTCTCCTGCTCCCTGCAGGCTGTTCCCTGCACCAGGGAACAGAAAAGGGCATCCCGGGATGCAGTGCCTCCCCCAAGACCCCCTCATGCAGCACTGCCATGGCCTGCCACCCACCAGGGATGCCCGTGTCCTGCCCACGTTTCGTGGCAGTCTCAGATTCAAACCACAGGGGGTCCTTCCTTTCCCATCCTTGGAAGGAGCCAGGGATGTTCTGCAGGGGCTCCACAGCGCTGGCAGGTGGGATGTGCCATCCTGACAGCCGGGAGAAGACACACTGGGATCTGCCTCTGTGCTGGCCGCGGAGAAGGGGAGCTCCCAGCCAGCTTTCCTCCAGGTTCCCCTTGCTTTCCCCAGCACCCTCTGCTCCCTTCATGGGTTCCCCTTTCCCTCTCTTTACGAGGCCTTATTCCAGCCCGAGGGGACTGAGGCTGCCCAGGGCATCTCTTCTCACTGACACGTCCGTCCCACGCTGCCCGCGGGAGCCCCGGGGCGGTGCAGCAGAGCCGGTCTCTGCTCGGGGATGGGGCCACCCCCAGCCCATCCACACCCTCACCTGCCCCCTCCAGCGTCCCAGTGCTCTGCCTTGTTCCCCCCCTGCCAGGGCCTGGCCAGTATAGGGAAATCTGCTTTCATGGGTTAACCCTTTTTACTTCATTAATGGCTTCACGAAACCCAACAGCTTTGCAGGGGCACTTCACTCCTCTGGCCTTCCCGTAGGAGTGGGGGCAGCTGATCTGCCTCTTTTTGGCCTCTGGTGACCCTCTCCAAAACTGTTTGGAGGTTTTTAACATCGTGTGGTGAGCTGAAATCTCCGTGGAGCCGGAGGGAGCACAGGCAATGGAGCTGGGCCTGCTTGCCCCAGGCCTGCGAGGTGCTGGGCTGCCTTGGGTGGAAGGTGGGGCACGTCCCAGGGGGACCCCGGCCACTCGTCCGTAGTCAGGAGAGGATTCTGCTATACTTTTTTCCTGTCTGTAGGTTTTATTCAGACAATATGTAATGATTGAGTGATTTACAATTCAGTGTTAAGCTAATGAAAACGTTGATAATGGTGATAATAAAACCTTTTTTTTTCCTATGGTGTGTTGGAGGTTTTTTTGTGGAGTGTCTCTGCCCTCTTTGTCAGCCCTGGGGTGGGAGGTGTTTGGGGGCTTCTGCTGCAGGGGTCTGTGGGAGGAGGTGGTGAGAAGAGGCAGCATTCCCTGGGGAGCCACCACAAGCCCTTTTCCCTTTTCCATCTGCTGCCCAGCTCTGATGGCAAAGGCACCACAGTACAGCCAAGCCTTGGGCTGACAGCCTTGGGAGGGTGGGGGAGATGGGAGATGGCAACAAAGGGGCTGAGCTGCTGGGATCAGCATGAAGTGACAGCACTGAGGAGCTCAAAAGCCAATGAAAGTCTCATTTTTAAGCCTGTTTTACACGCTCACAGCTTGCTTTCTGCCCCCACACCCCCTTTCTCTTTAAACCAAGACTCACCCAGCTAAGTCCAGATCTGGGGCCACTGATGCAAAGCAAGGCAGCTGCTGGGCCCCTGGGGGGAACTGCAGTCCCTGGGGTTTGGGGCTTGGACATATCCATCTGCTCCTCCTCGTGACAAATAACCAACCACCACCAGCTGGATTCATCTTTTATTGAGCTGCCACCCAGAAGAAAAGGGGAGAGAGAAAAGCCTGCCCCGAGACCTTTCCAATGCTGGCACTCTGCATGCCTTCACATCAAGAGAAGTGGATTTTCCTTCAGGAAAACCCCTTGAGGGTATTTTAGACATTGAAAATGTCCCTTTATTGGGGAAAAAGTGAAACAGGGTCAGAGCCTCGTCCTGCTTTCCTGCAGACGAGACAGGATGGACAAAGGCCACCAGCTGGAAAGAGCCTCCCGAGTGTGGGAGGCACGTGGGGATGGGATCAGCTCCCTCAGATAATCCCAGCAGCAACAAACAGACCCACGGGCTTGTGGGGACTGTGAGGAGGTGAGAAGCTGGCACACCTGCTGGGCTTCCAGCTGGAGGAAAGGCAGGGAAGGGAGGGGTGATTTTAGCTTAAAAAAAAAAAAGTCTCATCAAGGCCAAGCCCTTTGCAGGTGACTTTGTGTGGTTCAGGAAGGCTCTCCCTGGGGCTGCCCTTAGCACAGTGTGGGCTCTGCAAAGGAGGAGGGCTGGGCTGGGCTAGGCTGGACTGGACTGGAGTGCAGGAGTTCAGGACCTACCAGTGGCAGAAAGGTGTAAGAGGTACGGAGTGCTGGTGTGCAAGTGGGTGAGTGCATGGGCCTCCAGAAGCACTGAGCCAGCCACAACCCTGAGCTCAGGCCTAGAGGACCGGGAGATGCAGCTCCATGAAGCCATCCCCATGTGCTGAGCTGCAGGACCACAGCCCGTTCCCTCCTGCCCACCCACCAGCTGCAAACCTACTGCATGGCACTGACTTACCTGCACCCACCGTCAGGGGACAACTTCAAGGTCCCCAACCCTGCAGGGCTCACGTGGGACCTGCTTTTGGTGCTCTCAGCAAGTGCAACCCATCCCCTGGAGCAGGAGCCATGTGCTGGCAGCAGCCACAGCCAAGGTTTGGAGCAATGCACCTTTGGGGAGCAGGGAGGTGGGAAAGCAAACCTGCAGCTCTCCGGGCTTCACACCACGGGGGCTCTTGCCAGACCCAAATGCCTGAACCTTTTAGGGAGGAAAAAGCAAAGGAAAACTAACAAAGTCATTCAGTGCCTGCACAAGAGGAGTACTTATTTCTCAACAGGGTTCAAAGGCTCCTGCTGGACCCTGCGTGGGGCTGGCTGCCAGCTGAAAGGGGAGGGGACCAGAAGAAATGAGAGAGTAAGAAGAACCTGGCATCTCTGTTCTTAATTTATCGCCGTGGTAGGACTGGAGCGCCGAGTGCAGCTCGGCACGCGCTCCTAGATGGATTTCCTCCGCAGCCGGGGGTGCTGCCGGCAGCGAGGGCTGCTGGATGACAAAGTGCTCCCCGGGGAGGAGCCGGTCTGACCCCGCGTGCTCAGGGACACCTCGTCGATTTTGTAGGAAATGGAGTTGTAGTACACAGGGTTGGTGTGGCAGCTCAGGGTCTCGGGGTGGGAGGGCACGGGGCTGCCGCACACCGGGGCTCTGTAGCACAGGCACGTGCAGAACGAGGGCACCGCGCCCGCCGAGTTGGCCGACTGGCGCCGCTGCCTCTCCGCGTCCTCCTGGGCCAGCGGGATCAGGTTCATCTGGCTCGTCCTGTCCTCCACAGGGAGAAAAATGGCATTGCTGCTCCGGCTGTCCTCTTTGGGCCTGAGGTGGATGTTGTTCCGGGCTCTCCTCAGCGACGCTCGCTCTTCGGCGTCCCGGCGCTCGTCCTCCGAGTTCATCGTCAGGAACCGCAGCACCACCAGGTTGAGGAAGGCGCCGATGACCGTCAGGCCCACCAGGATGTACATGAAGCTGAAAGCCACGTACGGGGGCTTCTTCTGCAGAGCCTCGTTCTTCTGCAGAGCCACAAAGTCTCCAAAGCCAATAGTGGTCAAGGTGATGAAGCAATAGTAATAGGCGTGAAAGAAAGTCCAGCCCTCGAAGTAGGAGAAGGCTGCGGCGCCGATGCACAGGGTGCCCATGCACGACAGGAAGCCCACGAGGACCATGTTCTCCATGGAGACATGGGTTGTCCTCATGCCCAGACACTTCTTGATCTTCTTGAGCAGCAGCCGCACAACGGTGTTCATGCGCTCCCCCAGGCTCTGGAACATGACCAGCGTCAGGGGGATGCCCAGGATGGCGTAGAACATGCAGAACACTTTGCCGGCGTCCGTGCCCGGGGCAGCGTGTCCATAGCCTGCGAAGGAGAGAGGAAAAAGTGGTGTCAAGCCCTCACTGGGGTTTCCAGCAAGGCTGCCCTGGGACCAAGAGGAGCAGTAGGAGAGCGGGGGGGAATGGGAAATGACTCAGTAACAGATCTGCAGGCAGTGCTGAGGGGGCCACATGATGCCACATCCTTTGGGATGACAGCACATCGCAGTATCAGGTAGGTGGAACCTCATTTGGCCTCCAAAGAGAGAAGGTACCCTCCTGATAGGCCCTGAGCTTGTCACAGAGGCCAGGAGGAGCCCTAGAGCTGGACTGGGGTCTAGAGCTGGACAAGCCTCCTGCAGCTCACAAACAATTCAGAGGCTGTCCCAGGCAGTGCCAGGTGTGCAGGGTAACCTTAGGGAGGATGGGGGCTCTGCAGGATGCTGAGACAACAGTGCCAGGTCACCCTGTGGGAGGGAACACACCCAGCCAGGACTGTCCACAACTGCCCTGCAGGAGCATCAACACCTCCACCTGCTCCTGCTCCCCCTGAACACTCCAGCGTCAGGGAACCTTTGACTCCCAGCTATATGAGCACCTGCTGTGTGACCTTGTTGGACAGGAGTTACAGAGCCAGTCCCTGCAGAAGCATCTAAGTCTGATAATAAGTCTGATAATAAGTGTGAGTACTTCTGCAGAGCCACTCCGGATTTACTCCAGTGTCACTGCGACTCACACCTAAATCACGGCCGGACTGCTGGGGAGGACGGTTTGTGCTGTTTTAGATGCAGGGAAGTGAGTATTTATGCCACTGCAGCCCTGTCAGCCCTTGTCCCGGGGACAAGGAGCTCAAGGAGGACAAGGTTTGCCTTGAATGCCTTCTGAGATTTAATTTCCCCACCTTGGTCCAAGTTTCAGGGCTGTGCCTCAAGGACACACACGATTGCACTGTGAGGCATGATGAGGTATTCGCTGCAATCTTCTGGATTTCAGTGATTCTGTGCCCACCTCAATTACAGCAGCTTCACAGAATCGGTGGCCCTCAGCAGATGAGGAACGAACTCGCTGCCAGGGAGTCACGTGGTGTGGGGAGTAGCAGCATCCAAAGGCATCCAAAGGCATCCCAGCCTTTCTTTTGAGTTTCTTTAACAAGAAACTACCAGGGCCAGGAACTTCCCTTCTGAGGGTGCCTGCAGAACAGCATTGGCTCCTTCCTCCGCTGCTGCCAGGGCCTTTCACAAACAGCTACTTATATTTTCCCTTTCTGCAGGAATTTGTGTGACTTTTGCACGGAGAGGAAACCCTCTTGTTTATTTCTCAGTCTTACTCTAAGCTGTGACTTGGCTTCACCTCTGTCCTTGCTGCCAGTGGGTTTCCAGGACTCTTGGGGAAGCTGACAGCATCCAGTGATGGGATGAGCAGAGGAGGATAACCATGTTATCCCGGGCTCTGGAACACACCTCCTGCTCCAGGAAACTCCTGCTTGGGACAGGGCTGAGGGGCTGAGGACAGCATCCTCCACCATGCTGCGCTCTGAGCTGTGAGCAGGCAGGAACAGACCAGCTTCTAATTGCTCTGTCTGTTCACAAACCCACGCAATCAAAAATTATGAACTTAATGCCTGCATGCCACATTTCACAAAACACAGAGCAGACAGGAGACTGCAGTGGCAAAAAACCCCTGTCAGATCCAAGCTTAATAACCAAGTGCAATTACCAGGTCCCAGGCTACCAGATAATACAATGACAGCAATGAGGAGGTAAATATAATGATCCAGAAGCGCAGTAAGTGGAAAAACAGTTGTTATACCCTGAGAGGCTGTTGAAAGAGCGTTTGACTGATGCTTTCAAAATGACAAAGGGAATTATAAAGAGTAAACACAGCTACGTTAACGTTAAAAGTGAGGTTTGGAGCACAGCCCAATATAAAGAAGTCTGACATGCCAGTGTTTTAGAAATACGGCACCTGGGCTGCAATTATTTGTCGCACGGGGCGTGTGATAAGCGTGGCCATTGTTTGTCACAGCCGACAGGAAAATCATGTAAATGAAGCGATAACCTGTCAGGCAGTGATGGAGATTTTTGCTGCAGCCGTTCACCCTTCCCTCCTGCTGGGGCCTCGCCTGAACTGTGCCCTGAGCCCGCTGCTGTTTGCTGGCCGTGTGTGTTCCCAGCTGCACACACCCCATCCCATGGGAACACGTGGAGACCCCAGGCAGGGTACCTGTCCCTCTGCCAGCTCCTGTCCTCTGCTAACATGGTGCAGTTAATCCCACCAGCCCTTGTCCTGGGGGATGATGCTTTCAGCTACCAGAGGTATTTCAACCATCCCAAGCCCTTTGGTAAGGCTGAGTCCTGTCCTGCAGATGAGGAGGTGGCTGCTGGCTGTGGCAGGGCAGGATTTGGCCTCAGAATTCCTGCCTCCAAAACTCATCTGCTGACTGAAATCCCAGCACAAGCAGTGACATGAGCACAGGATCCCGGCCTGTCTACCCCACGGGATGCTCAGGGTGCATGGATTAATCAAAATGGATTAATTAAACAGTGCTAAACTCCCATGTGGCTAATCTCACCTAGAATAAAGGGAACCCTCAAACAATTTAGTTTCATTCTCTTGCAAAATTGAAGGCACTGGGCTCTAGTGTGGGTGAGTGTGTCTGCGTGGGAGTTCAGTGTGATTCAATCATTCCCCTCCAAGCTGACACCCATCTCTCTGCAGGTTCCCGTGCAGGCAGAGCGAGGGGCAGTGGCTGGTGGCTCTCTTGGCTCCCTGAAGCAGATCTCACCCAGCCAAACCTCTGGAGTTTTGAGCTGGCAAAGAAACCAACGGTTCTTGCCCAGCTCTTTGCCCGGCCCACTGGCTACAGCCCTGAGCAGGGGGCAGACGTGGCCACCACCTCTGCCCTCCCACACCGCTGCCAACTTCGGCAGCTGCCTGACCTGAAGGTTCCTGCAGAAGCTCCACGAGCTGCTGCCTCCCTGGGACAGCATCGTGTCTCGTGGCCCCAACCACAGCAGCATCCCTGGCACCCCCAGAACTGGGTGGCCCCATCCTGCCCACGCCTTGCCTTCCCCAGCGCTGGGCACTGGGGGTCTCACAGGGTCAGCTCGGGGTGGCCTAAAGAGATGCCTAAAGAGGTGCGAGCCTTGCGAGGACGAGACCTGTCTCTGCCGTGTGGGCATCCCCCAGGCTGTCCTGGAGCTCCCGGGGGTACCGGAGGTGCGGGGATGGAGGACGATGGGGTGCAGGGAGGTGGCGATGGAGGGATATGGGATGCAGGGGCGTGGGGAGAGACGAAGATAGGAGACAGGGATGGAGGGACACGGGGTGTCGGAAGGTGGGATGGAAGGACACGGCATGCAGGGGGTGGGAGATGGAGGGATGCCGCGGGCACCGGCCGGGCTGCCCGCACTCACCGATGGTGGTGATGACCGTGATGGCGAAGTAGAAGGAGCCGGCGAACTTCCACTGGCGGCCGGCGCGGTGCGGCTCGGCCTGCAGCACCAGCCGCTCCAGCTCCCGGTAGTCGTCGGCGGAGAAGCGGTACTTCCTCCGCAGCTCCCCGCGCTTCTGCTCCAGCAGCCGCTTGCGGCCGCTCTCCGCCTCCGACTCCAGCGCATCGAAGACGGCGGCGCCCACCAGCAGGTAGGAGAAGATGCAGAGGATGAGCGCGGCCGTGCGCAGGTTCTGCCGCTTCATGGCGAGGGGCGGCCGCGGCGCTCAGCCCGGGCTCCGCATGGCCCCGCCGCCGCCCCCCGCCCGCCCCCCGCGCACCCCCCGCGCACCGAGCACCGCGCACCGCTCCGGAGTGCCCCGGCACCGCCTCCTGCGTGCTCCCAGCACCGGCTCCGTAGGGAGCAGCTGCTCCAGCCAGCGGCTCGCACTCGCACCAAGGCTGGCTCCCCCGTGTCCCAAGCCCCCTGGGCAGAGCTGGCAGCCCCCGGCGAGGGGGAGCCCTGGCGAGGCCGTGGTCCGTCCCGTGCCGGTGCCGCTGGTGACAGCCCTGTTCCCCCCAGAGCTGCCCCCGGCTGCGTGCGCCCAGGCTGGAGGAGGTTCTATGCCAGCACCCTCGCTCCTGCTGCTCTGCCCAGCTGCGGGCAGGGAGTGCTGCTTCACACCCAGGGCACTGTGAAACAGTTACCTCTGTTTGCTGTGTAACCAGCGTTATCTATCTGTGTCATCCCTATTGTCTGTTTGTGTTGCCTGTGTTACCCATGTTATCTGTGTCACCCTATTATCTATCTGTGTTATCAGTGTTGTCTATCTGTATTGTCTGTGTTATCTGAGTGATCTATTTTTTGTTATCTGTCTGCATTATCTGCCTCATCTCTGCTTTTCTCAGCTGGTCACCAGAACAGTCTGGCTTCTTGTGTCTTAAGAGGGCAGAAAGGAACAAAATAACCAGGTTCAGGGTTTCTGCTGCTTTCTTTGGCACGTTGATGAGAAGCTGCAGGCACAGGGGATGTGGGGCCTGACAGCCCTGTGCTGGTGAGGAGGGCAGTGAGCGCAGCCTCCTCACACTGCTGGGCTGTGGGCAGCCCAGGTCAGCTCCGAGGAGTGGGGAAATCAGCTGGGGTAGGAGGCACAGCCCACGAAGTGAAGACCCTGCTTCTCATTCCTGGTTTCCATAGCTTTTATGTAACTCTTATACTTCACTTTTAAAAATAGAAAGATACTTCTCGGTTGTGTGTTGCAGGAGATAGTATCTTGTTCAAGAAATAAACTCTCTTTCTTTTGGCTGGGAATAAAACAAGTAAAAAACACAGTGAGGCTTACATCCCTCTTCGTCCATCTTGCTTCTCTCTCTGGAGAGGACAAAATGCTTTGGGCTTTAATTGCAGCAACGGAGGTTTGCATTGCACATAAAAACTTTTTAACCATGAGAACAGTGAAACACTGGAACAGACTGCTGGGGGAGATTGTGGCACCCCGTCACTGGAGGAGTTTAAAAATAAGATAAGCAGATATCTGGGTGCCTGCTGAAAATGCTCTGGGTACAGCAGATGCTCTCTTGAAGCAGGGGGTGACTCAATGCCCTCCTAGAGCCCCTTCCAGCCCTGTCCTCAGCATTTCCATGGCCAGCACGAGGGACACAGTGGCCTTTCCTACTGTAATTGTGAACTCTTTTTCACCCTGGCCACTTGCCACTTCCCTCCTCCTTGCTGAGCCTCCGTGCCAGCACCATTAGAGAAAACAACTTTCACTGTTGTTAGTGGAGAAAAAATAGACTCCACCATCCATCCATCCAGCAGCAGCACAAGCCATCGCTTTGCTGCTCGACATCGCAGCCTCCTAAATCATGTAGCACAGCCTCTGCTGGAGGAGTGGGCCTGGTCTGTGTTCCCTGTGGGGTGTTTGCAGCCCTGCTAACGGGGCCTGGGATGCTGTCAGACCTCCCGACCCAGAGACCTGTGGGGGCCGCCTGCTTGAGCAGATGCACTTCACCCGCTGCTGGTAATTTTTTCCACTGGTCAGCAATGACATCCCACCTTGGAGATGGGACCCAGGGCTGCTAACTGAGTTCCTGTTGGTTCCACTACAGAGGAAGGAATTTTTAAGGTAATGGCATCACTGGGAGGTGCTCTCTACCCGTGAGTCACAATAGGCACAAGGCACTTGCCTGGTTTCCTTTAGCAGCAGCATCAATCTCAGCTGCTCGTGGACTAACTAATCCTGCACAGTTTGTTTCCAATCCGTGCCTGTGATGAGAGCCAGCAGTGCTTGGGCAGTGATGGTACAGCACAGCCTTCCCAAGGTGGTACCTACACAGGGAGTGGGTCTGTGGGTGGGATATCACCCTCCCTGTGGAGCAGGGGGGCCATCTCTGCCATGCGGCATTAACAGCTCTCAGAACTTCCTCAGGGTTGTTTCTGCCAGCCCTGTTCTCTTTGGGACATGTGGAGGGTTGACCTTAGCTTGTCCTGAGCCCAGAAGAAATCCCCACCTTGCAGTGTCTCGTGGCTCAGGTCTTCCCTCAGCCTGGCCTTTCCCTGCTGCACTGGGAGTTACAGAGATTGGGACGTCACTGATTTCTCCTCTCAGGCTTTGCTTTGACCTCGTGCAGGTCACAGGCCCCTCTGGAATAAATGCTGCTCAGCAGGAACAAGGGTGCCAGGATCCATCTCCTAATGAGAAATCTCCCAGTAATAAAGCAGGACTGTGCTCGGGGTGGCACTGGAGGCTCCATAATTCAGGCTGGATTCAGCCTGCTCTGCCTCTTGCCACTCACACGCTGCTTTCTCCTGCCTGCAGCGAGCACGGGGCTTGAGAGACACCAAACTGTGCCAGATGGCTGTTGTGCAGGGCCATCCTGCCCTGTCCCTCCTGAGGCACAGGAAAGTTTCTCACTTCCCCACTGCCAAACCCTCCAGTTCACCCTTTTTGTCTTTCCCCCGACTTCGCTGCGCTCGAGGAAGGTCAAGCCGGAGCCACAGGCTCAGGGCAGGCAAGACAATGTACTTCATCATTGATTTTCAGTGAGAAGTTGCATTATGAGATTAAATATCTCATTTTTATTGCGTGGGGAGGCAGAGAGAAAGCAGGAGCTCTGAAAGTAAAACCGAAGTTGAAGCGCTGTGTTTCTGTTGTGAGGTGCTTGTGACTGGCAGTAAAGGTGTCTTTCTTTCAGTCCTCTGGAGGTGAACTTTGACAAGCTGCTTCCTCTGAGGTTGGTAAGCAAAGTCAAACCTCATCTGTGTTTAAACCAGTGCCTAATTAACGTGTCTAATTGGCCCACATCTACTAATTCCAGGCTGGCAGGGAGTTTATTAAAAAGCTTTTCTAGTTCTAATGGATTGAAATAAGCAAAGCTGCTTAACAGTCTCAGATGAAAGGCACTAAACAGGGACCAGCCATGTGGGTCTGTCTGAGTCAGTCCCACATCCCATCAGCCCTCCTGGGTTTTGGCCACAAGGTGCCCCAGCTCTCTGGGGCTTGGGGACCATCCTGGTGTTCTCTGCTTCTTTTGGTTATTTTTGAACACCAAATTGTTGGTTTTGCTTGCCTTAGTAAAAGCATCAGCTATTCTGGGTTTAATGCCATTTAATACCGAGATTATAGATAGCCTGGTGATGCCACAGGGTATTTTTAAAGCAATGCATTACTTAATTTCTAAAAAGTATTAGCTATCAATGTGTGAATGACAACCAGCTGCAGCTGCCCAGATGATGTGGTTAAACCACAACAGGCTGCAGGCACTGCCTACCCTAAATGAGTCCTGCAAAGGGCTGCACAGCCCCATCCTCTCCACCCTGCTCCCCCAGCAGCCTGATCTGCCAGTGGTTGTACACAAAGCAGACTTGGGCTGGAAATGCTGACAGTGCTCTTGACAGTTTATGGTCACAGACTCTATTTTCAGCCTAATAAGTTTTTTATGTGCTTGGAAAACTGTCAGTTGAACATCAGCCAGGTAAAAAGTACCTGCCATAAAGTGCCTGGACCACAACCAAACAGGAAAGGTGCTGCTCTGCTTTGGCAAGTTCTTGATCTCAGACAATTTAGTTGGTTCATTTATTTGTTTTGAGGATCTTGGCTTTAATTATAAAATAATAGGATAAAAGAATAATGCCCACACTTAAAACTTTGTGGAAATATTTGCTGAGAGCCTGTTAAATCAGAGCTAGCAGCAAGTTTGGATTGGGGTTTGGAGGTGGGAGGCTCTGTGGTGCTGGGGTGGGCTGGTCCCTGCCAGGAGACCCTGGATCCCAGTGATGAAGGAGAGAGGCTTTGGGAGCTTGTCTGGAGGAGGGTCCTGCTTCTGGGGAAGGTGAATGTGGGGATTACCTGCCACCCACTGCAGGCTCTCCACAGAAACATGGGCACTCCAACTCAGGAAAAATGCATTTATTAGTAAAACTCAAGATATCCTTCCCTGTTCCCCCTGTCAAGCTCAGGGAACCAGTGTGGAGAGGTTGACTGAGCTTCCCAGCCAGGCACCAACTTATTTCAGTGCAGGGCTTGATTCCTCCAAGATGCATTTTTCTTCCCCTGCTAGTGATGCTCCATGGCTGGTCCCTGACTCACTGGTCAGCACTGGCTTTGGGGCCACAAGCGATTTCCCAGCTGACAGAGCTGGAAATGCCCTGTGAAATGTTCCCAGCTGCCCATGCCTGAGAGCACAGCAGGTTCCCAGTGGGGAATGAACAGAATGAAACGAAAATATTTGTTTTCTCCTGTAGTGTAAGCTCTGTGTTGGGGACTTATTTCTTCCTCCACCTTAAAACTACAGATTTTACTAAGTCCTGTTTATCTGCAGAGGGTTTCCAGTTGCTTCTCTCCAGGCTTTTCTCTGGATTGACTTAACTGGGGAGATGAGAAACATCCTCTCTGAACTAAAAATGCAAAAATGTCCCTGTGTATGCCTGGCCCAGCTGCTTGTCCCCTGCTCCAGCCCTGGCCCTTTCTTCCCAGCCAGCTCAGGGGCTGTGTGGTGTCCCTGGGGCACAGCAAACAGCAGCACAGGAATCACAGCTGTTCCAGGCATCAGGAGGCAGATCTGCCATGAATCAGTTAGAGGGAATCTAATTAGCAGTAGGCTTTTCTGGAGGCAGGCAAACCACCTGAGCTAAATGGAACAATAAATCAGAGACTTCTCTGGGTTCTGAAATATTTAGCTGACTTTTAGGTCCTTTGTTTGAGAGTCTCTTGGGGTGGGAGCTGAGGTGCTGAGGTGATGCTCATCTGGGTACCCCCCAAGGCACCTCCACACAGGGCCAGGCACAGACTCAGGGCATGAGTCTGGGTGTTCAGACCTGGGAACTGCATGCCAACAGTCCCCTTTATGGAGGCAGATGAGAGCTGAGAGCTTCCCCCAGCCTGGGATTTGGGAGTGCTGATGTGACTGCAGTCCAGCACTCATCCTATGCAGTGGCTTTGGGAAACGATGTGTCCCAAACTCCCAGGCTGAGTCTGCTGGTTTATCCATGAGACACCCTCTGCTCCTCACCCATGCAGCACTGGAAAGGAAAATAAACCCTCCTCCTGCCTTCTGTGCTGCTGGGTTTACTCCCACTGGGGCTGACCAGAGCTGCTGGCAGTAAATATTGGGATGAGGAGTTATGAAACTGCCCTGGGGAAGCTGCAGCATCTTGTGATGGGTATTGAGGACCTGTGGGGTTCTTGGGCAGCCCCAGGCTCCTGGATGAGCAGCATCCCACAGGAGCTCTGCATTCCCATCTCCCCTGGACTCTCAGCATGGCACTGTGTGGCCTTCCCACCACTGCACACTTTTAAAGGGATATTTTTGCCTCCAAAACCAAGTAACACTTAATTCAGTGAGAGTGTCTGGCTCTTGGCATCACCACCAGTGAACCTATCCCTGAGCTCTCCTCTATGCCAGCACCTTCCCAGTGCCAGGACACTTTCTCACTGCTGTGCCTGGACTGGAGACACGGTGGTGCTGCAGCACGGCTGTGCTGGCAAGAGCATACTGGGAGCTGTGGTGTGTGGTCATCCCCAACCCTGCTGAGCAGCACCTCCTCATCAGAGCAAAGGCAGCCAGGACAGAGTTAATCTGTCTCCTGTCCTTGGATGTCCCCTGCACAGCATGGCAGCAGCCTCTCTGAGGAGAAGCTGTGGTGCCCCTGAGAAGCCTGGGAGCTCTCTGATGCTCCTTGGGGTAAACTTTTTGCCCATGAGCCCAAACGAGCAGAAGAATTTCACGCTGGCTGCGCTGTGCCTTGGCACGAAGGGCTCCTCAGGGAGCCACATCGGACCCGAGTGTCTCCTGCTCATGGCAGAGCGGAGGTGCTGGGTGGAATTAAAGGACAGTCTCCTCCCAGGCAGCTCCGGGGGCTTCTCACTGCCCCTCTCCTGTGCTGCCACCTGCCCAGCACTGATGGCAAGGGGCAGGGGGGGCTTGCTGCTGAGGGGCATTTAAAGGGATGGTGTGAAAACCGGCACAACGCCTTTAGGGCCGGGCCCAGCAAGTCCTCCAGGACACAGCCCTGCCCGGGGTGCGGCCGCAGTCTCCGTGCAGAGCACACACACCAAAGCGCGTTCCGGGCGCTGCCGGCAGCCGGCAGTGCATCGCCCGGCCCGCCCGCTCCCCGGGTCCCACGCTGCACGGCACCACCTATTTATAACTGCGTGCACTGCAGGAGTAGTATTAGGCTGATGGCTTCACGCAGTCACGCTAAGTGCTGCTCTATTTCTGTGATTTGCTCTTCTTCACAAGCTGTTGGTCTCCCGGATGCCAAAACACTCCGCATAGCGCAAAGACTCTCATTTCTCATTTTTATTAAAATCTGCACCACCAGCACCCAGTCCTGGTATATTTACCAGTTTTTCCAGGCCACCTTGAGTAATCGCATCTACTATTCCTTCCCAGTCTGATCGATATCCTTGGTAAATAACATAACCTGACAGGTCTGTTATCGCTGCAGCCAAAGGTACTTTAGCAATGAAATTGTTTTGCTGAAGAAATAAATACTTCTCACTGAATCTGAGGATGCTGTGACCTTTCATTAGTGACCTGAGTGACTCATCCCTTTTTGTGTGCACACTGCAGCCTCCCACCACGCCATAAGAGGTGTTCCATGGAGTCCCACTGCCGGCTGCCTGGAGTAACGGGGAGCTGAATCCTGTGGGAGCCTCCTGCTCCCGCTGCTTCTCCTCCAGCTCCACACGAGGTCTTCACACCTCTCCTGGGCCTGGGGGCTCTCCCGTTATGGCAATGCCCTGTTTGCCCAACAGGGACGCTGTGCACCATCTCAGTTCCACAGCAAAGTCCCCGGCACCCCCAGCCCTTGTCAGCAGCAGCTCCTGCTCTCTCTGGCTCTGGAAGTCTCTGGCACAAAGGTATAAGCTCCTGTTCTCAGCACAGTCCTCTCTAGAGGATGGAGAAGAAGAAGAGATTGGGAGAAGATGATCTTATTTGCAAATTCAAGCTTTGTCATTGGGTTTCCTCTGGATGAGGTGGGAGCTGGATGTTTCAGGGCTCTGCTGGACCTCTGACTGGTGCTGAGCAGACTCTGGGCACCGACCTCAGTGCAGGCCTGTCCCAGATCGCTCTGCTGGCTGCCTGCACTCTCCCAGCAGCTCCCTGTCTGCACAGCACTGGGAAGCTCATCATCTCTCCCTGAACAGGCAGGTCCTTGCTCCAGCCCACAGGCCTCCTGATTCCCTAATTCCATACAGCTTTAAAAGAAGCTAGAAGACTCGCAGCTGAAAGCAGGAGGTGTTTATTTGCACTTTAGACATATTAACTGCACTGAAATCCAGCCGTGCTCCCTCCACGCCGCAGCGAAGGTGGGGCTGTGCGAGGAACCGACAGAGAGAAATGTCAGGCAAAGGGCAAACCGGGTGTCAGTGGGGACTGCTCACTGCTCCCAGGAAGGGGCCACCGTCTGCGGCTCAGCACTTATGCAAAATGAGCCGATTTTAACCCACGATCCACTTCCTTCAGCCGAGCTGCAAGAGCTGTTGTCGCAAATCACATTTTTTCTCTGAGGGAACCGAAACGTTTGAGCTCTTGGTGGTGCGTAAACACCGGGAGTGAAAAACACTCCCCGCCCCGAGGCAGAGATCCCCCAGCCCCAGCTGGTGACAGCCCGGCCACCCTCCCCACCCGATCCCGCAGCGCTGCTTCTCTGTTTTTGCACATCTCATCTTTAGAAGTCACATCCAGTCCCCACGCAAGGCTGGGCACCAGATGCAAGCACCCACCTGAGGATCTGCAAACTCTCCTGGGATCTGCCTGCTCTAAGCAGCGGTTCAAGCTATCGCAGTCATTTGCCTTCCAAAATAAAACCCCAACCAAGAGCCTCCAAAAACTTTAAAATGCCTGTTTGTTGGTGTCTGCTATATGCTCTTCCAAAAGAGAGTGAGCAATGCTAAAAATCTTTTTACTTCTGCAAAGTAAGTGGGCAGCAGAGGATCCCACAGATCCTGAAACAGCTCAGTCGCCCAGGAACAACTAGCCCAGGAACTGGCACAGATTAGTCATGTATTTAAAACCTGATTTTTTAATGAATATTTCCATTTCTAAAGCACCTTGCAAAAAACCCACCCTCAGCTGTCCTGTGATGCAGGTAGTGTCCTCTTCTTAGGTGAAAGAGTGAATCCTTTCTCAAATGTATGTCCAGTGGGGGAGAGAGGATGCAGCAGGGGGGAAAGGCATCATTCCCCCCCCACCCCTCACTCATTGAGGAGCTTGATGAGTGTCCAGGAAGGAGGGGGATGTTAACCAGCTCAGACTGCTGCATTGGAGGCTGGAGAGAAATATTTCCGGACTGGAGAAAATGTGATGCTCATCTCTTTCCATCTCCAGCTGTACTGTAGGCAAAATGGTCCGGTTGAGTAGCTTTGCTCTAAAAACCTGGTCCCAGTTTGCTCTCCAATGCTGACAGTCACTATCCCTTGTGAGAGATGGGAGCCCACGATGCTGCAGTCACTGTCTCTGCAAAAGAGGTGTCAGTGCAGGGGCTGCTCCCAGGAAGGGG
>JAWWLV010000057.1:5602079-5629337 GCA_035041135.1 Platyrinchus mystaceus
GTCCAGTGGGGGAGAGAGGATGCAGCAGGGGGGAAAGGCATCATTCCCCCCCCACCCCTCACTCATTGAGGAGCTTGCTGAGTGTCCAGGAAGGAGGGGGATGTTAACCAGCTCAGACTGCTGCACTGGAGGCTGGAGAGAAATATTTCCAGACTGGAGAAAATGTGATGCTCATCTCTTTCCATCTCCAGCTGTACTGTAGGCAAAATGGTCGGGTTGAGTAGCTTTGCTCTTAAAACCTGGTCCTAGTTTGCTCTCCAATGCTGACAGTCACTATCCCTTGTGTGAGATGGGAGCCCACGATGCTGCAGTCACTGTCTCTGCAAAAGAGGTGTCAGTGCAGGGGCTGCTCCCAGGAAGGGGCCAAGCACAAGCTGAAGTGGTGCATCCTTTGTGTGTGCGTGGAGATGGCATTGGGTACCTCAGAGCGCATCAGAAGCCTCCTCCTTACAAAGAATTGTGTCCCTCTTCGTCTGCTCTGCCTGGCAAGAGGTATTCCTGGTGAAGGTGGTTCCCAGCTGCTGCCTGGCTCTTTGTCGGATGCTCCTCATTCGTGACATGCAGTCTTTGCCCGTGACCACGTAGAGCAGGGGGTTGAGGGCACTGTTGAGGCTGGCCAGGCCTCGGGTTACCTGATAGGAAACGTAGATGTTCTTTGAAGCCTGTGTGCAGAACCCTTGCAGCTGCCAGACACGAGACAACAAATTGAGGTTTCTGAAGATGTGGTAGGGGAGGAAGCAGATGGAGAAGAGAACCATCACGAGAATCACCAGTCTGATGCTTCTTCTCCTGAGCTCGAGGTCCATGGTGTCGTTCCTGCAGAGCACAAGCACCACGTGGCAGTAGCACCCGATGATGATGAGGAACGGGACGATGAAGCCGGTCACGGTGACGGCCAAGGTGTACGGCAAGTAACCGTCCAGGCTGCTGTGCCCTGTCGTGTCGTGGCACCGCGTGCCCGTGCCGCCTGTCTTGCTGAAGGCCAGGTCAGGAGCCACCTGGGCAATGACCCACGCCCAGACCGCCACGCTGAGCCACAGCGAAGAGGTGGCCCCCTGGCACCTGCCCCGTGCCTTCAGCGGGTGCACGATGCCCAGGTAGCGGTGGATGCTGATGCAGGTGAGGAAGCCGATGCTGGCGTAGAGGTTGAGGTGGAAGAGGCTGCGGGTGGTCTGGCACCAGCCCTGCCCGAAGAGCCACACTCTGCCTCGCAGGTAGTAGCTGACGAGGAAGGGCAGGGTGCTGACGTAGAGCAGGTCTGCCAGCCCCAGGTTGCCCACCAGCAGGCTGAGGGGCTGGCGGGCGCCCCGCCGGCGCCCCGTGCAGAAGTGCCACAGCCCCATCCCGTTGCCCGCCAGCCCCAGCGGGATCACCGTCAGGTACACGGCGGGCAGGAAGCGCTGGGCGAAGGCGGCATCCACGGGGCACGGAGCCCAGCTGCCATTGCCGGGCCACGAGGCAGCAGCCATGGGGAGCTGCGGCAGCCCTGCCAGCGGGGCGGGCGGTGGCAGCGCTCAGAGGTGCCCACAGCGGGGTTGGTTCCGGCAGCGCCGTGCCCAGAGCCAGCCCTGGCAGCAGCGTGTCCTCTGGCACGGGCTGCGGCTGCCCTCACCTCCCCGCTCCTGCCGAACCCGGGCTGGGCCTTTGGGGTGCTGGGCCTTCCCCCAGAGCTTGGGGAGGATGTGGTGAGGGTGGCCCCAGCACACAGCCTGGGTGGCTTGTGGCTTCCGCCACTCCTTCGGCGCCTCCCACCAGCCCACTGCAGATATTTTGAGCCGGGCGCCAGGGACACGGCAGCCCCCTGGCTATTTTGGGTGCTGTGTGTGCCTGAAGGGAGCAGGAGACAGGGAGCAGGGAGGAGGGAGAGGGGCTCTGCTGCCGGGATGTCTGATGAGGGTGGCCAAGGCTTTCAGCCTGTTCCCGTTCTGTCCCACTTGGGGCGAGGAGAAATCTCCCAGTTTTCCAGGCTGGGGGGCTGGAAGCCTGCCCCCCACGAGCTGCCCTCTCTTCCATTCCTGACAGCCTTTCTCCTGGCCCCAGTGCTCACAAATACCAGCAGCAGAGCTAAGGCAGAGACTGGCAGCATTCCATGGGGCTCATGATGCCATTCCCGCTCCGGCAGAGCTGGTGGCACCGGCAGTGCCAGCAGGCAGAGTGTGGCACAGGCAGCAGTGAGCCCCACTCCCTGCTGAAGAGCTGCCCCTGCACTACAACTGGTCCTGCTGCCTATTTCTATGTCCCTCCCCAAATACAACCCACCTTTTCCACCGCCTCCTTTGAGGGGTTTAGACCCACGCGGGGAGGAGATGCAAGACGGGCTGTGACCTCCCTCCCCTGCCTTCCCTGTCGCAGGGGGTGTCACAGAAGACACACAGATACTGTGAAACTGGGGTAAGAGCTAAAACCAGCGGCCCCAAAGCAGACCCCAAGGAAAGGCAGCCTCAACTGCATCGCTGAGCAGCTGCTGCATCTGCATAAACGGGGCCAGAAATAACTCCATCTCCAGGCATGGGAATCGACAGGGCAGTAATCAGCAGGGTTTACCCTGGCAAGCCTCACAAAAACAACCTTGAGAAAAACAACTTCAGGTGAAAAGGGCCGGGCCCAGGAAGGGCGACGTCCACCTGCTTTCCGGGAGCTGCATCAAAGCAGGGGTGGGAGGAGGCTGATAACTGCCGCTGGGGAGGAGCAGGGGTGGGTCCTGCCGAGCCATCCTTGGGAGCAAACGAACATCTCCGCTGGACCGTCCTCGGGCACGGCAGTTCAGGGACAGGGTGGGGAAGCCCAAGACACAGATGGGGTGGTGGTAGCTGCTTTTTGGGAGTATCAGTGTATTTGTCAACTTCAAAAAGTGCTTGCAGGAGCAGATAAGTGATGGGAAATGCTGTCAGTTATTTGCTGCCTTTGTAATTAAATCCCAGTGCTACAGACATGATAGAGTGGCAGATTGCAGAAGCAATGGGGTGAGGATACAGCTTTTCTGAGGTTTGCAGAGCCGCTGGTGGGTCGGTGCTCCTGGAGTGGCAGCAGCAGAGGAGGGTTCTCCATCCTGCCCAGCTCCTGCCCCCTGCACCTCAGTGAAGTTCAGCTGCTCCTGCAGCCTGGGCTTGGGGTGGCACTTGCAGAGCAGCTTTATGGAAGAGAGAAAGGGCAGCAGGAGGAGAGGAACAGACTGGGAGTGGTTCCCTTTGTCCCAGAGCATCAACCATTGGGGAAACTGAGGCAGAGACAGCAGCTGGCTGGGAGGACTGCTGAGATCACGGGAAGAGTTGTGAGCTGCTCCCAGCAGTGAAGGCAAAACTTGCTGCTGGCAGGGTGAAAATTCAGGGCTGAGACAGCTCCTGCAAACAGATAACCCGAGTGATGAGCTTCCAGGAAAATTAAAAAAAAAAAGACCCAATTTTTTTTAATTGAGCACTGCACTCCCGTGCTCAGTTTCTGAAAATGTTTTGCTCTAATGAGGGGCTCATCCAGCCCTTTCTCAGCCTTCTCTGGGCTGTGATCTGCTGCTCACCACTGGCTCGGGAGTGGGGCTGGCAAATCTGTGCTGTGTCTGTGTGCAGATGTGGCCTTAGGCCTTAAGGATAAGGGTGAATTTTCTTCTGGTTTGGGGATTTTTTTCTTTGCAGGTTACCAAAATCACCTGTGGATCCCCCACACGAGCAGGCAAAGACAGGACCCTGCGTCAGAGACTGTCATAAACGTGAGCCTCAAATAGCTGTGTTTCCAGGGTAGCAGGGCTTTAGAGGAATGGCAAATATTGTGAGACTGGCAATCAAATTGCAAGAGTTGCTTTCCCTGTACTCTTAGGGAAAAAACCTCTGATTTATTTAGAATCATTAATTCATTATTTAGATGTTTTCTGCTTAGTGAATCGGGGAGAAGTGACTTTCTGCACTGAAAAAAAAAAAAAGAAAGAGAAAATTGCAGCAGAGGTGCACTGAGTCGTTTGTTTGAGATGAGAATTACAGGTTGCTTCTTAAAAAGTGACCTTTTGATTTTGAGCATCATCCAGAGGTGGCTGGGCAGGAGCTGGGAGGGGGTGACAGCCCTGTCAGCAGCTCACCCGGACTTGGAGGCCGAGTCCCAACAAATTCAAACAAGAGCTGGCTTTAAAACAGGATTTTCAGTACACTCAACACGTTTTATCCATGTCAATTGAGGAACACGGTAGTTTTAAAGTCTACATGAGCCTTGTGTCATCACTTTTTTGGCACAGCCGTCACAGAACCAAAAAAAAGCCAACCGAAGCTGTTTGCTGTGTGATTTGCTGCCTGATGGGGGTTCACCACATCCCCTGTATCAAACAGAATTAATGATTTGAATTCAGGCCGAGCACCAGATGATCACACTAAATAATTCTCTTTGTAAGCAATGTTTTATAGCACAAGCAGTGAGGTTTCTTCTTGTTTCTCCACCCCCCGCCAAGGAGTGACTGAAAGGCATGCTTGACTCCAGTTTTATTTTCAGCCCTTGCAGAGCCCAGGGGAGTGGGTGAGCAGCTGCCTTGGCCCTGCTGCTGGTGAAGAAGCTTTTCCCTGGGATGGAGAGGAGAGCACCCTCTCCTTTCAGCCTTTTGCCCCTGGACCTCCAAACCTCAGTTGCCCTGGGTTGGGAGGACAGTCAGGGGGTGGCAATGGTGATGGGACACTGGGGGAATCCCAGTCCGGGGGCAGCAGAGGAGGTTTGGGCCTGGCAGGAGGGGGAAATGAGTCACATTTTGGGAGTTTGGGCACTGCTTTTTAGGAGGCTGAGGAGAGGCATGGGCTGGGCTGTCCCTGGGGCTGCAGACCCAGCAGCACTGGCTGCCCTGCACATCCCGACCCTGCACGGAGACCTGGGCACTGCTGTGGGCAAGGCTGGTCCCATCGGCAGAGCTGATGGAGCTCATGGCTGGGTAAAAGCAGAGGGTCATGACTGAATCCAGGATATGCTATACTGTAATAATGTGTTCAGTGCTTTGATTCACAACGGTTTATTCTTTTTTCTTTTCTTCTCTTACTCTGAGCAGCCTGAATTGAGGTGCTTCCAGGCTGCCCCATCCTGTGCCGCTCTCAAGCTGGCCGTGAGCAGCCGGGCTGGGCTCAAGATGCACAAGACAAGCTGCACACCTGGATGAGCACACCTTTATTTTTAGTTCCAGAAATACACATCTGAAAAGTCCGTATCTCACCTGGACATGTCGCCTACACCACTGCTCCTTGCAGCTGCCCCTCTCTGCCTGCGGTGCAACGCTCCCTCTGCACGGTGGTGCGAGGCCGTTAGAGGGCATTTGGTTTTCATTTTCCAGAGGGCATTTGGGTTTCATTTTTCAGCTTCCCAAGGGTTACTGCCGAGGGAAAGCACAGCCAGAGCTGCCGAGCCGCTCTCCTGCGCCGACTCCTGCGCAGCTGGAGCAGCTCCAGCCCGTCGGGAGGCGGCTCCGACTCATCTTGGCGATTTTGTGTTCTCTTTTTTCCTGCTTTTCCTTTGGCCCCGGGCTCGCAGGGAATGTGCTCTTGGATGGCAGGCGGTATGTCTGGTGCCGCGGAGCGGTGTCTCCGTCTGAGCTCCTCGCTCGCCGCAGCCCTGCCAGACCGCCAGAGCCTGGGAGAGGAGGAGGCCGGGAGGGGCGGGAGGGCTCGTGTTTGTCCTGGAGGGATGCAGGGAAGGTGAATTGGAGCTGCCGACAGGAGGACCCTGCCCATGCCCAGGAGGGAGCGGCTGGTCGCGGGGTGGGTATCGTGGGCTGGCTGAGCTCCTGCACGGGCAGCGACTTGTGGGGTGCAGCCTGATGTACCTGCTCCCTCCCTGGGGGGCCAGGGCACGAGGGTTCCCTCCAAGGATTTGGGCTTCCAGGTGCTGGAGATGGCCTCTCTTGCAGTCCCTGCAGGGCAGAGCTGTATGATGTGGTGGAGGAGCAGCATCACCTCTCCAGAAGCACCACTGATCCAGGACAGGAGCGATTCCTGGCTTCTTGGGTGGGTTCATGCTTGGGACAGGGTTTCCCCATTTCCCATTTCATTCAGCCTAAGAAATTCGGGAATGCTGCCCACTAATCCTGCCTGGGGCAGCAGGGTGCACAGAGGAGGCAGGTGTTGAGTGAGAGGGGGATCTTCTTCTCTATTTCCAGCCTCCTTTGCAGCCAAAGTCCATCAGTTTTTCTCTAGTTTCCCAGTGGAAACTTCTCTAGTTTCTCCATCTTCACCAAAACCACAATGCCATAGGTTTGTGCCAGACTCTTTGCCGGGATGAGGCGTTGGCTCCGGGATGAAACCAAGGTGGGCACAGCTACAAACGACCTCCTCTTCCCCTCTGGAAAGGCACAGTGGAGAATGATGGGGAGACAGAGCAGGGTGTGGCGTGTTCTCTATGTCTGTGGAGCAGGGGCACGTGGCAGCAAGGCTGGGTTACACCATGTTCACTCTGGGCCTGTGCCAGGCTAGTAAAGGGGTGGCAGGACCACCTCGGGTGTGCCCAGGGAGCCGGGCAGGAGCTGCAAATGCATCTCTGGCCATAAGGGCAGGCCGAGCTCACCTGTGTGGGTTCCAGATCACTCCTGGATTCAGACATCCAGAGATGCCAAAATTCAGGTCTGCACCTGCCATCAGGTGTTTTCCAAGCTGGGTTTCAGGAGATGGTTTATCTGTCCCCGAGACACTCTCAGCTCAAGGCTGAGGAGGGGTCATGGGGTGCCCGCAGTTACGTGGGGGTCTCGTGGTTCGTGTTGGCTGGCTCTTCCCTTTGCCCGTCAAACCTGCTGCCCAGAGGCACCAGCTCCACCCTCACTTACCGCCGGGAAGGCTGCGGGCAGGGCGGGGCAGGGTCTGACCATGCAGAGCCGCCTCTGGGTCTCCAGCCGGCAGTAGCGGTTCTGGTTGGAGACGCGGGTGGCAAAGCCCACGCCACAGGTGGCCGAGCAGGAGCTCCACTCTGTGCCCCACTCCTGGCAGGGGTATGGCAGCACTGGGGGCACAGCCCCGGGGGCTGAAAGAAAAGAGAGGAGGGGATAAAGGGTGGATGGAGCCAGAGTCTCTGCAGATGCCCTGTGGTGCTGAGGGCAGAGCCCCGCGTGGCAGAGGAATGTGAGGTGAGGTGTCTCCTGCTGATGTTTCACAGCCTGGGGTGAAGGGACCATCCCCAGAGACCTTCCCGGGCATCCCCGCCCTGGAGGTGCCCTGCATCTTACCTGCCCTGGCACCCCGGAGGAGGTGCTGGTCCTGGGCTTCACAGATCCACTCGGGGCAGCACTTCCCTGGCATCTCCACGCGCCGTGGGTAGGGGCAGTCCGGGGTGGGCAGCCGCACATCCTCCTGGCACAGCGGGATGCAGGTGAACCCCCCGTCCAGGCAACGGCACTGCAGTTTGCAGCTGGGCTGGAACACTTCTCCGTCTCGATAGACCCGGCTGTTCACCTCACAGCCCTCCTCGTCATCCTCAACTGCAGGGGACAGACGGGGAGCCCATCAGGGACAGAGTGACAGGGATGTGAGTGGCAGAGGGGACTGACGGGGTAACTGTGGGGCTGGCACGAAGGGACTGATGTAGAGGGGCCACAGAAGTGACTTAGAGGTGTGTGCAGCAGCCTGTTCATCACCAAACCTCCTCCCCTTCCCTCCCTTCCCTCCTCATCTCTGTTTTTTCAAAGGAACAGCTCACTAGCTGGTGGGAAACCCCCTGCCCTTTGGCTCTGACCCTGCCTTCAGGGTTTCCAGGCTAGACAAAGTTTCTCTGAGATTTCTCTGCAGGATCCCCAGGCTCCAACCCTGGCTGGGTGACTGCAGCATCCCTAGGACTCCCACGGCCGACCTCCCTCAAACCACCCTGAATCCTCAGTCAGAAAACAGCACAAGAGCTGGCAGCAGCTGCAGCACAGCCCCATGGCCAAGCTGTGTGTAAGTTCCTCAGAAAAGCTGCCTTCCTGGGGTGCGGGGGCATCCCCTGTGCTCACAGTTGCAGGTGCCTGCTGTCCCGGCAGGTGCTGTGCTGTAGTCACAGACGAGGCCCTGGCTCTGGTCGCAGACGTGGAGGAAGTCACAGGGCTCCCCCAGGCGCCGGGCACAGATCTTGCAGCAGCCACAGCCATCCAGGACCAGGGGGGACCCGCGGGGACAGCGGGGTGGCACCCAGGGGCAGTAGCACGGTCTCCGGCAGAGCTGGGCACACACCTGTGGAGCAAAGACATTGCCGGATCCATACAGGCTGGTTTTGGCTGACAGGGAAATCCCTGGGACCGCCAGGTAACCTCTCAATCACGAGGGTAGATTTTAAGTGGAGGGAGGCTCTGCAAATCCACGGGAATATGGTGAAGCAGCCTGGAAAGCTACTGTCCCCTTTGAAGGGCACCTATGGAAAACCAAGGAGAATCAAGGATGCTCAGCACTCTGCAAGACTGGGTCTTAAGTGTGCCACAGCTCTGAATACACAGCAGGAGGATGGAGCTACAAGGTGAAGATCCCGTGCAGTAGTGGTTATTTAATGAGCTCAGCAGCCCCAAGCAGCCCAGAGCGAGGGAGGGAAAGCAGCCCACCCCCTGCCTGCCCCTAAGGCAGTGGGTGTGCCCAGCTGGAAACAGGGCTTTTCAGGGACTGAATGCACGTGAGGAGGGCTCAGCAACTCGCTCCAAACAGTCTCAACAGCTCTCATTCATGCCAAGAAACAGGGCTGCGTCCTCTGCCTGTCCCTGGCTGCTGGATCCTCACCTGGCCTGGCCCACTGGGCGAGGAGCCCGGAGATAAGCACGTTCCCGTGGACTGGGAGTTGTGTTTTCCCTCCTGGCTAGACTGAGTAATCACTTTGGCAGGACTGTGCACTGCAGTCCTTTGCCTGCTCAGCCAGTTGTCTGCCAGGGCCGTGTCCACAGGAGTTCACCTGGGCAGGGGGGTGTTTATCCCCTCAGCTCATCCTGCCTGCACAACCAGCCCGGCACACTCTGCTTTTACAGGCAGCACTTGTGCTCCCGACGTGTCACATCCAACAGGGCTGTTGCATGCAGAGCCTGAAGCCAAGAGAGCTGGCTCTGCAGTTTGGAACCGAATTCCTTGCCAGTACTGGCCTGACAGTGCATGTGAGCCCCCTGGAAGCTCCAAGCCCCCCAGGTTTTAGAGACCATTTTCCTTTCTTTTTCAGTTCCTCACAGTGGGATCAGGTCTGATATGACCGCTCAGACAGAGAAGGTAGGTACTGTGTGTGCTGTTTGCAGCCGTTCAGATGGGTTTTTTGGGGGGCTGTAGAAGTGTCAGTGCCAGCAAGTGGAGATTAAATATATCCAAAATAGGCTGGGTCTTGTTCTAGTTCTATCAATGAGTAGCATTATAAATGTGGCAGAAACCAGAGAGAGACCTGTGGCAGGGACCAAGTGACTGTCTGTGGTGGCCAGGTTTGGGCTGGCAGCACAAGGGCCTTTGGTGACTCTCACAAGCACCTGGGGCAAGATTAATTTCTCTGTCACAGGCAGCCAAGGGCATTTTTCATCTTTCAGGAGGTTGCTATTACAAATCGATGTTTTAGATAGATTAGCCAAGCCATTAATCCATTTCCCTCTGCTCCTTGTAATTTACTTGTCTTTAGATGACGATGTGGCTCCTATCAGAGCTCTGAACTTTCTGGGAAAGGAGTCAAATAGGCACAACGTTGCCACGACATCCCTGCTCGCAGAAGGTCTGCGTGGGGATTCAAGCAGCAGCTCTAATTAACTTGGAGCTGAGATGCCCCAAACTTTTCAACATTCCTGTTCTCTGCACAGGCAAATATCTGCACAGAGAGTCCAAGAGAAAAAAAATAAAACAAAAAAAACCACTACAACAACCCAAATCCTGTCAGAGGCATTGGCTTGGCGTGAGCATCCCGAGAAGCAGGGAAAGCTGAGTAATGCCAGGGCTGCCTGGCTCCTGCCTCGGGAGCCTGGGAGGGGATGGAGGAGCCTGCAGGAGCCACTAGTGCCGAGCTGCTGCTCTCTGGCTCGAGGGGACTGGACGTAGCAAAGCCCAGAGAGCTGCAGGGACAGCGAGCAAACAGCACGTTGCTGTCATTGCTGTCATTCATTGCTGGCATTCCTGTGTGCTCCAGGGACTCCCACAGCGGAGCCTTTGGCCCAGGAACGTTCAGACCCTGTTGCTTAACCTCGAATATCTCTCCCAAGCGTAGCTGTGCCCCCGTGGGGCTGCATCCACACAGCCTGGCCGCCAGACACCCCAGTCCTCCCTGCAAGACCCAGGTGCTCCACGGGTAAGGCTAAAGCTGCCCCAGTGCCCCGTCTCCCTTACCTTGGAGAGGATGCAGAGGAGGGAGAGGAAGAGGAGCTGCTTCTCCAGCTGGAGCCTCATGCTGCTCTCCCCTCTGCCACTTCAGCACATCACCCCCCAGGCAGTTTGGAGGCAGCGGCGTGTTCGCAGGTTTTAAAGCCCGGAGTAGGTCCTGCTGGTGTTTATACTCTCCCTGCTCTGATGTCACTCACAGGCTCCAATATAAACATGAATAGGTTTGGACAAGGCTCAAGATTTTCTCTTTTTTTTTTTTTCCCTTTCTTTTTCTTTCCAGCCCACATTCCAGCTGCCATTTCCACTCTCCTCAAGGTGAGAATGTGCTTCCACTGAGACAGTGAGTGAAGGGAAGGGGCACTGTGCTGTCCCTGGGGAGCAGGAGAGAGGGGCTGGGGAGCCAGGCTGGTGGGGTGATCCAGCTCCTTGCTGCCAGCCATGACTGGGAGGGAAGATCCACACCTCATGGCCCAAGGATGGATCCTGGTGGCTGTGCACAGACTTTCCGTATCATTCAATGGCATTGGCAATCCTTGGTGGTACCTTGCTGGGTTTTGGAGGTGCCCAGTGGAGCTGGTTAGAGGGGTGTCCACAAAGTCTACTGTGATCTGCCTTCCCAAAGAGGCTTTTCCATGGGCTTGAGCATCCCTGCTCCCGTCTCTCCGTGTCCCACGTGCCTGCCCAGGTCACTGTGCTGGTGCTGCAGGCAGAGCCTGGCACAGGAATACAGCCCCTGCTCTGGTTTGGATTTGCAAAGCTGCACCAGAACAGCACATAACAGTCCATGTTATAAATACCTCTCCCCTCTCATACTCCATATGTGTTCTGTACCATACGTGTGATTTCAGAGCTAGTAATTAAGTCCATATGTTTTGCTCCACAGTTTCCATGGTATTATTGTCAGGTTTTGGGGGGGATCATAATTTTTTTTTTCTTTTGTGGTCAGTTGTGCAAGAAAACAGTTGATACAGTGATCTGAATGCATCTCCTTTGAGTTTGCCACTGGCAAGCTCTGCTGTTTCTATAGAAATGAAGGAACTGCCCCAGTGAATTTACATTTTAGGGAGCTGAGTTTTTTCATGTGTTTGCCATTAAACGTGCCATCATGAATAACATGGCAAAGCTCTCCTTTGCACACCCTGCTCAGCTGAAATTGCATCCATCTGGGATGGGTATCCCAGACCATATTCTTGTCCCATCCCTTTCCTTGGCTCAAGACTCCTCTTCTTTACTCTGCTTCGTATGTTGAACCCCCTCCCTAGAGCTGTCTGAAATCAGACTGCTGTCTGCATGTCCATCTCTGGCAGGGAGCACTGGGGCTGTCCTGGCTGGGTCTGTCTGCCCTCACATCAGCAGTGAAATCACGGGTCTGGGGTGAGCCCAGCTCTATACCTTGGTGGGGAGGACATTTCCTTTGCTTCTGGCCACTCCTGCCTCAAATCCCCGCTGCAGAGGAGCAGGGCTGTCCATGGAGCATGGAAATCACCAGTGACAAAGCTGGACAGACATCCAGCTTGGAAAAGCCAAGAGCCCTGAGCTGAGAAGGAGGTGCCTCAGGTCTCCCTCGGCTGTTGGACACTTTAGGGTGGCTGCTGGATGTTTTTCATGAGACTTCTGGAAACACCATGGCTTTGGGAAATTTTGAAATATCTCTGCTTTTGGCAGGATGGGAGGGTTGTTTCCTACCCAGAATGAATCTGGCTCCAGTTTCAAACAGCAAGAGCGGGGAGAGGTGGTGATGGCTATTTCCATCTCTGTCTGGGCATTTTTATTCCCTCTGGTTCTCACACCTTAACTGGACAGCAGAGCCAGGCTGGGAGGACCAGCCACCCTGAGGGACAAGGGACAGGCCAGGCAGTCTTTCACCTTGAGGTCACTGCTCCCACCCCAGAGCCAGGATGGAGAGACTAAAAGTATTTACCATCTGGTGCCTGTCCAAGTGACTTGCAAGAAAAGAATTCAGGGCTGCTGTCCAGTTTCTGATGGCCAGGCAACTGTACCAGAAACCTGGGCTTCATCTGGGACCAGCTGACCCCTCCAAGCTCCCAGCGAGGCAGGAGGCATTGCCCTGGCCAAAGAGGAAAGGGGAACGGTGCCTGGTGCTGGGCACACTTAATTCTTCACCATTCCCCAGGCATTTTAAAGCAGCTTTAGTTAGAAGGAAACACTGATAAATGGGACTTGGGGTTGGTTCTGGTCTCAAAGTCTGACATTGCCAAGAAGCAGGAGCTGAGCGATTACAGGAGGAGCAAATGGAGTATCAGAACAAAGAAAAGGCTTGGCTTGGCCAAAACTACAGCAAGAGCTCATCCTTCAGACTGAGGGGCTTCTCATTTGCACAGCCCAGCCTTGTACCAGCTGTTTTGAAAGGACAACACTTTAACTTGAGAGGCATATTAAACCCATCAAACCCTGGGCAGTACTTCTGTGGGATTTTTGCTTTTTTCCTGCAGTCCAGACAAGAGCAATTCATAACTGTCCCCCTAAGTCAAACATTCAGATAACTCAAAGAATAAGACTTTTGTAAAATAAAGCATGGAAACTTCGGCCAGATGAGGTTATCCATTATTATTTGGAAAACAGTGTCAGAAATCATCACGTATCAAACATTAGGATCCTCTGGGAGTTTATTTTTGGTATCAAACATCATCAAACATAAACTCTGTTTAAAAAAATCTCACTAGAAGTTTTATCTTTCAGACAAGATATAATCCCCACATCCTGACCTTGTGCGGATACTGAAAGACCCTTGGTATTTTTCATGGACCTGCACAGCTAACTCATGTTTCCTGATCAAATGGCTCATTCTTTTTGACTATCTCTGTTTTTCTTGTGGTTTCAGGCTAAAATAGACAATGTTTTCCCTTCTTGTCTTGCTCGAGGGTGCTGTGTGTTCTCAAGCAGCTGCCATGTCCTTTGCAGCATCAAAGAAGCTGCAAATTGAGGCACACACTGAGGCACAGCCAGTGATGCTCTCAGGTCTCTCCAAACTCACCTTGTTGTTGTGCCAGCCCTGCTTTAGAAGGGGGGACGTTCAGTGATGTCTGTGTCTCCTTCCAGCCCTGTTTTCTGTGACTCTGGTAAGACTTTGGAGGATGCAAGTGCTGCACCCATGAGGCAGCTGGTGCTGTGCCTGGGAAGCGTGTGGTGCTGAAAGAGGTTTGGCTGACACAGGTTGTGTCTGTTCCCAAACATCCCAGCCCTTCTCATCCCCGGGGTTGCTCTTGGCTCACCATCAGCAGGAGCAATCTCCTGCTTGCTCTCCATCTCCTCAGCAAGACTGGAAAGGCTGAGACCAGTGATGCCTCCATTTACAGAGGGGTGCCAGGCCCCCAGCCCTTCCCCATGCCCCCCCTCCTGATGCCAGAGGCATCTGGAGACATTTCCCAAGCATGAATTTCACATAAACCACCTCCTCTTGTCCACATCCCCAGTCAAGTCAATAAGGACAGGATTGAAACCTTCAGTGTGTGTGTGTGTGGGATCCAGCTGAGAAAAACAAGCCTCTCAGTCTCACTATGGTTATGAAAGCAACGATGTCGCCTGGAAAGTATGTACCAGGGAGCAGAGAGCTGCCTGTGTCCAGGGGCGAGTGGAGGAGATGGGCACCAGCTCAAATATGACTCAAAATCAGGGGAAATGATTTCTGATGAACGTAATTACTTCGGCTCCAGCCCTGATCAATACGAGGAGCTAAAATGCTCATAAACCGGCCGAGAATGTGAACTATGCAGAATGATCTGTAAAAGGTGCTTGGCTGGGCCATGCTCTGCCCCAGCTGCCAGGCTGCCCAGGGACAGGGTGACCTGGTGCCCTGGGAGGTGGGAGAGCAGTGACTTGCTAGTTGCAAACTGGTGACCCCCAGAATGAGAATCCCCCCGAAAGGAACAGGGAGGGGGCTGCCTCATGCAGGTCCTGAGTCTAATTAAAAGCAACCAGCCTGCTTGGCTGGGCTTCTGTGCTCTGACCACAAAGCAGGAGATAAGAGTGGCCCTTTCCAGGCTTATGCTGGCCCCCACAAGCGTGGGGAGGTTTCAGGGGGCTGGCACCCAGTGCAGCCCAGGCAGAGGCTCTGTGTGGGCACTGAGGGGGCAGTGGAGAACTGCAGGACCACAGGGACAGAGTTGGAGGGGACAGTGTCCTCAGACCTCACACTGTCTGAGCACGAGCTGTGTCAAGTGTGGTGTCAATCTGCACATGAAAAGTGCTCCTTTTCCACGGGCATGGCTGTGTCTTGGGAAACTGCACCCACAGGAGCAGATCAGGAGAAGGAAGCCTGAGTGATCCCTGGAGATCAAGGCCAGGTTGAAGATGGTAGGAATTTTCCTCCTGAAAAAAGCAAGTATAGGCTCGGGGGAAGGGTGTCCTGGGGCGTGGGGGTCTCTCATGAATGGGTGGTTTCCCTGACATGGTGAAGAAAGAGAAGGAGAAGGGCTGTTAGTCTCATTTTTGTCCTGCTCTTCACTGGGGAGACTGGAGAACCCCACTGTGATTGCTTCCCACCACCCAGGCTTTTTCTCAGGACACACCCCCAGAAACTATAAAGGCAGAGAGGCAGAAATAGGAAAAGAAGATGAAGAGATCCCTTGGGCTGGGAGCTACCTGTGCCCTGGCAGGAGGAGATGGGGTGGTGAGGGCTTCACCTTCCCACTTGAGCTGCTCTGCTGGCTCCAAGCTGCTGCTGCCATCAAACAAACCGATGTCTCCAGCTTCAGTGGTGACAGTTCCAGCTTTACCTGGCAGGGAGGCTGCAAGTTACAGCCACTGCCTGATGCTGCTATTGCTACATCACTCCCTCAACACACTTGATTAACAGTTGAAGGAAAATTCACTGATTCTTATTGAGTGGGACTCTGTTGGCTTTCAGCCACCCAAGCCCTGCCTATGTGAGGTCCCTGCACCTACAGCCCTCCCAGCCATGGAAAGGGAGACTGCTCTGCAAGTTTTTCCCTTTCTGACTATATTATTGATAATTTTCTTGAAAAGAGGAAAAAGAAAAAGGCAAGAAAAGCCTGTCTGTGACTCCTGACTCACTGGGATGTGTCAGACTCTGGATTAGCATCTGCTCATTGTGAGCTGGTCCCTGTCACTGTGGATTGCCTTTTCCACTTGCACAACCGGTCCAGTTCTGTTTCTGGCACAGAGATTGGCACCTCCCTGGCTCTGACCACACCAGCAGGAATGGCTCCTTCAAGGAGCACATTATGGCAGCCAGGCTGCTCCTCTGCCTGCCCTACTGGCCCAGGCTGCAGGAGATGTTTTGAGGTGCTGTGATGATTTGGCTGCTGTGCGTGCTGTCCGTGCTGCTTTTCCAACATTATCTCCATCTCCTTCCTGGGGCAAGGGAGCTCCCCGGGCCACATGGGGAAATCCTGGGCCACAGTTTTGCTGGGAACCACATCTAGCAGAGCGTGGTTGGGGTTAGGAGAGCCGTTTCCCTGGCATTTGGCTGCACTCTCCACTGCCAGAGGCTGACCACATTCAAACCCTGCTTTCCTCTGCATCCCGTGGTCCTGCTGAGCTGTGATCTGCTGCCTGCACAGACGAGGCCACTCTGCTGGCCTGCCACCCAGAAATCATGCTCTGGATCATCTGTATGGGAATTAAACACAAACACTTTGCAAACCGCAGTCCTCGAGCACGAGGCAGCGAGCCGAGGGCTGTCAGAGACAGAGGGAAGATCTGCCGAGCCAGGCTGGCACGTGTGAGTGGAGAAGGGACAAGTGCTCTGACTCCAAGAGACACCAGCCACCAAAGATGTGCAGTCCTTGCTTTGCTGCTGCCACAGTTCACCAGAGGCCCCTGTGTGAGCCCTGGCACAGGTGGTGCTGGACATGAAACACTCGTGGAGCAGCTTCTGCTGCAGACCAGCCCCTGGTCCAGCAGGGTGGCTCTGCTCAGACCAGGGTCCCTGCAGCAGGGCAGAGCTGCCCCTCCAGCCTTGGCTGCTGCAGCCTCTCTCCCTAAACCTGACCTGACAGTGCTGCTGTGCCTTCCCCTGCATTACACTCACCTTTGGTGGCACCAAAGGTGCTACAAGTCACGGAGAGGCAGATTGAAGGTCCTGAGGTGTCATGAAGCTTCTGCTTGGATCTGGCCACATCCTCCACAGCCTGGTTGTCCTCCCTGTCCCCACGTAGGATCATGGGCACCTGCTTTGAGCCAACTTTCCTCTCCCAGGACTTGTCTGCAGGGTGAGAGCCCAGCCTTGCTCCTCCTGCCTCCGAGCCCTGGCCCCTGGAAACATCTGAAAGGAAATAGCTGAAGGTATTGAAAGGGGAGGCAGGAAACGCTCTGAATATTTTTTTTTCTAAATATAATGACACTAATGTTGCTTGCAGTGTTAAAAATAGAAGTCAAGAGAACCTGCCTTTTTCCTGTTTGCTTTCAGCTCTCACTTTCCTGCCTGTCTCTGCATTCTGGGGATCTGCATGAAAATAAACCCAAGAAAGATCCCAGCAGTGTGCAGAGCAAAGCCAGATGGGTTTGGCCTCATCTCCAATTTCCCCAAGAGGGGCCAGGCTCTTCTGGGAAGTGTGGGGAGCTTGAGGTTGTGCACTCCCCACCCCCAGCCAGTGTCCTTGTGGGCTCCCTCCGGCTGTGGTGGGACCACACACTGACCCCCCTTCTGTGGAACTGGCCACTCTGGCTGGGAGTGTGGCCACCCTCCTGCACCCCATGTCCTGGCCCTGCTCAGCCTCCTGAATTTCTCAAGTGGATCAGTGCAATGAGTGGGCTCTGAGCAGAGCTGTTACTCTTCCTCCCATGGCTCACAGTGCTGTGCTCTGTTGGATCTGCCAGCAGAAGCCCTGGGAAAAATCCCCCTATTCCCACCTATCCTGCTGGAGATGCTTCTCCAGGTGCCTGTGGCACATCCCTCCAGCTCACACTGCATGTGCCCACTCCCAGGTCTCCCTCCCAGCCTTCTTTGATGCACTGGGAGGATCTTGCTGCTAATCTCTCACCACCTCATTACAGAGCAATGGCCATCACTGAATTCAGAGGCTGATGGATTCAAACTCACTTTGGCAGCTAGGAGCCAGAGCAGGGCTCCCAGGGCCTGAGGGATGAGGTGTGGGAGCCAGATCCCAAGCCTCTATGGGGAAAAGAAAAATGCTGGAGAACAGCAAAGTGGCCAGAGAGAGACTGTCTGAACAGCACCGTGCCTTCAACCGTGCCCCGGTCAGCACAGCTGCCCTCCTGCTGCAGGTGTCCGGATGAAAAGCTCGGTGCTCATTTTTCGGGGTGTGCGTGTCTTGGATGGAGGCTGCTGCCTGATTTATTACAGACTCAGCTCGAGGTGCCTGGGGAGAGCAAGCCCTGGCAGAGGATGAGAGGCAGGCGTGTGCACGGATGGATTGCAGCGCACAGAACGCTGCCTTGTAGTAAGACTGCCTGGAATGCACCGAAGGCGGGAGCGGGAGGATGAATGAGTCCTCCGGCCTGGTTTGCGTTCCTCTGCCCTCCCCAGTTCCTTCCTTGAGCTGGTGAACGGGGTGGGCGGGCAGCCCTGGGCTCTTGGTCTGTCTTGGAAAGCCACAAGGCAGCCAAGTGCTGGCTGGGAGTGCTGCTGGCACTGTCCTGGCCACATGGAGCATGCTGGCAGTGCCAGGGGACCGGCTCCACTATGTCCCAGCTGCCACCCTCTGTGCAGCATCCCTCAAAAGGCTGATTTTTGCAAGGAGTGTTTTTTCAGAGGGTGAAAACCTACTGGGCTGACCTCAGGTTGTTCTTAGTTAGCTGGAAATGAGGTGTTTAAATGTCACTGGACTATCATGAGTCACTGTCTGGGCCACTTTTGTATCACAGAGACAATTCTCTTGTGAGACAGATGAGAGCTGAACTGCAGGGACTTCCCAGGTGTTCCCCTCTGCCTGGTCCTGCTGCTGGCCTGCAAGCTGTCCCATCCACAACCCATGGCTTTGGTGTGAACAGGGAACGGGACAAAGCACTGGCGTCTGAGGAGGAGAAAACAGCCCTTGGAAAGGAGTTTAGCCTTAACTTGTGTGTTTACTGCTCAGCCTCTTCACCGGGCCATGCAGAGCAGATGCACTGAAGATCCTCGGGGCGGAGGGCAGTGAATCTCCTTAGGGGACCACCGGCAGTAGTTGATTTTCCCGCGGGGCTTGAGCTGCCCTGCTGAACCGGGACACATCGTCCAGCATTGCCCCTCATCGCCGGGGGACCGGGGGGCTGGAGCAGGTCCGGTCCCGCATCCTCGATCCAGCATCTCCGATCCAGCATCTCCGATTCCGCATCCCCGATCCCGCATCCCCGATCCCGCATCCCCGATCCCTCATCCCCGATCCCGCATCCCCGATCCCTCATCCCCGATCCCGCATCCCCGATCCCGCATCCCCGATCCCGCATCCCCGGCCCCGCGGCAGCGCACGGGCTCTGCCTCCCTCTCGTGGCCGCTGTGCTCGGGGTTCTCCGGGCTCTGCGGGGCTTCACGCCTTGCCTCGGGCTCCCTCCCCGCACCCCCAGCCCCGCACCCCGTCGTGCCTCCCCGTGCCCCTTCCCGGGGCACACCCGGGGTTATCCCGACACGGAGCTGCGGTTGTGAGCGGGACCCACCGGCTCTGTCTCTGCTCGACTGCTCCTGGATAGTCACCTTTTGCTTTTAAGCAAAGTCCTTCTGCTGCCACCGGGGCAAAACTCTTTAGAGCCAGCCTTGCATTAGGCCTGGGGAATGGCTGGAAATGAAGCCAACCTCACTAGACACAGCTGCCTAAAAACTGAAGCTGTTTTATTCCCAATAATCTGTTTTCAATTTCTTCTGCAGCCCTTGAAGCCAAGAACTGAACAAAACAAGAGCTCCAGGAGATCCTATAGAATATTAATTGGGTCAGGGCCCTGGATTAGATAAATTAAAGCATCTCCAGAAATTTCCAGCTCAACACAGTGAAGATCAGCTTCTCTTCAAATGTTTTTTGCTGGAGCAGTGGCCATGACCAGTTTGCCCTGGGGCTTATGGCCACCTTTGCTGGGACAGCAGCCAGGCAGCCCCCTGGGAATGGCCCAGCAGCACCAGCTCTGCCAGGAACCAGCACTGGAGAGATGGGTGGGAGCACCTGGCAATTCCCTTTCTCCCTCTTCTTCTTCTCTCCTTCACCTGCCTTTCTCTGTCTACCTGCAATATCCCCAAGTGTTGATACTTCTGCTGGTGCTCTGTGAGCCCTGTTTGAGGAGTGAACGTGTCCTGGGACCAGAAGTACAGGTGTGAGTATTGGGACCCTCACTTTGGGATCAGCCAGACCCTCACCAGCATTTCAAGGTGTGTGATCTGGACATCCTGAGACAGCAACCTTGGGCTGGGACCAGTTACTGCTCTGCTCTCCAGATCCTAAATCAGGGCATGAAAATAGCTCCTCTATCAAAACCACCTACAGGAAGGGTGGAGCAGTATCAGGGATGGACCAATGCCAGGACCAAACCCTGCTGTCTGCCAGATTTAAGGGCTCCACATGACCAAGGAGGGAGAAGGGTGGGGACAGTCCCCCAGCTTTGCTTTGCAGGATGTGACACTGCAAGTCTCAGAGCCCTGAGAACGTTAATGAGCCTTAATGGCTCTGACCAGCCTCACCTACCCCACACCCATGGGCCCAGAAGGTGTATTTAAGCTCAGCCCAATGCCACAGGCTCTTGCTATGCTGGGGGAGTGCTGGCTCCAGTACAGGCACAGTGGTGCCTGGCTGAGGGTCCTTTGGTCCTGACCTTCACCTGCTGATTGTCTTCCTGGCTTGGTGTCAGCTCTGCCCCATTGCTGTGGACCTGCTGGTGCTCCTGTCCCTGATCCCAGCCCTGATGGTCAGACTGACTTCCTGGCTTGACCTGGGACCTGCCTGATCACCGTGATGTTGCCTTATGATCTGCACTCACGGTTGGCCCTGGCTGCTCCCTTTTCTGCCCAACACCTCTGTTTGGGCACAGATACAAAGGTCTGGCCTGGACTGGGGTGCAGATGAAGGTATGGGACAATGATGGACTCTTCAGTCCTTGCCACTACTCCTGCTGAGGGGACAAGGGACCCCCTTCAGCTCTGGCACAGCTGTGCCTCAACCTGAGCAGTTTGGCTTGGTCAGAGCCTGTACCAGTGGAACAACCCAGAGCTAAATCCCTGGTGTGCTGGGGTTTTGGGAGGATGGAATGCTCTCCTTCCCCCAGTGCTGAGGGGCCCCACAGGTACCACCTTCCCACGTGTGACCTGTGTCTCCTGCTTCCCTGCAGCAGCTGACCAGCCCTGCTCCCACTGCTCTTCCCCCAGCCCCACCCAAAATGACTGAGTGCTGAAGGGTTGAGAGCTCAGCTAAAACCCCTGAAAAGCTGATCTTGTGGATTCCTGGGTTGGGGGGAAACCCACAATCCGACAAACCAGGCTCCAGAAGGTGTCGCCTGGGCAGCCTGTGGGGAGGTGAGAAGTGGCACTGGGAAGCTCCCAAATTCCCCTGGGCAGGGGAGCTGTGCTGTGGGCTGGGAACGTTTGGATTTTCCTGCAGAGACAGCAGCATGGACTGAGGCTGTGATATTAGAAAGAGTCTGAGGGGGGCAATGTTATACTGATTATTTCTGTTTCCTGCTGCTCAGCCCCATCTGAATTATCTCTAAGAAGGTCAGATCTGGCAAAAGCATTTTCCCTTTTTTTTTTTTCCCTTTTGCCATTGCAGTGAAGATGGGATGCAAAGTGCTGACCTGTGGCACCACAGCCCTTCTGAGAAAGGCTGTCCTCAGCTCCTCTCTGTCCTTTAGTGGCCCGGGTGGCAATGTCTGGTCGTGTGCTGATAATCTAATTACCTGCTTATGCTGGGGGCTGGGGAACAGCTCAGCTCCCCACAGTGCAACACGTGCATGCAGAGTCTCCTTGGGTTGGAGCAGCTTGTTCCTGCTGGTCACAGCTGCCAGGTGCTCAGACAGCACCCCGGTCAGAGGTTTCCTTTGGGATCCTTGTTACTCTGCCCAGTGACTGCAACTTTGAGGCAATACTTGGCCATGGAATATGGTGTGACACCTGACCCTTCACTGGATGTGGCTGTGAGTTGCCTGTGAGGATGAAGACCTGCTCCCAACACAGCTCTGGATAACAGGGGGAAGGGCTGGGGAGGCACGGTGGGTTTGGGGCTGGGAAGCTTTGCATACGTGTAAAACTGCACAAGCCCTGGTTCCCCGGGCCCTGCCTTACAGATAAAATCAGAGGGGTCAGCCCATGTGTCTCTTGGTCCTCGTTCAAAAAGTGGACCTGAACAGAGATAACTGTGTTAGCTGGCCAAGCTGGGCTTGTGCTCAGCCTGGGAGCTGTATCTGTAGTGCCCTGCTCAGTGACCCCTCCCTCGAGAGAAGGGCTGCAGGAAGGGGTGTGGGGGGAATTGTGTTCTGGATGGGGAATATGTTCTGGATGGGGGGTGGGATGCTTCCCTCCACTCCTCCCCAGCAGGTCCCACTGCAGTGGGCTGTGCTGTGGGCTCAGGGTGCTCAGGACCAGACCCAGAAGGGCTATTCCACCTCTGTGGAAGAGGGCAGGAAGGTCAGAGCGAGGCACTGGGTTCAGGTTCCAGCCACAGTGTGGGCACAGCAGTGCTGTTCCTGCAGAGCTTTTGATCTGCAGGTGAGCTGTGCCTTTTGAGATGGTGCTAAAAAAACCCTAAGAGGGGCATGTTGTGCCAGGCTGGGGTGAACCTGGGTGCAAATCTTGTCTCTGGTGGTGTGTGGTGTTTACAAGGAGGGAAGTGACCTCGGCAAACAGGGTGGCAGAGCTGCAGTGCTGAGTCAACGGCCCTGTTACACCCAACTTCCAACAGGGATGTGTTTATTTAAGGAACAACAGGAGAGGAATGTGTTCCCACCTCCTTATTGATGGAAATCAGAATGAGCTGCACTGGGACCTGCCCCAGCACAGCGTGGGGACCCACTGGGACATGCTGGAGCATTCCTGGCTCACCTGCTGCTCTCATCTCTGGGTTTCCCTTTGTGAAAATCGGGCTCAGGGCAGGGAGGGACTGGTGTGTACTTGGGCTGGGGTCCCCCAGTGTGCAGGGACCAGGAGGGTCCCCTGTCGTGCATGATGGAGGTCTGGGCACTGACCCAGACAGGAGGGGGTTCCTCTTATCATCCCAGTCAGCTACTGGTGGGAAGGTGGCTCCAACCTTGCAAGTGGCAGCAGGTTCAGTAATTCCCTAGCAACAAAGCCTTGCCCCAGTGCCTGAGGCATCATCCCTTGTGGTGAAGGTGGTGGGTGCACTTGGCCAGGGACACAGCCTTGAACCTGCCCACCCTTATCTCCTGGTCTCCTCAGGTTGATCTTGGCATACAATGATGTTGTCCTGTCCCAGGCAGAAGTCACATCCTGGTGAGGTTTCTGTCTTAGCTGCTGAGGCTGATTGAGATTTCTCTCAGCTCCTCTTGACGGGGCCACATCTTTCCATAGGATGGAGTTTGGATCCTTCTCTTTACCCACAAGAGAAATCAAAGGGCAGCCAGAGTCCAAGGGCCCAGAAGGAGCTGAGCAAGGCAAGGTGAACCCTGCTGCCATTTGTGGTGATACTACCCTTGGTCTTGAACTTCAACACTGGATTTTAACAGTGAAACAAGCTGACAAGGCAGGTGGGGTGGAGGGCAGGAAGGTGCTCCCTCTGAGGTAAAGCTGCCCTGTGCTGCAGGGACTGTGTGCTCCTGTCACCTGGGGGCAAAGAGCTGGGTGGGAGCAGGGCTGCCTTTGTCCTTAGATATCCCACAGCTTCCAGGGTGGGTCTTGGAGGCATTTCCTAGCCTGAAATGCTGCCAGACCCAGACCTCTGCTCTTTCCCACAGCTCAAAGCGCTGACATTGTGTTTCTCTGCTTTATCACTTTCAAAGATGTGCTATACTGATGTCCTGTGGGCTCTGGAGCAGCCCAATTTCCCTACAGCTCATATCAGACAGCGTTCCTGGCCCAGGAGATGCTCAGAATAGGTTGAAACACATAAGTGTGGCCTTGATGCAGGGTGAAAATTGGCCCTCCATGTTACAGCCCTAATCGGGTTAGGGGATCAGCACGGCAGGCTTGCAGCAGCCCACGTGGCTTTCCCAGGGGCTGCATCCTGGGATGTGCCCATGCTGGGCATGGCATCAGCTGGGGGTGCATTTCTGTGCTGCTCAAAAATGCCCTGTTTGCAGGGCAGCCTCATCTGTGCCCTGGGGTATGTCTCAGGGGGTTTCTGCTGGGGAGGTTCTTTCTGTTTTCAGGCTGATGTTGTTTTAGTGGTGTGAAGGTTGTGGTTTCTTCACAAGCAGTGCCCCCAGAGGGGTCTGCCCAGTGACATCCCTTGGGTGTACCCAGGTAATCATCAGCCCTCCAAGGAGCTTCTTGGTGGCCATCTGTGTTTGTGCTGATGCTCCTGGGCCTGCAGTCTCACAAATGTCCTTAGGGAAAGGCTGTCACCTGCTCCCTGCTGATGGAGAGCCAGGACAAAATCTGTCTGGGAAGGGGAGGTGGTGCAGAACCTGCTTCTGCTTTTGGAGGCCAGTGTTGGGTCTGTTTCCAGCTTCTTTGAGAGCAGAAGGGACATGAAGTCCCTTTGAGGAGCGGGGTGGATCCTCAGCGGGGTTTTGCCCTTCCCATTGACCGCAGGGTCCCCGTGATCCCCAGCAGGAACCAAACGGGTCACAGCTGAGTTCCCACCAGTGACTCCAGTCATGTCTCACCCCGGGGCAGAAGTTTTCCCTGCCCTGCAGAGAAGCTGCAAAGTTAAATGGGAATTGCTTAATTAAGTTAGGGCTTTGTCTCAAACCCAAAAATTTTGCAGAAGGTGTTTGGGCTGAGAACGTCTCCTCTTGCAAAAGAGACCAGTACAGCAGCATGTCATGTTTATACATGTCAATGGCATTTATACTATCCTACTGGTAGAATTAATTAATCTAAACACTTAGAATGGGCTGTCATGTGAGACTCTTTGGTATCTGGTAAAACAAAACAAAACAATAAAACAACAACAACAAAAAAAAAAACAACCCACCCCAACCAAAATAGAAAAGTGCATTTTTTAAGATCTAAGCCCAACATAAGCACACTTTTTAGTATTTTTGGAAAGCTGTTTGCAGGTGTCAGCAACCCTGACACACAGCTGGTATTAACTGTGGGGGCAAGAGAAAGGGAACAGGTTTAAATATAGCTCCTGGGAAATAAGCATTGGAATAGCTTCCAAGATCAGTTTTACCCCTACTTTGCTGCCTGGAATTTTCCCAAAAATACAAAAGATAAACAATCAACCTCAGAGACCAGAGCCATGGCAAGCTGTGCAGATGAGCAGTTGCTTTCCCCCAGGATGGTCCCAGAGCATCCCCATGTGCTGCCTTGTGCTTGGCCAGACGGGTCCCTGTTTGTGCCCCTCTGGTTTCCCAGGTGGGAAGTCACCATTAAATAATAGACTTGTTCTTCTTGAGCCTTCTGGCTGCAGTGAGATGTGGTTTTCTCAAGGGAAACATTGATTTAATACCAAGAGCACAGCAGCTATCGCAACCACCCGATTAAGCCAGTGGTAAAGATGGATAAAGTGGATCAGGGTCAGGTCAATTAAAATCAGCCCAATCCGTATTTCTAAGGCTCTGCAACACACTTGTGTGCAATGAATGCACTATGCTGACACTCCTGGAAAGAGCTGAGTCTGCAGCACACAGGTATTTGCTAAGCAGGAAAAAAAAACATCAAAAAACCCCTTACTGCACTATTCCCAGTCGATGGGGCCAGTTCAGCCCCATTTGCCTCTTTGTGACCTTTGCTATCAACGCTCCTCCCAGCAGAAAATTACCCACATGCTATTTTTTTTTGCCCTGTAATTTCCTCTAATCTCAAATAAATGCTCTAATTGACCTCTGTCCTCCCAGTGTACATGACACATGGAGCAGGACTGTGCCCACAAAAGACCATTAGAAAGCACTGTCTGTTCACACTGGGGCCATTCACGTTGTGGACGCTTTGAACCAGAAGTCAGACCTCAAATATGTGATGGTGTGAATCATTATCCAGGCAAAATAGATATTTTTCAGGTGGCTCCTAAAGAAAGCCTATGATGTGGAAGTGAAATGGTCCATGTGAGCCAGAGCTCACCTCGCCCAGAAGCAGTTTCACAACCAGTTTCCAATTTGCACACTGGACCATTTTGTTTCTGCCCAGACCCTCTGGGCACACCCAGCAGGCTTTTAACCAAATTCAGCGCTTTCAAAGTAGCTTGGAATGTTGTCCCCTTTTGGAAATCACGAATTTTAGTGCAGAGAATACCTGCTGCTTATTCCTGCTGCTCCATCCCACAGGCTCCCAGAAGCCCTGAGCGGTGCTTGGCAGCTAACGCTTACTTTCCCCTGCCAGTCACTATTTTCTAAAGAATATTTTTGCCACTTAGCTGTGGTTAATGAGCTTTGTCTGTACCATGTGGATGCAGTCAGGGCATCCCTGAAAGGTGGTGCTTAATAAAAGAGAACATGTTGATGAACCTTCCTCCCCAGCCAAGGCCTGGGCTTTTCCCACGGGCTCTGCTGCAGTGCACATACCCAAATGACCTTGGGATTTAAGCTGAAAAACTACTGTTTTCTCAGTGCCTACTTGGCTTTGGGGCAGAAATTCCATCACTGCTCTCATGGCAAAGGCTGGTGACAAGGGAGGCTGGTGACATTCCCCTGTGGAGCAGTGAGCCTGTAGCATGTCCTGCATTCACTAAGCAGTGCCAGCACCAGGTTGCAGCCCCTGCTCTCAGGGCTGCTCACTCCCCTGGGCTGTTGTCACCTGGCTGGGGTGGCAGTGTGACAGCACAGGGCTGGAGGAGCCCCCAGCCTTCCCCATCCCCAAAAGCAGGGCTCCTGCATAGCTAATCCCCTGCTGCCAGCTTCCACAAACAGTGTCCCTCTGGAGTAAACACAGCTGGGGAAGGAGAAGAGGGAACTTTATTTTGCAACCATTTGTGGTAGTGCTCACACCTACAACCCCGAGTGCTTTCTCTGCTTACGCACCAGAGCAAGTAATAATAGTATTTTTCATTGATATAGTGATTTTCATCTCTAGGACTCCCTGCAGACCTGGCCTGTGGTCTGGGGATGGCCTCACCTGGGCAGGTGAACTCCAGGCATACAGAACAAAACTGTGCTCCTTGTCTCTGCAGAGATTTTGGAAATATCACCTGCCTGCTCAGCACCTTCCCAGGAAGGTCTCATCTCACCCAGGGCTGCACAAGGGCCCAAGGGATGCTCCTCAAGGCTCACTCTAGGTAGTGGTTCCAGCTGATGGCCTTGCCTTTAGCTAGATGGGGACTTCAAGACTGGAGTGACTGAAAGCTCTGCTCTCTCCAGTATCAGAGAAGCCCTGCTCAGCAGGGAGGAGCAGGTAGGACATCTCCAGAACTCCCCTTCTCTGGAGATATTCAAAACAAACCTGGACATAACCCTGTGTAACCTGCTCCAGGTGAACCTGCTTTAGCAGGGGGGCTGGACTAAATGATCTCCAGAGGTTCTTTCCCAACCATTCTGTAACTCTGTGGCTCTCTGGCTCACTGTCCTCAGTGACTGGGCTGCCATGTGCATCACCTATGGGAGAGGAAGGCAGGAGGCAGAGGAGCAGTGTAAAACACGGCCAGGTCACTAAAAATAAGAAATGAAAAGCTGAGCATGAGTTTGCAGGAACTGAAAGCAGGTGTAGGATGGACCGAGAGCCATGGGGCAAAACAACTGAGCCACAGAGCAGCAGGTCTGAGAGCAGGAAAGGTTAAAACAAATATTATTGAATTGGCTTGAGACTGCAATCAAAGCTGGAGATTGCATTCCAGTTTTACACGCTGAGCTGTTGTTCTATCCCGTTCTACTTTCTGTCAGTGTTATTGTTGCAGGAGCAGCTCCGCTCAGGCTCTCAGCTCCTGAAGGAAACACGAGTGGGACTTCAGGAAGGGTGGGTTTAGATTAAACATTAGGAAGAAATTACGGTCTCAAGCTCCGCCAGGGGAGGTTTAGGTTGGATATTAGGAAGAAAAATTTTTTTTTTTTACAGAGAGAGCGATCAGACATT
>JAWWLV010000057.1:5629707-5673759 GCA_035041135.1 Platyrinchus mystaceus
GCACGGCATAGCCGTGCTCCGGGGCAGAGGGTGCTGAGCCCCGTGGGGGCTGAGCCGCCGTGTCCTGGATGCTGGAGCCGCGTGGGAATTGGGGCACGGCGGCTTCATCGGCGGGGATTTACCCGGAGGATCATCCAAACGCTCCCGGAGCGCTGGTGGCATCGGGGCTGTGTGCCCGCTGCCCTTGGGGGGAGACTGTTCAGTGCCCAGCCAGCCTCTGGGGGGGAAGGACGTTTTCCTGAGATCCCGACCTGACCCTGCCCTGACACAGCTCCAGGTCCTGTCCCTGGTCCCCACTGCCCCTCCTCTGCCCCTCCCGAGGAAGTTTTAACTGTATTGAGGTCTCCCCTCAGTGTCCTCTCCTCCAGCTCAGTCTCCACTTCTCCAAGTGCCACCCCCCCCCCCCAATCCCTTTCGTGGTCTACTAAACAAAATGTTTTCTCTTGTTGGTTTTATTTATTTATTTATTTATTTTGTTTCAAGATTTGGGTTTTTTTGTGAGTGGTTTCGTTTTGGGGGTTTTGTGTATTGTTTTGTTGTTTTTTGGTTTTGTTTGGTTTTTTTTGTCTCTTAAACATTTAGTTCAGTTTTTCCTCAGATGCCCGTGACACCACCTTGGTGGCTGCTGTCAGAGGGTGCTCCAGTCTTTCGCCCTTGCCATGCCTTGTATAAGTACATCTCACATAGGATCATATGGTAATGTTTATTATTCAGATTAGAAAACAGTTGAGGAGGAAGAAGATGAAACAGCTGTGGTTTGCAGTAGTCCTGTATCTGATGGTAGATCACTGCAGATGCTGCAGGATGGCTCTGCTCTCAGGCTGTGGTCCCAGTATACTGCTGTGCAGGGAGCAGGTCTCTGCCTGGCTGCCACGTGTGGCTCTTGGTGGGAACTGAGGGGTGGGAGACCCAGAAAAGTGATGTGAGGCTTGTGGTGCTCCTGCTCTGGGAGAACCTGAGTGGTGGCAACTGTGTGTGGCTTTCCCAGAGAAGATTGTCTCTGAAAACCCAAAAGGGTTGGGGTTTTTTTTCTGCTGCTGTTTGCATCCCCTACCGCTCCCAAACCACTTCTCTCTCAGTTTGAGTTCGCAGGAAAGTCTTGCATAGTTGGAAAGGTCTGTGTGTACAGGTCTGACATTTTGATCCATCACAATGCTTCCCTCCCAGGGAAGTTGATTCATGCAATAGCAGGCAAACTTTGATACCAAAATCCAGGGAGCCTTGAGAGCTGCTAATGGTTAAAGCCTTTTTAAGGCTGCTTCATTTTTGGGAGATGGTGACCTTTCATCAGGTCCACTACGAACAAAGGCTGTTGGTTCACCCCAGTGATTTTAAACTTTTGGCTGAGAGAAGCAACTTAAGTTCTTCTTTCACTTGTGATTCTTCCTACTTTTCCAGTGCGTGGGAGAGTGGGATGCCAAAGAGAAAGACCCAGGAAAACCTGCAGGGTTGGACTGCTAAGATCAGGCTTCTGTTGTGCGGCTGCCGGCAATTACGAGACTGGTTTTCCTGAGTCAGGCAGTCCCTTTCAGTCCTGTGAACCTGCTAAGTCAGGCTTGGGGGGAAAAAAATGGGCCTGAAGTCAGTTAATGAGCCCTATTCATTCCCCTGGACCCTCTGCCATTGGGAACGATGAGTTTTGTGTTTTAGAGATGTTTCTGGTGACTGGAGCAGCGTTGAGCCCTGGCTGAGCGTGGGGCCAGGGCTGCCTCTGTGTTTTTCAGGAACTCTCTGAGTCCCAGTGACTGAGGTGGATGAACAGGGAGCTTCCAGGGCTGCTGGGGGACAACTTTGAACCCTGCTTATCATAGGCCATAAAAGAGCAGAAAAGACTGACTGTTCCTTTGACACCAACCTTTAGGCTCCCCCCTGTCTGCTGCATGGCCAGAGCAGAGACCCTGCCCTCTCTGCTGGCTCCTCTCCCTGCAGGCCAGCCCCAGCTCGAGGGCTTCAGGACCCCTGGCTCTCTTCTCCTGCAGCCTTGAGCTGTGCTGTGGGGAGAAGGATGGGAACAGGAGTTCCTGGGGTCAGGCCCACTCCCTCCCAGTGGCTGGTGTAGCTCTGCTGCTGGTTTGGAACATGAGCATCAGGTCACACTGGGCAAGGTGTTCCTGCATTCACACCATCCCATGGGAGGCACCGCCTGTGATGTCACACAGCCACCATCACCCGTTAACATCACCAGGAGTCTTGCACTGAGGTCAGTGGAGCTTGAGGAGTTGGTGCCAGGATGGTACCAAAGGCTTCCCAGCATGGGAATAACCTCCTCTTCCTCAGCCACCGTGTAGGATGTCAGTGCTTGTCTGGAAAGCATGGATGTGTTTTGCAGCGGAGCAGCGTGTCATGTGGGTCTTGCAGGTCTCCCAGGTTTCCCTTTCAAAGACTCAAGCCTTAAAGGATGTGCCAGATTCATCTCCCAGATGCATTTGTGGGTGTTGTCAGGTTTGAGGACAATACTGTGCCCCTTCCACTTCACATCCCTCTTGAGCCATGCACACCTCTTGCTTCTAAATGAGTGTGGTGAATTTAGGATGATGATGACTTTGCTCCTCACAGCACACTTCCATAAAACCAATATTTGGGAGACACAGTTCATTCTTTTTTGCAGTGATTGGCATTTTTCTTATCTCTTGTTCAAGTTTGCTCTCTATTAGCATTTGCCTGCCACACTTATCTAATAATTGACAAATTACAGCTATAATTACCCTGTTTTTCAGCTATTGAGATTAATAGAATGAATTTAAATTACCAGCTTTTAATGGTCTGACTTTGGTCATTGTAAGTATTTAAGAAAGACCCTAGAACTACCTAATACAGAAAATCCTTCAAGTGCCTTAGCTTGGATGGCTCTTATTATGCCATATAATAGGCAAACTGAGCAGTTAACTGCTCTGCCATGGTCTGCTGAGCAAACTCTAACAGAGAAATTGTATTGGGTGTAGTGTGGCTGAAAATACTTTGAATGTTTGGTTAACTTTTTCCTCCTAATTTCACTTAATTGAAAATAATCAGGCCTGATCTTGGAATGGGACATACTTGTCTGAGTACCTCATTTTGTGTTTGAGTTTATTTTTGAAGCTTATTAAGTCTCAAAGAAAACATTACGATATTTCCAGAGAAGTCACGCCAGGGCCCTTCAAACTTCTCCTTTTTAAAATCTGAACCGACTGTGCTGATATCTGCACCACTGAGTCACGTGCCCTGGTTGAGCTGAAACTTTTTTTGCATAAAAATGCAAAGCGCTGGGTTTGCTCTGGGGGCTGTCTGTGCTGAGGACGCACAATTTACAGCCAGTTACGTCTTTTGAACTCGGGTCCCTCGGGCTTTCAACAACTCTTTAGCGAAACTAAAGGTTTTATTGAATCGCGCTCTGGGTTTTTGATGCGCTGGCAGGAGATGGGTGGAGGTGCAGAAGGACACACACGTGTGGCTGCACAAAGTTGGTCCTGAGGGTCCTTGCTGCAAGCAACAGCAAAGCTCCTGCCCCAGGAAAGCGTTGGAGAGCTCTGCTGCTTTCTTGTTCTTCATCAGAACAAGTGTTGCCACATCCAGGTTGGCTGTGAGAAGGGAAGGCATCGACCTGGTCTAGTGGGTGGCAACCCTGCCCATGGCAGGGAGGTTGGAGCTAAATGACCTTTAAGTTCCTTTCCAACCCAAAATTTTTCCTGCTTTTATGATCAGTGGTCCTGGAATGGTTGGAGGCTCCTCTGCAGTGCTGGTGCAGCACTGGTCCTGGAGCAGTGTTGAGATCCCCATTTCATTTGTGTGCACAAGCTTCTGCTCCAAATAAACCAGAGGCTTTGGGGTGAGAGACCACGTGCCCGTGGAGCTCTGTGTGCCAAGGAGCAGAGCCCTGGAAAAGGCACTGGGCTCCTGCATCCATCATTATTTCTGCTTGCTCAGGCATCATCTCCTGGAGCCACAGTTCAGAGAAAAGTCTTTCATCTCTATCTGGGCGCTTTCCTTGGCTTCAGGCAAGGTCATGTCACCCACTTGTGTCTGGAAAAGTCTTGTGCTTTGTTTACCCGAAACAAACGCTCAGGAAGAGAGCTGAAATGTAATCTGCAGCGAGCAGCCTCCCACGGACCTGGAAGCCTGGGGGTTTGCCAGCAAGTCGGGGCTATGAGCTGCTGGGCTGTGCCTCTGCTGATTGCATCCTTATCTAGAACTCTTTAAGGCACACGTTCCATCTTCTCTTGAGTGTCCTTTGGCCATCTAAATAGCATAGATTGCTTCTCAGCTGCAGAAAACCACGCCCTCAAGCAGTGATCCTGGGAAAACCCAAAACTGTTTGGGTTGAACAGCACTGAGCTGCCTTAGTTTAGGTGCCTCCAGACCCAAGGAAATGCTGGCAGGGGAGGAAGAGCCTGTTGCTGGGGGTGGAGAGGAACCTTGCTGCTTTGCAAGCATCTCACCTGCAGAAGTGGCAGGAGGAGGTGACTTGCATGGACAAAGGACACCACAGAATCTGCATTCTCATTGATGGAAATGCCACATTGGGATGTTCTTGCAGGAAACACTTGAGAAGCGTTTGGAGTGAGAAGACCTCGATAGGTTCGGGTTGCTTGGTTTTTAAATCCAGTGTGAGCAAGTTTCAGGCCTGTAAGTTTTATCCATCAGAAAGTCACAAGGGCTGTTGGAATATCTCGAGGAGTGGAGCTTGCCTGGTTTTGAAATAGGAATTGGAGCTCAAGAGTGGAAAGCGTGCCAGGCGTCCACATCTGGCGATGCTGATCATGTCTGTGATGTGTTATTTTATCTGCTGCTTTGCAGGACATTCAGTCCTCATCAGCAGGATTGTGTAACTCGAGGTGGGTGGAGGGGGAAAAAGCAGGTTTTGCCCTTTTAAAATCTTCCTCCCCTGTAGATCCAGATCGTATCTTAAGGGTAGGAGAGGTGACAGGGATGTCTTTTTACAGCCTGCCAACAGTGGTGTCTGTGGGCATATTCCTGACCCCAGCTGGCTAATGGAAAAAACTTACTTTGGTTTTTTGGGGGCTCTTTCTCCAAAATCCGGTGTTTCAGCAATAATTGGGAAACGGGGTTTCAGAGTGAAAAGACCTGAGTTACTGACCCATTTTTAATGAGTAAAAATGTGAGTTTTTATTTTGAAACCAGCTTGGTAGCTCTATGGGACAACTTGTTATTATTTTTTACAGCACCTTGTACCATGGGACTGACCTCTTGTGTAGGATTAGAGATCTTGTAAGCTCTGATAATACCAAGTAATTAACAACCCATCAGCAGTTGATTCTTGGAAGTGAAGTCAAAGTTTTTGTAATGACTCTTAGCAAATTAATTGGTGTTTGGCTGCCTGTGACTTCAAGGAGGAGCAAGCTGGAAAGCAAAGGTGTTTGGGGTTTGCTTTTTTCACTCTTCCCAAACTCTGAACCATGCAAGCTGAATAAGGATAGGGCAGTTCCTGATAATTACTGGAAACAGAATAACTTCCTAAAGACTCATTAAATGTGTGAGCTGCAGCAGCTATAAGAAAATACTTACATGTTGAAAAATAAACTTTATAATGATTATATTTTAAAAATGTTTCTGTGCTTCCTTGTCATGATTTTATCCCTGTATTGGCTGCATTTATACCCATGTGAGCATCAGCTACTTATCCCTGAACTTTTGCTGCAGCTCTAAGAATACCTGACCCATTTTTCTTATTGCAGGTTGAGCTTCACGTCCACCTGGATGGAGCCATTAGACCAGAGACGATCTTGTACTTTGGCAGGTGAGCTGTGGGGTGAAGAAAGCACTGGGAGCTGCAGTTCCAAAGCATCATCCCTTCTCCTTGTCCAGGTCTGTGACAGAAGAGCTCCTGCAGGCAGCAGACCCGGCTGGTGCTGGTGCTGCCTCTGCCCAGACGGGTCCTCTGGCTGCAGTGGGGTGACACTGAGCACATCCCAAAGGGCAGCGGGGCTGCACAGGTAGCAGGAACATGAGCAAGGTGGTCATGGGTTTGTGAGCCGGGCAAGCCAAGAGGAGCCACCATGAGAAAAGCCCCGAAGGTGTCTCATAAACGGCTGCCTTTGCAGTGCAAGCAGGACACGGCAGAGTAGCTGAATTCTGATTTCTTTTTCCATATTCCTAACTGCAAAAGCAAGTGCAATGACAGCAGGCTGGGAGCGTTGTCTCGGTGCTGTTGGTGGTGCAGTTCCATGGTTTGGGAGGAAAACCCCACCCTGCCCTGCTGCCACGTGCCTTTGAACTCCTGCCTGGTGACAGCAGCCAAGGAGTCACCTGGGGGTGACCCCGGGAAGCACTTGGCAGTGACTTGGAGAGAGGTTGTTTCCTTGACAGAGCCCACGTGCATCTTCTCCCTCCAGCATGGGTGGTGTGGGAAGCACTGGGGTGAATGATTAACTGCTGTGAGGACCTGGCTCCACGCTCGCAGGCAAAATAAACAAGATTTCTTCCAGCTGTCACTGATACCCTCAGATCAAGAAGGTTGTGAGCTTAAGGATTTCAGGGAACAGCTCCTGGGCACAACTCTGGTACTTTGGGGAGGAAATCAGTTCTGAGGAGGGTGGAAAGTGGTTCTGGCATCCTGTGAGCCCAGCAGGATCCAAGGCAGTGCAGTCCTAGGGGGAATATTCTTCCTACAGTAGCTTTTTTCTGCAGGGCATGGCCATACCTTTTGCAGTGTGGTCAGAGCAAGGAGGGTGGATCAGAGCTGTCCATCCCATCCGTTGCAGGATGTTGGCACTGAGCTGAGTTAGGGTTGCTGCTGGTGGGTGCAGGGCTGCAATACAGGTCCAAATGGACAGATGAGTCTGTGGTGACTCCCTGGGGCTCTGCTGGGTCCCTCTGCCAACAAAGGGAGAATGCCAGTGTAGTCCCTGAGGAGGGCTGTAGGAGCCCTGAAGCCCAGGAGACCTTGGCTGTCTGGGGATCCTGTTGCAGGATCCTTGCTTAGGGCAGAAACCTTCCTTGCCTGAGTGTGAGCCGAGTTCCCTCTTATTTTTAAACAGCCCTGGCATCCCCCAGAGCTGCCAGCCCTCGGGTGGAGCGAGGCTGTGCTATTTGTGAGCTCTAAAACTTGCACTCACACTCAAAAAAAACCAGTGGGGCAGTGCAGGAGGCTGTAGGGGACTGACTGCCTTAATAACCTCACCCTGGGCACAGAAAGCTGCTTGTGGTCTATTTTTAAAGGTAAATAGCTGGAAATAAATTTGCCAGGTGGTGGCATAATATAACCCCTAACTGCTGGGATGCACAAGGTCCCTTGGGCAGTGCACTGCTGAACTCGGCCCTTTTTAGAAACTTTGTCTCCGGTTCTGTCAGGTCTGGGCCGGGATTTGCATCCCCCCCTGCCCAGCCAGAGGGTTTAGAGCCATGGCAGATCCCTCATGGGACTGGGTGTTCCCAGGAGAGGTGCCCTTTCCGAGGTGGGACGCTGTGTGTGGTGCTGCCCGTGGCTGGAGGCGGCTCTGGGCAGGACACCGAGGTGCTGGTGGGCACGAGCAGGTTCCTCTGGAGCAGCTTTGCTCCAGGAAGGATCTCACCTACCAGCAGGGTTGGATGGGGCAGCAGCAACTCCCAGAGCCACACTGGCATGATCCACCAGACCTCCTCAACCAGAGACCTGGCTCCAGGGTGGGTCATCCCGAAACTCTGCTGCTGCTGCCTGTGCAGAGGCAATCCTTGGGGAAGCACAGGAAAATGTCAGGGAAAGTGGCTTTGCTGTAAGGAAACTTTTCCTGGGCAGGTGGAGGAAGGTGCATGCCGGTTCTCAGAGCAGAGACTGATGTGTCAGTGCCATGGAAAGGGCAAGGCAGGGAGGAAAACCAATGCCTTGGCAACGATGAGTGTTCCCTGCTGGGTGCCAGCAACTTAATCTGTGCAGATTGCATGTGAGGGCTGAGCGTGGGGCTGGTTTCCTTCCTGGCTGAGCAGGGAAGGAGCAGTGTTTACTGAGCCCAGGAGCAGGGTCCTTTGGACTGTGTCCCTGCATGGCTCCCTGGAATGGTTGCTGGCACCGGGACAATAGAGCTGTCTGTGGTGTTTTGTCTCCATTAGCAGAGATCCACCAATTAGCTGTAATTCATTGTGGCAGGAAAGAGGATTAAAAACGAATGTCTAGTTATTATTCCAAATTTATGTTGGCTTGTGCAGGGTACCAGAGTGTGGGGGTGGCAAAGCCTGCCCAGGAAGCCTGCAGCAGCCTTGGCTGGCAGCCCTGCTGTCGCCCCACTGCACTGGGGACACCTTCCCCCACACAGTACTCCAGCTGCTCCAGGGAAAAGTGGCCTCTTCCCTCTTGGAAGCACTTAAATGGGTTTAGCATTGCCATCCCTTTGGTGAGAGCAGTTGCTGCCGTTTGCTCCTGCGTGGAAGGTGTCCCTGTCAGAGAAGATGCCACCATGGTGCTGGGCTTGGGAACCAGCTCACTCACAGGAACTGAACCCCTGAGCCACAGCACTTCTGCCTGCATGATCCCAGGCCTTGCAGCATCCCCTTGATTTTTCAAACCTTTGAGCCTGCATAAGTGGATATTGACTTTTCTAAAGAATTTTGGCAATTCTGCTCCTAGGACTAGGAAGTGCCAAGAAATAATCCAGAGCCCCTTCAGATGAACTCCTTCTTAAGCTTAAAATGTGCCCTGGCTGTGTTCCTGCAGGGTCAGTCTGGGCTTGTGTTTCAGTTTGTTTGTGCTTTGCCTGTGTTTTGCATTGCCTTCCTCCCCGCTGAGATCCAGGGCAGCATCCACGAGGAGATTTTGGAAGGACAGTGTGTGCTGTATCTCTTTGGGGAAGGAGTGGTGTTGATGCTGCCGGCTGGGGATGTGAAATGGACTGATCAAAAATGTGATAACCTTCCCGTGTCTTCATTTCCAGAAAAAGAGGGATCCCCCTCCCAGGTGACACTGTTGAGGAGCTCCTGAAGTATGTCAGCTATGACACACCGCTGACACTTCCCCAGTTTCTAGAGAAATTTAATTACTACATGCCCGCTATTGCGTAAGTACCCTGCTCTTTGCTTCTCCCCCCTCAACCCTTGGCAGCATCCCTTGGCTCAGCCTTGGAGGTTCCCTGTGTGCCCTGAGGGTGAGCAGTCCCAGCCATGGGTGGCACTGCTGTCCCTGCAGGGGTGACCGTGAGGCCGTGAGGAGAATCGCCTACGAGTTCGTGGAGACGAAGGCGAACGAAGGAATCGCCTACGTGGAGGTTCGGTACAGCCCCCACCTCCTGGCCAACTCTGGCGTGGATCCCATCCCCTGGGGACAGGCTGAGTGAGTGATCCTGCTCTGCCAGGGAGCTGGTGGGTGGCCACTTGGGCATGGAGGAGGCATGGCCCACACAACAGCCGCTGTGTGTTCAAAGCCTGCCGCGACCAAAGCTCCTTTCTCCCCTCGCAGTGAGCACCAGCATGCTTCCACCTCTCTTTCCCACCTGTAGGGCTCTTCATCTTAAATACCTCTGTGTGCTGCTGTGTCTTTTAACACCCCTTGCTCTGTCCCCGGATTCTGCATGTGCAGGGCAGGTGTGCTCAGCCTTCTGGCTGAACCTGTTCTCTGTGCGAGGCAAAGCAGCCTTCACAGATGCACTGCCTGCAGAACGGCAGCTTGAGCTGGCAGAGATGGTGGGTGGCGTTGGAGGGGGCTGGTGATCCGATCCCTTCCTTGCATGTCATCCCCTCTGTGATCTGTGCCTCCTGTTAAATCAGTGCTGGGCTCTGTGGCCCCTCCACAGTGTGCTGTGGTGGGCATTGAGCCCCGTGCTTGCCCCTGCTTGGCTGTAGGCAGTCGTGTGCCCTAATGAGATGCTCTGGCAAAGAGGGGGTTCCTCCAGGCAGGATTTGCCCCTGGTTCCCCTGAGGCATTTCTAAATCTTACTGTCACCTTCACGTGCTTTTGTGCCCGACATCTGGTAAATGTGGGCATGGCATGGGTGTAAAAGGTGCTCATAAGTTCTGGGTAGTCTCATCAGGTGCTTCTGGACGTCGAGGCGAGTGGAGCCCCGGGCAGCCTGTCTCCTGCCTGCCTCCCTGGCTGGTGTCTGCCCTCTTGCTGATGGCTTTTCTTCCCTGCAGGGGAGACCTCACTCCAGATGAAGTCGTTCAGCTCGTAAATCAGGGACTGCAGGATGGAGAAAGGGATTTCCACATCAAAGCCAGGTCTATTCTATGCTGCATGCGCCATATGCCAAGTAATGTATTGCAGCTGCCCTGCTGCTCTGCTCCCCTTCCCTGACGCGTGGCGGGGTTCCTGGCCCCTGGGTTCGGGTCCCTGCACCAATGTGGGGAAAGCCCTGCTCTGTGGGGCTGATGCAGGACCAGACAGAGCTGAGGAGGAGTTCTTTCTTGGTGGGGTCCTCTGCTCCCTTCACTGGGGGGGAAAAGGTCTGCTGGATGTGACAGTGGGGGTCTGTGGGATAACCAGGATGTGAAATGTCTTGCTAGAGAGACAAAACGGGTTCGTGTGTCCTCTGCCTGGGCAGCTGTGACCTCTGCTCCCTGCCCAGAGGCCAGAGCACCCCTTGGGCCAGGTAAAGCCATTGGCACAGGGAGCACTTGCATCTACTGTCTGGTGGGTCTGAGAGCAAACGGTCATGGAAGGAGGACTGAGATCTCACACTTGCCTGCTCATGGTCCTGCTGCTACAGCAGCACGTGCTTCTTCCTTAGCCTGGATCACAGGGCAGCCAGAGAATCCACTGGCTGCAGTCAGTCTCTGCCGGCTTAAACTGAAAACACAAGCCAAATACGTTTAAGACACATACATAAAACGGTTTTTAAAAAATCAGCAGCTCTGAACTTGGTCAGTAACAGGTGCTGTGACTCAGAATAGGAAGAAAACCTGATTTCCAGCATGTCAGTGGGTTAATAAAATAGTGGCTCTAACCCAGTGAGTTGGGAACTGATGAAAACAAAAAGAAGATGAAGTTGCACACATCATCTTCTGTGTTCGTATGGTTTGGGGATTGTATGTACACAGCAGGTGCCTGTTAATTATTAACACTACTGTTTATCTCTGTTTCTTGGCCTTTCTGCTAAGGTTAAGTGCTATGTGGGCTGGTAGATCCATGTCCCTTACCAGAGGTTATCTATCCTGATCAGAGAGAGCTCTGAAGCAATTGTCAGCCACTTGTTACTCTCTTTCTCACTCATGTCAAATAGATAAAAGTTCAGCTCCTTCTCACCAGGAGTAGAGTCCATCATCTTGCCCCAGGGAGGTCAAGGATGCCCTTTAATAGGGCATGGCTGACTGTCATACAGGGCCCCCCAGAGATCCCTTTCAGCCCAAACTCCTCTGTAACACGACTTATCCAACAGATGCCCAGCCTGGGATGGGGTGAGAGCTCAGCAGTGGGTTGAGGGAGTTCTCCAGAGTACCTGTTACAGCCTCAGGGCAGTGCAGTTCATCTTACCCGGAGCCAACTGCAGCAGTCAACCACTGCTTGGAGGGAATTTATTTATTATTTTCCTTCCCTTGCTCAAAGTGAACAGAAGAACACGATGAGCAGTTTTATAGCTGGTGAATGCATTTGGGTTCCCTTTCCTTGATGACAGACTGAGCAGCTGACAGCTTTTATTTGCCTGAAGATGACAGACTTTTCTAGGAGTTGTTGTTTTTTTTTTTTTTTTGAGCATCACATTTTAGGAAAGACCAAAGAAAATAGCTTTAGCCTTCTAGTCCTGGGACCAGGATTTGTTCATTAAAATGCTTCCTCCTAAATCCTGGTGCTGTCTCTTGCAGGCTGGTCTCCAGAGGTGGTGGAGCTCTGCAAGAAGTATCAGAACGACTCCGTGGTGGCTGTTGACCTGGCTGGGGATGAGTCCCTGAAGGTGGAGAATTACTCTGAGCATAAGAAGGCTTATGAGGTTTGTGGAATTAAGCTTCTTAAGAGAAATTACAGGAAAAAAATACATATTGAGGGGACGTGTGTGAAGGGACAAGCAGCACGTTTTTCCAACTGCAGACAGCTGGGACAACTTAAAAATGCATTGCAGCTATTAAAAACATTCGGTTAAATAGCAAAACTGTTTGTTTATATTTCCTAAATGATTAATGGCAGGCATCACTGCTTAAACGTGGCCTTAGAGCTGGGGCTTGGCATGCTGAGTGTGACACTGAGTGTGACACAAGTGACGTGGAGCCCAGATCATCCCCCACCCTGCTGCTGTCAGCTCTTGGGGCTCAGTGGAACCACAGCCAAGGGTGAGAGAAACTGGCCTTTCCAGTCTGCCAGAAATCACCCGAGGAGCTGAGAAGAAGCTGCATGTTTGAAGGGCTTTTATCTGATTATCTCAAACACAAACACTGTAATATAGCTTCAGGAGCCTGATCCCAGACTCTTACTAGACCTCAGCCTTTGCAAAGGTTCTAAGGGAAAGTCTTGTTCCTCTTTGCTGGTGGGAATTTGGGGTTGTTGGTCCCCTCCATCAGTGGGGGAGCAGGTTGTGCACCACCACTGGCAAAAAGGATGGTGGTCTGCAGGCAGTGCTCAGGTCTGAAAGCATGTGGCGTTTGCTGTGTCTTCACCCCCTCAGTGGGAGCTGATACAAAGTCTGCCTGCACTGCTGTGCTGGATAATCAGAGTGATTATAAACCGAGACAGAGGAGCAGAGTTTATGAACAGATGGGCAGGTATGTCTTATCCTGCCCTGCTGTGCCAGCAGCAGCCTGGTCCAGCCTCCTCCATCTGAAGGGTGCATCTTGTCTCTGTGCCAGGGGCTCGCCCAGGCTCTGGGATGTTGAAGCAAACCCCACTCCCATCTGTATTAATGGAAAAAACCCTCCTGAGTGCAAAGCCCTCGAGGACTGTCTGTGAGGAGCGGCTGCTGCGAGTTGGGGCTTGCAGCCTGCCTGCTGCTGCCAGCTGGGTGGCTCTTCTCCAGCAAGCCAGGCTTCCCTCGAGGCTTCATGGCTTCCCAAAGCCCAGGTGGCCCCAAGGGTTTTTGGGGTTGGTCATGGTGGGGACAGGAACACGCTCTCCCTTGTTTTGCAGGAAGCTGAGAGATCTGGGATTCATCGCACCGTCCACGCTGGGGAGGCCGGCCCGGCTGCCATGGTCAAGGAGGTACGAGGAGTCAGGGCAGAGAGAGGGGCAGGGCTGGGAAGTGCCCTGCATGCCCTGCACCAGGCAGAGAGGTGTCCCAGCCCTCTCTGTAGCCATAGCACAGCAGACACTGGGGACATGGCCCAGTGGCTGGAAAGGGACGCCCCAGGAGCAGGGTCAGGGTGGGCTGTCCCTGCGCTGGGACGGGTCACGGGGCGGGCAGGAGCTGAGCTGGTGCTCAGAGGCTGTGAGGGGTTTTCCTGTGCTCTTTTTAGGCAGTTTATGTCCTGAAGGCCGAGCGTGTTGGCCATGGATACCATGTCCTGGAGGACCCTGAGCTCTACAAGGAGCTGCTGAGAACAAAGATGCATTTTGAGGTAAGGATGTGTGGTGGGAGCTGTCTGAGTGGAAAACCAGCCCTTGTTTGGGCTGTGCTGCAGCCAGGGACACAACTTGACACCCAAGTGCTGACCACACGTGTGGTAACATTACAGTGAACCCAGGTGCCCAAAGCTCCACAGCAGACATGGTGTGGACACCTGTCTGTTTGCTGGAAGCTGCTGCAAGGAGCAGCAGTGCACACAGAAGCTCGTGGGAGGGACGGTGCAGAAAGAATGGATTCTGGTGTGGCCAAGGATAAATTCTGGAGGGATTATTCACTAATTTATATACTTCAAGTCTGCAGGCTCCTCCTCCCACAAATCAGGCTGCTGTACCAGAGCAAGTCTGGTTAGAGGGTGGAAATGCCTGAGAGTTGCTGTGTGTGTGCAGATTTCCTTGGCTTTTCCCCAGAATGGTCATACCCAGCTAATAGATGGAATATATGTGGATATTCTTAATGGCAGGGGTTTCCTAACTGTGGTTGGCACATTGCTGGTGACTGACTGGGCACAGGAAACATCCCACTGGCTCCTGCTGCTGCCATGTGGGTTGTGGGCTCTTTGCATCCGTGTCCTGGGACGTGCACTGGTCCATCAGAGTAGCACTGAGGGGCAGCTGTGAACAAAGCTCTAAGCCTGTATCTGGCTTTGCCAGTGTGCTGAGCTATCTGTGTCCACAGCTGGGGTTCAGATCTGCATGCTTGATTCCGGTTTTCATGCTTAACTCCCCCAAACAGGTCTGCCCTTGGTCCAGTTATCTCACTGGAGCATGTTCTCCGGACTTCACCAAACACCCTGTAATACAGTAAGACTTCTCACTTACATGCTATCTTAAATAACCAGGTTTTGGGTTGATTGCAGCTGCTTTATTGCTTTACAAAGCTAAGGCCCATCTAATTGTGTAGGACAATGTGGCACATCCTTGTCCTTTGGCACGGGGGGCTGGTGCAGCTGGAGGGCTGCAGGGGTCCCTTGGCTTGGCTGTCCTGTCCCTCCTGCTCTGAGCTGTGGGGCACGAGGTGCTGCACCCCAGCCACTGCTGGCAGCTCAGTGCAGAGCTGTGGGGGCAGAAGCCACGCTCCATGTCTGTCTCCAGCAGTTCCACCTTCAGGGACAGCCCCGAGGTCTTTGCTTTACCCACCACTTCAACCCCATTTCCTTACAGATTTAAGAAGGATGGTGCCAACTATTCTCTGAACACGGATGACCCTCTCATCTTTAACTCCACCATTGACAAGGACTATGGCATAGTCAAGGAATACATGGGCTTCACTGAAGAGGAGTTCAAGAGAGTTGTAAGTCAGGCCTGGCTGGGTGCTCTGCTGGTGTCGTGGTGCAGCCCAGAACAACCTGCTGGTTTTTCTTTATGAGCTGAAGAATTTTTAATGGAAATCAGAGAATGCTGCCCTGCCTTGTAAGCAGCAGGCTGAGGGAGTGCTGAGCTGGCTGGAGGGGGTTCTGGAGCACTGTGGAGAGCAGGGTGTGGGCACAGGGTGGGCTCTTGAGGGGCTGCATCTTCTTTGCATATTCCAAAAATCCCAAAGTATTTAAAGACTTTTGCTTTGTGCCTGTCTCATTCCTCTTGGCACTGCTCTAGTGATGGGCCAGAGCAGTTGCCCTGTAAAACAAGGCCATGGAAATGAATCTGAGAGCAGAAACTTTACACTCTCCCTCACCTATTGCTGCTCAGAGCCAGATGTTGGGCTGTGCACAGCCACGTGTTCATGACTGATGTGTTTTAATGTCTCCCCTCTTCTTCCCCAGAACATCAACGCAGCCCAGTCCAGCTTCTTACCTGAGAAGGAAAAGCAGGAGCTGCTCAACAAGCTGTATGAAGCCTATGGGATGGTCCCCAATGCATCCTGACTGACCCTCCCTGGGAGCAGAGTGGAGCAGGGCCCTTCCTCCTGTGCTGACTCCTCTGTGCCAGTGGCAGCTGGAGAGGAGGTGCCCAGAGTCGGGTCTCTATTCCTGGCAGCCCTCTGTTAACCCTTACAGAATCAGAATCACAATCAGACCATCACATTCACCCACCTATACCCCACAAACTCTCTCCCAAATGGATATCCAGCTTCCTATCCTGCTGTTGTGCAAGCAGACTGGATCTGCCTGCTGGCCTGGCTCCCTTCTCCATCTGTCAGTGTTTCTGTATTGCAAATGCAAACAGAAGAACCTCCCTTCTTTTTCCCCCCCTCTTACCCTGTTTTTCCTGTCCTGTCCCACTGACCTGCCTGGCCTTTGTCTGCAGTGCTGAAATAACCACCTTTAGCTCTGACTGTGGCCTGGGTTAATCTTCACCTTTGCAGGGAAGAGGTGTGTTAGTGCTGGCAGGGAGTGAGCAGGTGTTTCAGACACAGAGGCTTTATTCCTGTCCCTGTGGGTAGGAGGGTTTGTTCACAGCTCTATTTACACAGGGTTAGTCTTGTACTAACAAGACTGGAACAAAAACAAGCTGGAAGCTGGTGCCTCTACCTATACTCAGCTCTGAAGGGCATTTAAAAGAAAATACTTTTTTTTTTTTTGCAACCTTTCTTGGACAAGAGCTGTATTAGGCCTCCCAATGTCACTGCAGGTGACAGCAGTGCTCACAGCTGGCCATGACCATGCTCGCACATGCATAGGAAGTTGGAACATAATTTTACCATTTTGGGCCAAAATCTGCCTTCTGGGACTTTTCCCACTTTTGTGCTCATCCTGGAGAATTCCTGTGAACTGCAGTTTCATCCTCCTCTATCTTTGGTTAGGACTTGCAGAACCCGTGGTCGATTGGCTGGTTTAAGGATTCTGCCCTCCTCCTGATCTGACATAATCATTAGGCACTCCTAAGGCTGAATGAGTAAATTAACTGGGGCCCAGTGTTGACTCGGGTCCCATCTGATTGCTTCTCTCACTCAGCTACAACACTGGCTCGAAGTCAGATCTTCAGTTTGGTGGAGAATTTATACAGAAAAAATTCACCGAAAATTCCCGAGTGATTTTGGTGCCTGGTAGTGTTTTTACTCAATAAGCAATACAGCTGTGCATCCAGAGAAGAGACCATTGTTTTCTGACGTGAGTGTGTGGTGTGCTTTAGCATCCCAGGTGTCTGCCAAGATGCTTACTCCAAAGATACTGTACCAAAAAGTTGCCTTTGACAAGGGGCCGTGGTCACCATTTCCGCGGGCAGACCACGGACCGGTCCAGCCTCATCCAGCAGGAGTGTGCTGGGAGTATTTCCATTCTTTCTGGGCTTCCATATTGGTCTTCTGAGTAAAATACTCATCTCTGAAGTACGTGGTGCATATATACACATAGATAGATGAATGAGAGTGATTTTCTTACTTTTATAAAGCAAAAAAGAAAGCATCCCTTTTAGGAACGTGATTGCAGGCTTTTTTTTGGGTAATTTCTCTCCAAAAATTCTTTCTGAAGAAGAGTTTCTTGTTTGGATTCTGGATTGTTAATCCTGTTTAATAAAATAACAGATTTATATTAAAGGTAAGTCCTTTTGCCTTTCTGTTCAAGGGTGACTGTTAGGAACTGTGGCCCCTGCTCTTCAGCATGTGTCCTGGTACCCCAAGGGTCCATTGGTAGGTGTGAGGGGGGCTTTGGCTGCCTGATTCCTGCCTTCTCCTGGTGCCAGGCTGGAGCACTTTGAGAGCCAGAAGGAATCCTGCTCCCTTGCCAGCCAGCCAAGCTGGAGTTATGGATGCAGGTTGTTCCAACCTCCCATGTCCTTTTCCCTTCAGTAATCAAAGGGGTGTGTAACCCCTGCTAGAAGCAGCACTGCCATCACTGTGCACTCTCACTTTTTCTGGTGTGTGTCAAAAGCAGTTTACAGGTTTTTTTGCCCTGTCTCCTGGGTTTTGCACCGTTGGTTGATGCTCCGAGCCAGGAGAGGGACAGCCTGGGCTGCACCATCAGGCCACGAAGGGGAGCGTTTGCCAAAAGACTTCGGATCATTTAGTGCTTGGTTAGAGCTTTGGGAGGTCTGGCATGCCATGTGTTCAGCTGAAATGGAGGGCTTGGAGCATCCAGGTGCTCAGCAGCTTTGCAGATGGGGATGTGGCTGGATTAAGGCAGTGCCCTTGGTCTTCCAGCACAATTGGCGACAGCAGCTGTGCTGTCACTTGCAAGGGGAACCCGATGCCTGTCTCCTGTCCCCTGAGAGCAGCTGGCCTACAGGTCCCTACCCCTCTGCCTAAATATAATTCTGGAACAGATATTCTCTGACTGAGGAGAGCTAAGATTAGCCAGCATTTGACTGCTGGAGGTCTCGCGTGGCGCACGGTCCCTCCACGCCGCCTTTCAGCTCTCTGCGTGTGTGTTTGTGTCAGCGTGAGCCAAAAATACTGCTCTGCTCCTTGGTGAGGAGAGCTGGAAATGGGGCTTAAAGACACAACTATGCAGTCAGCCAAGGCCAGGAGCTACCTGCTGGTTTGCCCCTGGGCATGGGAAATGGGAGCAGGGTCTTGGCCGCTGTCCTGGCCGGGCTCTGCAGTCGCACCCAGGGAGCCGGTGCCAAAGCCGCAGCCACCACCTGGCTGCCAAATCCTCCTCTCCTGTGGGGGCTGGAGCCATGGACATCTCTGTGCTGGCCCCACAGCCACTGCTTCCCAGAGCCCCACAGACAATTCTCCCTCTGTCTGGCATCTCCTTCTCTGCTTATTTATGGCCTGTTTTTCCCTGATAGATCTTAATCTCGTAACATTCAGTTCTTCCCTGGGCTGTCAGGGCGATGCTTGTCCTTGTGTCACCAGCTCAGAGTGTTTCCCAGGGCAGCTCTGCCTTGTCCCTGTCGGGCTGTTGGTCCCAGCCAGGCTGCTCCATCGGGATCAGCTTGGGAGGGGTGAAATGCCAGCAATGTCCCCACAGTTCTGTGCTGCAGAGGGAAGATGCCTCTTCCTACTGCCACCAGTTCTGCTGGTGTCTGGGCCAGTGTGCCATGTTCCAAGCCAGCCTTGAGCTTGACTTCTGGGGCAGTAATGTGGAGGGGAGCAGTGCTCCACAGGTGGATGAAATGCCTGTGGGAAAAGCACTGCCTGGCAGAAAATGTGGGCCCTATTTCCAGAAAGTTTTGTGCCCAGCTGTGTCTCCCCATGGGTGCTGCAAACCCTGGGGGTTTCACAGACCCAAATTGAGGGGACTCTCTTGTAGCACAGCTCTGTGTCTCCCTGTGAGGGGAAGCTGGTGAATCCATCCCACAGATCAAGGCAAAACAGAGGAAGAAGAAACATCGAGGCAGAAAAAAACACCTTCAGTACTTGAAGGCTGTGTTATTTATTCCAACATCTTATGCAGTTTTATCAAACCATCTTTAACACAAAACATGTCTCCTAAAAGAGAGAATGGTGTGAGATCCTACCAGAGATCATCTCAGCTAACAGCTTGCAAAGTTAAGCCTGAATTTCAACAGTCAAACCAGCAAATTGTTTCTCCCCTCCCCTTAGCAACATCTTAAAATGCTGAAACCCAAAGGAAATAATGCCTGTGGCTGGTGCTGCTGGGTCTCCAGGTGGGGCTCATCCCCACAGAGCTGTGCTTTGGTCCTTTCCTGATGCTAAGCAGCAGCAGCACAGGTGAGTGGTGTTGACATGAGGGGCTGATCAGGTCCCTTCCCCACTGCCCACCCTGACAGGGGCCACATGGACAGTCCAGAGGCCAGGTCAGATCTAAGATGTAGATGAAGGTGAGGCTTAGAAAAACCAATGAACTAAACTTCTAATCTAGGAAACAGAATAAATAATAGTCTAAATTTGCAAAGGAGGAAGGTACCTTGGACAGGAGAGTCTGATGTGTCTATTATTACTGAAACTCTTTTCCCCCTAAGGGAAAATCGCAGCTAAGGCATCTTGAGAATGGCTCATGTCACTACAACCATGGCAGTGTTGCTCTAAATCATTAGGGATGGGGGCAGAAGTCTTTTGGAGGTGCCAGTCCTTGCACAGCATCTTGTGGCTCTCTACAGAAACACGGTTGCAGCAGAGGCATTTGACAGACAACTTGCTGTTCCAGGTTGGCTTTTGTCCGCAGATTCCATAGCAAATTCTTGTCTGCTGTTCACAGCAAGGCCTTCCTCCTGCCCATCCCACCCCCTGTTCGCTCTCATGGGGAGGAGCTGCTTTCTTGCCCCTTTGGTCTTGCTCCAGGGTCGTTGTCAGAAGAAGAGGCATCTCTTTGGCTTTCTGCAAAAGGGAGGATCGGGAAGAAAGCAAAGTTACAACCCTGCCGAGGGCACAAACCATCGGTGGCCGCTACAGCTGATTTCATTCTCACTGCTCCCCTGCTGTGGCCAGAGCCCTCCCAGCCCGTGCCAGGAGCTGGGCTCGCTGGTGTGTGTGTGGCAGCTCACCTGCTCCTTGCACAGCGAGGTCCCCGAGGCCCTCGGTCAGCTGGCGCATGCTGATGGTGGTGGCATCTCGCTGGATGTCGTGGACGGCGTTCCTGCGGCCCGCCCGGTCGCAGGAGATGAAGTCGGTGTAGGTGCTGGACTCTACCTCCATTGCATCTCTATTCACCTGCAAAACGCTCTGTGGAGGAGACACGGCTGTGAGGACAAGGATGCTCGAGCCACGGCTCCCTCCAGGTGAGGCCACTCCGAGGGGTTAAATTACAGCACGAAAAAAACAGAGTAGCTCTGCTCTGGTTCCTCTGTCAGCAGCTCCTGACATCTAAGATATCAACCCTCTCATGTGGGGAGACCCACTGAGCCAAGGATCCATCCCAGCTGCCTTACTGGCCCTTGTTCTACCTTCCCACTGCAAAGCAGGTCAGACAAGGCGTTTGTCTCTCACTTGAGTTTCCAGCCTTCTCCTTTAGGCACACAAGGTTGCTTGCAGCAGCTTTTCCCTTCAAAGAAAAGCATTACAGAGAAAGACCTCCTTCCTCCTCAAAATGCTACAGGAGCTTTGAACAGAATCCAAGTTTGGCTCACTGCAGGGGGGAAGGGGTGCTGATCCAACCTGAATTTGTAATGGGAAATGATGGAACCCATGGGAATAGCTGGAGGAACGGGAGTATTTTACAGGTACAGGGGCTTTGGAACTGGGTGTCAGATGTCACTGAAGAAGTGTTGGGCTGGCCTGCTGTGAGATAAGCACTTCACCATGTGAAAAACAGCCCTTCTGTGAGACAGTTGGATCCCTTCACTCCAGACTTGTGCCTGTGCCAAGGGCACAGCACAAAGGAAGGCTCGGAGCGGCCACTTGTCACACGCGAGCTGCGCTGTGAGCCAGCCCCGAGCTCAGCCTGATGAATCCTTAAGTTGCTGGTTTTTCCCTTCAGCCCAGGGTTTCCCTTGCCAGAGTTTGCACAGCACACAGAGTGCAGGGGCCGCAGCAGCTCGGGGTGTCCTGTCCCCTGGGCACAGAGCTGACGAGCACACGCTGCCTCGGCACGGGAAACCCGCAGCTCTCAGTTCCTGCTCCTGTATACTCCGTTTGGCACTTTGTTTGTTTTTCTGTGTGGAAGTTAGAGATCAATTGTTGTCTTATCTGTGATTCTGCTCAGTGTAAAATACTCCTCTAGCTCTGCTGATGCTGCCAGTGCTCGGAGCAGGTCCCGATTAGAAACGCTCGTGTGTAGTGAAAACAAAGTCATGCACATTTAATGCACATTCACTCGCTTTTGTGCCTTGGGGTTAATGACCCAGAGAAGTTTGCTCAGCTTCCTGTACAAATCCTGCTTAATATTGATTTTCCTACCAGGGAAATCTGCTGGCAGACCACCAGACTGGACAGGAATCGCACTGCTCTGTCTAATCCCCGATGTTACGGCAGCAGGAAGGAGATGCAGTAGATGGGATGAAAGAAGTTGAATTTCCCCCATTCCTGAGCTGAGCAGAGCGCAGTAACTGCAAACCTGCAGAAACCCAGAAACATCTTGGTAGCCCCAGGGACTCTTCTCTTGGTGCTGATGCCAGATCAGGGAGTGCTGGCACCGGCTCACGGGTGGGATGTGGGGCTCAGCCTACCCAGACCTCCCAGGAGATCCTGCTTCCCCAAATCCAGCAGATTCTTGCAAACACCCATCTCTTCCAAGGGCTTGGCATCCATCTAGCCCCTATTAAATGAGCACTGGGAAAAGCTGCATCCTTTTCCCAGGAAGAGGTCCCAGCTGTTTTTCCTCATCTCCCCTCCTTCTGTCCCTACTGGGATAAGGGACACACTCTGGATGCAACGGGCTGGATGAGCTCAACGAGCCTTTTCCCCAGGACAGGCAGAGCATCCATCATTCCCAGACAAGTCCTTACAGCTCACCAGAGCCCAGAGGCTGCTGACCTTCTGCAGCTGCCAGAGATGTCATATGGACTTGGGAGGCTTCTCTAGGAGCAATCCACACAAGCCTCAGTCCATCTCCCATCAGTGAGGCCAGCCCAGAGATGCTCCAGAGTACTCCTGCCCTTGTCCTGGGGGCTGGACCACCAGGATGGACTGCCCGAAGTGGGGACAGGAGCCAGCCCCAGGGATGCAGCGTTTTCCCAGTGTCCCTTGATGTAGCTGCCAACAGTAGTGGCAGTGCTGTGCCAAGTGCCCAAGTGCCCCATCACACGCAGAAAGGATGGATGGGATCCTGACCGAAAAGAGAAGGCACCAGGAGTGCAGGTCTGGGCGGCCGGGAGATGGCGCAGGTGATTTATTTATTGCCGCGGCTGGGAGGGTTCCTGCCTTCGGCTCTCCGTGCGAGGAGCTGGAGATGGGTGGGTTTAAGAACAAAGCTTTCCAAACTGTGCAATTCCTTTGGGATTTTCAAGGTGGGCGGCTCTCGAAAGCCTTGCAGGCAGAGCCCTCCACACTGGCAGAGAGACTCCAGCCTCTTTCTCCAGGAAGCCGTTGGACTGAGAGGGTGATGGGAGAGGTTGCCTCAATTTTTGATAGAAAAACATGATTTTTCAACGAGCATTTCCACATCTCCAGGTATGTGCAAAACAGTTCTATGGGGCTGTACTCAGTAAGAGCTTGTAGCATCTCCCAGGGACAGTTGTATCCATTTAGAACACGTATGCTAAAAAATTAGAGGGTTAAATGGTTCTTCTGCCTTTGGGTAGAATAAACTGGGACATTTCTTTTGGGTCAGCTCCATGTCCTATTCAGTCCCACTGACAAGCCTGCATTTGAATCCCTCTTGCCTGCTTCACAGCACAGATCCCAGGACTACAGCAAACAGTTACTGCAAATAACATAAGAGTGGCAGAGAAATGAGCTGGAAATGCCTGGCAGGTTACCCTGAGCCAACACAAGCCCTGTGACCTGAGCCAGTGGCCAGGGCTGATCCCCGGGATTGAGTGGATGCTGCAGTCACACTCAGCACTGACTCCAGCTTCAAGGAAACCCTTCACACAATATTGAATCTGTCCCTGGTCTAGGTTAAATTTTTTATGGCTAAAAGGGCTATTTCTGGATGCTATATCTGCAGGCTGGGCTGAACTCAGCTGCTGCCCCCCAGAGCTGCTTTGTGCCTCCTCTCTGCTGGCAGGAGCCCAGCACAGCCCCAGCTCTGGGTGCTGCAGCTCAGCTGTCCACTGCAGTTGGGACCCAGAGCTGTAGGGTTTGGTTGGAGACGGCCCCCCCACCCCACAGCCCAGCCCAGCACACACTCTCCCACCTGCTTGGCGTCACACCAGTGGATGTGACACCCTCTTGGCCTTGAAGCCAAACTAAACCTATGTTTCTGGGGTGAAATTCCAAATTTCTGCTGGGGAACAGGGATGTGACCCCATCTGCTCATGCACCACATCCCACTTCTCTGCCCTTTCTTGCCAACCTGCAGGGCCCAAGGCATGAAGAGGAGCGGTGGCCTCGGGGCGCTCGGCGTTGTGCAGTGCCCCTTGCCCCTCACAGGGACTATTATTAGACCTCTCCTGCTGGGGCTGGATCCATAACAACAGCAAAACATACTCAACAGCCCTGCTGGGCTTTTAAAATATTTACAGAGTAAGGTGGTTTACTGAAGAGGGGGGCCTGGTAGAGCACAGGGACGGGAGCACCGGGATTTCTGTGCTCCCTGTGGGTTTGCTGTGAGGTTTCCTGCTGGGAGAGTCGGATCCAGCGAGGAGAAAAAAAATATCCCATAGGGCTGAAGCCAGCACTTGGGGTCAGGGGGTTTCCACCAACTGTCTGACAACCTCCAGCTGGAATTTCAGCAAATTTTCCACTGGGATCTTGTCTGGGAACATGCGTGAGGGGCTGTACATCAAAGAAAAAGGGTTCTGTAACAGTGGTACTGGGGTTTTTTTAGACCTGTGATCGTGCCTAAAGGCCTCATTATGTCTCATGACCCCTCACTAGAGCTTAGATCCACGTCCAGAAGCTGAGCTGAAGGTGCAGCTTAGGATGAAGATGCTGCTGTTGGGAGCCCAGTCTGGCAGTGGCTGCACAAGCGACAAGTGCTGGTAAGGCTGGTGACAGGATGTGTGCCAGGCACAGCTGCTGGGCCTGTGCTCTCCAAAATGTGGTGGGGGAGGGTCTTACTGGCCATAATTGATGTGCTCCAAACTGCTGAGCCCTGACTTTCCTGGCTGGGTGAGAAACAGGCAGGAGCAAGGCAGCAGCCTCATGTCCTGCAGTGGAAGTGTGTGTCCATCCACACATCTCTTCCAGGAGAGAATAGCATGGAAAAGCCTCACCACACTTCAGTGATGAAGAAATGTCAAACTGGGCATGGCACACTGGTATTTTTGGAAGGCTTTTGCTGTGGTATTTCTTGTAATAACTCTGTACCCTCTGGCTCTTACGCTAAATACAATAAATTCAGCCAGGACAGACATCACAGCTGCTCCAGCCTTGATGCAGCTTAAGCCTCTTCTGCAGCTTCTCTGTAAGTTGATTAATGGAAATAATTGGTCTCTTTGTGCATCTGGAGACAGTTGCTGTGACAGCAGTTGTATTTTTGTTTTGTTCCCAGGTCAAGCTTGTTTTTCACATCCCTCAGCTTCAAGGTGCTAATAAATCAGGGCACTGGTTCTCCCCCACCTCCAAAAGACTCATGTCCCTCTGAGGGATGGGTGGCAGAGGGGATGAGGCACATTCAGCCCTGGCAGGTCTTAGAACGTGGCAGGCTGGCAACTTTCTTGCTGCCTGTTTTTCACCCCTCAAGCCAGGCTCACACAACGCTCTGAATTCTGCAGAGCAACGAGCAGAGAATCAGATCTCTCATGTTTACCCAGAAGGGCCATGAGCACTCACAGGTCCCTCTGTGCCCTGCAGGGGCCCTTTCAAAGCTGTAAAGAATCTGAGGCCATGAGTCCCTTCTCCACTAATTTTTTTTTTCTCAGAACTTCTTCGCTGCCTTTAGATGTCAATATATTTTTACATGAACAGAAACAGTGACTGTGTGGAAGATCTGCTAATGCCTGAACTGGCAAAGCAGGCAACCCACAGACCAGGGACTTTAAACCCTTCAGCTGCAGAAGCCCCATAGCTGCTGTGGCAGGCTGTGTTCATGTTCCATGTTTCATAAATTCTCCTTACTTGTGATGTTCAGACACCTTATCATGCCCGGGCCATGGGGTGGATTCCTTTGCAATGGGGATCCCCTTCAGACTTGGGTTTCCTGCCTTCCTCCAGATTGTTCCAGAAGAAAAGTCCCTGTAGGTTTCACCTCGAAGGCTGGAAAGTCCCCAGTGGCCCCACATCTCTTCTGATCACACCAAGGCACTGACCTCTGAGCGAACATCACCTTCTAAAACCCCACTCGAATTCCTGGTCCAGGGATGCTCAACCCTAGCACACCTCCCCCCCGCCTCAACACTTTGCAGGCTTCCTTGGGCAAGGAGAAGTCAAATAAGCACAGAGGAGATGCAGCTGGGGCTATTTTCTAGCACAGCTGCCCTTGTCACATATAAGAGGAAGGTGAACCACAGCAGGCCTTGATGGCGTATCTCTGTTTTTGGGTTGAGGAAGACCTCTCTACAGGATAGAGGTAAGCAAGGATGAGTCCTTATTTTTATGCCTAGCAGGAAAAAGAGCTATTTAGTCCAGTTCTTCTTTGTGATCTGAAGAGCTGAGCTCTGCTGCTGTGTGAAAGCAGTGCTTGTGTGGCTGGGAAAGGGAGCACAGCTTGGAAGAGGTGTTGTGAGGGCTGGAACTGCACAGGTTTGGCTGCTGGTGGTTGAGGGGGCTCTGCTCAGCACAGGGAGTGTGAAGCTGAGAGTCACCTGCCTTGGCTGAGACTTGCACAGTCCCATGGGAATTTGCATCCAGCATCCAAAGAGTCCTCCTGACTCAGTGCAGTGTAAAGGGCTGAGTGAAAAACCTGTGAAGCCTCCTGAGGTGAGAGAGCCCTGGCAGCTCCCAGTGGTGCCTAAAAATAACTGGGGCACCTCTTAAGAGTGTCACTGTAGAATGAGGCTGATTAGCAAAACCAGGCTTAGCTCTGCTCCCTGGAGCTGGCTGCCTGTCTGTCTGCTCCACTGCAGAGAACAAAGCCACCAGTGGACCCCCCACGCCAGGGCAGGGGCAGTGCCTGCCTGGGAAGGTGGAGGTGGGGGAGATCTGTCTTTGGGGGCTGTGAGAAGGGCTGGATGGCTGGAATGGTGCTTGGTACTTGCTGGTACTTGACATGCAGCAGGAAAGGAAAGTGTCAGAGTTCTGAACAGGCTGGCAGTTTGGGGTGGCTGAGCTAAGCCCTTTCAGGTGGCTCCATGGCTCCTGCAAACCACTGGAATCGGGAGCCCCTCTGGCTGTGTTACCTTGCTGGGACTCCTACCTGGGCAGGGAAAGCTGTGATGGAAGAAGAATTTCTGTAGAGCTGTGCCAGGTGACAGCAGCTTCTGATCCTTCCTGCAGGCAGGGTAAACCTCTCTGTGTAAGTCCTCCAGGGTATGAGCTGAAGTGGTGCTCAAAACGTGCCTGTAACATTACACTGGGGATGCTCAGTGATCACTGCCACTTATGGTCTCAGGAAAGGGAAATCTCCTAATGAAATGAACTGTCAGCTGTTTTATGGTCACTGAAATGCAGCCTCGGTGTAGGACATGGGGTGTCTCTGCACCAAAGAGTCCTGAGATCCTGGACTGCAGATCTCAAACAACACAGCCCTGGCAGCCCCGTGCAGGGCAGAGCTCAGAGCAGGAACAAGAGAAAGCAGTGACATGATCGGAGGACAGAGGAGATACAGGAGTGAAACCACAGGAAGGATCTGCCATTTATGCAGGAGCCACAGAAGGTTAAGCTGTGGGGGTTCCTTGGATCTTGCTGGAGTGACTCTCCAATGCAGGGCAAAACTCCCTTACATGGTTACGTACAGGAAAACATTCCCGTGCAAGGCATGCAGGCAGCCTGGGAGCAGGATTTGCACACCATGTCCCCACTGCTGGCAGGGAGAGGCTGTGCAGCATGGTTAGCACTGGGGCCTGCCTTGGAGTCAGTGCAGGAACATGGCTTGGTACAAGGACATGGCTGTGAAGCGTGAATAATAGAGCAGGAAAGTCATCACAGCAGAACTGTTGATATTTCTTTCCTCTTAGCAGCCTTCTAGCATCTAGTAATTCAGAATATAGAGGGAGGTCAAGTGACTGATACAGGAAGGAAAAAAGCCATTTCTGTTTGTAATATCTCCCTGTGAATAAAAGCTTTATCAGTCCATAGTGTGAATCCCTACCCGATTCAGTTGACTTTCCTTCTGGACATGACTTCAAACAAGCTTCATGCGCAGCAGGACAACAGCTTCTGGGGAAGAAAAAGAGAAAAAAAAAACCCTAAGAAAACATTATCTGTTCTTGCTTTGGGAAGCACAAAGCTCAGCTGCTCCTTCCACTGTCTGTGACCAGGGTAGCAGAGGGGTGGTGGGGGTTGGCAGGCTCAGGTGGAGCCTGGCTCTGCGAGCACAGAGGTGCCAACCAAGGGGCTGTGGGATGAAGTGCAAGCAAAGTCCAGCTGGGGCTGCACATAAAAGGGCTTTTTGGTTTTGCTTCCCCTTCCACTGCCCTCCCAGGGGTGCTGGGGAGAACTGAAGCAACTCGTGTCTCCTGCCCTGCACCGTGGTGACCCGGCAGCTCCTCCAGGGTATAAGTGGATATCAGTTTGCAGCTCTGCTGCCCTTTTCAGAAGTGAAACTTCCTTACTGGCTTCTCCAAGGTGAAAGGGGAAGTTTGATCTGATAGTTCTGGTTGCCTCAGTGGGTCTGTGTCCAGCTCCCTGTGTCTCTGCTGTTTGTGCATAGCTGAGCCTCCTCCTGCTGTCCCCAGGCACTGCTCAAAGACGTTTCCTCTGTGGCCTCAACATCTGTGGGTGCCTTGCAATCCCCTGACCTGCAGAGCCCAGCCAACAAGACACTTGCTTATTGTAGCAGCTGTTTCAGCTTTCTGAGTTTTTTGGAACATTATGGACTGTTTTCTTTCCCTTTGTCCCAGGGACAAATATTAGCAGAACAGGAATCAAGAGATGAACCATTTAACCATATAAGCAGTAGCTCATCTAGCAATTCATCTGTCTGGGCCATCTGGGTTGAGTACCACTGTGACTGGAACTATTTCTCATCCTTTTCCAAACTGGGACAGATCCACAGCCTTCCTCTTTGTCTTTTTGACCCACTTTCAAAACTTTGTAGTTGGAGCTGACTACTTGCTGGCTCTGGCCCTGCTTCAAGGACAGGGCACTTGCTGCTTCTGTGTGTCAGTTTGCCCATCTGTTAAACGGAGTTATTAATATTCCCTCCCCCCTGTTAGATGCTTCAAATATCTTAAAGCACTTTCAGATCTGCAGATGACAGGCTTACAGAAGTGGAAAATGCTAATTATGATCATGACAGCAGCTAAACAAAGACACGGGGATTTAACAATACACTTTTGTTAGTGTTTACCTCATTTATAGCAAAGCGCTTACTGGAAACACTGGACCGGAAAAGAAACAGTATTCCCACAACTCTGGGAATATGCATCGCCCTTTTGGGGCACCAAGCAGGCAAACAAAAGCAGGAAAAGGAAGAAAGCCAGCTTTGGAAATCCACAAGTCTTTATTTTCCTCCTTTGCCTTCCTGCCTCGCTCTGGCTCGGGTGTTACACGGCCCAAACAGTTAAAACCTCCAGCACTTCAGGAGTGTTGCAAAATATCTCCATAAACGTGGCCCTCTGCCAAGGGAGGCTTAAAGCAAATTGGAGCAACGATGCTCTGAAGTACAAGTCGCCACTGAGCAGCTTTGTTCCTCATGGGACACGGTTGGAACTCCCCGTTTTCTCTCAAAAAAAGCTGATTTTGGAGACCAAAACTCTTTAGCCACTGGTATTGGCTTTCCAACCCTGCAGTCCTGGCACTTTCTCCCCACAGCCCCTACTTGGGCATCTGGAGTCTGCAAGTTTTTTGAGCTCCTTGCTCCACCTACAAAGGCTTGTCCTCTTCTGGCTCATCTGCTCCTGCTGCTCCCTGGGCAGTGGGCAGAGCTGCAAAGGCCAGGCAACATCCCACCCAGGGAGTTTGCAGATTTAATGGTGGTGAGGTGGGTTAATCCATGCAGTGCAACTAAGGATGGGCTGAATGACTTGTTAAGGAGCACTGCACTTCCTAATCTCGTCCTGTAGCCCATCAAGGTACAATGGATTATTTTGGGACCCCAGTGGAAATGTTCCTTGGATAGTTAAACATCCATACCCATCAGGAATGAATTACAAGGGCATCAGCACAGAACTATAGAATCATTTAGGCTGCAAAAGATCTTTTAGGTCATGAAGTCCAACCACTACTCTAATCCTGCCACGTCCACCACTAAGCCACGTCTGCAAGTGCCACTTCCATATGTCTCTTTAACATCTCCAGGGATACTGACTGCACCACTTCCCTGGGCAGCCTGTTAAAGTGTTTGACAACCCTGCCAGTGAAGAAATTTTTCCTAATATCCAACCTAACCCTCTCCTACTGCAACTTGAGGCCATTTCCTCCTGCCCTATCCAATGTTTGAGGTTCAAATTTTCTCCATGTTGACCAGCTGTTACCCAAAAGGAACAAGCACACAAAACAACCTTGGTCCTCTCAGCATTGCTTCAAAATGAATGTGTGTTCCAAAAAAACCCAAAACAAAACAACCCAAACCATGCCCCAGAATGGTTTTTTGCCTGAATTCAGCATTATTCTACACAACAGCTGTTACTGTGCTGCTTTGATCCAGGAGGAAATCCTGTCTTGTTTCAAGCAAGGTGATGGCAGTGGAGAGAAGGTTATTCTCGTGTCTCTTGGCTGCTGGATAAACAACAGGCTGCACACATGGCTGATCAGAACAGAGCCTGGTCCTCAGAGCAGCCAGACTGCCTCGTTTAGTGCCCTGTCTCCAGCAGCAGCTGGCATCCCTGGCTTCAGAGGTACAAGAAAACCTCTAATTGTAATGGAATGCTTTTCATAAGTCACTAATGACTCTGAACCGGGAGGTGTTATAATTCTTAAAATGCAATATCCTCTTAATCATACCCAGGATTGTTTTGTTACCGAGATAACTACCTGGTACCCATAAAAATGCCTTCAGAGCTCTTTGTTCCACTGATATCTCATGGCAATGAGCACCACAGATTAATTACACTTTGTGGAAACAGTAATTCCAGTAAAGTTGATGACGCTCTGGTGGGGATATGTTTGGATTGTTACATCACTGCAAATATCAACAGAAATGGCATTTCGGCACCCGCCAGGGAGTTCCCGAGGCAGCAGTTTGTGATCACAACGTGCCTGCATGAGAGCTGATGTGGAGGAGCTGTGCAAAGAACACCCTGGCTGCACTGGGGAGTGCTTGGGAACTCACTGTGGAAACCAGAAATGAGTGGAGTAAAGTACATATTCCTCCAGGCTCGAGGGCAGTGACAGCTTTGAAATGGGGCACAGGCAGTTCATAGTCCAACTGCTGCTCCTCCTGCTCGTGCTACAGGTACCAGCCAAGACCTGGAGCGGTGTCTCAACCTCCCTAACTGCCATCAAGAGGAACTTGGGACAAAGCCCATGGAACACCTGAGCCTTCTCTTCTCACGGGCTGCTGCTGGCAAGCCTGGGGAGCAGCATCCCTTATGACTTGGCTTTTTCTAGTCATCAGCTAAAGACAACCATAAACATCGGGCTTTTTTCCCCCTCTCTAAAACAGGTGCTGTGATGGAAAATTTGTTTTCTGGATCAGCCTATGTAAACAGCTTTGGTGACATTAAGGAAACCCCTAAGGGTGTGGAGAAACAAATGGAATGTGAAGATGGGAGAGACTGGAACAGGCTGACACAGAGAGGCAAACAAAAAGCTGGGCTGAAGCTTCTGCTGTTCCTTATGGACTCGTAGATTCATTCCCAATTCTGCCCCAGACCTGTGTGAGCCCAGGAAATCATCTGTGATTTGTGTGAGGCCCCTGTAGAATAGTAATGATGCTGGTGTTTGGGTGCCCAGACAGGCTGGAGGCATCAGTGCACAGCAGTGTGCTGCAGGAGCTGGCTCTGAAATGTGGGAAATCAGGAAATGTCAGCAACTTGGAAAACGTTTTCCACAGTTATTTTGGGTGGCAAGGTTGTGTGCCTGTGGGTATTCCTCTGAGTGGGCTCAAAAGCAGATTTACTTTGGAACAAGAGGATAAAGGGGAAAAGCAAAACTCCATGTTCTAGCTCACCCTGTGCCTGTACACGTCCTCAGAACTGCCCACCTGGGTACAGAAGATGCATGGCTATGAATGTTCCTGGATTTCATCTCTTCATGACCAAACTGCCCATGCTGGAAGCACAAGCACTGTAGTTAATGGTCTCCAGTTCTCTGAGGTCTGAGTCTGCACTATCTGGAATGTATCCCCAAAAATGACATCCATGTGGGACTGCTTGAAAGACTCAATGCTCCGTTCTGTGCCCGAGGTACATTAAGCACTACTGGTATATCCACGTTTGTAAATGGCCAGTTGAGCTACACCTGCACTATAAATGAACCCAGCCACAGAGGATCTCTTCATGCATCCTTCTTTCCCCAACACCATCCCTCACGAGAGCTGGGAGGTGACAATTTCTCCGCTGGGTGCCCACACATTAGCACGGTGGCTCTTTCCACCCACGAGTCTCCAAAGCCAAGCACTGTCCACAAGCCAGGCACGCCAAGAAAGCAGCCCAGAGCTTGAGGGGCTGCCACCATCTGAGGGGCTCTGCCACCTGTCCAAGCAACCTCCTCTTCATAAGTCTCCCCTCACCCTCTCCCTGCTGCAGCATCCCCGCTGCAGCTGCCTCTTGCTCACTGACCCCAGCACGTCCTGGTTTGAGTCACCATCCACCCAGGGCATTGCCTCTGGGTTCACAGCTATACTTGGCTCTTGTTCTGCAGAACCATTTACCCCTTCCAAGCAAAAGGAAATTTCCCAAACGCGCTTCTGGGGCCAAGAAGGCATTGCATGCATGTGGAAGCCCCCCCACCGCGGCTCGCTACCAGCTGCTGAGGGGAATCCAGAGAGAGGGGAGAAACGCACACAGCTCCGAGGTGGAGGAATTTGCAAAGCCTCCTGAGAATACCACCGCACAGCAGTTCTTTTTTTATCCCAAGTCTTTGCCTTTTAAAACATTCGCCTGGAAAGCTGGATGCCAGCGAGTCTCCGAGCCCGCTTCTTGCTGCCCACGCTCCGCGAAGCTGCCGCCCGTGCCCGCAGTTCGGATGGGAGCCCCGGGCAGAGCCCCTACGGCTCCTGCCAGCCCGAAGGATGGATTCCCACCACGGCCCCGCACCGACGGCACGCCGGGTTGCCTGTCCCGCAGCCTGGCATCCATTCCCGTGCGAGCACAGAGCCACCCCGATGCTCTAAGGGATTCCCGCCGGCAAATCGCTCAGAATAAACGGACACACGTTAGAAGCGAGGCCAGAAATCCCCACGGGCGTCACTGATCCACTGGCCCTTTGTGATTTCTAACCACCGAGTCTGCTTTCCCTGCTACCGCGTTCTTTTCCAGGCGAAACAGCCGCCACCTCCCTGCCATCAACCCGCACACGGCTTCTCCCACCAGCGGAGCGAAAAACCACCGGGATGCAGCTGGTTTTTTTTTAGCCCACGGTTCGCGGGCAGCAAAAGCCTCGCTGTCCGCGGCTGGCTGGGTAAAAAGTTGAGCGTATCTCTCAGCGAGCCCCTTGCTCCGCGGCCGAGCAGGATCGCAGCCCCTCGCTGCCCCCCAGGCAGGAGTCCTGGCCACCCACCTCGCCAGCCCCTCGCACCCGCACAGCCCCACTCACAGCCCCGCTGCTGCTCGGATCCCGAGTGCGCTCCCGCCGCCCGGGGAGGACTCCAGGCTGGATAACACCCTCCCTGCCCGAGCTGGCGAGCAGCCCAGCCGGCCGGGGGGAGCCGCGACCGGTGTCAGACTTCGCAGTTTCCTTCTGCTGGGAGCCGCTAAATGAAGTTGCACTTGTGGGGCCAAGGGGCGTGTTCTCCTCTCCTCGAGTCAGTGCCTGCCCGCTGTAATCCAATGCTCTGCCCGATGATGTCAAGCAGCTCCCGCTCGGCTCCTACCTTACAGTCGGCAGGAGGGATCCGTTTCCTTTTCACAGGGATCTTTGTTTAGCTCCGGCTTGTAACCCCATCCCCCGGCAGCTGCGTGTGCCCGAGCATCCTCCCTCCGATGCTCAGTGCTGTGGCTTTTGCTGCCGGGCGCTCCCTTCATGCCTGCCTGCTGCTCCCCCCCGGCACATTGCTTGGATGCATGTCCCAGATGGATCCCACCATTTATCCTCTCCACCAGGGCCTGGCCAGAGATGCCATCACACCCTGTGCAGCCTGAGCTGTCCTAGCAGGTGTAGCACCGGGTAAATGCCTCCCATGAAAAATACGGCTTTGTGTGGTTTTGGAATGCTTTTTGCTCCACTGACTCCCACGGGGTAAAATCCAAGAGTACTTCAGCTCATGTGCCCCTGGGTGCCAGCCTTATTTAGGTGTGAAGTCCAGAGCTGGTGACAGCACCTGGATTTGAGGAGAAGATGTTTTGAGCAAGGCAGTACCACGTATCAAGCATGTGCCTTTGTATCCACCCTGCTGTGTGAAGCACAGCCTGGAATCTCTCAAAGACCTTGGGGCCACTGCAGATGAAGAGGAAATTTTTGGCTGTTCTTGGCATCACAGGGAGCCAGGAACATCCCTCTGGTTGGCATCACCTCCCTGTGTCACATCAGCCTTGGAGCCCCCATGGAGTGACTGAAGCCAAGCAATGAAGGTGGTTGCAGTTGTGCCCAGCGCTCCTGCCCAGCCCTGCCGGTGCTGTGGGAAGGGCTGTGAGCACACAGGAGCACACAGGAGTGCCTCCTCCTGCCTGAACACCCAGACTGCAACAGCTCATTAGTGCTAATTGCTTTGCTGAGTGAAAGATTTGCTCCATCCCCTGCTCTAAGTGAGGGAGAGAAGTGGCACGACTCAACTGGGGAGCTCGAAGGGTGTTTGCCAAGGAATGGTTCCTGTCCTCACTCGAGCTGGGCGAGCTTTTGTTTCGGGTTGTGTGCAAAGTGAGCAGTGTGAGCCAGGAGCACTTGACTTTCCCAACCTGCCATCTCTCTGAGCACCAGACAGGCACAGAAGAGGCAGCTCTGCCATCCTGCAGCTCTACCATGACAGATGGGCCCCAGAGCCACTCAGTGCCAGGCGAGGAGCACCAGCCTTTCCTCTTGCCCCAGCACCAGCTGTGCAGCAGGACCTTCTCCACCTCTGCTGCCACCACCACCTCCAGCCAGAGTCTGTTTGTGAGTGCCCAAAACCACACTGAAAGATACCCACAGCCCTTCCATTGCTCACAGGAAGAGATAAAAACACCAACAGCAGCAGCAAGCAGTGCAGGAAACACCCAGATGACAATACTGATGCACGGAGGAAGGGGAATGGAGCTCAGCAGAGCAAAACATACCCATGCCCAGAGCATCCCCAAACTGACCTCGTGTAACCTCCTGGTTCAAATCAGTTTTAGTTCAAAACCAGTCCCAGAAGCCCATTTGATTTCCTGAGATGTATCACCTGGCAGAACTCATCTCTCTCCGGTGGTTTTGAGTCACATGTTGTGCTACTCACTCGAAAGTAGCAGCAAGGGATCCACCACAATGCCCTGCCTGTCTTCATGAGATGCCAGGGGAGGGAGGAGGGCTCTGCTGCTCTGTGCCAAGGGACAGCCCAGCCTCAGGAGACTGTGCTGGCCTGGCCAAGGCTGCAGTTTTCCCTTTACTCCAGCTCACATTTGAAAGCAATCCAGAAGTATTACAGCTTGGACTGAGGGGTTTGGAGGCCAAGTCTGGTAAGGATACAAGCACTACACCAGCTACCCAGGCTTTGCCTTGGCAGCCTGTGACCAGCACCCTTCCAGCACAGGCAACAGAGAACAGTGGCAACAGCCAAGCCCTTTGGAAAGCCAGGAGCTCAGAATATGCACTGCTAAAGTAAGATTTGTCTTGTCTTGCTCAAACCTCCCAATCCTGTGTGTGGTCCTGCAAACAAGCCCCTCAAAGCATCTGCTGAAAAGTCCATCCTTTTCTGCACATACTCGTGTCCTTACAGTGACTTTCTCATTGAATACCGTCCCCTACAAGAACGGGTCAAATGTTTCCCATCAAAACTCTTCTTAAGTAGAAAAATGCAGTTTAGGATTTTCTACAGGTTGGAGTTTTTTACTTTTTTTTCCCCACAAGGGGTGTGAGTGGGGGGAATCCTGAGTTCGCCTGAAATCTTAAGGCATTGGGATAAAAATGCTTGGCTTTTAACGTGCTCAATCTTCCTGTTCTAAAGCAAAGCTCGACATTTTACTCCAGAAATACACCCAAATTTCTAGCTGATTCTCACGTTCCCCATCTCTTGTCCTATTGCTTTGTCCACCATAAGACATTCACCCCGAGGTGTGGGCTGTGGATAAATGTGAGGAGCAGACGTTAGAGCTGCCAGGCGTGGCACGCTCCGTGTGACGGATGGTGTCACAGCCTTGAGCTGACTGACTCAGCTGCAGCCACAATCAGCCATTAGTGGCTTCTACTTTACCTCTTTGATGAGGTTTTTGCTGCCTGTTGCATCCATCTGCCTCATACTGTGCTGTCCTGTGTAGTCTAGGATGCTACTAGGATGTAGTGGTGATGCCATTGCCACGCTGGACAGCTGGAGTTTGGCTCTGCTGCTGTGACCATGCAGTTGGTCTGCAGTAAACTGTGAGTTTTTTAGTTCTGCATCACCGAGTGGGATGCAGAGAACAATGCCCCAGGGAAGGGATGGTCCTGCAGTGCCCAGCAGCCCATGCTGAGGGTGCCACCTTCGCTGCTCTGGTGCAGCATGAGGTGGGAGAGCAAGGCTCAGGGAAGAGCAAGGAGCTGTGACCATCATCCTGTAGCTGGAGGAGGGATAAAGCCAGAGCAATCCCATAGGGCAGTGTCAAGATGAGGTGAGAGTATCCCCGAGGGTGGTAAGGTAAAGAAACCCATCCCTGGAGCAGCTCTGCCGTGCTGGACCGCACGCTGCCTGCTCTGGCAGGAAAACCACCAGCACAAAGGACCCTCCTGGAGCTCAAGGAGTCAAACTGTCACCTCAGGGGGATCTGACCCGCCTCTGACCCGAATGTTTTTGCAGCCTGAGCGTCGCTTCCCTCAGCAGCCCGTGCTGCCAGGGTTGGAGCAGCTGATGCAGAGTGCAGCCTCCTCACGGAAGAGCAGCTTCCCGTTGCATTTCCCAGGCACTGAGGTCTCTGTGTCACTTGATGTCATCAAGATTGCAAGGAAATGTGAGACGGCACAAGATACGCATTGGAAAAAAAATCTGACAACCTGTTTTGTTGGGGTTTTTTTCCCCAGACTTCCTCCCATAAAAGAAATACTTTAAATAAACGGCTTTTGATTAAAAAAAAAAACAACCCATAGAACATATTTCAGTGATGTGCTGGGCTCCCTAAGGCAAGTGTGGATGTCTTCAGCCATCAAATAACAGCTTCGCTCAGAGATTCGTGAGAAGAGAAACAGGCAGGTAAAAGCAGCTTTAGTGACAAGCCACTCTTTCTGCTGTCAAGGGAAGGACACAGTTTGCTGTTGATTTAGGAAGAGAGAGTGGGTGTCAGGATGTGTGAATGAATTACCCAGCCTTCAGACCCATTTTGTTTTTATAGAAGTTGCTCATCCAGAAAGGTTCAACAAGTGAAACGCAAAAAAAAAAAAGCTTGTAATGAGGCTAAACTCATTAGTGACCCTCCAGGGTCACCTTTGTGAGCAGGAAGGGTCGAGGAGTCGAGCCTGGCTGTGGGGAGCCCCTCTGGGCACTGGGACAGCAGGGACACGGCTGCTGGCACGGTGTGGTGTGGGGCTGGTGTTCCAGCAGGGCAGAGCACGCTCAAAAAACTGTTTACTTTGAGCTGCAGCTATTTTTAGATCCACTAATCTGTGCAGAGATGATAGAGCTTTTCATGGCAAAGTGAGTGGCTGTGCTTTGCTTCTGGGCAATTTCACTCATCCCTTCCCCCTTCCCGGCCGCTTCTCCCCACAGACATTATCTCCTCTCTCTCTGAGGCAAACACCTCCAAAAGGTTTGTCCCAACTAGATAGGTTGGAGTCTCAGCCCAAACTTTTCTTTTTGCTTTCTCCCTAGGGAATGCATTCAGTTTGGGAAATTAATTAGCTTTTTCTTTAATAGACCCCAAAGCCCACTTCAAAGCCTTTGCTGGAAGCCCATCGTGGACAAGCACCCCACCCTCTAAAGCTTCATTTCTGCTAAATTCCTTCTGTCCAAAGGCTCTTTGCAGCTGCCACGAATATCAGCAGGTCTCAAACTCAGCTCTCATGGCAAGCCAGAGTCACCAGGCAGTGACAGCACTGCCCCACGATTTACCCAAGGGGTCCCACAGCCCATTCCAAGCTCCCTCACACACTCTGGATAAGAAGCACTTTACCTGCTGCTGACAGGAGCAAACGTGGCAGCAGCTGCTCGCGGCACAAAGGCTACAAAACACGCCTAAATCCCTCTTGGTCAGGGATTTGTTTGTCTAAAGGACTCCAGAGGCTTCTCCGGTGTAAACCCACAACGGTCATGCATCCAGCACATGCTTCACCAGAAAATCATCCCACTGGGAAAAGCTTTCTAGTCTGGGACACAGCATGAATAACATCTCTGTTGGCTCAGAGGTGTGTTCAGAGGGGGGAAGAATATGCAAGTCTTAATGAAATAGGTTCATTCTGCTTGGTAGGAAAGGTCAGATGTACAGATGTACAAATGATTGTCAGGATGAGAAGGTGCAGCAGGAGAGGTATTGCTTAAGCTGGTCATGACTGACTGCTCAGGTGCTGCTGGCAGGGAAGAAGGATATTCCCTGAGGTCCACAAACAGGTACTTCTTCCCTTTGTCCCTCTGATTCTGCTGGAGAGTGTAGCTGGGAGAGAACAAATAGCAGGCTGGGTTGGCAGTTGTGCTTCTGCCTTTTGAAGAGCAAAGGGGTGTGCTGACAAATGAGAAGAAAATAGTCATCCCTGTCAGTGCCAGAGCCATCCAGCCAACTGTTCTGACTGTCCACCAGTGTTTGGCAACCAGACAAGGGTTCCTGCTGCCGATGTGCAGCAGCCGTGTAAATATTTTGATTCTAACTTGTGCTCTCAGCTAAATGGGCTCTCACGTGATTTTATTCCATGGGGTTTGAATGTGGGAGTCCTGCTCTGGAATGCTGAGGGATCAAACTCAGGTTATTGATCATCTGCTGTGAGCCAAAGGACTGCAGTGTTCGGGCTTCACCGTATACACTCACTCTCTACCTGTGGCCAGGAGAAAGTTCAGCCTAATCTCTTGCCATGTTTCTTTGCTTTCCATGTCGGTTCATGAAGTACCTGTAAGTAGATGCCTTCTGAAGCAGCTGACCAAACAACTGAGCTGTGCCTGCTGGCTCTGGGTCCAGCCCAGAAGACCCAGCAGCTGACACTGTCAGTGCTGGTATCCAAACAAGGCACGTTTGGGAAGCAGTTAGGAGTCATCTCAAATCATTCAGCACTTCCAGTTGGGTTCATTTAGTTCCAAACTGGGTTATTACAGCCTCATTATTTTTCCTTTTACAATAAAGAAAAGACTGCAAGCCAGGCAGAATAATTTCTTCTGCTGCCGTTGCCAAGATATGATCGCACATCTACGCCATAAGGAATGTGTCATGGTATCAGTTTTATTAACAGTAAATAATGCCTCTTCAGTTAAGCAACATCTTACCATCAGCTGGTGCCTAACCATAAAACAATAACTACATTTCAGCCCCTATAGGCAGGTAATTGAGTCGAGATTACCCCTGTCCAGCACATTCCTTGCTGACCAGCTTGTGTCAGGTTTTGCACAAACTATTTTTTTTCACTGAAATTAATACCTGTCCACAATCAGACTTTAAATTTAAAACCACAAAAAGCTCATCTAAAAATAAGACATCAAAGCTCCCGTGACAGTAAGCAGAGGCCAGGACGAAGGGAATGGTGGTAGATCAGGTATCAGAGAATAATTCACCCCACGTGTCCACCTTCACTGCCTAGAGGCAGAGTGGGTTCCTGCAGGGACTATTTCTCAGCCCAGAAACCACTGTTAGTGTGGTGAAATTTTCTGACACACACAGAGGCTTTGCTTTGATGGATCTTGCATGAAATTGTCTGAGGACTGTAACGATACTGAATATGTGTTTGTTTGGAACAAACAGCTTTGAAAAGGAAATATCCACCAGAACTGCACTGTGGGCCTGTCAAGGCATCGGGTTCTGCACAAGCTCCTCAAAACAAACACTGTGTGTGTATTCATTAGGCATATATGTCTACAAATACACACTGTGTACAGTTATACTAACACACCTTTCACTAAAAATTGTAAGCTATCCTGTAGAAAGCCTGAAGAAACTTCTGCCATGACCTCAAAAAGTCGGCAAATTCAGGACTGAACTGTTATTTATATTCGGGGGAAATGACTCTGCTTCTGCCCCTGAGACACCTGAGCACGTCAGGCTTAGCCCAGTGACCTGCTTTTGTTTCCTCTGGACACGCTCAGTTCTGCAATAGCACCACACACTAAACGTACATTTTAAAATGACTGTGTGCATTTCTAGTAAAGGTTCACTGCTCTCAAGTGTGTTCTACAGCAGGGAGCTGGTTGTAAGATCCCCTGATAAACCAACACTCAGCCCTCAGTTCTTCCCCTTCCTTCCCTTCCAGGATTAAGGTTGTGGCTGTTTCTGCCCCCAGTGCACGTGGACACCGTGAATACTGAGCCTTGTCAGCCCTTGCCCTGCTCTGCCTTCTGCAAACTGCTTGATTTACACTCCCTCAGGCAACAGCCCTGTTGAACCCAGAGATGTGACTAGGATGGCATTGTATTATTAGACTTCCCCAGGGTACTTTTTCTTCTAAATCATCTAGGATGGGAAAAACACTGAGATAAAGAAGAATGTCATGACTCATTCTCCAACGCCATGGAGGTTCAGAGCAACCAGAAAGGAGTTAACAGCACAGTCACCCCCCCAGTAGTATTTCAGAGTTTCTAAATACAGAGTTCCTTTCTGAGCTGGATGCCCATTTTTGTTATCTTAAAAGTATTTCTGGAACTCTTGGCCGGCTTTAAACAAACAAACAGGGAGAAATATTTGTGAAGATAACGTGGCTGAGAGTGTTTGGTTACTGAGTCTTTCTGAGCTGAAGGATTTCATTTTTAGACTTTATGTCTTCAAAGCTTGTGAACAGAAGAAAAAATTGCTCCAGAGATGTTAAATCACACAACCATCCCAGCTATTGGCTTTGGAATAACAATCATTCAACTTAGCAAATATCAAACGTGGGAAGGGATTTATCTGACGCATCTATAGGATCATGTGAACTCCTTTCTCAAGGAGGAACAGTCTCTGCTGGAGACACCAGAGGAAGGAACTGTTTTGCCTTCTTGAAAAAAATTCAACAACATAAGCAACTGCAACATGCTCAAAGCTTCCTGGCACAAATGCAAAAATGCAACATCTGAAATGTCAGCTGGTACGCTGGGAGGATTTACATGATTTAAAAGATTTATGAGAAAGAACTGTTTCAGTAGCTCCAGAGCATCTTGGAAAGCAGCAGCACCCGTGTGGGGGACAATGGAAGAGGAGGGGGAAAAAAATCTCCAGCTAAAAGAAATTATCACATCCAGTATGACTCTGTATTGCTCTTTTTAGTACAAGGAAAAAAAATGGATCAGGGACTCATCAGATTTTAAGCTGCATTGAAAGATGAATGAACAGAGTCTGCCATGACCCTGGGAAATGCTCATTTTCTCACATTGCATATTGAGTCACAAAGTCCTGTGGCTCACCTGAAGCCACACAACTCATCGCTGCTCAAGGCAGGATTAAATCCAGAAATTCCTGACTTTTGCTCCCACTGTTCTTTCACTCAGAGCTGTTGTGCTGCAGCCATCACTGGCCAGCTGGATTTCAGTGCAGGCTCTCAGGGGAGAGATGGGGTCACAGAGACAGGGGAAATAAATCCTGACTTGATAAAAAGATAGTATATCAGGCAAGGGAAAGGCAAGAAACCATTTGATACAATAAACTCAGCAACATTTTAAGTGTGCTTGGACAATGCTCGAGTGGAAGACTGGCTTGCTTTGTGGCTGCCTGCTCTTGAAGTGGCTACCAAGCAAAAATATTCCCTCCAATCTGTCCCTGTTTATGTTTTGTTGTTGGTTTTTTAATAAGCTTTTATTTACTGTTATTTAAACACCTTTCAGTACGTTTAAGTTTCACTAATGCTTCCATAAATAACAGGATCAAAGAGCTCAGTAATATCATTTCAGGGTATTGGATAAAGGTGAACATTTCTCTCCATCTGTTTCACCAATAATCTAAACTAATGCAGTTTCCAGACCAGAGCACATGATCTTAAGTGAACTGAAGTCAGTGAAAAGGTCTCTGGTGACATATAAAGACTTAGAGGAGATTGAAGAAAGGTGTCCTATGAAATAAATTTCTGGCCAAACAAAACTGGAAAGACACAAGATTACAATTCCTCTATCATAACAGCAGTGACTCATCCAGTTGCATAGTCACTTGGGGTGAAAAAGCAAACAGTTACTCAATCTCTCAGGGATTTAGACACAGAAGAATACATTATGCAAGTTTTAGCCGCGTTACTAATGGCCTTGAAGCACAAAACTCGACTCTGACTCTCACTCAGCTCAGCAGATCACAAATAAGATGACTCACGTATCCATGACATGATAGGAAAATAGAGAGCCTAAGAAGTGCAGAGGCAGGTGCTAATGCAGTCACAGAGCACGCAGGCAAGGGAAGCAGAGAATTACAAAATCGTGAGCAAAGGACTGCGGGGAAAAGCGGATTGGGCGTTTGAAGACTCCAGAGCATGGACTGGGTTGACTTTTCTTGGTCTCAGATTGCAGGGGGTTGTGAGTGTGAAGCCAGCAGAGAAGTTGGCTCTGCTCCCCTGTGTGTCCCCAGGGAATGGCAGCAGACAGCTCACCTTGGCCTCTGCATGTCAGTGGTGAGCGAGTCCCTCCCCTGTATCCACAGACCCCAGTGAAAATCATCCAGAAGCTTAACAACATTTATACTTGGCAGGACTTTCTACCCTGCTGGAACATCTTGATTTTGTAGAAGCTGTTAATTCTGATTGTTTAAGGGCTAATTAAACCCACTGGTGGTTCCAGCTGTAGCAGTATTTTGCCCATTATCTCATGATTAACCTCCTCATGGATGGAGGGTTTTGACAGCTGTTCTCAGAGCACCTTTTAAAATCTGGATGGTGGAGCAGAGCTCAACCCACAGCCTGGACCAAACAGCTGGCAAAGCAGTTGTCCTGAAAAAACTTTGCAGCTTTTTATGCTCTGGAGATCCAATCAAAGCACAGTTATAAATATAGTTTAAACCTAAACACTTCACAGAAATCCAGTAATTAGTGGGGTTATATTAGAAAGCTGATGCCGATACCTAAAAATTTGGAAGTTTATGCAGGCCAGAGCACAGTAAGATGTTCAGACCTGTATATAAGTCTGTGTAGAAACATAGACTATGTATGGTTCGTTAATTTTTACACATAGTTTGACACACCCATTCCAATTTGCAGTTTCCTTCACCAGACCGAAAGATTCTGGACGGTCAAAGGATTATAACCTGTCTGTGGGATCTGTTACCTGCAAAAACACAGCCTGTGCAGAGCAGGAACCTTCAAATACTCTGGGGAACATCAGGAAAAGTTCTGTGCTTTTGTTATCACAGAAAGGAGACCCTTGAGAGTAACAAGAATAGCACTAACGCACAAGCTTGAGTGGCATTTTTTTATGAGCTCAGTTGCACAAAGAACTGCACAGAGCTGCTTTCAAATGACACATTTCCTTTAAATATTATCTCATTTCAAGGAGTTTATTCTAGGCATTTCAGCTCCCTTATGCATGGGGTGTAATGTATGGATGCAGAAGGGATGCACCGTGTCATTGTGCTGTCAGAGCTGATTAACATGTCAGAGCAGGGTATTTTTGTCCAAGCCAGGATAACCTCCTGCCATATCCTGTCTCCTTCCCAGGGCTGACAGTCCCTAGGCTGACTTCATCCTTATCTCCTGTTAAACACGTAGGGTTTGAGGTGATGTGATGCAGGATCAGAGGGGGGTTATTTTGGAAAGTAAAACGAGCGTTTGGAAATCTCCTGTTACGTGGACAGTGGAAGGAAAAAGCTCTTTATCTGTATCCTTTGTCTCTGCCCAGCTTAACCCAGCAGAGGATCCCACAGCACTTAACAAAACTATTTGGCTGAGAAATGTCCTGTGAAGAAAACATTCATGGACTCAGGATTTAGATGAGTTTAGTAAAATACCTATGGAATTATTTACCATGAACCACCAGGAAGGGAACAGAGAATTTGGGATTGTGCCTTTGTCCGGCATACATTCATTGGAACAGTGAAGGAGCAGGGATGTGGCAAAAGCCTTCTTAGAGATCCAGCTGGTGCAACCAAAAGGGTAATAAAAATATGTTAACAATAAAGTAAAAGCTCATATATTTTCTGAAGCAAGCACAGTTTCAATGATTTATGGAGTGACCTTTTTCTGAAAGAAGCCCGTACGTCTTCATGAATAAGGCTGATTACAAGAGAGATGATACTGTTAACATAATGTTCATAAATTCTGAGTTTTAAAGCTGCTCTGGAAAATAAGTGGCTGCTTTACTGGATGCTTTTGTCATTTCTTGGCAATTTTAGATGGCAATAAAGCTGTCACTCTGATTATTCGACCCTTTCTGTGGTGAAAGCAGGTTTTCTGGACAGGGACTGTGAGGAGGAAAGAAGGGTCTGGCATAGAGGGAAGTGATGTGCAATAGCTGGAGTTGCTACAGCCAGAAAACATCCTCTAACTCCAGTTCTGAGCCTGTCCTGTGATATTTTGCAGCCCTAACGCCAATTAAAACGAATGCAAACTGCTTTCCTCAGCTTCTGTGCAAACTTCTGTCAGTGTATGGTGTTGTGACATCATCCCAGCCACCTCTCAGCCACTTCATTTGCTCCCAGGCTTCAGCAGGAGAAGCCTCTACATCAGGGAGTGTCCCCATCCCCTGGGCAGGGAGGGGACAGCAGTGTCCCCATCCCGTGGGCAGGGAGGGGACAGCAGTGTCCCCATCGCCTGGGCAGGGAGGGGACAGCAGTGTCCCCATCCCCTGGGCCTTGGGCAGGGAGGTGACAGCAGTGTCCCCATCTCCTGGACAGGGAGGTGACAGCAGTGTCCCCATCCCCTGGGCAGGGAGGGGACAGCAGTGTCCCCATCCCATAGGCAGGGAGGTGACAGCAGTGTCCCC
>JAWWLV010000057.1:5674325-5705180 GCA_035041135.1 Platyrinchus mystaceus
TCCCCATCCCGTGGGCAGGGAGGTGACAGCAGTGTCCCCATCCTCAGGCAGGGAGGTGCCAGCAGTGTCCCCATCCCGTGGGCAGGGAGGTGACAGCAGTGTCCCCATCCTCAGGCAGGGAGGTGCCAGCAGTGTCCCCATCCCCTGGGCAGGGAGGTGACAGCAGTGTCCCCATCCCCTGGGCAGGGAGGTGACAGCAGTGTCCCCATCCCCTGCCCGGTGACACCCCGGTGACCGGCGCTGTTGCCATGGCAACGCCACCGAGCGCCCCTAGCGACCGCAGGGAGAGGGAGATCTGGATTGGCTGCCGGAGCTGCCAATCAGCCCCGCTCATTGGCTGCCTTGCCGGAGAAACCGCCCACTCCCGGCCTCTCGACCAATCAGCGCCCCGTCTCCCCTCGGCGAAGGCGGAAGCAGTGTTGATAAACAACAACTGCCGTCCCGCCCCCTTCGCCACCGTCCCGCCTTCCCATTGGCGGGCGGGCGCCTTCGGGCGGGTCGGCAGCCAATCAGCGGCTCCCGGCCGGCCCCGCCCCTGAGGCCGCGGGGTGTGGGCGGAAGCGGGAAGCGGAGGGCGGCGGCGCCATGGGCGGCGTGCTGGGTGTGTGTTCGCTGGCCAGCTGGGTGAGTGCGGGGCTGCTCTGCCCCCCGAAACCTCCCCGACAGCCCCGAGCCTCCCCCGGCAGCACGGGGAGCCCGCCCGGCCCGGCCCGGCCCGGAGCGGTGCCCGCCCTGTGCGCCCTGAGCCACCATGGCGGCCCCTGGGGCAGAGCGGGGCCCGGCCGGGGCGATCCCGCTCCTTCCCGGGCCGGGTCCGTATTATCTGCGGGTGTTCGCAGAAGCGCCGATTAGCGGTTTCTCGGTGCTGTCCGGGAGTGTCTCCAAACGCAGCTCGGGTTTTCCGCTCGGTGTCAGCCGCGAGGGAAATGCCCTTTACTATTCTTGTCTCTGCCCTTCAGATTCCCTGTCTGTGCAGCGGTGCCTCGTGTTTGCTGTGCCGATGTTGCCCCAACAGCAAGAATTCGACGGTGACACGTCTCATCTATGCCTTCCTCCTCCTCCTCAGCACTGTGCTTGCCTGCATTATGCTGGCACCAGGCATGGAAGAGCAGCTGAAAAAGGTAGGGAGGGGAAAACTTAATTTTGACTGTTTGAAAAGCCATTGCTTGTGCCAGTGGCTGTTGATTTTCTTTACTTGGAATGGGTTATGTGAGAGGCACAAACACCCAAGTGCCCCGAGTTAAGAGGCTTCGAGCTGAAACAGCAGATTCAGTGAATGTGCCTTTTTCAGTAGATGCCTGGTCTCTGAAACCTGAGCAGGGCTGAAGGTGGTCAGTTGTTATAAGGGGCCTGCTGCTGTGGTATCTTAATCTTCCTGGATGAAAAGTGTTGACATGGGGAAAGCCAGACAGTAATGAGGTCTGAGCACAAGGCCTTTTGTTCTCAGATCTCCCAGAAGGCAGCTGACTGAAAGCTGTGCCTGTTACAGGGCTGACAGAAGGTGATTGCAAATGCAGCTGTAAAAACTCACAACTAAATGTGTCTTCCCCCAGATCCCTGGATTTTGTGATGAGGGGCTGCACACCCGGATGCCCCACCTGGAGGGGTTTGTGAGCTGTGATGTGTTTGTGGGGTACAGAGCTGTGTATCGGGTCAGCTTTGCCATGGCCGTGTTCTTCTTCCTCCTCTCCCTGCTCATGATAGAGGTGAAAACAAGTAACGACCCCAGAGCCTCCATTCACAACGGGTAGGTGTGTGCTGGGCTTCCAGCTGCTTCCCTGCTCCTCTTCCTCTTCTCAAAGTGGCAAACTGGGTTTTGGCAGCCTCGAGTTTCTTGTGGGCTGAACTTTGTGGTCTCCCAAAAATCTTCCTGTTTCTGTCAGATGTTCAGTGTAGTGACTGAGTGTCCTGCTCTGAGGTGGGGTAACCAAAAGGGCAGAGCTCTGGGCACCCCTCTGTGTTTCCACAGAGATCTGACATTGCCTCTGACACTCACTGGGTCACTCACAGTGTGACTCAGCCAGCAGAAACTGCTTCCTGATTTCCAATTCCTGATTTCCTGATTTAAGTGGGTTAGTTCTGGGCCAGGTGACTTAATCATCATAGAGTCATTTAATTGGAAAGGGATGTTTGGAGAGCACAGAATGCACTGGGTTGGAGGGGACCTTAAATCTCATCTCATTCCAACCCCCTGCCATGGCCAAGGACACTTTGCACTAGGCAGAATTTCTCAGAGCTCTGTCCAGCCTGGCCTTGAACACCTCCAGGGCTGGAGATTCCACAGCCTCGACCTCTCTGGTTGACAGGATCATGTGATCCAAATCCCTGGCTGGAGCAGGACCAAGCTGCTTGCAGATCATGTAGCACATGACTGCTGTGTACAGATTAAGACCAGTATTTTCAACTTCTGTCTTCTTTTAAAGGTTCTGGTTCTTCAAAATAGCTGCCATTGTGGCCATCATGGTTGGAGCATTTTACATCCCCGAGGGGCCTTTCACAAGAGGTACAGTTAATACTCACCACGGGTTCTGATGAGTAAACTCAGACCTTTTCAGACTCTTACCAGGCTACAGCTGCAGTAATGAAAGTCCTCTTGCAGAAGATGCAGTTTCTGCCCAGCTTCTTTGGAGCATCTTGGTTCATCCAGTATTTTGGTGCCCAGCTGAAGTTGTGGCACTCAGCAGCCTCTTTCCACCTGCATAGGTTTTGGGTGTTAATAATTTTGTACTCCATGAGACAGTCACTGCTGGGCTGAGCCTTCTGACACTACTTAGACTGGAGGCAGCTCAGAACACTGATGAGTGCTAAATACTTGCCTAGAGTCTGAAAAAACTCTGTGAGAAACTTCTGCTGTTTGTTCACATCACAGCAACTTCAAAGGGTTGTTGACCCTTAAAGACATGTGGCATGATGGCACTTATGTACACAAATTTATGGTGTGTTAGAGGTTGCATTCATTCTGAAAACATGTTGGGCTGAGCATTCCCATGCTCAGCTTGACCAGGATCAGCTGCAGCCTTGAATAGCTGGGGCTCCTTGCACACTTCTGCAGGATGGGGACATTTCTAAATACAGAGTTTTTCATTATTTGTTTGCAGTATAATAAGGGGCTTTTAATTTTTTAAACTGAGGTAACATGCAAATGATGAAAGCTAACTTCTGTTTTCCTTGTTCCCTTTTGCAGCTTGGTTTTGGATTGGTGTTTCTGGAGCCTTCTTCTTCATTCTTATCCAGTTGGTGCTTCTTGTGGACTTTGCTCACTCCTGGAATGAGAGCTGGGTTGACAGAATGGACGAGGGAAATGCTAAATGCTGGTATGCAGGTAGGAATCTGAACCTGGGAAGGATTTGTTTCTGCTGGCCAGTGCTCTGCAGAACATCACTTAATAGTTTGTAGACCTACTGTAAACACATGGAATTAATAGCTGCAGAGTTGCCTTTTTCCCATTCAATAAAATGCAGAATATTTTAGCCTTGTGATCAGCAGGTCTGGCAGTGCTGATAACCCCCCTAGCCGGGTTTGCAGAGCTCAGAGCCCGGTTCTCTTCACATCTAAACTGTTCCACCCCCCTGCTGTGGTTCCCCAGGGGCTCAGTTGTGTCTGGCAGTGGCTGCAGAGCCACACCAAGTGTGCTTTGGCACGTGCTCCCCTGCTGGCCTCTAATTACAAAGTGCTAATTGTTGTGGGTCTTTGCACACAGCTAAGAATGCTGCAACAGCATTTTGTAGCTTCTTAGAAAGAACAGAGTGGGAATGAGAATGGGTGGCCTCCAGCATAGGAGGAGGAATTCAGGGCTGATAAATGCTCATGAGAACTGTGCAAAAAAGCACTCTCAGTTTGTCACTGTGGCTTGACATCAGTTAAACTAATTAAACTGATGCTGAAAGGCAAGTCTTCCTCCCCTGATGGCAGCACTGGCTTTCCTTTGAGCTCCACTACTTAGTGAGCCCGAGCAGAAATTCAGCCATACCTAATAAAAATGCATTCTGCTAGTTTAGTTTCCTGACCCAGCCTGCCAAGTGAGGACTGTGTGATTGCAGTGGTGGCTGGACATGGAATCCTTGGGATGTACTGCTAAAACTGCCTGTGTGTTGTCACCATTGCAGCTCTGCTGTCCTGTACAAGCCTGTTCTACGCCTTGTCCCTGGTTTTTGTGGTTCTCTTCTACGTTTTCTACACCAAGCCCGATGACTGCACTGAGAACAAGTTCTTCATAAGCTTTAACATGATCCTGTGCATTGCTGTCTCCATTGTTTCCATCCTTCCAAAAGTTCAGGTATTATTTTTCCCTGGTGTTTTCTTCTGACACACAAAGCACAGAAGTGGGAAGGATGTGGTACCAATTCAGTCAGACATAAGAACTCCAAAATGTGGCTATCATAGCTATGCTAGCTAGGAACTCTAAAAAAAATACCTTGCTCTGAAACCAATGCACTGTGTAGTAACATATTTTCTGAAGAGATGCTTTTTTTTTTAGCTAACATAGCTTTGGACTTTGTTTCCATGTGGAGGACTGCTGATGTAGTTGTAGTGGTGAAGGTTCTGGTGGAACAGGGAAACCTGTTAGGGAGCAGAAAAATAAACAGGAGATTTATTGGCTTAGTACTGTGGCTTTGAAATTATGGGTAAGCTTGTTTAATACAAGAGGACACTTGCACGTTACTTGATGCTGAACTGGTATTGCTCAAGTCACATGTTAGATTGACACCTACAAAATTGTTTAAAAAGCTGGGATTAGCTCAGTAAGAATCCATAACAGAGTCTTGGCCACAGAAGAATGATTTGGTTTGCTTATTCCTTCCATGCTTGAGTTGCTTGCTGCATGAGTTATATGACTAAGGAGTTTCTCCCAGCCTTTTGAGCATAGAGCAAAGCCCCAATGCATTTCTAAAACAAAAGTTTTTCATGCCAGTAACTGCTGATCCTGTGGCAGGAGAGTAAAACTATCCAAGCCCAGGTAAAACTTGTCCTTTTGACCTTGGCTTGCTCTTCTGTCTTGGAACAGGAACATCAGCCTCGCTCTGGGCTCCTGCAGTCCTCAGTCATCACACTCTACACCATGTACCTCACCTGGGCAGCCATGTCCAACGAGCCTGGTAAGCAACACACTCTCTCGAGTCCTGTGTTGGTGTGAAAGCAGAAGCTGCTGATGGTTGTTACAGATCACTGGGGGGGGATTGCTGACCTGTCCAGGTAAAATTCACTGAGGCTGGAAAGGTGACTTTACTGAAACCATCAGACTGCCTTTTTGCAGAACTAAACTGGGGTATTTGTGAGGAAAATAAGCCAATGTTAGGGCATTCTGGATTTATTTGTTTGTTTGTTTATTATTTATTTATTACGCCCTTGCCCAGCTTGTATGAAGCTCATTTCTCTAATCTGCCTTGAAATCCCTTTCAGAAAGAAACTGTAACCCAAGTTTGCTGAACATCATCACCCAGATAGCTGCACCCACAGCTGTTCCAGCCAATGCCACTGTCCCACCTGCCACTCCCGCTCCACCCAAGTCCCTGCAGTGGTGGGATGCCCAGAGTGTTGTTGGATTGGTTATCTTTGTCCTTTGCCTCTTGTATTCCAGGTAGGATCTGCACTGCTATCCAGTGATAAACAGTTGGATTTGTCTGTCTCTTTTGTTAGAGCCTGGGTCTAGTGGAAAATGTACCTGCATTTATTCACATCCAGCTGCTGTCTCAGCCCCATAAACCTGTGTTCAGCTTTGTGGATGAGGATGGGCTTTATCAACCCCAATCCAGACAAGAGAGCATGTGTTACAAACATGATTAGAGGGATGGAGCACCTGGAAAGGCTGGGAGAATTGGGAGTGTTCAGCCAGGAAAAGAGGCACCTTAGGGGTGGCCTAATTACAGCCTTCCAGTACCCGAGGGGAGCTACAGGAAAGAGGGAGAGAGACTATTTGCAAGGACACGTAGTGACAGGACAAGGGAAATGGCTTCAAACTGAAACAGTAGGTTTAGATTATATATTAGGAAGAAATTTTTCACTATGAGGGTGGTGAGGCCCTGGAACAGGTTGTCCAGTGAAGTTATGGATGCCCCATCCCTGGCAGTGTTCAAGGCCAGGGTGGATGGAGCTCTGAGCAACCTGGTCTAGTGAGAGGTGTCCCTGCCCACAGCAGGGGGGTCAGAACTAGATCTTTAAGGTCCCTTCCAGCCCAGGCCATTCTGTGATCTGGACTGTTAGGATGACAAAAGCTTGGATGAGAACAGTTCTCTTTGGGGAGTTCCCTTCTGTTTCCGGATGGATTTAAGCAAACACCGCTTGCGAGTGGCAGGCACTGCATGTGCTCTGCTGCTCTCTTAGCGAACAGCCAGCTGTCAGAGGGGTCTCACCACGGCTCTCTCGTCCCACTGCAGCATCCGCTCCTCCAGTAACAGCCAGGTGAACAAGCTGACGCTGTCTGGGAGCGACTCTGCCATCCTGGAGGAGAGCCTGGGGGGCGGCAGCGGGGCTGCCGAGGAGGGGGACGCGCGGCGCGTCACGGACAACGAGAAGGACGGCGTTCAGTACAGCTACACCTTCTTCCACTTCATGCTCTTCCTGGCCTCTCTGTACATCATGATGACACTCACCAACTGGTACAGGTAGGAGCAAGGTGGAAGGGGATTGTAGGTGCCAGGCAGTGTTCCCAGGTGGGTGGGAGATTCCTGCCCTGCAGGCTGATCCTGCCCAGCTCCTTGAAGTGCTGTCCCCGTGCCAGCTGCATTAGAGTTGTGCCTTCTCGATTTTGGGTAACTGAACAAAGATGTGCAAAGGCACAATTGGCTGCTGTGGTCCTGGGGGACTGCAAGGGCTCAAAGTGGGGCTGCCATCCTTCAGATGGGCAAGTAGCTGGGAGGATACATATGAAACTGGTTCCAGGTGGCATCCTGGGAAGTTTGGCAGAGGCCAGCCTGATGTTACTGGCTCCTCACCCTGGGAAGGATGTGCAGGGACAGCCATAGGTGCTGTGCATCAGAGATGTGATTCCCTACATCTGTTGGAAACACTTGGACATGCCCTCTGCTGCTGCAGCTCATAAGCACTTTCCCCAGGACTGGCATGTTGTGTAGATCAGCAAATACTCTTAGAGGGCAGCAGCCATCAGGGGTCTATTGCTCAGCTCATGCATTTCCTTGAAGAGCAGCACATCAGCATGGGCAAGCAGGTTTGACAGCTGGGTCCCAAGGACAACAGGCCACAGGAAATCGCTGGTTTAGTTGTCTCACTGTGTTCCCACAAAGGCTTTTGCATTGGAGAGTCCCAAATGATTGCCCTAACTTCAGATTCATAGAGAGCTAAAGGAACAGTGGAAAGTGCTTTCTGTACCTACTGATTGACTTCTTCACTTTTCTAGCCCTGATGCCGATTTCAAGACGATGACCAGTAAGTGGCCGGCCGTGTGGGTGAAGATAACGTCCAGCTGGGTCTGTCTGGTTCTCTATCTCTGGACCTTAGTGGCTCCTCTTGTCCTGACTAACAGAGACTTCAGTTAACTTGCTGCAGCTGGCTGAGCTTACAGAAGTGAGGAACTCTTTTGCTGAAAGCCAAAATGTTCATTTATTGCTTTAGTTACTGTTTCTTATGTTGATATTAACATGCAGTTGGATGGAAAGTTATATATTGCATAAAGCTTGATGCAGCACCAACATTATCATCAGTTATCTTTCTATTTTAGCCTTCACCAGGGTTATCTTATTACTACATTTTTAAAAATCACTACAGCTGTGCTGTTAAAGCACAAAAGAAACTATCTGTTCTGTCCAATAGCCACAACCTTCTGTTGAATAGAAGTAACATTTAGCTAAATATGAAGTAATATATTTTAAACACTTATATTCAGCATAATGCACTAGTATGCTAATGCTGCAGTTTCTGGAAGTGTAAGCCATGCTGCTTGATTTCTACATTCCACTGCAAAAGCTTATTTCAAGGAAAAATTTATTTAAATTACTTAACTTTTTGTTGTGGCAAAAAAGAAAACAACAACAGCCTTTGTTCCTCACCGAAAGAACAGAACTCTGAGGTTGAAAAACTGATTAACTCTTTTTAAGAACAGACTTGCCCTTTCTTAAGGGGCAACTTCTATGGTAACTTCTTTTTTAGTATGTTTGTCAATTAGAGTGGTAAGTGTATGAGTAGCTTAATCAACTTTATGATTATGTTGGAAAAACAGAGCTTGTTGATGGGTTAATTTCACTTGTCTGATAGGCTTATAAAAATATTGTACATGAAATTATTATTATTATTATTATTGGCTCTAAGGCATTTGCACTGTAAACTCATTTGAATAAAGCAGACTAACTACTGAACCTGGCCCAGTTGTTAATTGTTAAGCAGCAGTTAATTAATACTCTGATGGAAAATACCACACATGGTGGGATGTGACTGGGGGTTTTCTCCATGCAGCAAAGAGTAAGTCATATTTCTTCTGGAACAAACAGCACCTTCCCATGTGATTTTGCTAACTCAGTGCTGTGGTGATTCTACTCAGTTACAGCTGTGTGTTCAGTTTGAAACTTGTGTGTTTCTGTTGACTTTTTACAGTAAATTATCCCAACATGACAAGGGGCAAACATATTGAAGATACCAAATTAGCAGCTGTTACAATGTGTTTAATTACCCAGTCATGCATCATAAAATTACACATTTTTGACGACTTTCGTTTTATAAAATGCAATATAAAAATAAATTTTGTCAAAATAAGATGTACACTTAACCACCCAACACCTCTAGGCCCACGACAACAGAAGGCAAAATTACTAGCTTGAGTACCACTATGATTTAACTCATGCCAAAATGAGATTTAACAAAAACAATACTTAAGCCAGTTCCTGAAAATACCTCAGGGCTCATAACACCCCTTTGCAAGAGTATAAATTCAAGTACTTTAATGTACAGTTTGCAGCTACCAATTGTCCCACCTAATGCCAATGCAGTTCAAGTATCTTCCCTTATTATGTGTTGGATTTGGCAGGGATGGATTATGGACTGGGCAAGGCCTGTAACCTCTGGAAAGAAAGTTATTTCAGGGGGGAAAAACAACAGGTTGGCTGTAGTGCTGTAATTAAAAAACCCAACAAACCCCAAGCAAAAAACACCCCCAGGCTGTAAGCTTTTCCTAGCTGTTCTTTTACAAGGAGAGTTGTGTTTATACTTTAGTTTCTCTGTGAGCAGAGGAAAGAAGAGGGTGAGGTGGATTTAGGCTGCCTGCTATTTAAGGCATGCAGGAGAATACAGAAGCCTGGAAAAGGGGGTGGGTTTTGTAGAGGTCCCTCAGCCTTCTGCTGAACACCACTAGATTTCTTTCCTTTTGAAGGACACTGAATTTTGAGTATTCCAGTTCCCTCTCTGGCAGTTACAAAAGGGAATCAAAGTAGCTGTTCCTCCAGTTAATTGCCAAAATACCACCACTTCCAACCCTGCAGCACTATTAAGGAAAGCACCTGTCAGTCAGGCCTTCACCTCTAGGAGAAATGGTCCATCCCATTTATTTTTTTTTAGTTGTACACTGTGACTGGAATTAAGAGGCACTAGAACAACAAAAAACCACCATCCTCTCTCTGTTCTGGCAGTTCAGCAGCGTGGGCAGCCACTGACCTGCCCTGGGTGTTACTGCCTTGCTATGTGGTAAAAATCTGATTTAATCTCTGCAAAACACACAGCACATCCTGGTCACAAAGGAGGAGGTGGCTAGCAGTACTCTTTCACCTTATTTCAAGTAGATGAAAATGGTAGTTTATTTTTTATCATCTCCACACTGAGGGTAACAGCTATCAAAGAGGAATTACAATTCACTTACAAAGGTAAGAAAAATCGGATGCTTTCACCGAGGAAAATTAATCTCTTCTCACCTTTAATCTAAAACTGTTCCTGTGATGAGTCCTCTGCTTCCATGAATTCTGAACTGCCACCCAGGAAAAAAAAAAGCTTCACAGTTTTACCCCTTGTCAAGACCCAGTCTCTTTTTATAACGCCTGGATGTTCAGGGATGAGATCTGCTGCCAGGTCAGGAAGTCCTTACAGTGGTAGAGTTGTCCCTTTTTGGCAATGCAGTCATGCTGTAAGGGGACTGAGAGGAAGAAAGACATCCAAAGCAGAGTTTGGCACTTTGAAAAGTGAATGTCTGAGATCCTCCAGATGCTTTAGGTTTACATTTACAGAAACATAACTGGTGCCTGTAATCCCATTTGGCACTAACTCAAGATTTCATCGAGCAAAAGGGCTCTAGGGGTAATTCCCCAATTAGAAGGGGGGTTCTTTTCCACCAAATAGTGAAATATTTCACCTTGGAAGTGACAGGGTGTGCTTTCCTGGTCCTAGTGAGGTTCCCATCTCCACACCACTATAGTGCAGAAAAATGTGTGCAAAGAGTGTGCTGAGAGTTAAGTTCTAATTCAAGACCATTAAACAAAAAGAGCTTGGGGAGTGGGAACAGCTTATTTGGACATCAGCATCTTACCCTGGTTGGACACTGGAGTCTTAATTCTGTCTCTAGACAAAGACCTAGAAGCACAGGCAGACAAGCTATGAGTAAATATCACAGAGATGATTCAAGTCTAACTTCATACAGGAACATGACAACCAAAGACAAAAGAGGTTAACACAGTTTAAAAAAAAAACAACTTGTAACATTTCACAAAAGAGCCAACAAGCACAGTGAACAAAATGCTACAATATCAGGAAATTTAGGAATGTGCTTTTAAAAAGCCTGTCTGCATTTGGTTTCACAGACTTAAACTCAAATTCAGCCCAAAGGAACAAGCTAAAGCAGCACCTTGCTGTCTTACAATGAAGTATTGCCTTCTATACATCACATGCCAACTGCTACAAAGCCTCCTCGTGAATTCTGGGTATGAGGTGCTTACCCAATTCCTCATCACAACCAGAAAAGAACTGACAATGTGGGAAGGTGCCTGACACAGCTTTTTTTTATTTGGTCCTGAACCTCATTACTTGAAGCTGTTGTCTAGTCAAAAGTACTTATCTGAAAAACTTCCTGTTTTCTGAAAATGAAGATTGCACCTGTTGTGTAAACATGGTACAGATGTTGCAGTAGTTAATCCATCAGTCACAGTTCTTCCTACTGTGAGGAAGTTTTGGAGATGTTCTCCATACAGGTATTCATGAATAAGTTTTGTTCTGTATTAATTTGAGCCAAATATTCACTGAGATAGTTCAGAAATGCCAACTCACAATCTGAACCATGTGACAAAGGACAGGCCAAGTTAAGACTTTTATGGGTTTATGCAATCTTCACTACAGAAGTGTATTTTGCAGGGTTCACAAGCCCTTTTCTCTTCTTGGATTACTGGTGTTTGCAGAAGGGGAAGGGAACAGATGATCACAAAGTTAGTAAATCATCCCGGCCACTTTTCACCTGTGTGGGGAGGGGATAAGAAAATATCAAGCTTATGATCCTGCAATATTTTTTCCCTTTATCATTAGAAAGAACAGGCCATTTGCATCATTCACACAGAGGTTGACGAGCCTCAAGTCTTCTACATAACTTGTGCTCTTTGCTTTTATTCTCCCCGAACTCTGCCCTGCCCCCAGTGTGCCCCCTCCAGCTTCCTTTGGTTCTACAGTGTAAAGTGCCTCAGCAGTCTGTCCCTAAACTGCAGGTTTAGGAGTAAGGCAGAGCTCACAACATCACCTATGAGAGCAGGCCTGACCTGCTGGAAAGCCCCCCCTGCCCCGGGCTGTCAGTAGCAGTAATAGAGCTGAGGTTTCATGCCCCGCAGGGAATCATCGCACTGCTTCTCCTCGGCATCCCCACTCACGAGCGTGGCGTGGGGGGAGCTGTCACAGGGCACCACCAGCTGGGAGAAGTCATGCAGGAAATCCTCCTCAGAGGCCAAAAGCAGCTGGTTCCACGCTGAGATGTCCAGCTTGCCCGCAGTGCCACCGTACTCTTCGGGGAGGATCACCGGAGGGATGTTCTGATGAAGGGAATTCAGATCGCAGCCGTGAAGGAAGAACTGAAGAAGAAAGAGAAAGAGCTTTAAAAGTGCACATCAAAAACTCTGCAGCAAATGGCTGAAGCAGGCAGCTGACCAGCTGATTTTTGAGTTAGAGGGCAAATTTTAGGGGTGATGTCCTTATGGGCCAGCAGCAGCACACAGAGGGGGGCAGGTGCAGTCAGAGAAGTGAGAGAAGTCTTGGGACAACTCACACCTAGTGCAGATTAACTCCCAGCAACAGAGACTTTGACATTTGTCTGTGCTGAGGTTCCACATTCAACTCATCACCAAGTTTGTCCATGGGACTGAAAGTACTTATCCCTGTGGAAACAAACCCTTAATCACTGGCAACCACATCCAGTCCTGTGGAGAGGATGCTTGTGCCATACAGGGCACTGGGGTAAAGGAACAGAGCAAGGAAGGGGCAACACAGGTTTCCTGTGACACCACCTCATAAATGAAGTGCTACTGGCCCAAATCATCCAACTGCAGGGATTGAACTCATGTCCTGAGTACAGAGCATATGTACTAAAGTTCCATATTGATATTATTAGTTCCTCAAAGTCTCTCTCTCACAGAGAATTTTCCCAACAGCATATTTTTAAAAATTAAAGCAGAAGGGACCCGTTAGATCAGGTAAAATGGCACCAAAGGTTTTTCAGCTGCCAAATTTTACAACTTTTTTTTTTTTTAGAATGGCCAAGCAGGGAACTTACAAACATTAATATTAACACATCAATATTATCACAAATCCTTACCCGGTTTGCTATCTTTTCCTTCAGAAAAGGCTTGATGATTGCAAAAATGCCTTTGAATATACGAGGCTCATTTATTATGTTAACAGCCTTTATTCGAATGGGGAATCCATCCTGAAGGGTAAAGAAAATTTTTGTAATGCAGTTTAAAAAACATTTGCCACCTTCCTCCTTTCAAACTCTCCTGAGACTGACTGCCAGCACATCCCACTGGCTCCCAGACTTTAATCTGAGGTACCAACATAAACCAATACAGCAACAGAAATGCAACTTGTTACAGGGAACAGTCTTAGGATGAGATCTATGAGCATAAAAAGAAAATCAAGAGACAAGAAAACCCTGCATCAATAAATACATTGTTGTCAGTAAATCTTCATTTCTTATGTTGATCTCCATCTCCCTTGACAAAAACACTTAGAAAATCCCTGTCCTTTGGGTATTCCCAGCCCTGCTAAGGATGCAGTCACAGAGTGGTCTGCAGCTCCTGAGGAGTGCAGCACGCTCAGCACCAGAGCAGGCTGCTTCTAACACTGTCCAGCTACAAGATTTGGTGCCCAAGACACCCTAAAGGTGTTTTTATGTAAAGAAGGAATCTAATATTGCAATTTTTCTGCCATTCCAGCTATTCTATCACACTACCTGCAAAAGACAAACAGGCTCTGCTGCCAGCAGGACACACAGTAACTCCTATACAAGACAGTTTAAAACAACAGTTAATTATGGGATTTCTGCTGGAGAAATTTATTTGCAGAAATATTTTTCTATGGGAAAAAGCTCATGATCAGCAATTAAGGTCTCCTGTGCCACAGTGAAGCTCATTTCCATTATAACCAGTTCTACAAATACAAAGCAAGCAGTCAATGCTTGCAGTGAAAAGCACATAACAAGCACTGCTGGAGGATTTTTCTCCCTGGGAAGGTCAGTGAATTAGCTCATCTCTACAAGAGCTGCAGCTCAGCAAGGCTGGTGCAACACATTTAAATACCACCCATACCTTTATGTCCTTCCCCAAGTTCAGCTGTTGTTCTGTGAGTAGCTTCCATTACTAACATCCATCATTTTATTTGTACAAATTAAATATGGGCTCATAGTTAAATGACACATTTAGATCATAATTTAAAGGATCAAGTTCTTATAAAGGCATTCCTAAACTCACTGGTCTCATCTCTGCAAACCCCCCTGATTCACTCTATCCTTCCTTAGTCCCCCACAGATATAACAAAGAACATAACCAGCTCAGGCAGAACAAAAATAATGAGGGCATGAACCCATTCAAGAGAAGTTTTCTCATCTCACCCTTCCAGATTTTATCAACATCAAGGGAAATCATCAGCCCTTCCTGCCACTTTGGCCAGGTTACTCCTCACTCCTTTCACCTCCACTGTGTTTACACTTGGTGTCCACCACTTTCCTTCCAGACATCGAGGAGGAGATGCTTTTTATTACTGTCTCTTTTGCCATCCCTATGCTGAGAAGCCTCTCTGCCTTCAGGGCATGGATGGAAATCCTCCTCAAATGACACCCAGTCAAAAGTCCTCTCTGCCAAATTTTTGCAGCAGCACTTGAACTGGAACCTTCACTTGCCCAGTGGTGGCTCCACCTCAGCCAAGAGCAACCCTTTAATAATGAGCCATTTCCTCACTGTCTCCTCCCTGTAATTCTGTAATCCTCTGCTCTCTCTCTTCCTTACCACCACCTAGCAGAACTGCTTTTTGCTGTCCCAGCTCAAAAGTTTGCATTTCTAATGCAAATTTAGTTTTAGGGATGTAAAAATCAGAAAAAAAAAAAGGGCAAGTGAGGTAAATTGGCAGTAAGGGTGTGAGAAACTGGTTGGGCAGAGACACTTTGAACTCTGCTGGCAAAAGCCAAGATGATGAAGTCTGTGGTGACACAGTCAAGAACTCTAGACACAGAAGCAGTCATTTACAATGCACAAGCTTATTTTCCCACCAGTTCAGGTCTTACCTGAAGAATTCCAATCACTTTTTTGGCTACAAAAGGACCAAAATGAGACGCCTTAGATAAGCTGACTCCTTTGTAGTCTGCCAGGATTACAATTCCATTCACCTGGGTCTCTTCGGACTGAATGAGTTTTTCTAACGTTAAGTATATGGCACGAATGTTCTCAGTAATCGGATAATTACTGGGTGTCCATCTGTCTGAGGTTACAAGACATGGATGGTAAGTTGGAGAGTAAATATAAGCTAACAAAACACATTTCCAAAAACTGAATTTCTGCTCTCCTACACTCTTAAAGGCTACTCTCTAACAGCCACGGTTCTAGTTCAGAGCAGAACTGTATATTAAGAAATATACCTTTCTTAAGCAAGAGGGCAATGGCAACTCATGTTTACTTCAGGGAGCAAAGGCAATGGTTTTCAGAACCCCGTTCTCCACACAGCACAGCTCATTAGCAGTTTCAGCTCAGAAAGAAAGCAGGTAAATGGAAAAGAGGAGAATGAATGAAGACAAATTTACAGCAAGCCTGGCAGCACCAAAAGCACATGGAAGACTGATTATTTACATGGGAGTCAGAGCCACAGGCTCCTCTCTCTGCTTACTGTCAAAGCAAATCACAAGCTTCTAGGTGTAGGCCAGCAGCCCTGCTTCAGTTTGAGTTACTACACATTAATTTTCCTTGAATTGTCTAATATTTCATCGACCCACCTCACTGCACTGTCATTTTGACAGGTTACTGCTGACACAGGAAAAGGAACTGGAATAATGCTGGCGAACGACCAGTGTACCCCTTCACAAGCCAGATTTCAAATCTCAGAGAGAACCCACACACTCTGTACACACAAAGTCCCCACTGTTCAGGGGAGCAGGGAACAGGTATTTGGCCCAGACACACCTCGAGGACGGGGAGCAAAGACATTCAGGCATTCATTCCGTACCTGGGCGGATGCAGACGACGTGACGTCCCTCCGGGTCCCGATGAGGCAGCACGGTGACAAAGCCTGACTCCAGGACAGGCTTTATTGCAGATGGCTTCAAGTTACTGAACACCTCGGGCCAGGTCCTCCTGCAGGTGTGGTAGTTCACCAGGAGCTGAAGCGCTCGGTCGTAATCGAATTTCCTGGCTCTGAGGAACCTCAGCAGGAAAGCATCGTCCAGGCACGTCCCCAGGGAGGGATAGTCCTTGCACACCATGTCCCGGAGCGCCTGCACGTCACGGAGCCTCCACTCAGGTTTCTCCTGGAGCTCTTCCCGGGCTTTGGTAACGAGGTCAGGAGACAGAGAACAAACATACTTTGGGCGATCCGGCAAGAGCTCGTTGTCCGATGGAGACCCTGCTGATGGACTTGTCCTGGTGCAGTCGCTGTCTCCTGACATAATGCAGCAGGAATCTGTCAAAAACCGAGTGCTGCACATGACAAACAATCCCTCAGGCAACAAGCATATCGATGATTTACATATTTATTACGTTCTGTATCCCTCTGTTTCCCAGCTAAGGACACTGCCTTTCAAAGAGCCAGCACTACAGCCAGATGCACAGTCCAGACATTTTAATTATCTTACCGGGATTAGAAAGTGCAGGTTTCTCTAATCTCTTTATCCTGCCTAGCAGCTAGAAAACTACCCTGGATGAAACCTAACCAACCAAACAGAATTAAAAATACAAAATTACACAGCTTCATTGCAGAAATATATAATTTAATTCACCTTAACGTTTATTTCCTAGGTCCAGTTGGAAACTAAAGCAAATCAAACGCGTCACAGTTAGGCAGGGTTCTCACATTTGGTCGAATTACACCCTCTTCTGAGCAGCTCTCCCACCTCAGCCCAGACAGCAAACACAGGCACTGAGCAGCATCTCTGCCCACGTGAGTGTTTTGAGCAATTCAGGAGGAGCTGCATTCAGGAACGTAAGAAATGGCTGCGGAGCACAGACTGAATGAGCAGGTTAAGAAAACTGCAGATTTTTATGCCAGCACTGCATGGGTACTGAGGTCGGCTTAATCCAGTTTTCAGCGCGATGCCAGCGTTTCTGAACTGGGGGCTGCACTCCTAAATGCAGTCACAGGTGGGCAGAGAACAGTGTAAGATCAGAATGCTGCAAGCCCGGCATAATTCCTGCAGCTGGACCTGGGGCTGGGAGGGGGGAAAAGCACGCCTTTATTTTGCTGAGCCGTTCGCATTCAGCCCCTCACAGCACAGGGCAGCGCTCCGGGCTGTCCCACGGGACCCGCCTGCCAGAGGGATCCCAATCCCACACCGCCTCCCTGCTGTGGGGACACACCGGCCAGAGGGATCCCAATCCCACACCGGCCAGAGGGATCCCAATCCCACACCGGCCAGAGGGATCCCAATCCCACATCGCCTTCCCGCTATAGGGACACACCGGCCAGAGAGATCCCAGTCCCACACCGCCTCCCTGCCGTTGGGACACACCGGCCTCGCCTCCCCCGGGCCCCTCGGGGGGGTCCCGGTGCAGGGACGCGCCTCACCCCGCTACAGCCCGGGCCGGGCAGGACCCACCCGCTCGGCCGCCGTCCCGGAGCGAGGATTGCCCGGCGTTACCCGCACACAGCCCCGGCTCCCGGAGCGAGGATTGCCCGGCGTTACCCGCACACAGCCCCGGCTCGCCCGTACCGAAGCTCCGGCAGCAGCAGCGCCGCGTTCCGGCCCCGCCGCCCCGGAACGGCTCCGGCCGCAGGAAATGACGGCGCGGCCGCGGCTGCGCGAGGGCGGCGGGGCGGGCCCGGGTGATCCTGATCCTGATCCTGATCCTGATCCTGGTCCTGATCCTGGTCCTGATCCTGATCCTGGTTCCCTCAGGGAGCTCCCGGTTCGGCCCTGGACCGAAAATGCTCCTTTCCCCCCCCATCCCTGGCTTGTGCCCTTCGCGGGAGCCCCGCGGCCGCCTCCGCCCTTCAGACCCGCCTTATCCTCGGGCAGAACGGCGCGAAGGCACGGCTGTGTGTACATTTAATAAAAAAAAATATAAACAAATAAATAGTGTGTAAAGATATAAACCGATGTATTTTTATATGAGGTGTGCATTATATGCATGTATCCATACGTATACATATATGTGCATATTACGTGTACATATGTATACCCAACGTGCATATTACGTGTATATATGTATACATATATGTGCATATTACGTGTATATACATGATATATATACACTTGGCTTTGGTTTGGTTTCTTAGAGGGCAGAGAGCCATACCCCGCAGGAGTTCAGGTGCTGATGCCTGACCTCTCTGCGTGGAATTTGCGATAAAAATAAAACAGGTGGTCACTCCCAGGCTTGCTGCATTAAAAAGGGTCCAACAGGGAGTGCTGGGGAAGGGGAAGCAACATGTTTAACCCCGCTGATCAAGGATGCAGAGATTGCAAACGCTTTCAGCGTCCTCTGGTCAGCATCCGGACTGTCCCCGGGCTGGAGGGTTCCCGGAGCGTGGTGGTTTCTACTCCTTTCTCTTGGCTGGAACCCGTGTTTTCAGCCAGGAGAGGGAGACAAAGATAGCTGGACAAAGAGCGGGAATCCCAGGAACCCGCAGTAGGAGTCAAGGCCCTTCTGCAGCATCAGAGCTTCAGCTCTGATTTATTTCTCTTCCAAGGACTCACCCTTCCAAAGTGGAAAATGTTTCAGTGGCACCGCATCTGGCAAGAGATATGCCAGTATGGAACAAACTGAGTGTGTCACAGAGATGTTCCAGAAAAGGGGAGCACAGTGATTCCACCCTGTGCTGATGGGCCAGCCCAGACCTGAGTGCAACATGGCAAGCTGGTGCCTGAAGCTGGGACCAGTTTGGTTCTGTGAATTAGACCTGTTTGTGATGTTGCTCCACGCCCTTTCCAGCAGATTGTGGGGAAAATGAGGTTGGAAGAGAGCTCAGGAGGACAAGAGATCTTGCATTGATCCTGTTTCCACTCAAACAGCTCCTGCAGCACAAGTGTGACAGAAGCAGCCCCTGGAGTCCCAGGGAGAGTTAAAAGCCTGAAACTGGCAGCTACAAACACTTTGGAGAGAGGGAGATGTGTGTTGGGGAGATGAATCTGTGGCCTCCCAGCTAAAGGGATGACGGAGTTTCCTGGATCACCTGATCTGGCAAATTGCTGATTTGAGAAAAGGCTTCAAAACACCAAACAGCTGGGAGATACTAGAGCTGCAGATGGGGATTTATGCTACAGGTTGCAAAATCTGCTTGGAATTTGCACCTCTCAAAGCAAGGGAGGAAAATGTAGCAGGGAGGTGACAGTTCCAGTACTGACTGGTTAATGGCTGCTGCAACAGGGTGTTAGGAGTAAGCAGGGATGTTTGAAACGAGTGACGTGTGAAGGAAGCTCTGCTTTGGGGGAATAAGAAGGGCAGGAAACAAGGGAGAATCAGTAGCAATCACACTGAGAGATATGAAAAAGGATATTAAAATCAGAGCAAGAGCCTTAGGCAGGTGAGAGAAAACGAGGAAGGAAGGTAGAAGTTAGAATACTTCATAATGAGGAAGGGCTGGAAGTGAAATATAGTTTGGGGATGGTCCTTACCTCAGTTTTTCTTATGTGGGGAGTGTTGTTGAACTCATGAAGAGCAGTGGATGGTGAATGGAAGAGAGGGGTTTCAAACACCAAGCCAAGCTGTAGGGGGAGTTTTAAAGTACTGGCACAGGAAATCACAGGAACTGTAGCAAAACTGTCTGTAATTTACTCTTCCTGGTGTTGGCATCCTGTGACCAGAAACCAGTAAAGGCAGGAGTTGTCTATAAGGAAGTAAAAGCTAAGAAACAAAACATCCAAGAACTGACAGTCCCAGGAGATGTGCTGGCTGTAGCCTGAATTTAAAGTCTCCCTCCTAGGAGGGAGAATTTTGTCCTTACCCGCTGTGGCAGAAGGGAGAAGGACGTGCACACCACATGCCCAGAGCCCTCCCCAGCCGGGAGGAGACGAACCACACCAGCTCTGCCACTTCATCAGCTCCCAATCTATAGTCTTTGCAGGAGTTTCAGTCAGGAGTTGTGCTGTGACCTTGGGAGCCACACCTGGAGCTCCATGGCAATTGCAGCCCTTCTCATGTTCATCTCTCCTATCACATGTGATTCATACCTTTCCCATCTCTGCTCCTGGGTGCTCCCTCGCCCTGCCGTTGTGTTATAAATGAGTGGCTGTTGGTGTTGGTTGATATTTAATGAAGTCCATGTAATACTCTTCACTTATTTACTTATCCAAACCCCAGTCTTAATACCCAGCCTGGGAAAGTTATCTTGGCTTCTTTAAGCTTTTCCACCATTAGCAATAAAGGTTTTACAGTCTTGGCAAGATGAGCTGAAAAGAGAGAGCATGACTTCAAACAGCATTGCTAACAGAGAAAGCTTTAAACTGATATTAAATCACTAAACTGTGCAAACATAACAGTCCTGTAATAAAGATAATACATGCAGTTCAGGCCAGGAGGGGCTCTGGTCCTTGGGGTGCAGGTGGAATGTCTGGACCCCACAAATTAAAGAAACCTTTTGGGCAGCTCAGCATCAGCAGAGAGCCACTAGTCCTGCAGTGCTGGGCAAGGTCTGCCTGAGCTACAGCAGGCTGGTGTAGCCCTGCTCCAGACATGCTGCCTGGCCCATGGGGTGCTTGGCTGCAACACAGTCCATGGCCTGCAGAGCCCGGGGGTTTGTGTAACCCATGTCTTCATCCACAACTGATCTCCCAAGGCAGGGGTGGCCTCAGGCGTCTGAAAGCTGGTGAGGCAGTCACAATCAGGCAAGCCTGGCATCCCTCCAGGTCCAAAGCCAGAGTAAGCCTTGGAAATACAGTTCCCAAATTACTTTCCTTCCCAGATCCAGGTTAGACTCAGAGCTCTTCCCCCCTGGACTTGAGCTGGGAGCACTCTGTTGATCCCAGCAGCCTCTTCTCTCGCACACAGGACACTAAACTGAAGGTCATGACTGCAGTCTTGTTTGTGCCAACCTGTCCTGCTTGCTCCCACCTAAGGAAGCTGGCAGTGCATTGCCATCTTTATTGGCCTGGCTGGCAAGTTTTCAGGTGCTAGGTGTGTTTATGATCGTCAGGGTCACACCTCCATTAGGAATGGGGAGAGGGATTTTAAGCACACCTTACCATGCCTCCTCCAGCCTCTCTGTGTGGAAAGGGGCTGTGCAGTGTGTGGCCTCAGCTCCCCACCTGGCTGGTGATATTTGCATCCAGCCTGGAGGGAACTGGCCAGCCTGGCACACGGAACTGCCTGGCTCAGCAGTGCCACGTTGCTGAGCCGTCCCTGCTGCCTCTTGGTGTTCATCACTATCTGTGCCTGTGTGTGCACTTGCAAGTTTAATAGCAGCAATAGTTGCTTTTGTCAGAGATGATATGCAGGCCATAAAACTAGCTTGCTTTTTTTTTTTTTTTTCCTCTCCCACTGAGATATGGAAGCAGTGGGAAAGGCTCCAAAGCCTGTTGGCCCTTTCAGATGGAGGTTATATAAGGAATATGAAAAGAATGCATTTCACAGTGGCCAGAGGACCTAAAAATACCACTTTCACAGATCTTTGCTTGGACATCATGGAAAGATTCCACAGCTGGAGACAGTGCTCTCCAGGAAATCATCCTCAGGCTAGGCTGGAAGCACAGAAAGCTCTTGTGTTCAAAAACAATGTAAGGAAGTTGCATCTCAAAGGCCAATACTTAACAACAGCCATCTCCTGTGACATGGGACATTGCCTGGGGGTTCCAGGGAACCCAGCAGGATAAAACACAGCCCACCAGTGGCAAGAGCAGTGTCTCAGGATGGTTCCAGGCTGGGGTGACAAAAGAGGTGAGGGTTGGCATCGAGGATGCCACTTAAGGGCAGGGTTGTCTCTGGGACAGTTCATGGGGTTTTTTTTCCAAGTGAGCTGAATCCAGCACTGAGAAACCTCCTGTAGGAACTGCACTGATTTAAGATTAACCAGGTAAAGGGCAACCTTGATAGAGCAGGAAGGAATCCAGGAGAATTTATTGCTTTAAAGATTTGATATTACATATATGGAGTTTTTAGGGCATATACCCAGGTAAAACCAACCACAGGTCACAGCAAAGGAGTCCTGGGGTTTTTTATTCTACACTAAAGAGAATGAACTAACTCCTTTTCTTTATCTTGACTGGACTAACCAGTGCTGTGTGTTTTGGGATAACACATGTCCTGTGACTGCCTTTGCTGCCCTTGTTCAGGCATTCAGCAAAGGTGTTTGGGCTCTGGATCATCACAGGTGCACAGATAGTGAGGGCATGTGATTTGAGATCCATCCTATTGACTCCAGACTAGAGACAGGCTCTAGATGCTGTCTCCACATGTCCTCAAACATAGTCTGGATCTCATCCCTGCTGACATTTATCACCAGTATGACTGTGACTGGGAAGCCACTGGATTTGTGCAAATGGGGTGGAAAATCAGGCTGCTTCTCATCCCTTGTGCCTGGGATGACACTGCCCACATCAGGGGCAGGAGATGGAGGAACATGAGGGTCATCTCCTGCAGACCTGAACTTCAGGAGATGCTTGATGTTGTTCCTTCCCAGAGCCCTAATCTTTACAGCCATCTAGACCTCTCTCCCATCTCCCTGTTATCTTCCTGGGCATGCTACAGCTGAGCACAGGCTCCCTGTGATCAGAAGAGCAGGTCATTAAGAGCCTTCTGTAATTATCATGTATTTCTTCACCTTTACAACCAGGGACAAATTGACTTTCACTTGGTCATCTTATTGTGACCCATAGGCTCAGATTGGCTCTCACCTGCTGCCAGCAGCAGGGTGGCTGTGTGGGAACCAAAGCACAGTCACCACCCCAAAGTGCTCAGAAATTACCTTCGAAATGCAAGAAGGGCATAAAAATGAACATGTTTGAAATGCGAATACCGTATTTCAGCTCCCTTTTCTTGGCTTTCAGAATGTGGTTGCTTCAAGTCTTTAAGCTCCCTGGAATCATGAAAGCAAATATTTATTCTTCGTGTTTGTTTTTCCTTTAATGAAAATTGGGATTGTCATTCAGTCTCATGATTCCAGCACACGTGGCTTCAGGACAGACACCAGCTAGCATTAGGCTTGCCAGGAAATAGTGACAGCTGGCAACACCACCAAACATTTGTTTGGGCTTTCTCCTCAATACACATATGCTTTGTGCTCAGAGCAACAGGGAGGTGAGCCCCTTGATTTACAATAAATCCTCCCAGGAGAAAGAAATCCATCTGTCTGGGAAAAGTTAGAAAATATTTTTGCATTTATTTTTCCTTTTTTTTTTTTTTTTCTTTTTTGAATACAAACTCTAGTGAAGAAATATTCCTGTTTCCATTGGAAGGCAGAAACCAGCAAAAATTAATGTACAATATCGAGGAATACTCAGTGCAAATGGACCAAAAAGGATTCCCCACTGAGTATGTCTACGTACAGAATAAAGGGTTGCTGCAGTTGGAAAAGACAGCCAGGTTATTATGGGTTGGGTTTTTTTTTTTGCATTTAATCTCCCAATTATAAATAATCAATGTGATTTACAAAATAATTTACAGAAAATGATTGGATTCATCATTGCAATAAATTACTTGGTGCGATGCCACCGGCGTTGAGGCGATGGGATACGTCTGACACCAGCACGAGGAGAGGTGGCTCATTTCTGCTCTGGGGATCAAGGGACAGACCTGCAGCTCCTCTGGCTGAGCTGGCTCAGAGTTGTCCCCACCAGCTGTGGTTCCACCATCCCCATCCTCCCCAGGGGCCACAAGTGACTCAGGCCTCAAGTGGCGCGGGGGGCTCTGCGAGCTCCGGCCCCGCTGGCACCCCGCGAGGCAGGAGCTGGGCGGGAGGGCTCCTGTCCTGGTTTCAGCTGTAAACCAAAGGTCACATCTGCAGGGCTTTGGCACAGGCAGGCATAGAGGAACAGGGCTGGGGGCAGGAGGAGGCAGAGCAGCTGGGGGCAGACCCAGGGCTGGGGCAGACCCAAGGGGCTTGGGTGAGACAGAGCCGGTCCTTGACCCCTGTCGTTCGTCTCTGCAGGACTCAGGGCGTTGTATTTTTGAGGCTGCTGCCCTCAAACCTTCTGAGGTCTGAAGGAGTCATAACGAAATTCTTATCATGTTATGAAGACCTATAAATCTGTTATCAGCCACTCATTCTAAGCTGAAGGAGTGGCACTGGACTGGAGGAGTAGATTGCATGGCATATCTTAGCATGAAAGCTCGGTCTGAACTGACATCCTGAGTCACAATGCTCCCAGCACCTGGGAAGCCCAAGACCTGGGTCCAATCTGTGAGGCTCAAGCTCTTCTCACCCTCACAGGCCTCTCCCTTTCTTATGTCCTTCCCCTCACTTCCTTCCAAAAAGGCCTCCTGTGGTCTTCTGACTGCTGAGGAACAGTAGTGGGGCCAGTGAGATTTTGGGCAGTGCCACCAGCCTGTATGAGGATGACCCCATCCCATTAGCTGAAATCTCCAGAATCCCATGGTCTCCCAGATTCCCAGCTCAGGAGGCAATAAGTGGTGTAAGGGAAGGATTTGGCAGTGGTTGCCTCTCCGAGCCTTGTGGTGAGAGGGCAGGCATGGCACAGAAATAACAAAACCCCTCAAAAGGCAGAAGGATCCAAGCAGAGGAGAATCTTGATGGGCCAGATTTTGCTCCAGTATCAGCTGAAAAGATTTGTTAGACCTGGCTGGGAGGGTTAGTGTGCTGGAGGGTGAACCCATGCAGAGACCTGGGACCAGCCAAGGCTGAGGAGCAGTTCTGGGCAAATCCCATGTGCTTCACCTGCTGTGATGCTCCTGGGGGAGCTTCCATCTCCATCAGGTTTGGCTGGACTAGGGACTGTCTGGAGAGCTGTGGGAGGGAAGCTCTCCATCCACACAGCACAGAGAATTCCTTGTTGGCAGGCTCTGGTGTGTGCTGAACCAACGCTGAGGTGGCAGTGGGGGAACAGCCAGCTGCACTGTCCCCAGCCAGCCACTGCCATCTCCCCACAGGGGGAGGCAGGAATCTGGCCCTTCTTACCAGGACTGAGGGTTTCAGTAAGGCTTCAGCCTTAGTTCTGGGACTCAGGGCTGCCCTTGGCACATACTGTCCACAGCTGCAGGAAGACACACAGCTCGTGGTGGTGGTGGAGTAGTCCAATAAGCAAGTCCGTGTGTTTGTGCCCAGGGACCTCTGGATGGCTTCTCTTTTCACAGTGACAGTTTGGGTGATTCTCCCACACGGTCTTCCAGAGGAGGCCAGCTGCTCTGCAGGTTGCTAGATGACCTCCTGTTTCGTGATGGCAGGCTGTGGGATGGACGTGGGCTGTTTTGCCACGGTGGCAATGGCTCCAGGCAGCAGCTTGTATTGCTCTGGTCCTGAGCCCGCAGGTGGAGATGGCTGTGGAGTTTCTGGAGTAGCTACAGAGAGAAAAACAATATTAGGAGAGGGTCTCATGGACCTGGCAGCACTGGGATCTGCCCTCAGTCTTGTGGGGCTCAGGTGTCAGCACAGCAGAGGCTCCTGAGGGCCTGTGTGTTTGCTGCAAGGCAGCTCAGACACACAGGCATGGTTTGATGCCCCAGAAGAACCACAATAACAATGAGGGGACCTGTTGGCATTTTGACCCGTGCTGGCCACTTTTTTGGTCATCCAAGATCATGTCAGCCCAAGTTCCCAAGGGGTGGCCCCATATGGTGGAACAGATTCTCCTGTGATTTTGCAGAGGGCAAATTGAGATGTGTTTGAACCATTCAAGGGAAGGGGAGCCCTTCCACTGGTTTCACTAGGCACTGGATAGGATCATTCATCCCTTAAGGGCTATGTAAAGGTTTGTCTGACAAGGAATATCTTGTTGAATCAGTTAGTCTAGCCTAATCTAATCTAACCTAATCCATGTCTCTGTTTGTCTTTCCCTCTTTTCTGCATAGGAATTTCTCACACACTCATTACCAGAGACTCTGTCTTGCTTGGAAATTTCTTTGGAAGGTAGAAAGGAAAGCTGGGAAGCTCCTGGTTTCTCCTGGGAGCTCTGTGTCTCTCTGGCAATACTCACACATCTGCCCATTGTGCATCTGAGGAGGCATTGTGTTGGCCACAATGACGTTTGTGCCCAGGTTCTCCTGGATCAGGTGAGGGTGCAGGGGGTGATGGGCGTGCGGCGTTTCACTTGATGAGCCTGAAATGCAGCACATGGCATTAGTTTCCACAGTGGCAGAGGGAGACAGTTCAGATGGGCAGACCCACTGCACCAAAGGCCCCAGGGCTTTGTGCATGATCAGCTTGTGTGAATGCCTTGAGCTCCCTAACCCTTGCATGCTGCCTGCATTTCCTTTTATACAGGATCATATTCCCGAGTCACCTGAGTCACCTCTATGTAAAGGACAGCACAGTGGCAACTTTTCATTTTGTTTTGTCCCATTGGATGCTCCCACTAGAAAACCCGTGACACTCTTTCAACCTGAGCTTTCAGCCTTCTCTGTTTTGGTGACTCCCTTCTGACAGAGGAGGATTAGTGAAATGGGTGCCTGGTGGGAGGTGGGGGTTGCACAGCAAAGCTTGTCCATGTGCAGAGGGCTGGGGACACCTCTCTGTAAATAGATGCACAGCTAATGCATCTTTTCAGGTAAGGAGAAGTAGAGGACCCTTAGTTACCACTGCCAGTGACAGGGGAGATGATTCTGTGTGAGTCAAGGGCTGACCTGCATGCAGGCTGTCTCTTAAATTTTTCAGGTAGGGAGCAGTGGCTATGGAGGTCCTCAAGGGGAGGGTGATCAGGCAGCACTGAGAGGCCTCTTGTGGCACCTCAAGCACTCACCTCCCAGCAGCATCTCCTGCAGCAGGTTGTCAATCTTGGCCATGCCGAAGAGCTTGACGAACTGGATCTGCTCTATCATCTGCCAGGTGATGCTCTGCAGCACGGGCAGCAGCAGCAGCAGCTCCCCGAAGCGGCCCCGCGAGTCGTACTGCCGGTCGTTGATGTAATCCTCCAGGCTCACCTGCACCTGGTACCGCATCCGCTTGATCTTGGACGGGTCGCTCAGCCCTTTGGCATCTGCAACAACACACACACACACCCCCCAAAGCTATCCAGGCTGTTCCCTCGGGGCTGTAACGGGCATTTTTTCACTTCTAAGGCTGAATTCTCCCCTCCCTCTAAGAACAGTTCGGCCCAGAGAGGAGACCAGGCGGCATTTCCACAACTCAGGACCAGTGTTGGTCAGCATAACCCAGAGCTGTCCGCTCTGATGGTAACCCTCCCCAGGCTGGAGCGTACCTGGGTCAAAGAAGATGATGGCTTTCAAGCAGGCATATTCATTGTCATCTATCTGCAGCTCCTGGAAGGGGAGGACCAGCTCGTCCAGGACACGGTTGGCCACACGGTTCACCTCCACCAGTTCGGGGCAGTTCCGTGGGATGATGTGGTCATTTCCTTTGGACAAGCAGCACAGAGACCATCACCTCGTCGTTGCTCAAGACTTATCAGGGGTGACAAGGAGTTCAAAACCCAGGCAACCGATGCTGAGATAATTTTGAGGGTGGAGGAATTAAGAAGTTCCTCCTTCTGCCCCTTCCCTGTCTCAGCCCACCAGAAACGCTGGTCTGTGTTGCCAGAGCAGCCCCTTATTACACAGGAGCCACTCAAGTGAGGAGAAGCTGATTGAGGAGTGAGAGCTTTTTTCTCAGTCACACCACAGCCTGCTTACACAAACCTGGAGGTGCACTGGGAATGTTCACAGTCCCCCAACTTTGTCACATGTCATGGCCTTGATGTGAATGTCTGCCAAGCCTCCCTGCACCTAAAGGTTGTGGTAGGCTCGCTAAAATACAGAAGGGCTCAAGCCATTACCCTGCAAAAAGGACGTCCACAAACACTGAACCACCCTCTCCTCCACCCCAGTGGGGAAGCATCACAGAAGCAGATGGGCTGGGAGCAGAAGTGCACTCCTCACCTAGGAGCAGGACATCCTTGAACACCATGGACCTCTTGGCAGCTCCCAGTAACAGATGTTCCCCTGCGTGTGCTCGCAGCAGTGCTACCTGCAAGGGCAGGGAAAAGTTCTTTGGGTGATGCAGAGGCAGAGACAAGCAAGAGAGAAAGCCCAGCACTCCTGTACTGCACTCAAGGATGGGGAGTGAGAGCCCCTCTGCAGGCACAGTGAGAGAAAGATCAAAAATGGGTTATTTCTGTGCAAAACCTGTTATGGATCCAGTAGAACCAGTAGATAATTGACAACACCTGAAGCATCCCATAGTCAGGACACATGTCATGAGCAGGACCATGCCAGGCCCTCCCAGGACCTCACACCAGCGTGGGACATGTTCACAGGGGGCTGTTTGCAGACAAGGCAACTCCTGCCAAGTGCAGAACCAGGGACCAAACTCCATCCTGGGAACTGGGGAGAAGCACAACCCACTGCTGTGGACAGTTGCTGTCCCTCTGGGCTGTGCCCACCTCCCACTGCCATCATGCTCGTGGGGACCCATATCTGGTCACCCTCTGGCCACTCATTCCCTCCACAGCCATGGGAATTGGAGCCAGGGAAACCAACAGCATGTTTTTCTCTCCTGACGTTAATGATTGAAGTGTTTAATTTTACACCCTCCAGCAGCTCCTGAGAATGTTCTGAATCTTTTGCCCTCCTTCAGTTAAAAATTTCAGAGATTTAGGCACAAAGAGAAGTTAACAATTGGACACCCTGACACAGAGGCTTCTTAATGTCCAGCCAGGAGCTTCTGCTGGAGAAAACAATCATTAAACATTAATAGGTTCTGAAAAGTATGTCCTGGTGGCAATGGTGCCTTTTTCCAGTGTGTTATCCCTCAGCATCTGACAAAGCCAAGAGGAGTCTTACCCTACCAGAAATGCCAGGAGAATGTGTCACCCATAGAAGAGAGCTCTGGTCAGATGCTGAGAGAAGGATTATTTTTTTTTGCAGACAGTGAAAAAAGTTATGCAAAATAAACAGAGTGGAGATCCTTGCAAAAAGACTTACCACACATGATACTGGGGAGTCTTTATCTAGATGCCAAAATCGAGCCTCTCTCTATCACTACCCAAACGTGGGTGGATATGTTGGCTGAGCTGCTTGGAATTACCAGAGCTGCACAAAACTGGGCTTTCCTATCTGATGAAACTTTGAGAAGGACAGGAAGAAAATGCAAGTCCCAGGGAGGAGCAAAGCTCTCACCCAGCAATTTCCTGCCTAATGAAAATTCAGGAAAGTTCAGTTTGGAACCATCCTTTTTTTACAGAGGACATCAAACCCTCTGTGCTTATCTGGGATAGGGAACCCACAAATGTCATTTTCGTAATTTGTGTTAAATGCAAATATATTCCTGCTTTTTAACCCTGGGAAAAAAAGAGAAAAAAAAGACTTTCTATTGCCTTGGGAGCAAATTAGTGTTTAGCTTCACCAATTCCACACTAGGAGCATGGATACAAACATATCCCCAGGCAAAAAGCAGAAAGAAAGACAGACAGGCAGATCAGGTTTTAAGTCTTGAGCAGAGCTTAGGCCAGGAATCTGTCCTGCTAATTCTGATTCCCCCAAGCATCTGTACAGCACTTCAGGTTTTCAAAGTGCTGCTCAAACTGTAATTGATAAACAATTGGCTGGCTGACCCCTGCAAAATGTGCATCTGATAATGTTCCTAATTTGAGCTCAGTGTTATCACGACTGTGCTCATGGACTGATTAGCAGCACGTGGCATTGTATGGATGCCTGGCCTGTGCTGGCATTGTATGGATACCATTCCCAATCAGCTGCAGCAGCCAGGATAACAGAGTGGACAATGCACACTCTCTTTGAAGGTCTCAGCTGTCCTTGGCTCCCCGCTGCCTTCACCAGGGCTGAGCTTGGAGGGGAAGGATAGGGGGACTTGCCTGGTCATCCAGGGGCAGCTCACAGAAGGCAGGGATGTACTTGGCCCACTCCACCAGCACCAGCAGCTGCTGCTTCATGGACTCACACACGTCAGAGATACTGGCAATCTTCTTCCCTCGGATGTCTCCGTTGATCACAGAAACCGGAGACGATATCTGGAAGGAGGGAAGAGATCCCTCAGCTTTCAGTGCCACAGAGGAAACACAGGCAGGAAAATCCCCAGCCCCTGGGTTGTGTTGATGCAGACTGCAGCATCAACAATTACTTTTTCTCTGTTGCACAGCCAGCCCCCAGAATTGGTGACCCAACATAACTCGTTTAAATTGAGACCAGCCTGGGGATCTGTGAACGTGGAATGCTCCAGAGCTGAGGCTGGGGATCATCCTGGTAAACTGTAATGCCTTGAATAGACTGGAAAGCACAGATGAAATGGTTCTAAAGCCTGGATCTACCTCCCGCTGAACAAATGTGCTCAGTCAAGACTCAGGAGGGGACAGAGGGGAGTGTGTAGCAGTTGGCCTCACTGGTAGCAAGAAAACGTCCACCCAGTGCTGCTGCACGAGATACTTGGAACCACCAAAGGGCAGAGAACTGCTCCTCCTTCTGCCTTGCTCCAGAGCCACTGCTTGGCCAGAGCTGGAGACATGCAGGCTCTGCTTGTCTCCTGAGTCACCATGAGCACACCAAGTCTCTGCTCAAGGCAGCTCTCCAGGTCTGAGACTGCTTTCTGTGAGCACCAGGTCAGAAATATCTGACCTTACCCACTTTGAATTGCTAAAGACAGACCTCTAAGACAACAATCTCCCACCTCCCACCAGCTTTTAGGTCCTTTTGGCAAAACTGGACAAGTGCAAACATGCCCACAACACGGGCCACGTTTGTTGCATGGTGAATTATTTGTGACTGAGAGGCAAATGGGGCCATTCAATCTGCAAAGGACAAGCCTGAAAGCTCTGCAAGTACTGTCACACAGAGCTGGACAGGACATCTCTCCCAAGCCAGGCACCCAACCTCCTGCCTGCTTCTCATGCATATCTGCTCACCCAGGCCATCTAAAAATTTGCCCTTAGTCACTACTTTATCCTCATGCTTCTGTAAGCAATTAACTCAACCCCATCGCTGCCCTCTGCCTGCCCTCTGTGCTCTTGTACAACATCAGCTCTTCCTGTCCTGTTCCTGCCAGCATTTTCAGCTTGGACCCAGCCAGCCTCTCCAAGGAAAAGGAATTCAAATGCCACCTGCATTTTTTTTTTCAGGTTGCATTACCTGGAGGCTTTCCAGATCACCAGCTATTACTGAATAAATAAGATTGTAAAAATCTCACCATGTATTACCCTAATCA
>JAWWLV010000057.1:5709726-5741462 GCA_035041135.1 Platyrinchus mystaceus
ACGAGTGCCTCATCCTCAGAGATGTGCACGCTGTGCTGCCCAGCTTGGTGCTCCTCAGATGTTCTTGTGGCAGGTAACAGGCAGTGACAGCATTTTGGGTGGATGGCACGCACCCTTCCATCTCCTGGTGGAGAAGGAGAGTCCCCAGGGAGCGAGCAGGGTTTGTGCTGCACTCAGAGCAGTGAGTAATGAGGTGCTCAGCCCCTGTAATATGTCTCCTCCCCCAGCATCTCTCTGCCACACCCATGGTTGGACATATCCATTTGCAAGATGTGCTGGGCCCCTAAAATATGGGGCAAGACCTCCCAGGATCTCACCCAGTGATCAGTGGAGGGCATTCCCAAAGTTAGAGCTGTCACTGCCCCCCCCAGCTGGGGGGTGAGGTCAGGGAAGGTGGTGGATGATGCCGGGAGGACGATGAGGATGAAGGACGACGGTGCTGCTGCGCTCTGAGGGCTTTGCCATTCACCTCCAGGGGACTGTTCTGGCTCAGCCACGTGACTCTGTCCCCCCTGCCCTTACCTGCAGGAGTACATGTGGTTCTTCCTGACGCTCCTCCTGAAGAAGCCCTTGCAGCCATCGCAGCTGGAAGCTCCATAGTGCTTCCCTGTGGCGCGGTCCCCGCAAATGGCACACAGGGCGCTCACCCCGATGCTGCTGGAAGTGTTGAGGTTGGCTGCTTCTGATGGAGACGTGTCTGCTTGGGGAAGGACACAGGAAGAAGACAGTGAGACTCAGTTTCCAGTGAGAAACTTGATTTTTGGGGGAGCCAGGCAGCCGCAGCCAGGCTGTGTAGAGGTGTGTAAGGAGTAGTGGGTGCTCTGAGTGCTTGAGTCGTTGTATTTTGAGTGTGCAAAAGCTCCCCGTGTGTTAGGGTGAGACAGCTCTTCCCAAAGACCTTCAGATAAAGCAGAGGCCCATTTGCAGGAGTCACAGAGCAGAGCCAAAATTCCTCGGGGATTTGCAGACGCCTTGGGCTGCAGCAGTGTGGCCAGAGAAAAAGCTGATGCAGAGTTAAAGTTGAGGTATTACAGCTCAGGGCGAGCAGCTGATGTATTAGGGAGGTGTTTGTGTTATAGCACAAGAAAGAGCCCAAGCCAGCCCTGAGCAGATGCAGTTACAGAAAAAAAGGAGAACAGCTCCCTTTCCTGGAGAGCCTCGGTGCCAGGCCTGGAGCTCCAGCCTGCACAGCATTTCTCTGGGAGAACAAGACTCCAGGTACATAACAAACTCAAATGACTCCTGCTGGAAAACTCACGTGGGCAAACACGACCTGGATGGAGCCTGGAAGGACCACAGTGGAGGTTGATCTGTCTTGCAGTCCTTACAGACCAAGGGGGATTGGCATTTGCAGGGTTTTTTTGGGAGGATGGGGAATTGCAGCAGCCTCTGGAGGAAAGGACATCTGAAAGGCTGAAAACCTTCGCTAAACCCCTCCAGCAAGCCAAACAAACCTCAAGGCTGAAGGGATCAGTCCTTAATTCAGTTGATCTAATTGTCCCCTCCCATGTATGTTTTCTGTATCAGCATAGGCACATTCCCCTGCCTCAGTGGAAATGCCAGTTGCAAATAATACCCAGGATCTACAAAGCCATAGAAACTGCTGGGATTTTTAGTGCTTGAGTCTACTGGTTCTTGTTCTCTGGGTTTGGCAGGGACACAGTTAATGCTCACCCTGGGAGGGTCACAGCTGCTCCCACTTGGCACCCAGCAGAAAGGGGCTATAAAAAACTGGTCCTAAGTCGGAGTGTGGGTCCTGGGGGAGGTTAAGCCAAGGTAAGGCTTGGCTTGCTGGGGCAGGGCTGCAATTTTATCTTCTGTTTTGCAGAAGAAGAGGTATTGCAGCAGGTGCTGCACATCCTGTTCATGCCATCCCACAGCAGACTGGCATGGACCCAGCAGTGAGGGGGGTTCTGGAGCCAGCCCTGGCTCTGGCAGCATCTTTCATTTCCCTGCTTGCTTTCTGTCTTTCTAATTCGTTGTGTCTCTCCTGTGTTTCTTTCTGAGTCAGTTGGCTGCCTCCCCGTGTCCTTGCCTGGCACACCCTGTCATGCAGCTGTATTTCCCTGTGTGCAGTAACACCGGGGCAAAGCTCCTCTCCCCACTCCCAAAGCCCTGAGCTCCTCCCAAGGCCATTCCAGCTGTCTCCTGTCCCCCTGAGCAACTTGCCTCCAAAAACATCCTTCCTCTTGAGGGCTCAGCTGCATGCAGGTCATTCCAGAAGTAAAGTTAAATTTCCATTTTCAGCTAAATGTAGGACTTAGATGAGAGAGGAAGGGCTGATCTGCCTGTAATCACATTACTTGTGTATCTGTGACAGCCCAGATAAATCCCTTTTTAGTAGCCTATCACCCTGTAATCAGATGAAGGGAGAGCAGGAAAAACTGGCACTGTTATCAGAAAAATTGCATCATCTTGGTCTAACAGCCAACAATAATGAAATTATTGCCTAATAGATAATTTTCCAATTATTTTGTAGTGCCAGAAATGGGGGCTCTGACTGCTGCAGTGAAGCATTTTTAATGGGATTGATTTGGAGTTAAGGTAAATGGGGGAAAGAAAAGAACCAGGCTTTGAGACCTCACAGCTGAGACTTGTGTTAGGACAGGAGCTCCCCGAGAGGTCCCTGAGCCTGCCTGAACACAGGACTCGTTTTGGCCTGTGATGGTGACAAACTCCCTGCTGAGCAGCTGCCTCGGGGCTGGAGCTGCAGAACTGTGCAGGGACCAAGCTCTGCTGTGCCACAAAAGGAGGCAGAGCTGCTGCAGGTGGAGGTTCTGCAGGCAGGGGTGTGGGCAGAGCAAAGCAGCCCTGGAAGTAAGACCTGTCCCTGGTCTGGAGCTGGGCAGAGAAAGAGGAGAGGAGTTGGTGCTGCCTGTCCCAGCTGACTCATCCAGCCCTGGAGTGTGTGTCACATCACACCTGATCTTGTCATATAAAATGATTGTGTTTCTCTGCCCCGTGGAGCCCTCGGTTCACGGAGCCGGATCGCAGCCCCCTGTGCAAATGCTTGCTGGAAGGGAGAGAGACACAGACAGGGAGCAAGACCTGGGCTTGTCCCAGAGTGTCCATGGGCATCAGCAGAGCTGAAGGGGGCAGCTGTTGGCCCTGAGGCACCTGGGTGGGTAGGACCAGACCCCAGGAGTGGAGAAGGGGCTGAGACCCAGAGCAGTGGAGGGTTATTGCACAGCAGAGCTGCTTTGGCACCACGGTGTTACATCCCTGGTGGAGCAGAGCCACAACCTGGGGAAAACCCACAGAGGCTGTGATGGGAAAGTCCATGTCACCAGCACAGCCCTTCTGGGACAGGGGTGCCCAGCAGCCTCGGTGACACAACACGCAGGAGGAAAGGGCTTGGAGGGTGTGCTGCATTTAGCCATTAACCTCGTGTTTAGAGAGACTGTAGGGGGGACTTGGAAGGGGATCTTCTGTTATCTCTAAGCATTTAATCACCAGGGCTCTTTGGTCCCCAAATGGGTGGGCCAGTGTTGTGAACCCTGGAGGGTTAAGTGTGATCATACCCTCCTGAAGGGATGGGAGCACTTGTCTATCCTCTCAATATTCCTTTGTCCCTCTTACTGGGGGCTGAGCCTCCTGGCCTCACAGTGCTCCCAGGGAAGGGGATGCCACCCCACACCCCAGCACTGCACAAGGGAAGGGACTCAGAGCAGCTGTAGGGGCAGTGCCTAAATCACTTCTCATAGTGATTTTCACCCTTGCCAGGTGCTAAATGCCTTTCTGCTCCAAGCAAACCTGTCTCCAGTTGCTGCTGCACTGGGACTGGCTGGCTGCCCTGGAGCCACAGGCTCAGTCATCTGTCTGGTGAACCATCAGCAGCGTTTCACTCAAAATCTTTCTCCTGGCTGGGGTCTGGGGCAGGTGAGACCCCACCGTGTTCAGCCCCAGGCCCAACCCCTGGGCCGAATGTCTGGTGGGGACCTCTCATTCCACCCAGCTCCTGCTCTGTGCTGTTCCCAAGGTGTCTGGGAACCATCAGGGCACCATCCCACCTACACCAAACACAGTATTGCTTCCACACCTCTAGTTTCCCCTGGGGGAAGCAGAAACCCCCCATGAGCTGCTGGAAGTCCCCCCATCTGACACCCCTGCCGTGCCCCAGCCCCGCTGGGAGCGTTTGGTGGCCACCCCAGGGACTTCTCCTCCAGCAGCCCCCGGCTCATCCCACCACAGCACAGGGGAGAAGGCAGAGGGGACTCACCGTTGCCCATGGCCAGGACCTGCATGTTCTCAAACTCCAGAGTGGTGTACGCCGGGTCCAGCGCTGCGCTATAATCTGCCATCTCCATGTCTATTAGGGCTTTGGAAAGGCGCATTATCATCAGCAAACACGGGCCAGATTGTACCGATTCCCCTGTCCGAGGCTATTGGCCCTCTCTTGCCTCCCTCTGCCTTGGCTGCGTCCCCTATCTGTTGTCTTTTATTTCAGATATTTCTCTGAAAGGATTTGCTGAGCCTCAAGGCCTGTACTCCCCAGAGGGGTGGAGGCAGGAGGCAGGGGTTAATCTTTAATCATCTCACCCACTGCCGAATGGTGCTAAGCTGAGGTGGTTGGTTTTTTTTTTTTGGTGGGGCTGCAGTGATTCCTGTTGACTGTTTATTATTGAATCTCAAGGCACTTTGCTGCTCCCAGCTCCTCCTGGGCACAGGCAGGACCACGGGAGCAGGCGCTCACCCACAAGGGAACACCTTCCCAGGCTGTTGACCTTGATGCTCAGTGTTGGTCTTAATGGCACCTGGGATGGAAAACTTGTAGGAAACCCTACCAGGAGAACAAGGTTGCTCTTCACTTCTGTCATTGCCTTCCCCTCCCCACCACTGGTTGCCTTCACCCCTGCTTTTCCTTTCTCTTGCTCCCTCCATCCCTCCCACTCCTCCTTCTCTCTCCCTCACGGTCAGAGAAGGTCAGGTCCTGCCTGGCAATTTACACGTTGCTATGTAAAGCAAAGCCTATGACTCCTTTTACTTCCCTATAAACCAGGTTTTACAGGGGCTGGATGCCCCATAAACAGATCCCACTCTCCATGCCCAAGCGGTGAGTGGGCCCAGAGGGTGGCACAGGCACCCTGGGAATCACTTGGGTGGCTCCTGTCCCATGACTGGAATCACTCTATGCTGGACACCCCCAGCCTCGGGATTTGACTGACATGTCTTAAAATTTTAATTGGAAGCATTAAATAATAAATAATCAGTAATTAAGTAGACATGCTGAAACGCAGCAGAGCTTTACTCTGCAGTGGGATTTTTCCTTCTGTGGGTGCAACCAACTTCTGCTGCCTCACCCAGACCTTGGGTCTGACCCTGCTGGTGCTCCCTGTGCTCTCCTCCTTGCTAAACCTGGGTGCTCTCCTCCCCAGCTGCCCCTCAGCACATCACTCCTCCCCTTCAGCCAGAACTGAGACATTTCAGTGCAATTGTGAGATCACTGAGTGGGAATTTAATCGAGGGCTGAGCGGCACCGGCTGCAAGAGAACCAGCAATTAACGATTCGGTATCAGCTCGTCTTGCGCTGAAAACACCCCTGGGGTTTCGCAACCACCACTGCTGGTTTGAGCTCCCAACTGGCTGTTTGTCCTTCCCAGGCACCCCAGTGCAGCGCCAGCCCTGCTGGCACCACGAGCCACCAGGGCCACGGTGTGACACCAAGGTCTCTGGCTCCACAACAGCACATGCCTTCGGGCAGTGATGCTAGTGATGATTTGCTGTTCACATTTTAACAGGAATTGTTCGAGCAGCCCTTGCCCCCCTAGAACAATGACCTACACAGCACCTCTAAAAAGCTCTCCTGCCCTGAGGCTTCAGGTCTGCAGGAGTGAATCTGAGCTCCTGCCTTCTCACTTGGGACTGGTGATAAATGACCCTTTGCTACAGGGAAAACAGTTATCCAGCCAGTTCTCCCGAGGGATGGGCCAGAGCTCTCTGCTCTCACGTGGCTCTTCTCTTAAGCAGACACAGTCCTGGCCAAAAACTGTTTTTCTAATGTGCAAACTGGGATGGGGATGCTAAGGTGCTAAGGTAGGGCATAGCCCCCTCCATAGCCTCCTCCCAGGGACCTCCATCCCAATCCTGGCCAGGCCACAGTGATCCCTTTGATTAGATAAATGCTACAGACACCAGGTCAAATATGTGCAGGATTTGCCACAGCGTCTGGTAAAATATCGTAAAAACACGGCCCGTTCTGCTCTGCTCAGCAAAACAAACCTTTTGCTTCAATAGCCTGCTGAGCAAGGAGGCTGCAAAGGCTGTTTGCTCCCCAGGCAGGAAGGATTAAAAGGGCCAGGAATAGAAATCGGAGAGGCAGCATGTGCAGGAGAGCGGCAGATAAGGAGCGGGGAAGTTTGGAGAGCATTAGGTGGCTCACAAGGCTGGGACTGTCAATGGGACGTGGTGTTTTCCACCTGGAATTGTGTTCACTGTTGTTTTCTCACTACCACCATCCTCTGTGGGTCACCAGTGCCTCCTCCCAAATCCCTCTTCTCAGAGGCAGACCAGCCAAGGACAGCGTGCCCTGGAGATGGGCTCTGGTGGAGACACATGGGCTGCTCCCTGGGCACGGGCTTTTTGGGGAGAGGATGTCTCCCCTGGGATCTTCTGCCTGGGGAGTCCTTGTCTTCCCCTGACATCCTTGTGTGCTGGCTTTTGGGACAGCTTGCCAATGTAGTCATGGCTTGTACTCACCAACAGGACCCCGTGGCCCCACAGCTGTTTTAGGTTGGAGGTGTTCAAGTCAGCAGCTGGTTGTGGGGCTGTTTCAAACACTTCTGGTTGCAGAAGATGTTTTGTCATTTTTATTCCAGGAGAGACAACTCATAGCTGGCAGAACCCCATTAGTAGGTGAAGGTTGTTCCCAAACCAGGTGCTCCAGGGAAGTTCTGCTCCCAGACCTGCTTCTCCCTGCTGCCCCTCTACCCACTGTATCCTATGTCAGGAGATGGCTGCAAAGGAGACCATGACAGCTCTGGGGCATGAAGTGTTCTGTGCCAAGTGATTATTTAGTTTTTATCTGTTGAGCAGTAAATCCTTTCCCACGTTGGCACATCATGACACTAATTCTGCCTTATCTGTATATCCCTGACTGGCAAATTCATGCAATGCTAGAGGGGATTCCCTGAAAATAAGATCTGTGCTTGTCAGTAAATGAGGATCAGGAATGGAGTATTTAATAGGGCATTTTTGGTGAGGATGCCATCAGCTACATCTGAGCTCTTCATGTCACGTGGGTGAGCAGGCAACTCTCTCAGGGCTCCTCGGGCACTGCTTGAACAGGGTGTTGTAAGATGAGAGGATAACTGAGGTTGGAAGGGACCTCCAAGTCTCTACTCCAGCCTCCTGCTGGAAGCAGGGACAGCTGTGAGAGCAGCATGGTTTGCTTGGGGCTTTATCTGGTTGGGTCTTGAACACTTCCAAGGATGGAGAGCACACAGCCTCTCTAGGCAGCTCATCCTTGACTGTCCTAATGGGAAGCTTCTCCTCAGCCACTGGCTGAGCCTGTCTCCAGTTTTTATGCCTGTTGATCTCCTCCTGCCATGCACCCTGTGAGGAGCCTGGCCTCCTCAATGCCTGTGTGTGAGTTATGCTCCCACAGCTCCTTCTGGCCCATCTCTCCAGCCTGATGCAGAACACAGCCCTGCATGACAGTGTTATCCACCAGGACCCCAGACTGGGATCACCTGCACACTTTCTGAGCATGGACAGTGACCAGGATGCAGCCAGGAGCCTGGGACCCTCACACCCTTTGCTTTTCTCTCTCACAGAGCCAGCAGGACCAACCTCATCTTTCACCGGTGATGCCACCACTGCAGATCCCTTCTCTCGTGTCACTTGCAGCTCCAAGGCCACTGTGGAGCTGGAATGGCTTTTTTCTTGGCATGCAAGTAAAGCAGAGATGGGCTCAGGTCTGAAACCTCTCTAGAGCAGGAAAACCCTGAACAAGGTCAGGGCCACTGCCCAGCCCATCCCTGTGTCACCGAGTGAGCCGTGGGGGAAGCAGGAAGCCCAGTTACAAGACAAAGAACAAAAGTCCCGGGGGAACGTCACCAGCACAGTCATCTCCACACATGCAAAGGTCCCTTCTGCCTTTTTTTTTTTCCTCTTTGAAATTTCAAATTCCAGTTGGTGGACAAAGTCCTGCCTATGTGAGAATATAGATCTCCGACCACTGACCAAACTCCACTCCAAGCAGTCTCTGCTCTTCCCCTTGCCCGCAGAGGCCTCTGCTCAGTCCTTGGATCTGCCAGGATCCTGCCGAAATTTTGCACTGGAGCACAGCACTTGTAACTGCACAAAGAGGATTTTCCACTAAATGTCAGCAGCTCCCTTTCTGGGAAGGATCATCAGGAATAACCAGGTAGGAGTCTTATCACCTGTAATTCATTTGACCGGTCACTGCAGATAGAAAATGAGAAGGAGAAACAAGGGCTTCCATTGTGCTTATACCAGCAATTTTATCTCATGATTTAAATAAGGGAAAGGGGAAAAAAAAGCAGCTTCAGAGGGGATGAAAAACAAGAGGGAACATGAGCTTGTGGAGGCAGAGCCACTCTGTATGGTTAACTGATAACTCCAATTTGCCTCTTCCCTCTCATCTTTTCTGATTCTTCCAATTAAGCTCAACTTATTCTCATGCTAATCATTTCCTGACCTGTTTATTCTGCATTAAAAAATTAACAGAGAGCAGTTTACTGCTTGACTTGCTCACACAGAACTGCTACAGATTAGCAGGAAGGCTTTAAGCCCCTACACAGGACTTTTGGGTCTCACAGCCAGTCTGCACAGCTTGAGGATGAGCTTTTTTTCCTGTTTTTAAAGAACAGCATTTTCTAAAGTCAATATAAATCCCCCTCCCTCCATGCCATGAGTATATTTGCTCTGTGACTATTTCCAAATGGGAAAGATAAAAGCCAAGGGCTTGTGTTTTGTCAGACTTCTGTAAACAGGGATATTTAGGCCACACTGTCAAACCCCTCTGCCTCGGTGTGACTCTGGAGCAGAGTTGTCAGTGTGTTAATAAGCAGCTCCAAGGAATTTGTCAGGGGCTGGGGGGCTACAGGTCAGTGCAGCTGCACAAGCCCCCAGTTCAAGGAGCAGATCTTTGCCTCTGTTGCAGGCAATCATATGACAGACACACAGAAGGGGGTCTGCTCCCGTGTCCATCCCCCCAGAAGCTGCCAGGAAAACTGATGATTCAGCAGAAGTTGTCTGGGGTCTGTTTGCCCCTTGCCAGCTGCACACAGCACATCCACGTCCTGGCAAAACACCCTGTGGAGGTGAACCAAAAGGATCCACCAGCTCCAGACAGGGAGCTGGATCAAAAAGCTCCAGCAGCAAGGGGCAGGAGGAGACCAGAGCCAAACTCTTGCCTGGGGGAAGGGGCAATTTTATTGTCCCAACCCAGCAGAGACCTGGACACTTTCCTGCAAAACACTCTCCTGCCTATCTGGGAGGAAATCCAGAAGAGCTCTGACTTTGCCATGTGCTGTTCCAGATTCACTGGCTACACTGGCAGTTGCTTGCCTGTGGTTTAAGCCCCATTTAAATGGGGGAGCAGAAACCACAGGGAAGCAGCAGCTCTGGAGGGAGGGTTTGCTGCCAGCAACAAGCACCTATTGCCCTCCATGCCTCACCAGCTCACACATTTAGTGTGGCAGAGAACTCAGCAGCCCGCTCTGGACCTGGAGAGAACTTGTTTAGCAGGTGGGTGTGATCCCTTTGGACCTGAAGTAATCTTGCAGCTTTCCAGGACAAGGATTCTTACTGAGCTCAGAGTCTGACAAGCTATCAAGTCCCTGCCTTCAGCCCTGCCAGCTGTTTGCAGGGCTCCTGCCTTTCGTTGACATTGTATGTTCATTGTACACACATGAAACAGCCCCTGAATCGTTCCAGCTGTGGAGCAATAGGGGGAGGAGAACAGCCAAAATCAACAGTGGTTACACATCAAGTTTTACCTTTTTTTTTTTTTAAATTTCTTTTTGCAAAGGTGGATGCATCAGCAAGCCATGCCTGGAAGTGACCTCCAGTGGCTGCTGGGGCTCTCAGGATCAGCCCCTCACTCAGAATCAAGGCAAAAATCTGCAAAGCTGCTGGGGGGGCTGGAGGAGGGTGGAGACAGAGCTGCAGCAGGGCAGGGGCAGCAGGGAGACAGTGGAGCCCACGGCCCCAAGGAAGGACCAGGCAAGGGCATCTCAGGGGCAGAAAGTGTCTTCCTGAACCCGCAGCTTTGGGCTGCTCCAGCTGCCCTTCTCCTGCCCTGGGCTGGCTGGCAAAGTCATTCCCAGCTGGGGAGCTGAACTTTGGGGGAACATCTCAGGACAGGCCCATGTGGGCCCTCAGTGGGAGGCAGCACAAGGAAGGCCAAAAGCTGCTGAATGGGGAAAGGTAGGCCGGGCATGGGAAGAAAGCAAACACAAAGGGGTGGTAAGTTAAAACTTGAGAGATTCTAGTTTCTGGAGACAGAGGGAAACAAGTTAGTGAGAAATGCTTTTTCTCTGCAGCAGTGTGCAGAGTGCCTGAACAGCCTGTGTTGTCCCCAGTGTCCTCTGCCAGAGGACACTGTTTTCCCCAGTGTCCCAGTTGCCAGAGCACAGCAAGGGGTGAGTAGGAGCCAAACAGGACCCAGGAGCTCCGTGTCCACAGCGCTGTGCAGCCCTGCAGCCCGTGGCCACCACACACCCCCCTGTACAGCACAACTGTCCTGTCCACTGCCAGGGGCACAAAACCACAGCAGAAAGTATGGGAACATGGGAGTCTCCTACATGGGGAACAGCAAGGGAAGGGGATCACACGTCTCCACAGTCCCAGGAACCCACGGGCAGGACAGTGCAGTGCCAACTGCAGCCAAACATGGGAAACTGCTAATTAGCCTTTGAGTATTCGACCTGTGTCTCCAAGACTGGATAACACCATTATTTGTCCTTTTGCATTCCTGCAAGACCCAGTGCCATTGGCCTTTTGTATCATAAAGAAATTAAAATATATTATGACCATAAACTACATCATTTGAGGAAATGAACCATTTCTACTGAACGTATCACGGGATGCCGAAGCCACGAACTCTCCCAAATCGATTGCCAGCTGATAAAGAGCACAGGTATTGCTGGGAGCAGCCCCCAGCACGTGGCTCCCCTCTCAGCCCTGGTGTGGGAGAATTGCTCAGGCCAGAGGAGCCCCAGGAGTTTTGCTGTGCCCTGGGGTGTGGTGGGGATGTCAGGGTGTTTTGGGGATGAGGCTCCGTGAGGCACAGGGGTCCAGGGCTCAGGATGCACCAAACATGTCCAAGTGCCTGCAGCTCCCCCCAGCAGCACCCTGAGCCCACTCAGCCTCCTCCTTTCCTCACCTCCTCACCAGGGTCCCTGTGAGTGCTGGGGCCAAGGGGCTGAGCACAGAGCTGGCTGGAGGGGCACGAGTTCTGGAGGGGGCCACGGAGAGGGAACCAAAAAACTGCTCTGGTAAGAACTCTGTGCAACTGGAAAGGTTTGTTTTGGAAGTGTTTTTCTCTTAGTTGCTTTTAAGCTTTCATTATGAGGACTGGGTAAGTCCTGCTGCAGATCTGGCTCAGGAGCAGAGGCTGTGCTGCACGTGGCAGGATCTGTCCCCAGGCCTGCTGAGGCTGCAGCACGGGGCAGTAATGCCACACACTGGGAGCTGGGCTGAGAATGATTAAATCATTTTGCAAACGGCACAGGCAGTCACTGGGGTGTCCATGGGATGCCAGCCCGACACCACCACCTACCTCTTCCCCCAGGAGTCACAGCACCCACCAACACGCCACCCACATTGGGGTGCCTCTCTCTTCAGCCCCAGACCCAGCCTGGGGACATCAGCCATCAGCACCCACAAACCTGGCACGTTCACCACGCACACAGCAAAACAGAAACCAGAGGCCTGGGGGGTCCCATCGGGTGGGGACCAGCAGTACCAGTGGGAATAAGCTTATTTTGGCAGCTTGAATCCCCACGGGAGACCCCGGGGGCTGCCAGTGCCCCTCACTCGCACAGCCTGGCCGCTCAGCTCCTTCTCCCCGTGCTGCCAGGGCCGAGGGGAGCGCGGGGGGTACCTGGTGTTTCCTGGAGCAGGTCGTATCTGCTGCCATTCATCTTCCAGAGGTGCTCAGCTCCGTGGGCAGAGCTAAGGCAGTCTTGCCCCTGGACGGGGCTGTGCGGCCGGCGAGCCCCCCGTGGGCAGCGGGGCATGGGCCATGCCCAGGAGCTGCCTGCAGGGACTGGCTAATCCCTTAATGCTGGTCACAATGAGATTTGATGGGGAGCAGGAGTTTGTGCTGCAGAGCTGCAGGTTTTAAAGGGTTCTGGCCACTGCCCGCAGGAAAATTATAAGGTGGTTCTGGGTCTGGCGGCCCCGCAGCAGAACCTGCTGCTCTCTGGGCCATCTTTCAGAGGTGCCCTCACCCTGCTCTCTGGCCTGCCACTGGCTTTCTTCAGGGCACGGGGTGCCTGGCCATACATGCAACTCTGGAGGTTGATCCAGAAAATGTGCCTGGGTGTGTCTGACAGCGGGAGTGGGTCTGACTCCTTCTCCAGGGAGAGGCTGACTGTTTTCACTTTAAAATGTTTTTATATAAATACCCAGAACACCATATCCTTGAGCAACAACCTTGGTCTCCCCTTCTAGCCACCATCACCATGTGTGGGATAGGATACATGGGGATGAAGCAGGGTGGCAGGTGGGAGTTGCCTGCCTGGTGTTCCCTATCCCTATCCAGGCAGCCTGAGATTTCGGCTGTGCCTTGTCCCACAGCCCATCTGAGGCAAGCCCACAGGAAGAAAAGGGAGTTTCCAACTGCCAGACTACAAGAAACCTCTCTCTGCCACCCCAGTGCTGCACTCTCTGGGCTTTCTTCTGGAGATGAAGCTGCTGCCATGGGGGCTGATGCCCAGCACTCCCACGTGGAGCAGGGAGCAGCATCAAGGGCAGGGCTGGGACTGAACTGTGTGTAACCCCATGACACCTCCCTTCACCCCTCTGTTTCCACACAGCTTTTAATGCCAGTAACAGGGAAACACACCCAAGTCAACAGAGACTTCTCCCAGCCGATGGCAGTCCCCAGGCACACACCCATGGATGAGCCACAGGCACTACCCAGCTCTGCTTCCACCCCCTCCATCCCACCACCATTTAGTCCTCAATGGCAGCAGACTTTAGGCAGGAGAGCAGCCAGGGCTGTGGATCTGAAGCCTGGATGTTTTTCCTGCTGCCCCTCCTGTTTCCTTATTCCACCCTTCATTTGTTGATGCCGCCTTTGCCCTCCCCACCCAGGCTCTCTGCACGGGCTGGTTCCCTTGGGAATCCCTCAGTGCCTTGTACACTCTTCCCTGCCTGGGCACCTCCACCTGGCTGAGCCTGCCCACCCCTGGGGCAGGACCTGCTCCTGCTCACGAGCTGTGGTGGCTGCAGGCGAGAGGCCACACAGCTGGGTGGGAAACTGCAGCACAGGCAGGGCCTTTCTCCACGGGGTGTGTGTGGGTGTACATTATTTTATGCCTTCTGCTGAGCCCCCCCTGTCCATTAACCTGACACCTTGCCCAGCCTCACAGCCCACTGCCAGATTTCCTCAGGTGAGAGAAGCACCAGTGAATCCTCTCCACATGCTGAGCCGCTGCTTTTCCCCGGAGTGGTGGGGTGGACAGTGCCATCCTGGTGATGGACAGTGCCATCCTGGTGATGGACAGTGCCATCCTGGTGATGGACAGTGCCATCCTGGTGATGGGGTGGGATGCAGGATGGTGGGATCCAGCCAGCTGGAAGCCAGGCCAGCTTGGCACACTGGAGAGGAGCTGCAGCAGTCTCTTATCATGGGGTGTCACACTCCTGTCGTGGGGGTGGTGCAGCAAAACCATGAGCCTCCCCTGGGAGCAGAGGGGGAGAGAGGTGGCCGAGCAGGGCAGGAGGAGCAGGGCTGGAGCCTCCATGAAGGGCCCTGGGCCATAAACACGGCACGGGGGGTGTCGTTTATGTGTCGGCAAACACGCCGAGTGGGCTCGACTATTGATTCTGACCATATAAACCAGTGTCGTGGCACTTGTTCAGGTTTGTGCAGGTTTTACAGCTCTTGTTCTGAGAAGTGCCCATGTATTTGGTTTTGCTCCTTCCTTCAGGTCTATCTGTTGACATTGGCTCTCCTAACCAGAGCGTTGGGCCATGCCAGGAAGTCGAGTGTACGGCTCTCCTGCCGTTTCCCACTTTCCCAGGGGTTATTGCCTATAAAACCTCGCACACACCCATGGCTGGGACAGGTTTCTGGTGCAGAGGCAGGTGAAAGGTGCCTGCTGGTCCCCACCACTGGCTGGTGGGTTTGGGTGCCCTGCTCTCAGTGCCTCAGATCCACCCACCCTGACAGATGGATGGGCAAAGCTGCAGGGAAGGTGTTGCCCTGGCAAGTCTGGGGCAAAGTCTGTAGGGGGTGCAAGGAAAATCGGGATGTCAAAACCCATCTGGATGTCCAGAGAAGGTGTCAGGGCTCCCAGAGCACCATCACAGAGCAGATGGGCCATGCTTGGTGACCTACAGTAGGAGGCACATACAGTCACCCATTCCCTACTGCCCTCTTCCCAGCAAGAGGTGCCAGCACCAGCTGTGCCCTCAGTGACACTTTGGAGCTGGGGGCTCAGAGGGTGTGAGCCCACAGTGATGGTCCCTGTCTGCCCCTCAGCACCAGAGCTCCTGTTACTGTGTGCATGCAGCTGGAGTCCCTCTGGTGGCTGCAGCATTTTGGGACAGAAAGACTGGTCTGGCCTCACGGGCTCTTCAGCTTTTTGGAGCCAGGAACCTCGACTGCTGGTGCCTTTCCACAGCCACTTGCTCTGCATGGAGCTGCTCCTCTCATACCTACGGTGGACCATCCTGAGCCTGCCTTTGTTTTTGAGGCATGGACTTCCTGAAGGGATTTGCTGGGTAATTTATGCCCATGCTCAGGCTGAAGCTGGGAATGTGGTGCCTCTGCCCAGCACAGGGGAGCAGAGCCATCAGCCCCAGGTTCACAATACAAACCCCTACCTTGAAACTCGCCTTCCGTGAAAATTCTGCAACCCTTGCCATTTCCACGTACATTTCTGCCAGGAGCCTTGTTTGCTTGAATATTTGAGGAAAGCAAACAGAGAAGGAGCCTGAACACAAACAGTCGTGGATGTTTTTTTTGCAGTCTTTGCCCCGTTCTGACCCCAAACCTGCTGGCAGAGACACTTGCAGGCATCCCCCTGCCCGACACACCCCTTGGCTCTGCCCTATGTGCTGCCCTGAGCCCTGGGACTGGCCCTGCTGTAAATACTGCTGTATGTAAAACAAAACTCACCCAGCCCTTGCTGTCTATGGGACCACCATCACTCACCATCCCTTTGCACTCACGCTAAGTAAACATTTTTTAATGCCATTCAAGAGATGTCAGCAGATGACTAACAGAGTGTGTCTGACTCGCAGACCCACATCTGCCCTGCCAAGCTCAGAACATATCTCAGACACTCCTCAAGCCTTCCACAACCTCTTGCTGCTCACTCTGCAGAGCCAGAGCTCGTTTCTCTCTGACAGCAGCTCTCTGGGCTCACTCCCCTCTATAAAAATCCCATTCAAGCAAAGCCAAAAGGGTGCTGAAGGCCCAATGAACTGCTGGAGTGAGACAGCAGAAGTCACAGCCCTGTGGACAAGTGCAGCTGCCCCGTGACACTGAGCAGCATCCCTGCAGCCCCTGAAATGGGGGGGCATCCCCAGCTCCTTCCAGGGGAAACCCTCACCAAGCACCAGCAAATAACTCTTGGGATGAGGCCGAGGCACTAAAGCAGTGATTGTCCCTTTTGCATCCCAGTAAATACCAGTGCTTATTCCTGCCTGAAACCAGACCCTGCTCAGGCACTGGAAAGTGCTGACCTTGCCACACCAGTGTTACAGCCACCCCCAACAGCCAGCAAGGACAGCAGGAATGGGGACAAGGAAGGGGGCTGCCCCAGGTGTCCTAACACCCACTGGTCCCTGACATGGACACAGAGCACGAGGTGCAAACAGAGGAATTAAATAGCAGCTGACAGGAGCAATCAAGGAGGAAAAGCTCAGTTCGGGTCATATCTAGTGGAAAGCTGTAAAAAAATTAGATGCATTTGGCAGTGAAAAATAATTGCTTCACAATGAAAAGTAAAAACATTCAGAAATTCTGCCTCCTTTATGTTCCTCAGTTGAAACTATTCCCCACAGCTGACCAGAACGCCTGAGCAGCTCTGACGTCTCACATTTTTCAGCTATTTTCCAAAGCTGCTTTACTGCTCAGGGCCAGCCCTGATCATGCTCTGGGCCCTGCTGTAACCACCTGCCCTGGGGTCCCCAGCTCCCAGAGCTGCTCCCAAAATATGAAGGAGTGGTGCTGCCTGCCCTGGGATTGAGACCAATCGCCCAGATTGTGCCCAAGTCTCATCAGGAGGGTAAAGGTGGAGCCATGGGCTCATCCCCTCCTCGCTGCCCTGGAGAGGATGGTGCCCCCACCCTCTCTCCATCCCCTACTTTCTTGTGCAACCATTTGCAGCTTCCCATAAGGGTTTAGCACCAGTGTGCCCAGTGGAGCCCTTTCCAGCTCACAGCCTGTCCTCAGCACGTGCTGGTGAGGATGCTGAACGTGCCTCCAGCTCCCTGGCTCTCCGTGAGCTGTGGCAACACTCCCTTCTTGTCCAGGGGCCTGTGCAGCGTGCTGGGGACAGGCCACCTTTGTCACCACCTGGCAGGGCGTCCCCCAGATCCCTTCCACAAGGCACAGGTCTGGTGGCAGGGAAATGAGTGCCCCTGAGGTATGGTTTGGGGGGAATGCTGATGGCAATCTGGGGCAGGGGATGGGTGGGGAGGGTTGCAGTAACTGCAGTGGGAGGATGCCCCACTCTCTGCTCTTACTGATGCCACCAGTGCCAAGAGAGGGCTAGACCTGAGGCTGAATGTCAGTGCCCAGATTCCCCTTTGTATATATCCCTGGCTTCAGATGGATGCTGAAATCCCAGAGCCCCTGAGATGGAGGGGGAGAAGGAAAAATCAGAAAACGTTTCCATCTATCAAAGGAAACTGAAAATAACTTTGTGACCCCCTCCAAGGCTGAAGGCTCATTTAATGCTGCAGGTGAACCCTGGAGTGCATCCACCAGCCATGCCAGCTGGAATGGCCCGTCCTGCCAGGGCTGGGAGATGCTGGCTGGGAGAGCAGCACTGATGGGCTGGGACTCAGTACCACCACCACTGCTTGAGCCCCCTCATTGCTTTGCACTGAATAAAACTGCCAGTGACCCTGGGAAGGGTTTGGCCCCCACTGCCATCTTCATGATGATGCATCCTGGCTGCTGTGCCCACCCTGCTGCCCATCCCCATCGCAGCCCTGCAGTGCTGCAGGCTGCCAGGGAAGCGCTGCCCAGTCCCCCATTCCCTCCAGCCCTTCCTCGCCTCTGTTTGGATAACTTTTTCACCCGTTTTGTTTATGAGGGCTCCCCTCCTTCTGCCAACAGTCTGAGTTTCCTCTCGCTTTGCTCTGGGAGGCCCGTCTCGCTTTTTTATCCTTTTTCTTTGTCTCCCCCTCACACGGCCCCAGGCTCGCAGGCGGGACACGCCTTTGTTCAGCCCCGGAGCAGATGGGACAAGACGGGCAGCGATTCCTCCCCGTCCACCCAGTGGCACCCAGCTCTGCCTGCACTTGCCCAAGCTCAGCGTGTGGCTCAGTCACGGATGCTCAGACTGAAAAATTAGGAGAAAACTAGGGTAAAAAAAAAAAAAAATCAGGAGGAAATTAAAATCGGAAATGTTTGCTTGCCTGTGTTTTAGGTCCCTGATGTTCCAGGGCTGGCAAGAGGCTGCTCCCATTAGAGCCAGATGCAAGTGGGCAGAATAACTTCATGGTAAGTGATTAAAGAGCTTGTTCAGCTCCTTGCATTGCCTCTGTCAGGCAAAGCTGGCTGCTCACTACAGAAATGAGGCTGGCTTTGCACCCTGGGGCAAAGCTGGACAAAGGCACCCTGGATGTGGGGGCAGCCAGATCCAGCCATCCTGCACTACTGTGTCTCCCAGACTGATGGGAACACCCTTTGAGCCTCCCCTTCTCTTGCAAAAGAGGCTCAGGTCAGTCCCAGCGAGCTGGGTGGGCCAGGAGCCATCTCCCACCAGCAGCAGGGGCTTCAGCACGGAGGATGCTCAGCACTCACTGCTCCTGGGCCAGCCCTCGCTCCAGGATCCGACACTCAGCACGTCTCAGAGGCATCAAGCCCTTGTTCCACCCATTCACAAGCACCCTGCATTACACAACTCCTTGCACGTTGTCCAAGAAGCACCAGCTGGACACAGAGCCACAACCTGCACTGAACAGACCAAAAACTGGGCATTTTTCTGAGTCCGGCTTTGTGTGAGGCCCAGTCCCACTCCTGTATCCTGCAGCTCAGAGGCCGGGGTGAACGGAGCTCCTGCAGAGACCTGGCTCCTGTGAGCCTGGGATGCACAAATGAGCAACCTGAGAAAAAACAGGCTAAAACTCAGCATTTCGTAACTGCTTGACTGCAGCTGCCTGGTCCAGCCCAGCACAGTGACACTACTATGCAATTCCTGCATGTTTCTATTGGTGCAGGCCGTGGATCCACCACTGATGAGCCCAATGTCTGGCCATGGCTCACCATGGGGTGATGTGATCTGAAATAAAGTGATCTGCAGAGTACTGAAGTGTTGGGAGCTGGGGCAAGGATGCAAGGGCAGCGTGGATGGCACCACTGGAGTAGGTCAGGGCTGAAGGTGGCACCCACAGGAGGCTGCAGGTCTGGGGCAAGAGAAAGCACCACCCAAAGCAAGGCCATGAGCGAAGTGTGAGGAGGTGGCCTGGGAGTCCCACAAGCCCTCCTGGGACCTGGCTGGAAGGTGGGCTGGGGGGCTGCACATGTTAGTGAAGGAAAAGAGGAGCAGGACATGAAAAATAGAGTGAGGAAAGGCAGGATAGTATGATGGAGAGCCCCATGGAAGGTGGTGGAAAGCCAGGAGAAGTGATGGAGAGCCATAAAGAAGTGATGGAGAGCAGTTGAGAGTGATGGAGAGCCATGAGGATCTGACAGAGAGCCACAGGAAGTGATGGAGAGCCATGGAGAGTGATGGAGAGTGATGGAGAGCCATGAGGATGTGATGGAGAACCTCATAACTGTGAGACCTCAACTGCTGCAGCCTCACTCCACACCCTGGCCACGTGCAGGGAACTGGTGTTCCCAGATCACATGGGACCAAACCAGCTTCAGCCCTTTGCTGTGCAGCAGCACAGGCACAGTTGAGCTGTCCTGAGGATGGATAACAGCAGGCTGATGTCAGCCCAGGCAGGGGCACCTGTCCCCTGGTGCCCACGTGCATTTGCTGGCAGTCGGCAACCGGCACAGCCAAGGAGAAAAGCGGTGCAGGGCAGCTCCGGGCTGGTGCCCACTGTGCCATGCAGGGAGCACAGACACAGGCCTGGGGAGCATTCCCTGTGGCCAGGAGCCTGGGCAACCTGATGCTCTGCACCACAGAGGCTGGAGGCTGCTGGAGGGTGCTGGAGGGTGCTGTTCCTCCAGGTACTGCACTCCCTGCTGCGAAACCTGCCCAGCCCCAGCGCCGGCCCAGCCCCGGCCCTCGGTGGGAGCTCAGCACCGGTGGGCGCCCGCTGTGCCCGCTCACACAGCCCGGCTGTGCCACGGGCCGCCTGCAGCCTGAGCATCGGGGCTGTCTGCGTGTCCTGGGGCAGCACATCACCACCTCCTCGAAACTGCTGCCACTTGTGCTGCCAACCCGCCAGCAGCCCCTCTGCCGGCAGGTTGGGCCGCTCTGCTCCCTTGGGCACGTGCCTCCTTCTTCTTCGGGCCGAGCGGAGTGAAAGAGAGGAATCGCGCATAGAGATGTATTTATAACATATAAAAATCGATCAGAACCCCTTTTCCTGCCTCCATCTCCAGCCTTTGCAGGTGCCCGAGCCGGTGGGGGCCGGGCAGCGTGGCAGGGCCGGGACGTGGGGGCCACTGCCCACTCCCAGCCCCGCTCCCCGCGAGCGACGCCGGGCCGGCAGCGCGGGCGATGGGAACGCCGTACTCACCATATGGAGCCTCCATCTTAGCGCTTAGCTGGGTGCTTACATTGACCATGTCTCGCCGGCTACTGCTATGGGGACTTGGGGCGGAAAACCAGAGGAAGTCAGAGGAATAAAAAAGAAATCTAAATAAATAAATAAAAACGGCTCTCACTAAGGAACTGGGTGAAGGCAGGAGGGAGCGCGGAGAGGCAGGGCGAGGAAACCTGCCTCTCCTGTTATCTTATTGATTCTCTTAATCAGGGCTAATGTGGGTGGAGATGTTAAATAGTAACCAAGCTCTTATGGAAACCAATCTGCAAGGTGCCGTTGCTGTAGCTATAGTAACTGCTGCCAAGCTAGAAACTCAAACACGGCTTTTACTGGACTCTTTTGGGGCTCCCGTTTCCAGACAGTGTCAAGGCCGGGGCAGCCGCTGGGCCGGGGTTCACCCCTGGCCACGGGGATGGAGCGGCTGGATCCAACTCTGCAGCGCCCCGGGTGCCGCCGAGTTTTGTGCCATCACCCACCCACGGTGGGAAAACCACGTCTGAGCCCGCCTGTGGCAAAGGGCAAACACGGCACGGGGGGCCCAGGGGCTGTGGGACAAGTGTGGGGGCTGGCATGGGCAGAGAGGAGCCTGGCTGAGCCACAAGGGAGGAAATGCCCCTTGTCTGCCCGGTGATGAACTGGGGGGGTTGTTTGGGGATGGGGAGCTGTGGGGATGCTGTGGTGGGATGCAGGGTGGTACCCTGAGCGCTGGGCTGGGCACAGGGGGTTTGCAGCTCCTCCCTGTCTCCCTCTGCTCCCCAAACTGGGGGGACTCTCAAGGCGCCCCAGCCACTTACAGACATCTGTGCTCCCTTCGGGACCGCAGCAGCCCGGACGTCATGGTGGCAGATGTGGGGTGGGGTCCCCAAACTCCCCGTGGGGCTGTGGCAGCCCCTGTGCCGCTGGTGGCTCCATGGCAGGAGCAGTCCAGGCTCCTGGGGGCTGCTCTGGGACATGTAGGGCCATGTGCAAGGAGAGTTGCTGAGAGGACACCAAATATATGGGGAATTCAGAGCTGGAGCAGGAAAAGTGATTGTCCAGCAGTGCAGAGCCTGCAGAGCCTTCCACATCCCCTGCACATCTCAGGAAAGGGCCAGGCTGAAGGAGGTACAAAGGGTTCCCTGCCAATCCCAGGACTCCCCAGCACCTCAGCTACTGGAACCCTGCAGCCCTGAGGGGACAAAATTAGGGACATCTGCTCCCCTGGATGGAAAAGCACATCCCAAGGGAGTGTGCAGTGGGAAGAGTGCTGCCAGGGCACAGAGGGCTGTGGTGTAGGAATCCACAGCCGGATGCTCAGATCCAAGGCCTGGAAATCTGGGGACCTCTGAGTTTTCTGACTGCTGAGAGGTCCCAGAGAGGGAGAGAATGTGGATAGTGGGGTGAGGTAGGGCAGCAGGATCATGTGGGATGGCCTGAGTGGGACAGGGAGTTCGTGGCCCTTCAGTGTCACCATCCCCTGGTGTCCCAGCAGTGCTGGCTTCTCCCACACGATGGAGCAAAGCACCCAGGCATCTCCTGTGCCCTCAGCCCGTGGCCCCACCCGAGGCTTCTGCTCCACTTTGCAGTTTACCCCCCAAACCAGAGCAAAGACACCGGCTTGGTGTTACCCTGAGGCTCCACCTGAGAGTGAGGGAGGACCGACACGAGCATGGGGGTCTCCAGGCTGCTTTATTGTGGGCTCAGAGCTGGGGTCCCATGGCTGGAAGGGCTGCTGTAGAGCAGGGGCACGCTCAGGGTTCCCCACTTCTCCAGCTGCTCACCACGAGGGAACATCTTGGTATTTGCTTACACCAACCTCTGCCTTAGCACCGGGGGGGGCAGTGGGGAAAGCCACCCAAGGCTGCAGAGCAGGGACAATCCCAGCCAGCCCCTCTCCCTCCACACACCCCTAAACCTTCCCTATTTCAGAAAATAGGGACCTGAAGTGTCCCTAGTTCCCCCAAAGTGGGAAGCAGCCAGGTGACACGAGCACTGCCGGAGAGGTGTGTTAGAAAAGCAGTTTCCTACGCGGCGCTGGGGATGAAGCAGGTTGGGCAGCCGGGCTGTCAGGGGTCGGTGTTATAAATAATTCCGGTTCACCCCATTCCCGGGGTTCCTCCTGGGGCTGCAGCCCTAGAACCAGCTGACTTGGTTGGATTTGACTCCGGAGAAGCACATGTTGTTGGAGCAGCCCCCGCCGTAGGTGGGGGGGCAAGCCGAGCACGGCCGCCCCACCTTGTACGGTGCTTCTCCCACCCAGTTGCCCCTAAAAAGAGAGGAGGGCATCACCCTGAGCACCATCACCCACCATGTCACCGGCGGGAGGAGGGAGGGTGGCACTTGGGGGGGGGGCAGGGTTCCCTCCAGGCACTCACTTGATGGCGTAGTTGCAGACGAGGAGGATGGCGTGTCGCCACGTGCTGCCCCACACCTGCACGTTGGCACAGGAGCCCAGGGCACAGCCCAGGCGGCTGGAGGCTGCCCACACCATCTGTTCCAGGACAGAGAACAGGCACTGTCGGTGCCCATCCACCCAGGCATCCCACAGACCATCACCCTGGCACCCCAGCACAGGGCTCTGTCCCACCAGGCCATCGCAACCCACCTGCCCGAATCTCCTTGGCTGGGTGCTGTCCCATCACGGGCAGTGCTTTGTCACCAGAGGGGGACTTTTTGCTCTCCCTCTCCTGCCCGCAGCCTGCACTGCCCTGCAAGGGGCTGCCTTGCCAAGCTCATGAGAGTGAGCAGCAGGGTCACTTCTCTGCTGGGTCACTTCTCCAGTTTACCCAAATTAGCTCCCAGACCTCACCCTGAATCATGGCCAGCAGCTTACCCTGCACACAGGGAGGTCAAGCAGAGACAGAAGCTCCTCCTAAAGCCTCCCTAGGCTGAATTTCTTCCTTAAAAAGTGTATATTGCCCTTCTGCAACTCAGAGAATCCCTGAGCACCTCCATGGAGGAGCCACATGGGGATGCACATGCTCAGGTAGAGGCTGGAGCTGTGCAGAGGAGGCATTTAGGGGTTGGTACCGCTTTGCTATCTGGCACAGGAGCAGGGGAGTTTTTCACCTTGTGCTGGCCAGGCTGTTGGGGGATGTGCCAGGGCATGAAGGGGCTGCATTCCCAGGGAGGTGAACACAGCTTGGTGCTATAATTCTGCTCCATCCCAGAGGAGAGGATTCATGCTTGGCAGAAGTACAAAGGGGCTTTTTTTCCTCTTCACTCACCACCTTTGAGTTGCCAGTGGTGTAGTAAGGAAAAAAAAGACCAAAGCAGGGAAAAAAAAAAAGGAAATCTCCTTGTCACCAGGCCAGAAGGTCCCAGCTGCTCTTCAGTAGGTTGTGAGCACCTCCCTGCAACGGCCCGAAGCCTGCAAGGGTCTGGGACAGGAGGGTGTTGCCGTGGGCCGCCTGCATCCCTTCGGCCGACTGCCAGGACCTGGAGCTGGCAGCTGCCAGGATGTGCCCCTGGATCCCAGCTGCTGCTGGGAGAGGGGCTGTGAGCTGCCCAGGGGGGCTGTGGGGGGCTGCAGTGCTCACCTGCGTGTAGTGGCTGCAGACGGAGCCGCTGCACTTGGTGGGGCAGCGGGGGCTGCACTCGCGGGGCTGGGGGAAGGAGTAGTGCTGCTTCTCCTGGTGCCACGACTTCACCATGGCCAGGACCGAGCGGGACCTGCGAGAGGCGCTCCGTGTGAGGGGGACCTCCTCCACCTCAGAGGCCACGGGTGAAGGAGAGGAAGGGAAGGCTCCACATTGAGGAGCCAGGAGCCTGTCAGGACCAGGCATTCCTGGGGAGAAGGGGGCAATGACAGCCTTGTGCCGAGCCCACTTGTGCCCAAGGCCAGAAGATCTGAGCCTTCGTGGAGGCACCTGAGCTCTCAGCCACGTGATGGAGATTTAGGACCCACATCCCTCTGGTTCGTGTGCCTGGCAGAGAAAGGAGTAATGCCCCACTTCTCAAATGAACAGCGGGCACCTCTGCAAGAGCTGGACCCTTCTCCACCCCAGAGGGGCTGGGTGTGCCTCTCAGCTGCCTCCCAGTCCTGTGCAAGCCTAGCTCAGAGTCTCTCTGCTCCTTGACCACGGGGCTGCTGCTGTTCCCCCTCCAGCGCTGTGGGGTATGGGGGATTCCCAGGGGTTCACTCTGCCCCCAGGGCACTCACCTGCCCGACTGGATGGAGAGGTTCTGCCCCACATATTTCATCAGCTCAGGGGGCCCGTGGTCCCACAGGCAACGCGCAGCCCACGCCTCTGCTGCCCTGGCCAGCCGCTCATCCCACACCTGGCCAGGGGAAAGGAAAAGGGCAGCCAGGAAAACTGGCTTCCCAGAGGAGGGAAGAGGAGAAACCTGCTCCCTTGTGCTCAGGGAGCTTTCTGAGCACCCATGAGAGTGTCCAAAAAATATGACGTACACATCCAGGCTGGGAAATGCCCAGGGGGAAGCACAGCAGCGTGGCTGTGATGGACCTCCCCAGCTGCCACCACGGCTCCTGGGCACGTTGTGTGCCCACTGCCCAGGCAGAGCAGGGATGCCCTGAGGCGGTGCAAGCCCTGTGTGAGCGATTCCCTTCAGGAATGAGCTCCTGCAGAAGGTGGAGCTGCACCCAGGGGTGAAACCCTGCAGTCCTCACAGCCGTCCCCAGCCCACAGTGCAGCCCGAGCCACAGACTGACTGGTGAGCACAGCTGCTTCCTTCATGCATTATTTAAAGCTTCCTCACTCATCCTGAACTGTTTTGGGGAGATGCCTCGGTGAGTTATTTTGGAAGGCAGGAATTTAGGCCAAGCAAGAAGCAGCACAGGATGCTCCTGGGCATGTCTGACCTGCTCTGGTACCCAGCAAGCCAGGCTGCTGCATGCTTCTGCCAAACCAGCATCCAGGGACCACCCAGGTGCTCCATCAGAGCTCCAGTCCCTTCGCTGGGAGCAGAGCTGCACATGGCACCTCCTGCCTCGAGAGTCCCACCCTGTGCAGGCTGGAAATCCCTCCTCTTGGTGGCTGCCCATTTCTCCTCCCTTGAGGGCTGGGTTAGGAGCTTCAGCCAGGGTGGAGACAACTTGGGAAAAGCTCTGCCCAGTGTGACCCTTGTCTGGAGGGGCCCTGACCCTGTGAGGCTGCTCAGCTCCTCTCTGACCCACTGCTGCACGGTTCTTCTCCCAGGGGCTGGCATCACTGGGCACACTCCCAAAGGAGCCTGGAGCTTGGAATGTGGTCATCCCTCCCAGCTGCAGTTAGAGGAGATGCTCCCACCTGGCCTTTGGGTTGGACTCTGATCTCCTCATGCTTGTAGCCACCTCCCTTCCCATAGTGCTACCTCTGCAGCTCAGCTGGAGGGATCCTGCCATCCCACAGCCAGCAAGCTCCCAGATGTCCCAGACACAGGACCACAGATCCTAAATCTGCCCTCATGTAGAAACATCTCCCTGCTGGAACTCCATTCCTCATGCAGAGAGGCTGCATGGTCTGCCCTGCCCTGGCAACGTGAAACATCCCCCGGGACAGGTGTTCAGCATCCCGACATCCCCGTGGGGTGGATGCCCCATCCCTACTAATTTTGGGCTCCCGAAAACGACCCCACCGCAGCCTCGGGACCCCACACTGCCCACCTGGAGCCTGACTCACCATGTACTCCATGTTGGCGGCGGGGGGGGACACCTGAGCCCGCACTTGGTTGTGGTAATCCAAAATCACGCTCACGTCGAGGGGAGAGAGGTACCGCTTGCGGCGGCTCCGCGGCACCCCCGCGGCCCAGGGCAGCCCCGCGGCCGCGCCCCCGGCAGGGGACAGCAGCTCGGTGGCGTTGGGCAGCAGGAAGGAGCTGGAGAGCTGCGTCACCCAGCACCCAAGGGCGCTGAGGTACAGGTGCAAGCGCAGCACGGCCATGCCAGCCAGCCAGCCCGCCCGCTGGGATCCCTCTCTGCTCCTGCACGGAGTTAAGCAAGGACAAGGGGGATCGCCGGGGTCCCTGCTGCAGGCGGGTGGATCTAGGAGAGAAAACAACACAGGCACAGCTCAGGATTGCAAAAACCACTTCCCAAAACAAGACGGAAATTTTTTTATTTATTTATTTATTTATTTATTTATTTATTTATTTATTTAACTTTTCAGAATAAATGTTTTAAATTAATCCCTTTAATAACCCTATTTATCAGAGCAATTTCCCCGTGACTATCAGGGGGATTGGTTTTCTTGTTGTTTCTTTTTTTTAAAAAAAATAAAATCAGTAGAAAATCTCCCCCGTTTTTTCACTTATGGCACGTACCTGCGGGGCAGGGGCTAATTAAGAGCATGCTGAGAGATTCGCTGCAGCCGCCTGCCCTGTAACTTCCTAGGAATTTGGTGTGTCGAATAAATCCCCGGCACAAACAGAAATCTCACACAGATAAAGAAACACACGGCAAGATTTAAAACCGTCGTCGAGAAATCCTAGTGACTCTTTTGTCTCGGGAGGAGAAAAGTAACCACGACAAAAGCAGAAAAATTAGGAGAAAAAAAAATAAAAAAAGGAAAACGCTGGAATATGCCCTCATCCGTCAGCCGACGCACCTCCGAGCATCCCTGCCAGCCTTTCCCGGAGCAGCGGGGATGATGTTCCCTCGACTACGTACCGTGAGGACTGAGCCAGGAGCAGCGGAGCGCTGGGATTGACCTGCACCAACAACCTGCTGGGGCGGATGCGGGAGGTTTCGGCTCAGCCCCGGCGGGCAGCGCGCTGCGGCCGCTGACGCACAGCCTGCATCTCAACTCTTCCCCCGGGGAATGTCCTGAAGTTTGGAAAGAGCCGTGCCAGGAGATTTATAGGCTGGTGGATGGCTCGGCGCACGCAGGCACGGGAAGCCCCGCACGGGGCCGGGGGGGAGCGAGCAGAGCCCGGCTCGCCGCTCCAGCGGGCACGGGGGCTGCTCCTCGCTCTTGGCTGGGGGTTTGTTCAGTCCACTTATAAGGCAGGGATTTCCAGGGTCGTGCCTGCCCTGTTCGAACCCCCTACCCCAGTGGGTAGGGAAGCGGCTCCAGGTCGGCGAGGGATGCGGAGGGGGTTTTGCCCCGGCTGGCACTCACCGGGAGCCCCGGGGTCGCCCCGCTTGGGTGTGAGCTGAGCAGATGGCAGAGATGGCTCTTTCTGGGGGTGGCTGGGAGGAGACCTGGTGACCACCTGTGTCCCTGGGCCAGCAGCTCTCTCTGTTAGAGATGAAGACACTTGGGAGCTGCTACCTGCTCGCTCCACAAGGACTAGGGCATGTCATAGCCCTAGTGCTCTGCCCATGGCCCCACCACTGACCTGGGCAGGCAGTGCCCAGCCAGGGGCATCTCAGGGGAAAAGAGCCTCAGTGGGCTGTGCTCCCTGCACTGTCCCCAGGGAGGGGAAGTGGCTGCACCAGTCTGAAAGCCACGGACTATCCTCCGGCATCAAGTGTGTTTCCCTACAACATCCCACACAGTCACAATGCCAGGGGCCAACTGAGTTATTGCAGGTCACAAAGATGCCTGTTTGGCTGCAGGGGCATCTTGCCATGCCCATCACATCTTCCTCTTACTGTGCTCAGAGCCAGCGTGGGTGGCCACGTGTGAGCTGCAGAGGGGTTTGCTGCCATCATCCCCCTGGGCCACAGTGCCTCAGGTCAGCAAGGTGCTCACCCTGCACTTCACTGGCCTGGCTTCACCAGGGCACAGGCAAGTTTGGAGCCAGGATTTGGCTCTTCAGTTGAATGAAGAGGAGCACCAAGGCCCAAGTCTCTCTCCTGAGCTGGTGGGAGGCACGGAGATGAAGGCACAGAGCTGAGACCAGAGCATGCCCCGAGAAAAGCTGGTGCTCAAGCAGGGTGACACTGCTGGGACAGTGCAGGGAGGAGAAGAGAGTCCCACAGCAGCAGCCCATCACTGCTTGTCATCCTCACAGGTTTGACTGGGACAAGAATTCAGGATCCCAGACACACAACTCCTGCCTATCAGTGTCTGACAGCCCATCCCAGAGTCCATCCAGCTGCACCCAGCACCCCAGAGACCTGCTGTGCAACAGGAGCTTATCAGGAGGTCAGGGAGGAGCAGACCTGGGCATGGAGTGGGAATATCGACCAGGTGCCAAACTGATGTTCTGTATCAATAGAGCCTCACCCTGCTGTGAGCCTTGGCCAGAAGATCCCCCTCTGTATATTTTTCCTGGCATCCTCTCTCACGTAAAGCAACTCAAGATGCTGCAGACCCTGAGGCCCACAGCGAGACATGGGCTGGGGGGATATTTCCATCCACTCCCCACCCAGGGGGTGGGATGGTAGTTGTGCCAGCAAGGAGGCAAAGCCCAGCTGAGGCACCTCTGGCCCCACTGCAGCACTGCAGGAGGGGATCCCTCAGTGCAGAGAGCAGCAGCACCCCGTGACCCAGCAGGGCTGGACACGCTGTGGGGGGCTGTGCTGTGCTGTGGATGCTGGCACTGGGCACAGTGGGGTGTCAAGATGGCTCTCAGAGCCCTCCAACTTTCCAGGCTGCCTGTTATAGGAGTTTAACCAGCTCAGCTTCACCTCCCAGCCCCAGGCCACCCCAAAGGACCAGGCACCTCTCTGCAGGTGCTGGGCAAAGTGCCACCCCCAGTTTGCCAGTGCTGCTGACACCCCTGTTTCATGTTCATGAATGCAGACAGGAGTGCCAGCTCCAGGGGCCAGCCACAGGACAGCCCTTGGTGCTGCACAGGGTGGCACACACTGGGGCTGCCTCCCTCTGCTCAACCCCAGCTATCAAATCTCTCATTAGTGAGGCTGGTAAAGGCAGTTTCATTCCCAGCAGATTAAAAAGGCAGATGGGGACATGCAGCAGTGACTGTGAGGTGCAGCCACCGCCAAGTGCACACCAAGGCAGGGAGGGCACTGGGGCTGTGTCATGGAGGGGGTGGTTTTTTAGTGATTTATGATTTCACAAAAGACAGAGCCCTGAGCAGCAAGTGCTTGTCCAGCCCCGGGAACCACAGAGCTTTTCATCTGGGATTTTTCTTTTGGATTTTTTGTCTCCCTGGAGCTCGGGGAGAGCGATCCCAGAGCAGCTCCCAGTGCCACGCAGCAGCCGAGGCTCTGTGCAGAGGGAAGGCGAGGGTTTGGTCTTGGGTGCAGGTTGAAAGCACTGCTTAATCAGCACTCTGCAAGACAATCCAAATTCCAGGAACTGCAAGGGGTTTGTGTCCCTGCCAGGCGTAATATCCTGCAGCCCAGACTGGCCCAGCTGCCAAAGCACACGGTATCTACAGCGAGGACCTTGCTGGGAGCCAAGAAGCACAGGCATTCAGCTGGATACAGCAGCAGCACCGGCAAATTCCCGTTTTAATGAGCATTGGAAGTGGGGAACAAAAGAGATAAATCACTGTGTTCAAGCACTCTCTTGGCAGAGACGCCCACCGATGCTTTTCTGACCAACAGACACAGCAGCTCGCTCCAGAATAAGCCGTAATGGGACTGGCAGGATTTCTCTCTCATGCTTGTTTGTCCCCTCTGTTGGCTTTGAGCATCACCCATCTCATATCAAGGTGGCAGACAGTGACATGAGCCCACACAGGACTGAGCAGGGCTTTGCCCTTTGCTGAGGGTCAGAATCTTCGCTGGTCTCTGAGCATCCTGATGCCTGGAGGAGGTGGACGTGGATTTCCACAGCAGGGAATCTTTACTTTTCTCTTTACCTGGGGTAAAGTAAAACAAAACCAAAATTCTGTCTGAACAAAACTTTTCTTAGGTAATGCACAAACCCTGTTGCTGCAGTAAAATATTTCCCTCCTATGAACAGACAGAAAGGCTCATTTTCCATTTTCACTACAAGTTGTTAATTCCCCCCAATCCCACCTCAAAACACCACCAAGAGCTCCAGCTACCCTGGTGCCCACCGTGGTAGGGAAGGAGAGTGAGGCTTTTGATGGATTTTTGCATTTCTGGAACACTGTAGAAGTCTAACACATCCAGAGCTTGATTTCTCCTAATGCATCATGAAAGGAGATCTTCCTTCTGACTTAGAGGTCGTAAAATTTGATCTCTGTACCTTCTGATGTGAGAAAACCCAGGCTGAGCTCCTGTACATTAATTTGTGATCTCCAGGGAATGAATCACATTGTTGAGCTGTAGCACAAGTGAGATCACTCCCGAAGTCTGAGGAATTCAGAGTCATCCTTCTTGCTGATTAGGACCAGATCCTTGTAAATGCTGAATACCTTTCTGGAACCAAGATGAGCCTCGAGGGAGAGGTACTGGAAAAGTCCAATCTCATGCTGAAGAGGTGACCATCAACAGGGACAGGCAGTTGGGTTCTCCTGGAGCCTTTCATATAATGCCCAGCACCTGCCTCTGCTTCACCTGTGATGTCCTCTCATAACCCAATGTTTCTGCTTGTGTATTTGCTAGGACATGAGAAAAACTAAAAATAAAGGTGGAAAAAACCCCTTTCCCATATTATATATATAGCCATGCTGTGGGGAGCCAGCAGTGGAGAGCATGGGCAGGATCCTGCACGTGTGGGTGTGACTGCCCAGGCTGGCTCAGCAGGGCAGCACAGAGCAGCCCTGCCCTCAGCCTGGCTACCCACCCCTCTCCAAAGGCCACCTGGGCACTGGCCCAGCCCTGAGAGCTGGGATTTGCTCCTCTTGCTGGTACAACTGGCCAGGTCCTGATAGGAGCCTGATCCTGGGAGCCTTTAGTACCAGCAGCAACCCTGGCTGAAAACACTGGAAGACTAATGCTTTAGTGTCATGAGGTAAAGAACACGAGTTTTGGGATAATAACTGAGGTGTCCATCAAGGTTAACATGATCCTACATGAACTTCTTGATCAACAGGTGGGTGTCAGCCCCTCACCACTCCCCCCATTTCCCATGGCACTGTGATCCCCACCATCAGCCAGAGACTGTCTGTGAGGGAGCTCTGAAGGCCACTGGCTCCAGCCAGCACCAAGATATAATTGGAGCCTTTGAAAGGTGAGAGATTTTTCCACTGGCTCTAGAAATAAATGTCTCTGAAGTCAAGTGCTGTGGATAGTACCTTCTCACAGAGGTATTTTTTACAGTAACTTGGCTAAGTTTAGAAATTCACTTAAATAACACGGAAGCTCCTCTCAGCGCAGTTTGGAAGATAGGTAATTGCTGTTTGCTAACAAATTGGTGTTTGGCCCAGCTCTTCGGATGTGTGATGGTCTTGCTGCACTCCACCAGAGTGAGAAGAATGTCACAGCTCAGCGGGAAGAGGGACCCATCACACCACGAGTCAGCTGAAGCTGAGATGGACCCAAACCTTGGAGCTGCACATGGGCTGTGACCTCCTCACCAGCCACACACCGGCTGGTCCCACCACCCCATCACTCACTGGGTCCTCATCACCCCATCCCCACTGCAGACCCACAGCTTGCCCATGCATGTGCTGCCCACATCCAGCTGTGCCTACACACATGGACAGGTGCCACAAACAGCACCCCTGGAAAGGTGGTGGTGTGTGGGGGGGTTACTGTGCTTGCTCCCTGCTCCCCAGAGGTGGGAAACCCTTCGGTCCCACCCAGAGGTTCTCGTTGGAGCTCCTCATCCCACCGGTCTGCACGAAAGGCATCATGTGGTATGGGCTGAGATCATTTCTTCCCTCATCATCTGGCACAGTAGGCACTACCTGTGGAGTGCTTGGGAATGCTGTGGCTCCAGCAAAGGGCT
>JAWWLV010000057.1:5756289-5768269 GCA_035041135.1 Platyrinchus mystaceus
CCCGTGGGGACTGTGCTGGGAGGTTGTACGTGGTGTGACTGTAGCTGTGAGGGGTTTAACGTGACTCAGCACCGAGGAGAGCTCAGTGAGCGGGCTGGGGCTCAGGACAGCTGGCTGGGAGGGAGAAAGCCCTGCCAAAGGGACTGAAAACAAAGGTGATGCCAAGCCCACAGGACCTGCTGGCCTTATCCAAATGTGTGAGCTGTTGCACCCACAGCCAGCAGGGCTGTGCTGGTTGGGAATGGCACTTGGGATCTGCCCTCTGGGTTCTGCAGGGGACGGAAGCGAGCACAGATGTGATGTGGGTTTGGGACACTGCTGTTCTAGACCACAGCTTTGTGGCTCCAGCTCTGTCACAACCTGACCTGAGTTGTTCTTTAGAAGAATGGGAGTGATAGAGGTTTGAGGTTTTTAAGAAAATATGGTGGTTTTTTTTTTTTTCTGTTGATCGTTCTGATTTGGGAGTTAAAAAAATTATGCCAATGGGTTTTTTTGGTTTATTTTGTTTCCTGGGGATTTCTGCTTGTTTGTTTTCGGACTTTTTTGTTTGTTTTTTCTTTTGTGGCCAAGCATCCTTCTCTGTTGCTGTTGTGTAGTGGTTGGATCCAAGGGCATGGAATGGAAAGAAATTGCTTTCAGTAAGCAAAAATAGAAGAGTGTTCAGGAGGGTGGTGGTGGAGTGACACGACCTTGTGATGTAAAGAGCATGTGCAAAACAGCACTTAACTATGCAGGATACTTGGTTGTGTGTCAAGAACTGCCTGCAGCATTACACAGCACCCTCAAACCTGGTTACACTCTGTTCTGATTGCAAAGTAGCTTTATTTGGATAATTCTCCTGGAGCTAAAAAGGATTTAGGTCGCTGGAGAGATGAGGTGCTGGTGGGAAAGGGCTGAGGCAGGAGGCAACGAAAGCAGGGGGTGGATGGTGAAAAGATTTTTTAAAGAAATCTTTTCTAAGCCATTGATCTGTGCTGTTTGATAAGAGGTTTTTAGCAAGATCCCATCTCCTTCATTTCTTGGCAATTCATGCTGAGAAGGTGGAAATGGGAGGTGCTGTGTCCACCGATGCAGAACCTGACAGCCCTCGGGCCCCCGACAACAGAAACGTCTCTGAAGGTGGTCACAGATCATCGGCTGTCTGTGACAGGAGAGTGACATCAGGGACTCCAGGAGACAGGAAAAGGGTAGCACAGCACAGAGGGGTAAAGAAAAACGGGGCTGAAAGTAGGTCACTGTGCAGAGGGGACGAAAAGGAAGAGGAAAACCTATTGTGAGCTGCCAAGGAGTGGGTGGAGGTTGACACTTCGCTCTTCAGCACCAAAGTGACGTGGAAACAGAAACAATGTGCTCTCTGCAGGTAGAGCCTGGCCAGCAGCACAGCACCCACAGCTGCTGCAGTGATGGGCACCTGTGTTCTGACAGAGCAATTCTGCATCCACATTATTTATGGCATATCTGGCATTCCTGCTTTCACTGGGAGCTGTTCGGTGCAGGCTGTTTGCTCTCTGTTTAATCCCTCAGAGGAAAGTGTGTTAAAAGGAGAAGGAAAGACAGTGATAGTGAACGTGTCATCTGGGCACATTTGGGGACCAGCCTGAGGGGAAAACCAGGAAATATGTCTGTCATGGATGTGCTTTATCTGAGATACAAGTTCCTGTGTGTTTCTGCTACTGTTTATAACTTTATTTTCAGAATTAGAATGGCTTGGTGTGAAACATCTACAGTTTGTCCACCCAGGCCCTGCTTTGGGAAATCTGTTCCTGTTCTCCACATTCACAGATGTTTTCACTCTCATTCATACCTGTGGGTTTGAGCTTTTCTCTGGGCACTGGATGGGATAGGGAGGACTGGGGACTTTATTCTGTCCCACCATGGCAGAAGGAGCTTTTTTTTCTACAGACTTGTGTAGCAAGAACAACTTTGCTGATGGTGTGAACAGCTGTGAAATTGCCCTTTTATCCTCTCCTATCCTACAAGTAATTGCAGGTAGGGGCTTACTGTAATTGGCTCCTAAGTTTGTACATGATTTACTGGTTCTTTGGTTATTTAGTTTTTAATCTCATATTATAATATTTTATATTATCCCCCTCAAAATACTATTTTCATATTATCTCATATTATTTTAATCCCATGTATCTTTTTGAAGAGCCCATTAAACAGGGGGCTTGGGAGGCAGGAGGAAGAGACCACCCCCTGTGAGCCAGCTCTGTGTAATGAAACTTTCTTCCCTCTGATAACTGGAAGTTTTGCATTTCAGCACAGGTACAGATTTAAAAGCCCTGAGGTACCTAAAAGCAAGTTTGTCTCTAAAACATGGGGAATTTTAAAGATAAAAATTTGCTTGAGCAAGTCCAGCTTTTTATGATGACAGCCTGTGATCACCACAGGGCTGCTTATAGCAACTGGCTAATCTGGATGGATCCAGGCCCTGACATTCCACTCCCTGTCGTTTCAGCAGGGTCTTGTACATCCATCCAGCCTCTGCCTGCCACAGTAATTGTCTTTTATTGCTCTCACAGGTTGCTTTTCCCTGGAGCAAAGTCCTGCTACTTTTTCATTACGGGGGCAGGGAAACAAGGCTTAGCAACAGGGAGTGGCACCAATTTTCCCTTTCTTTTTAGTTTGGTACAAAACAAAGGCTTGTTAGTGACTATTCCTAGCTGAGAACCTGTAAAAAACCCCTCACCACAGCATCTGTGGCTTCCCAGCAGCCCACAGTGCAGCAGGGGTGAGAGCTGTCACACTGATCTAAACCAACCTGTGCTCAGTTCCAGCTGCTGGACGTGTCTGGTTTCCTTGTAACAGTTGTACTTTAACAGTGTGCTCCAAATAAAGCAAACACCTATTTTCTGCAGTGTTTAGAGCTCTGATTTGTCCCACGATTTTAAATTTATTCTGAGGTTATTAAAAAAAAAAAATAAAAAATTGAGGAGCAAAATAGGCAGCAGCAGTCCTGCTAAGCAGCTTCCTTCTGCCTCATTCCTGGGCTAAAATCCTGGGAATGGAGCACGTATTTGCCCTCCTTCCCTCAGGGTTTCCTGGCCTTCTACCTGGTTAATATTCCTTTCTACACCTGCTGTGTGAATTTTATCAGCTTCTGGAGGTCATCAGGGAATGTGTGTGTAGGACAAGGGACAGAGGTAAGAGGATGAAATCCTGGTGAGGGTTTCACATCGGTGTATCTTTATAAATCCCTGGGAAGGTGAGGATCAGTTAATGGACCAAACAGGTGATGACCCAGAGTTCATCTTGCCTCTTAGAGACTGAGCAAAAGGAGTGTGACCTCAGGTCACCCTCTTGCTTCCCTCTTCAAAAAGAAGGAAAATAACTATTTCTTCTGAAATCCTTGGCACCGTGAAGCAACCACTGAATGTATTTTGGAGAAAGTGTGTCTGCAGGGTTCCACTCAGCAGCCTCAGCTGCAGGTGCCAAGTGTGCATGAGCTGATGGTGGATTAGGGTTCTCACCCACCAATTTTAAGTGCAGCCCTAACCACTGGGGGGTAACATGGGTAACACAGAGCCTTTGCAGCTACACAGCCTGTTGTACTCCAGAAGTATGTCAGGCCAGCCCACACAATTGTGACAAGCACAGTATAAATGTGTGTGTTTTGCACTGTCTAATCGCTATGTGCTCGTTCCTTGTAATTCCTGCCAAACATTCCCAGCTCTGTGGCTGCTGGGTTGTATTAAACTCTCCTGGGGAAGCTTGCTGCTTTCAGACACGCCAAGATAACTTTTGAGTCGGAGGCAAATGCAATTCATATTATTTCAGCCACACTTGGCACACGTTTCCCAAGCCCGGAGATGCAGCAGGGCTCGCTAGGGATCACTGGAGTGCCTGGAAAGCCAGCCAGAGGAGACCCTAACAGGCTGAGTGCTTACAGAAATGAGTGCCTGGGATGAGGAACACATACTGTTTCCATGTGAGTTTTATACCATGAACCAAAGCACAAACCACCTGCACATCCTGCTTGCCCTGGGAGGGGAAGGATGTGGAACACATTCAGAGATGCGAGGCCGTGACTCCTCCCATATGGTTTATTGAGGATCTGTTTCCAAAGCATGAGTAGCAGTGAGGCCCGTTATTCTTTCCAGCATGCAAAAGGCACAAGAAAGTCATCAATGTGATTCTGTGCAAAGTGTCCCTAAGAAAACAAACAGCGAAGGAACTGACAGAAAAGAGCCCCGGATGGAAGGAAGCCAAAGCGCCTTCAGGAAAGCGCTGAAAAGTTCTGAAAATGGTTGTACTTTTTCAGAGTCCACAATATGCTCAGTCGGTGAAAGATGCTTTGCAAATCCGTGAAGGAAAACTCAAGAGACGGAGCCAAAAGGCTTAAACCAATAATCTCCTTCATGTGCCAAAATTTGGGATGGAAGTCAAAGTGATTCATCTCAAGGAAAAAAGTGCGGCAGTTAAAGACAGACATTAAATTCCTTAAAAAAAAAAAAAAAAATCCCACCAAAACCAGACGTAGAAAGTGGATACATTCTAAGAGCAGCTCAATAAAAAATATTCCTTTCAATGAAAGTAACTTTAAAAATGGATACTTGAAGAATGGAAATCCACCTTGACTGTGACCATTACTGCCCCCTGCTCCCAGGAAAGCGTCCAAACACAACAACACGGCGCCTTCCAGAAGAAAGTCCCCACTACCTGCATGTGTGAAATGTGGCCAGTGAACAATCTGGAAACACAAACGTAGAGGACCAAGTATCCAAGTCCCATTAGTCAACTTGGGTGTCAGGAAGCTTCCTGGGATTCCTGTGTACTCCCACTGGAGCCAGCTGGTGCTGGAGGCGGCGGCGCTTCCCGGTGGGCACGTGAACCCCTGAGCCTCTCACTGGAGTTGAACACTTTAAACCTAAAAAAGGCATTTACAAGTTGACACTTTTTGTTCTTGTTGTTGTTTTTGTTGTTGCCTTATTTCCTTGAATATAGGTTTCTACTTCTAGACTATGGAATGTTACATTAAACAATATAATTATTCATTACCTTGCTTCAAATTTCATTACAGTTACTGAGGCTTCATCATAATTTCACACAGCACAGAGACACCAAACTAAACACCAAGCAGTCAGCACTAGATGTATTTTTTCTTTAAGTACCAATAAGCAAAATATCCCATTCCCCCCAGTGATCCCATGAGGAAGGAGGCTCCAAGGAAGGAGGGGGGTTTCCGCTTGACCAGCCTGAAGGCGTTGGGTACCACTGCCGAGAGGAGCGTGGTATGGATGTCTCCCAAAACTTTCCTGAAGGCGAAGCGTTTCTGTATCCTGTCGAAGAAGGACTGTAGGTTAGGTCTGCTGCCATCTTCCCAGTATTTCTTAGAGAGTCCCAGAAACTTGAGGCGGTGCAGGGTGGCTCCTAACAAGACGTCGGCCAAAGTAAAGACGCACCCGCAGAGCCAAAGTTCACACTTCTGCCCTGGAGAGGGAAGAGACAGAGCAGGTAAGGAAGGGATCCCTTGGGTGGGCACCTGAAGCCTTGCTCAAAAGATCCATGGAGGCAGGAGCATTTGTTTTCATTCTGGGGCCAAGAGATCAGACCCCATCTGCCAGGCTATGGGATAGAGAGAGTATGTGGGAATGTAAAGCTGGGAATATGAGATGATAATTTACTGCTCAAGTGAATATACAAATCAGTGTCTGCAAAATGGCTCTGCTGCCTCTCCCCCAAGTCAAGAGCAGCAGGAGATGACATCCTCTTGTACCCAGAAGGTCCCTGGCAAAGAGCCCTGGAAGATGCAGTGACCCCTTCTGCTGTGCTGGTGCTGGGGCAGAGCAGCAGTGTTTGGCCTTGGCTGCACCAGGAACTATTTCAGGAGTGTCATGTCAACTTGTCCTATTTTAGGGATGCAAGAAATCCTCAGGAATCAAAACCATTTGCTGGCTGGCCTGGCTGCTCTCCCTGTGTGCTGTTGGGGGGGTTCTGCCTTTGTTCTCTCTCCTGTACTAAGCACCCTGCTCCAGGACACCAAAACTGGCAGCACGTCTGTGCCAAAAGTCAGGCTTTTGAGGGAGGCAGAGCTCAATGTGAGTGTGGGGCATGAAGAAAGACACCAAAGGGTTGATGGCTGCTGATAATGGGTGACCCTGGAAATAACCTCACCAAAAAGACATCTAGAAATAATCCAAGCTGCTGGAAAAAGGCTGGAAAAAGCAGTCTCAGGCCAGGATTGTTAAGCACTTCCTTCAGTACCCTTTCAATACTAAGGAGCAGGGCTGGGATGGAGCTGAGGGAGGTGCAGGTAAGGAAGAACAGCAGAAGGGGCACAAAACCTGGTCCCATCCAGCCTCAGCCCCCAGCTTTGCTCCAAATCCTTAATTCTGGGGCTCTTCCACTGTCCTGTGGCTATTATATCACAAAAGGGGAGAGAGGCCCCTGTATTGCACCCCAGTGCAGGCAGTGGTACTTCAGGGCTGCCTGCAGGACCAGGCCAGGGCAATTACGGGTAATTAGCAGCCCTCATTTGTAGCTGCTTGGCAACCTGCCTAATCCTGCTGGAGGCACTGCCCGAGTGGACAGATTGCCTGTGCCTAATTAGTCAATAAATGTTTTTGGTGACTAATGAATTGTAGGGGTGCTGTGGCTCAGAGGTGGGGGGAGAGGGGCTGAGGTGGCTGCCTGACCCCAAACACCACTGTAGGGGATGGAGAAAGCACGTCTGAGGATGGGGTGACTTCAGGAGAGATCCACCCCTATCCCTCCTGGCTCTGGGCTTACTTACACCTGCTGCTGAGTCTGGACCTGCCCGTGGGATGCCCCAGCCCCTCACACCCCTTCCCAGCACCAAGGTGGGGCAGAAGCACAGGCAAAAGCGACTCGTCCCCTTTGCATCCACAGCAGCCCCAGCTTGGATCAGCCTGTCCCAGCTGAACGGGGTAGCCATGGCAGGGGTCTCCCAGTGCTCCTGCAGCATCTCCCACCTCCCTCCTGCCTGCCCTGCCCTGCCTGCATCGCCGGCAGCCTGGGCTGCGTGGGAGGAGAGCTGCTGCACTGCAGATCCTGGGACACTGCCAAAGGCTGGTGCTTGTGCCCACTGCTGAGATCCTGACCTGGCCCTGGGCATGGTGGGGGTCTCTGGGGCCCGGAGCAGAGGGCAGGAGCAGCAGGCAAGGATGGAAGGCAGCGGAGCACCCCGGTGCTGGCAGCAGCAGCCACCCCTCTGCTCCGGGCACCTGGGATGTCCTCCGAGGGCACCTCATTAGGCTGAACTCTGCTGAGCCGTCCCAGCCCTTGGGTCAGTTAATGAGGGTGTTGGAGGAAATTAGGGCGACACAGGGGGCTGCTGTGAACACATCAGGGCTCTTGGCAAATCCTCAGCCCCGTGCCCTGTAGGGCCTGGCCTTGGCACCGCCGAGGGCCCTTCAGTGGAGCCCCGAGCGTGACGCACGGCTCCCCACGGCCCAGGCTGTCCCTGAGGGCAGGGGCAGCTCTGGGGCTGTCCCCTGATTAACTGGGTCTGAGCTCTCCCTGGATCTGGCACGGTGGCACTGGCAGCTGCCAGCCCTCTCAGGGCAGGGGTTTTGAGCCCTGCCAGCAGCGGGGACGGGAGGAGGAAGGCATTGTGCCGGGGTGATGGTGGGACAAGCTCTGCCCAGCTGTGCCCAGGCACCCCTGACTGCCAGGGCACAGGGGTGGCTCTTGGCAGGCACCCAGCACCGTGTGTTTGCTGTCAGGGGTGGCTGGTGTTGCTCTGTCCCAGCCACTGGTGTGTGACGCAGGTTCTGTAAAGTCTCCCACCGCTCCAGGGCCCCTCAGCTTCCTTGGTTTCCCTGCCCATGTTCCACCGGGATGTGCTACAGCCCTGTGGCCAGAGGGGGCTTGGCTGCAGCACATGTCCCCAGCCCTGCACTTTCAGCAGCCTGTGCTTCTGCCTGGGGCCAACCTGCCGCTTCCCAAACCAGACAGAGCATCAGCCGCTCTCAGCACCTCCATCAGGCACGGCTGCAACGACATCAGTGCACCCAAAACCAGATGAGACCAGAGGCAGCCCCAGACTCACCACAGGTTCCCTGTGGGGGATGTTCATCAGGCACAAAGCTGTCGGCTGTTCCTGGTGTTGCACCTCAGCCTCGTGTGGAAAAACACCCCATAAACACAGCCCAGTGCCTACCTTGGTACTCCAGTTTCCTCTTCTCCAGCTCAGCCTCAATCTGGTCTAGCACCATCCCCAGTTCTCCCAGGATCTTCTTCAAGTAGTTCACGTTGTCGTGCTCCAGGATCTTGGCCTGGGTGGAGAGCAGGGTTAGGATGGGGAATGGATGGATGGATGGATGCAGGGATAAAAAGCATCTGTTACCCATGGCAGGTCCGTGGGTCATGTCCCCCCCCCACCAGCAGTGTGGCTTTGATCCACTCACCATGAGCTTCTTCTGCTTGGAGAGGTAGGGCTCAGAGAGCTGTGGCTCCTCTTCGTGATCCAGCTTCATCAGATCTGTGCTGGCATTAGCTAAATGTCCTGGGGGGAGACAGACAGAGGGGCTGGGGGGCTGTGTTTGGCAGGGCTCGGGGTGACCTTGTGTCTGATAACAAAGCACCTCCTCCTGCTTTCAAATATTGTTTTACCACCAAGAAAAACGCCCCAGAGAGCCAAAATGGGACAAATTCATGGCTGGCTGCTGCCATACAGGGTGGTGGCTGGGGCACATGGCTCTGTCAGCCCTGCCATCCACTCAGAGGGCAGTGCTGGCTGTGGGGTACAGCAGATCCCCCTCCCTGGCCTTGGTGAGTCCCAGCTCTGCAGCTTTCAGGGAGAGTTCCAGCTCTTCATTTCCTCTGCTGAATTCGTATTAGACCTGCTGGAAGATCTATCTGTTGCTACTGTTTTGAGAACATCCCTGAGCTTCCCCATAACTCGGCTCCTGCAGCTCCACTCCCAGCAGGTTGATCCTTTGGGGTGTCAGAGCTGGCTGCCCACCCGTGGGTGTGCACTGAGAGCAGTGCAGTGGCACAGGAGGGGATGTTCCCTCCTGAGTGAAGCTGTCCTGCCCTGGCTCAGTGTCCAGGGATGCAATTCCGTGGGGAGGAGCCCATTGTGAGCACGGGAGAGACGCTCACCCTCCTCCCTCCCTGGGAAAGGCCTTTTGTGAGGGACCTACTGGAGAGGAAGGAGAAGAGTAAAAGGGAGAAAGGAATATGAGAGGCAGAGTAACACCTTAGGGACAACATAAATTACCCAAAGCTGGGCTAATGTCTTCCTGCCAGGGACCATCTGTCTCTCCCTCCTTGTTCCCTCTAAGAAGGACTTGGCTGTGCCCATGTGAGGGTGCAGGAGGTGCCAGGGTGGGCTGGGGAGGCAGCCAGCAGCAGGCTGCATGCTGCCATAAAACAGTGAAACTCCCTGTTTTATGCCACAAGCCCTCAAGCCAGTGCTTGCTAAAGCTGCCAACCAGCTCTCCTGGGGCTGCAACTCAGATGGAAACCTGGATATCATTCTGGTTCCGTTCCACAGTTCCCCTTGGGAGCGCCTGGCCCTCGGTTCACCCTCTCCTTGGGACAAAACTACAAAGGTACATTAATTTTTCCTCAGCACCCACTGCAGTGGATCAGCTGAGTCATCCCCTGGGTGCAGGAGATGTGCTGGGCAGGAAGGGCACCACGGACCTGCTCATAGCTCCCCTGTTGGCTCGGGAAAAATGCCACCAGTGAGGGAGGTTTGGACAAGGGGATCTCAGCAGAGTGCTGGGGAGGTGATGTGAGGCAGACAGGGGCTGAAGCCATTGCAGCAGCACCCTCTGGGGAGGGGACAAGCTCTGCTTTGCGTCTGCCCAAGGTCTGGGGGGTGAAGGTGACACTTGGTGACATGGGGAGAGCTGCCTGTGACAGCAGAGGCAGGGCAGACCACGAGCTACACCTCGGGAACTGCCTGTTTCTCTTTGTGCACGAGCACATCCCGTCTCAGGGAAGTATCTGGGACCCAGACAGCTGAAGGGGTGGGGATGGGAACGGTGTTTTCTACGGGTGCTGCTTGGAGCTGGAGCCTAAAGGAAGGGAGAGACGTGGGACATGCCAGTACCCTCCTGACAAGGTCGCTTTTCTGGCCAGGAACTCTCTCCAGGAGCAATCCTTGCCGTGGAGTTATATTAAGCATCGTCAATGTTTCATGAGCACTTGAAGGTCAGGTACACAGACTTATGCCGATTCATCCACTGCCTGCAACTCAATCTGGCTGTACTCTCAGAGCTCTGGGAGGAGAGGGACTAATTCCTGTGCCCCAAAAAGAGCTGGGGAGAATCAGGCATGGCCCACAGGAGCCCAGACACACCTCCCCCCTCAGGTGAGGAAGTCTCTACAGGGTACCTGCAGCTCTTGGATCAGCTGTGCTTTGCCATTTCCCAGCTCTGCCCCTGCCTGCATTGGTGGAAAGGGGAGATGAGCAGGAGCAGGGTGCCTGGCTGGGCTGTGGAACCAATCCCAGCCGAAGGGAGCCCTGGGCAGCTGGAAAGGCGACTTACTGCGGATCTCAGTGGTGGCGTACTTTGGGATCATGGAGTCGGTGGTGAGCTCGGGGTGCAGGATGCAGCCGTGCGTGTAGGCATCCATGGGGAGCGAGTCCAGCAGCTCCCGGTACTGCAGCACTCGGGAGTGCAGCAAACTGCCCGGCTCCGGGATCAGCTGCGTGACGTTCTCTGCCAGGACAAAGGGAAAACCTGTTAGCGGCACCTGGGGGTGCTCGGCCACTCCTTAGTGGCTCATTAACCTGCGCTGGACACCGGTGTGAAGTTCAGCCTGAGGTACCTCCCAGCAGGGCTGGCTGAGGCGGTGCATCCACTCAAATCCGCACCCACACTCTGCCCTCTTCTCACTGCCCATCCCGTCCAGGAGCACGTCCAGCCCGTGCCCAGCGATGGGCAAACCCACAGGAGCACAGGGAAGTGTATGGATGCCATCACCCAGCTCCACAGCCCCCATGTCCCCGAGGGTCAGTGTAGCAAGCCCTGGTCTCTGCAGCCCCTGAATCTCTACACTGGGATTTCACATCTCAGAACAGGAGCAAAATCTTCATGTTCTGCAGAAAAGAGCTAAAAGACAGGCATTTGAGTTTGGGATCTCCTGAGTTACACACTCTTTACACCAGTGGAAATGAGGTACCTCATTCTCTTGGGCTTCCTTGTAAATCCCAAAATCAGGGCAATCAGGGTGACCAAAGGAGCCCAGTGGATTTTCCCTCCATGCTCAGCCAGTATCTCAGCTGCAAGAGCATCCCTCACCCCAGACAGCTTTGCCCCTCCCTGCCTTGTTGTGTTTTAGTCACTTCTCATGGATGGCAGTTTGCATTGTGCCCTTTTTATTACACTTTCAGCTCAAAATACATGACAGATGACACCGCAGGAAGAGATGTGTTGCTCTTGTCTCCCCCAAGAACACCAGGTCCATTTTTTTATGGGATCATAAACATTTATGGTGTTTGCAGAGAGCAGTTCACAGGTAGTGAGTAAATCTACCACCAGGACTCAGTGAATCTGTTGCCCACCTGCCATCCACGTGCCGGTGTCTCCATCTGAGCCAGGGCACATTGGCAGAAGGACTTTGGCAGGTGGGACCAACTCAGCCCCTTATTTCAGGGCCTGACATGACAGCTCTGCTCTGCCCAGCCCTGCTGCCAGGGGGCACAGCAATGCCCTCCTGGCAGGGCTGCACACCTCGCCTTGCTATCGTCGTGCCTGCCGGTGTCCGTGGATGGATGGGAGCCAGGGAAATTTTGGCAGGTCCTGCATGGCAAACCTCCTCATAGCTCTGATCCAGGCTGTCTCAGCTGGAAGGCTCCATAGAGCTGTTCCCACCGTTGGGCATCAGCATCCCTGTCCCCTGAGCGAGGGGAGGTTTCGGGAGCTCCTCCCTGCCCATGGGCTGCTCGCTGCCTGTGCTGCCTGGGCTCCAGCTCTCCAAGCAGGGATTTTCCACCCAAAAAAAGCGACTGGGTGAGTGAAATAATAATAATAACTGACCTACAGCCTGTGTGCCCCTTCCA
>JAWWLV010000057.1:5796641-5820414 GCA_035041135.1 Platyrinchus mystaceus
TGCTGTCACCAGGCAAGAGGTCAGAGCCCCTCACAGGGACAGGATGCTCGAGCTAAATGGTGAGTGGGGTTGTGAAAGGCACAGAATTAAGGAATTAATCATTTTGCAACGTAAGCTATGAGTGAACACCTAGTTATTTGGTTTCCACTGGTCGGTTTGGTCCATGCTGTGAGGAAGGTCTCATTTTTTTGATACTTTTTTGTGTTTGAGTCAAAACCCCATGAAGTGTGACTGCAGAAAGCAATCTCACTGCTGATGCTGAATCATTCTGCACACCCAGGATTCAGCCCAAAGCTTGTCTTTGCTGTACAAGTAACTGCTTATATATATCTGTATGGGTCAGAAAACTCACTGGCAACCAAAGCAGCCTGAAAATAACTTATTTTTGATGCTGCAATTTGTTCTCTAGGGCGCTAGGGAAAACAGCAGTGTCAATTAACCATGAGGAAACAATTAGACCAGTCAGTGATCACAAGACCACAGAAAAGGAGAAGAGAAATGCAGAAGTGTGCTTTACTGGGGAGATGAAACGAGTGATATGGAGCAGCACAACTCCTTCAGTGCCTGTGGCAGGGAAAACACAGTGGGAAGGGGCCTGGACTGGGACAGAAGGAGCAGCATCCAGAGCCAAAATGGCTTGTGTCTGCTGCCTCTGTAGAGAAGCTCCTGCCCAGCTGAATGGGACCCATGAATTAAAATGGTGATTTTTTTTTAACCCTTTATGGGTTTTTTTCTGCCTTTCTTTTCCAGCAGAACCCATCAGTTAGTATAGTTGGCACCTCTGCTGCAGCCATACACCATCCCATCCTGCTGCCAGGGTGAAGCAGAGGGTGCTCCCACCCCATCAGTGTGTCTGCAGGTGAAAGCTGCAGGGTTGCCATTTCCATCAATCCCACAATTGAATCCTTTCCGTGCTGTGAAGTTTCCCAGGCAGCATCCCCTGCTTTGGTTGGGGATGGGCAGAGGTGATGAACTGCATCCCTGGGGGTCACAGAGGTTTTTGTCATTATGACAAGTAAAAAATGCAGGCAATAAAGGCTTAGGGCTGGGGAGTCAGAGGAGTGGTCTCTGCCCCATTTTCATCCTAAATAAGAGATTTATTTGTTTCACATCCGCTGTTTTTTAATGATTTTTTGCAGAACCTCAGGCACGTGTGAGTCCGTGGCTGCCAGCTCTGCCTGTCCCCCCTTGCCCAGGCTGTTTTGATATTGGTGGCAGTGGCTCAGGGATGTGCAGAGAGGTTTTGCACAGCCCCATTGTCTCTTGAACTGGCTGCACTGGGATGTGTTAGCGAGACAGGGCTTGGCTCCGCTCAAACCTTGCGTGCCCTGACACACGGCTGCCGGCGCCTCCAGCCGCTCCAGCGGCCTCTGGCTCCGCTCCAGGGGTGGTTTATGGCCCTGCCCTGGCACGAAGCCTCAGCCAGACAGGGAATTGCAGCATGGCAGGGGCAGGGCAGGGCCTGCTCTCCCCCGCCGTGGCTGGGCAGCCGCGGGCAGCACCGCGTGTTGGGTGCCCTGCGTTCAGCCAGGTGGGGCTGGCAGGTTTGGTCACACCACGTGTCACAGGGATGGCGTGGCTTGTGCTGAATGGGCTGAAATCAGGCAGCAGGACCAGCCTGCAGAGCTGGTGTTGAATCCTGTGTTGAGGGTTGTCCCAAGAAGTGGCACCCCAATCTCTGCTCCATGAAGCCCCACTGTGCCGTGTGGCTTTTCCCATCCATGTGGCTCCAATGCTTTCAGGGGAACAGAGTGGGCCAGAGACTTGCTGGAGTTCACTGGCTGCTCCAACCTGGCTCTTAAGGAGCAGCTGAGCCCCCCTAAACCTGCAAGACTTCTCCAGAGTTCCTTTTCCAGGGAATTAACATGGCAGCACTATCAGCTGCAGCCTGATACGTGTGAAGTTGTTCCCATCCTAGGAGAAGGTCTCCAGTGTCACCCCGATCGTGTGTCAGCCCTGCTGGCTGGCTGGGCGGGCGGGATGGAGCGCTGACCTCACGAGCTCTCAGTGGGGGCACTCTGGGGGTCTCTATAACTTCATTTTTCACTATTTTATGGAGAGGGATTTAGGAGCACGGTGAGGAACATGCTGAGGTGCCTGGGCATCTCCAGTGGTGGTTCTTGGCTCCTGGATGATGCCTAAACCCACCCTGCCCACCTTTTTTTTCCCTAACAGAGCTTCAGGCTCTGCAAAGAAACTGGGCAGTGGCCCCTTGCTCTGGCAGATGGCTCCCCATGGCTGGCTGCAGTCTGCACATGCTCTGCACTACCTGAACCCCTACTTTTTTTTGTAGGAGAGGCCAACTGTTTGCAGGGACCCCAAAATCCCGTGTGCTGTGGGGTCGGCAGGGGCGGCTCACTCGGGGCAGCAGCTGCTGCCTGCTTGGGCACTTCTTGTCTTTCCTGGCCCTCAGCACTGTAAGTTAACACTCCACAGGCGGGTCCAAAGAGGATTTTAACGAAACCTGAAGCTTGGGAGGAGAGATTATGCTGCAGAAGTGGCCTGGGAGACTGTAAAATATGCACTCCCACAATCGCCAAAGAAGGAACTGGATTTGCTCCTTGGGGAGCAGGGTTATCCCTGGGCTCAGTAACGGTGTCTGAGAGGGCAGATGAATGTCTTGAAGAGGGGTCACACCCTTCCATCTCATCCTGGCCCTGCCTGAGCCTCCCCAGGACCCTGGGAGTGCCTGCTCTCCCAAAATCACGTGCAGGCTGCCTCCTGCTCCCTGCCCTGGTTGCAAATCCCATACAGGAAGTGGCTTTGGGTTTACACCAGTGTTGCCGGGTGCCCCAGCCCCTTTCCAACGAGCTGTCACCTGCCACCAGAGTCCCTTGGGTTGGTGTCCTCTGCTCTTCACTCCCTGGGGACTGATGCTTTTGCGTGTGGGTGAGCACTGGTGGAGCTGGGGGCACCGGTGGAGCTGGGGGGCACCGGTGGAGTTGGGGCTCCCCTTTGAGGGACGGTGTGTCCATCTGCTCTAGGTCAGTGTGTGCCACCCCACAGCCCACCTTCCTCTCCCAGGGCCCGGCCACTCACTCTCCCCGTCCCTCTTCTCTCCCGCAGGCACGTACCAGGGCCAGTTCACCAACGGGATGCGGCACGGCTACGGCGTGCGGCAGAGCGTGCCCTACGGCATGGCCTCGGTGGTGCGCTCCCCCCTGCGCACCTCGCTGTCCTCGCTGCGCAGCGAGCACAGCAACGGCACCCTGCCCCAGCAGGACCCCCCCGCCGCCCACCCCGAGAGCCTGCCGCTCTCGCCCACCATCACCCGCGGCGGCTTCGCCCTCAGCCTCTACGGCGACGCCGAGGCCGGCAAGGCCAAGAGAGGGGGGCTCTTCCGCAGGGGGTCCCTGCTGGGCAAGCTGAAGAAGTCCGAGTCCAAGTCGTCCCTGGCCAGCCAGAAGAGCCGCGTCAGCTTCCTCAAGAGCGAGAGCGGGATCAGCTCGGCCGCCAGCGACGCCACCTCCACCGTCAGCCTGGGCGAGGGCGCCGAGGGCGAGGAGTACGCGCCCTTCGAGTCCGACATCGACGCCACCACCACCGAGACCTACATGGGCGAGTGGAAGAACGACAAGCGCGCCGGCTTCGGCGTCAGCGAGCGCTCCAGCGGGCTCAAGTACGAGGGCGAGTGGCTGGACAACCTGCGGCACGGCTACGGCTGCACCACGCTGCCCGACGGCAAGAAGGAGGAGGGCAAGTACCGCCACAACGTCCTCGTCAAGGGCATGAAGAAGCGTGTGATACCCCTCAAGAGCGCCAAGATCCGGCAGAAGGTGGACAGGAGCGTGGAGGGGGCTCAGAGGGCCGCAGCCATCGCCCGGCAGAAGTCGGAGATCGCGGCGTCCAGGTGGGTGCTTGGAGCTCCATCGTGCAGGTCCCTGTGGTGGTGGTGGCGGTCCCCATCTCACATGTTCAGGACCTGTTCTCTTTTTCACCCCTTCTCTTGTCCTCCTGCAGCCCTGGCGCTCAGCAGGATGGGGAGTGTGAGCTGCTGGGATGGGGAACACCCTGGTGCTGTGCCAGGCTGCTGGAGCTGCTGGGCACTGATGGGGCAGCGTGAGAAACGGTGGGGTTTGAGGGTGGTAAATCCAACAGGCTCACGAGCAGCAAGTGAGACGTGTCCAGACAAACTGGGGCTGCAGCAGAGCACGGCTCAGCCCCTGGTGTGGCTCTGTGGGATGCATTAGGGTTGTCACTTAATTTTAGCAGCTCAGTGTAATTACTCACATGTCCCTCCTGGACAGAGGAGGGAGGAAATAAGAGTGGCTCCAGGGTCTGCCTGGGGAGGGCAGGGGAAGTTCTCCGTCTCCCGAGCTGTGTTGGCAGCACGCTCCTCCTCCTGCAGGATTCCTGCAAGTCTCAGAGCCCACCTGGCAAAGACCAGAGATCTGCTTAATTATCAGTGACTTCATTATCAGTCAGAGAGGGGAAATAAGCAAGGAGGACACCTATTCCCAAACCCCATCCCTCCCCTCCAAGAAACCCCAGCTTTACTCTCCCGGCCGCCGTTTCTGCTCTGAAGCTTTGTGGGGAGCACGGCTGAGATTTTTTTTAGCAAAACACGGTTGCCTCAGAGAGTGGTGGTGAAAACCCAGCAGGATTGCAAGTGAAGCTCCGTGCAGGGCCAGCTAGGATAAAAATAACAGGCTGGGGCAGCGTGGGGCCCTCTGGATCCTCCTGGCAGGGCAGGCTCAGCCCGACACCAGCTTTGCCGTGCCCGGGAAAAGCGTGTGGCCGCGGCGTGGATGAGGGGGCTGGAGCTGCAAACGCTGCTCCCCGAGAGCTTGGCCGGTTTACACAAACCTCTTTTTATTATACACTATTTACACTTTGGATCAAAAGCGGCTCTGCAGTGTTTTCCATCAGGGGCTGGAATGCACCCGCTGCCCTGGTGGGGGACTGCATCCCTCCCCAGTGCAGCCAGGGAATAATTTCCTATTAAGGAAACCTTGGAGCTGGAGGAAATAAGACGTGAGAGCTGGTTTCCTCCAGGGAGTCAGACCCTGCAGTGGTGTGGCTGCTGGGACAGGGAAGGGGTTGCTGTGCTCCCTGCCACTGTGGAACCCCAGTCCCATTCCTGTGGCACTGCTTGCAGCTGAGCTGGACCCACTGAGAGAGAATTCAGGCTCCTCCATCCTCTAAACTGTAACTCAGTGTTTCCATCAGTGTTTATTTCTGGAGTATGTTGCTCTGGGCAGAGCCACTCTCTCTACTTGATGTCTTTTGTAAATCTGACTTGTGCTCTCTTCCTTCCCCCATTCAACTCAGTTTTGGGGTTGAGAGTAAATACAAATAATTTTGCCCCAAGAGGGTCCTTAGGTTATCCCCAGCTCTGCCATTGGGACACTGGGGTTAGCACATGTTTGGTGTTCATTAGCTCTGCTGGTGCTCCAGGGCTTGTCCTGCTGTGATCCCAAGGGATTCCCATCAGAACTGGAACACAGCTGTTCCCGAGGTGCCGGGTGAAGGTACCTGCTTGTGTCTCTCCACTCTCTGCCCTGACCAGGGGCTCATTGAAAAAGTGTGGGGGTGGATGGGAAATGCAGTGAGGGCCTGGGATCACAGCCAAGAAAATAAACTGGCTGGAGGACAGTGAGGAGGGGCAGCCACCACCAAGCTGCAAATGAGGCAGTTCAGAGCCATCCTGAGATGTGTAATGGGAGTTTTCTGGGCATGTGGGTTGGTGCCAAACAGGGTGCCTGGGGAGTAGTGTGTGCTTGCCTATTCCATGGGGAGGATGGTCCCACTGAATACAGGGAGAAGGAGCATGAAAATGGTCAGCTTTCACCTCTTCAGAACAAAACAAAATCAAATAAAGCAAGAGTAAGGGCAGGACTTGGCTGCAGGAGGAATCTTTGATTTTTTGAAAACTGTGCTCACTAGCTGGGCAGCTCATACAGGGGTTTTCCTTCTCACTGGTGCTTTTGGGGGACAAAACAAGTGTAAATACTGCAAATCCCACCTCTGTCCCACTGCAACAGCGTCTGACGTGGTCTGGCTCTGCACGTGGTTGTGCTTCCCAGTGACTTGGACTGAAGTCAATGGAGGGACTTGGCCATGTGTCCTGCAAGGCACAGGTCTGGCCAAGCTCTGAGATCCTCTGACGGATGCACGTCCTGGCAGTAACACCTCAGACATGTCTGCCAGATGTCACAGGATCAATAGGAAAGCAAGATAGGAGAGGCAATAATGGCTGCTGTGCTTCACCTCTTTGTCGTCGTGTGCTGGCTCTGAAGCTCCTGAGGGGTTCATGCCTGCAGAGTACAAATGAATACATCTTGGATTTATTTTTGTTTTAATGTAATATCTGTAGATATCTGTAAGAATTTCTAGACTGCATTCTGAAGTGTGGGGCAGCAATTCCTGATGAAGTAGGGTTTGCTCTCATGGTGAGCCTGGGCCGTGTGGAAGCACCTCAGGGCTCCCGGTGTCAGGAATCACGTCGGCTTCCCCGGCAGTGACACATGGGCATCGTTCACAGTGTGAGCTGCTGCCTGGCTTTGAAGCCTAAGTTGGTTTTCTGTCTGTACCCATGGCTTTGGGGCACATCTCAGCTCTCCCTCCAAATAACAAGAGTGCTCCACAGCTCCCGTATCACTTTCCAAAGCTTCCCTGCCCGGCCGCATTCCCGGCGGCGCTGCCGCCGTCTCCCTGTGCTCAGCATTTGCCGGCTGCGTGGCCGGGCAGCAGCGAGCGGCTCCTCGGGGAACGCGGGCGTGTGGTGCAAATGACGTCCTGAAATCGCTGGAGTCAGCAGAGGCTCCTGACTAAATAAGGGCAGGCAGAGCAGGGTTTCATCGGCCGAGCGCGACAGCTGAGAGCCGAGGCCGGGGCAGCCCACGCCGCTGGGGTTCCACATGCATCCACCAGGAAGGTGCTTTATTTGGCACAGCGAGCTCCTGCCCTCGGCCCCGCTGCTCCTGGGGGTTCAAGCTGCAGGTGGGGAAGGTGGGCAGCCAAAGGGGTGTCTTCACGAGGCACCTTTTGGTGAGGCACAGTGCGTGTGTCCGGCGCAGAGCTGGGCTGAGCTGGTGGCCGCGGTGGCCTCGGCCCTCCTGGGGCTGACAGCACAGCTCAGCTTCCCCCAGGCCAGATTTCAGTTCTGGGATTTTGGGTCTGTTGGATCAGACTTGGGGTTTGCTCGGAAAGTTTTAGGATTTTAATTTTTTTTTTTTTTAATATGCGTTGATTTCTGCTTTCCTCAGGCTTTTAGCCCCTGGCACAGGCATTAGATGCTTCAGGAGTTCAGCACATTCCCAGACCTTTAGGTCAGAGGCCAGAGGGCAGGATGCTCATGGCCACCATGGAAGGGCAGGCAGCAAGTGGTTTGAGGCAGCCCCTGCCAGGAGGGCTCCCTGCTCCTCTGCTCTCATGGTCTGTGCTCCAGGACTCCACACCTCTGTGTGATGGACGGACACGTAACGAGGAGGCAGCGGCAGGCAGGAGATGGGAAGAGCTTGTCCTGACCCCGGGTGGGTTGTTGGCTGTGGTTTGTCTCCAAGTGGGAGCTGCCAGGGAGAGACACAGGAGCTGGGAGCAGCATTTCTGCAGCTGTATGATCAGACACCAAGGACGTCACAGCCTGACCTCCCTTAAAAGATAAGTGCATCAGGTGAAGGGGTGGGACAAGACTACCCCTCACCTCCCCATGGGGTGCAGGGTGAAGCTCACTCCCAGTAAGGTGCAACCACCCCTGGAGGCAGTTGAGTGGCCTGAGCTGAGGACAGGTCCTCAATGGCTGGGCATTCTGGCTGGCCCAGGAGTTCTGGCTGCCCCACAGCCCCCACAGTGTGAATCTGCACCTCGGTGCTTCCACAGGCAGGGCTCAGAGAGAGCCAGGGAGAAACACGGGCAGCCACGTGGCTCCTGCTATAGCTGAGGGCCAGGACACAGCAGTGAGAGGAGGTTCCTTGGTCCTGCTGTCCCAGCGAAGATGTTTCTCACAGAGCTCAGTGTGTTTATAAGGAGAATAATCTTGTTTCATCACTCTTGGTTAACAGAAACCCAATTGGTGGCATCTATTTCCGCACCAGCCGGGGCCGGGACTCTCCCACTTTCTGCGTGGCACAGCAACCTCCAGCTCTGCACAAGTACTGCCCTTTTCAAACCTCTACCTGACCCTCATCCCACCTGGACACTGGAGCCATGCAGGGAGAGAGGGTTTCTGAGTGTGGGTGAGCTTCTCTCTGTCCCTGGTGCCGTGTGGCCTCGGGGACAGCGAGCCCCAGCGCTGGGGTCGAGCCAGGATCAGACACCCAGCCCAGCTGTGAGACCCCCATGTGTGGGCTGGAGGGGTTCAAGGCAGCTGGGTGAATGATGTTGAGATGCCTTCACCCCTTTCTTTCAGCCCTCTCCTGGCACAGCCCCGTCCCCAGCCCAGGCTGGCTGCAGTTCCAGCACTGACACATTTTTGGCCCACCGTGCTCCTTACGCCGAGATGCGTCCTGACTCCAGAGCAGCTTTATCTGTTTTCCACCCGCCTCACAAGAATTTCCTCAGGCACTTTCATGCCCTATTAGGGTAAGAGGGAACGTGCACTTTTAGTAGCTCCAAGGGGAAAGCATCTGCTGGGCAGCAAACTGCTGTCTCCAGGGCTTCCCGGGTTATCGGGGTTGAAGCGGGCGAGGCTGTGGCTCGCAGGGATCCCCTGAGGAGGAGCAGAGTTGGGATGGCAGGATGCCAGCCCCAGGGATGGGCACGACTCTGATACCAGGCCAGGCAGGGAAAGTGGAATTAATGGGCTGTTCATTCCGACCTTGTGGGAAATCCTTATCTCAACAGCTTCCACACACACACACAGAAAGGGAAAAATGAAGTGTGACTTTAATCTGGAAAAAGGACTGTGGAAAATGATAGCTTGTCCTTCGGCTGATCTGGTGCTGCGTGGAGCAGGAAGGCTCTGACTCCCATCCAAATGCCTGGAATCAGCCGGCAGGGAGCCGGGCTTTAAAATCATCGGGTTCAATCAGGCTTTGCTCGGAGGTTATCATCATCTCAGTGGAATTTGAAACAGGCTTATCTTGAAAAAGAAACAGTATTTAAGTAAAATGTCCAATTAAAACAGAAAGCCAGTGATAAAGAAACCCTCCCTCCTCCTGGAGGAGGAGCAATTTTTTCAGCTTATCCTGGTGCTGAGCCAGAACCCTTTGGCTTTCTGAGTCCCAGGTTTTTTCATCTTGCTCCTGCAAAGCCTGATGAGCCTTCAGTGGCCACCAGGAGGGACCTGGTGTCCCATCCACCTGGGTTCCCTCAGCAGCCTCGAGTGCAGGTGCCTGTGAGCTGCGGGTGCTGCAGCCCAGGCCATGGGCTGGCTGCCCTCACACCTCCCAGCTCCCTCTCTTCTTTCTCCTAGACCTCAGATTTGTGAATTTCTACTCAGGAGACCCAGAGGGCTGGAGGAGAAAGGCTTCTACCTTAAATTTAGCTCTGGTAGACCTGGCAGTCGAGTAAAACACACTCAGCTTATGGATCCATCTGTTTGGCAGGAGCTCCTGGGTGAGGCTGGGTTCCCTTGAAACAAATGCCTGCTGCATCCCTGATGTTTTCTTGGAAGTGGGAATTCCAAGGGCAGGGCAGGGAGCAGTGCAGGTACAGGCAGGGAGGCAGGAGCACACAGGGGATGGAAAGGCTGGAAGACCCTGATTGCACGTGTGCTGTGAAGATGTTTGGATGTGCTGTCAGCGGGATAACCCGGCTGCTTTGATCTTGCAGTGGTACCCAATTAAATCTGGGTCCCCAGAGCTGAGCCCTTTTGGTAATGGCATGGTGGAAGCTGGGATAAATCAGTGGCATTTGGGCATAGCTGCTCTGGGAGCTCCATCCCATCTGCACCCAGGCAGCAGGGAGGACAGCAGACCTGAAATCCAGGGGTAGGAGGAGGGAGTCCAGCTGGCAGCTGCAAATCCCCCTTTTTCCCAAAGATACCCCTGTGGATGCTCTTATGAGCTGCTCTGAGCCTGGCTGTGCTGGCAGGACGGGCTCCAACAGAGCGAGGAGCTGCCTGTCCGAGTGTCCCTGGGCCACGGAGCCGTCCTGGAGCTTGGCAGGCTCCGGCTTGCTCTGCTCCATCTAGAGCCGGCTCCAGGCAGCTGCCGCCTGGCATCCCGGGGCTGTGGGGGGAGCAGAGCGCAGCTGTGCCCTGTGCCAGCGCCCCCAGCTCCTCCCAGCCCCTGTGCAGGCTGGCACAGCCCAGCCCCGAGTGCTGCCCGGTGCCACCGGCTCACGGGGTGGCAGAGATTAGCCGGGCAAACCTCCCGCGCGTGGGGCTGCAGCGCGTAGGTCGTCGTCTCACTGGAGGCAGCTGCAGATCTGTCTGCCCTGAGATTAACATCACTTTAACTGTTCCAAGGGGAAGTATCCCTCGGTGAAAGATGCGAGTGGCCCGGAGCTATTTAGAGCTAAGGGTAACATTGGGGTATTTTAAAAATTCACCGAGTAATCAGAAAGGCTGATGCGTGCTGAGCTCGTTAGGTGGCAGGGAGCTCTGCCAGGCCTGTGCTCCAGAAGCACTGCACAGAAAAGGGTGCTTTTCCTCCTGGCTGAATGGCCTGGCCTTGCCCTTTCTGTGGAAGGAAGGAGAAAAGGTCTGATTTATCCAGCCTACTAGCCTGGGCAGGGACAAAGTGCCACCACTTCTGTGTAAGTGCTGGTACCAAGAGTGAAAAGCCTGGGGCATCTCTGAGCTGCCCTGCAAGGTCAGGATGGCTTCTCTTTTTGGATTTCTGTTGCAGCAGTATGGTGGTGTTTTCTTTAGGAAGCAAATTGTGTTTATTTACACTTATTTCACAATTTAGATCACCCCTTGAAGAGTCCATATTATAAAGAAACAAAAGCTCATGCATCCCAGGGATGTCAGAGGCCAAGTTCAGTGGGTACTGCATGTGAGGAATGGAGCAAAAAGAGCAAAAGGAAGATGAACAGTCCAGTTGTCTGTCAGGGCAGGACACCCATGGGGTGGGACACACAGATGGGTTTGACTGAAGGCAGGGAAAGTGGCACAAGAGGTGGACTGAAAAGGGAAATTCAGTTCTATGGGCTGGTGACGGGTAAATGAGGGTAGCAGAGTTTTGCAGGTATCTGCATGCATGCAGAGGGAGAGAGACAAAGGAGATGGATTGGGAGTAAGCAGGAAGAAAGGGATGCTCCAGCCCTAGAGGTGACACAAGTCCAAAGGCAGTGTGGAAAATGGAGAAGCCAGAAAGTTCTGTCCTGGTCAGGATGTAGAATCATAGAATTGTCTGGGTTGGAAGGCAGCTTTAAAGGACATCCAGTCCCAGCCTCAGCACAGGTGTGTGCTGGTCAGGTCTGTGCTCTCTCGCCCTTCAGGGCTGTGAACACAGAAAGGACTGTGTTGGCATCAGCAAAAACACTTCTGCAGCTTTCCCTCTATCCCTTCTGAGTGCTGCAAACATTCCTGCCAAGACAAAGTGTTATCTCAAGTTTCTTCAGAAGGACAAAATGATTCCTGCTGGATGCTGGAGCAGGGATTTGGCTGGGAGTGGAAAAGTTAGTTTCCAGGAGAGGGGAGTTCAGCAGAAGTCTCCCTTCCTAGAGCTGGCTGATGAATCACATGTTTTGTTGTCTTCTTGACAGCTCATGATACCAGGAATGGCAAGAATCATAGAATGGGTTGGGTTGGAGAGATGTTCAGTTGATCCTTGCTCAGGATTTGCTGTATCAATGGGAGGAGGGAGACCCTGGAGAAGGAAGGACAGTTCTGGACAGGTCTGTCGTTCCCTTAACAAACAAATGTGGATAGCTTGGGCAGAGAGCTGAGCTCTTGCCCTATTTCCAGCAGCAAGGTCATTGCTGCACCTGCAGGCACCACAACCCCGCCTGGTATTTGCAGTATTCTCTGCTAATTCCAGTCTCATTTACAGTCTAATCCAATGTGGATGTGCAAAACAGCATAAACTGTCCAAAGAGCCGGGCGTGCTGGCCGGGTTTTGGGCTCACCTGTTGACACGGGGCTCAGCTGCGGCTCGAGTGTCCACAGGGCATTCCAGCAGCAGCCAGAGGAATGATTCAGGCAGCGTTTCTGGGAGATGGCCAGGAAGGACAGGAGTGGTTCTCTGTCCTGCACTAGTACAAAAATGATTAGAGCACTAGAGGCGTGCCAGGGGAGCAAATAAAACAGCAGATGCGTTTAACCCTCCCGTCCCGCTGGGGTGTGAAGCCCGGCAGGGCTGGGACAGGGGCTGCAGACATTGCCCACATGCCTCCCCCCTCAGCTCGGCACAGGGCTGCTGCTCCTCCTTGCAAAGAATTCACTGGAGCTATTTTTAACTTCTCTGCCCAGGGAGGTGGCTCAGGGTGCAACTGGGAAGTGTTCATCCCAGTGGCACTGCTTGGGTTGGGACGGGGATCACTGGCATGGGTTTGTAAAGGCCCCTCATTGTGTTTATCCCCCCAGTTGGATGTGTTTAGTGTTTGTGGCTCATTTTCCAGCACTGCCTTGAAACGGGGTTTTGAATTCTGCTGCTGGCTCCTCTAAAACCCGTGGGACTGTGTTTCAGGTTCCCCCTGATCTCCTCCATCTCGAGAGTTCCTCCTCTGCTGGTTTTTGCAGGGGCTGCTTTCTGCAGAGGTGTCGGGAGCTGACAGCACAACCAGCAGCAAATAAAAAAGTTTGGCCCTGATTAAATTGCTGCCTGAAAAACACCAAATTTACATTCCCATCAGAAAAGGCTGGCATTTCCATTTTGTGAAATCTGATTCAGCTTTTTCAGAAGATTTTTCCCTTTACACGTTTCATGTCTGAGGTTCAAAAATCGCCTTCTGGACACCCTCAGACCTCCCTGGGCTTTTTCTTGCCTTGACTCCTGCTCCTGGCAGACCCCAGGCTTGGGCTGGGACAGGCTGTTGTGCCATGGGCTGCATGCACTGGGCTCTCCCAGGGCAGCTGGTGTTTGTCTCCTTCTTTGCTGCCAGAGCCAGGTTTTCCTCTGTGTTGAGCTTCCAGGCACTGCCAGCCAGGCGGATAAATAATAAATTCAGGAATACTCGAGGCCAGTTAGATGTTATTGTTGTGGCTGAGCACGTGGGAGCCATCTGTACCTGCTTGGTGACACGTGGAGCCCAGCTCTGTCCTGACTAGTGAGAGCAGACCCCACGTCTAGTCCACTTCCAGACTACTTTTCTGGGAACCACTCTGAGGAAAGCACTTGCCAGGAGCTGCCTGCTGCTCCCCCAGCTGGGCCCAGCTGGCTGGTTGTCTGGCTGGGAATTGGTCAGGACAGCATCCCCCAGCTCAGCAAGCAACTGAAAGGGAGAATTTTCTCTCTTGGTGGTGAATCTCATCCTCCAAGTGCAGCAGGACAAAGCCAGGGGCTGGAGCCCATCCTGCCAGGATGAAGAGCTGGGTCCCCCCTTTGCAAGGCTGTTCCCAGGGGCCAGTGCCAGGCAGGCTGTGTGCCCCAGGCACAGAGTGCCCAGCCCTCCCTGATCCCCCAGGCATGGAGAGCACAGAGACATCCCCCTTGGCCCCTGCCAGATTAGAGAGGAATTAATCATGCTGATTATATGCTACCAAAAAAGGAGGTGCTCTCTCTGTCTGGAGCTGGCTCAGACCCCCTGCTTGCGAGCAGCAGCTTAAAAATGCTGTTTTCTGCCTCATCATGTCTTGTCTCTGGGTTTGTCAGGAGCTGTAATAATTTTGGATAAAAAGACCAAGAATGACTGCAATCCCAGGCAGCTCAGCCTGCAGAGAAAGCGGGGAGATAACATTTGAGTGTGGGCAGGGAGGTGAATCATGGCTCCAGTGGAGTGGGATGTCATCCCAGGGAGGAATAGGCTGAGCCACAGCAGCTCCACACCCTCTTCTCTATTGCAGGGCCCTGTCAAGTCACACTCTTGCCTGTGTCAGCTGGGATTGATGCCCCACATTTAGTTCTTTCCTTGCAGCTACCCAGAATGGCATTTGTGTGTATCTTCTCCCTTTTAAGGCTCTCAGAACAGCATTTCTATCACTTTTTCATTGCACCTGTTGAGTAGTCAGACTACAGCTAGTCTTGTCTGCCTACTGCATCTCAGTTTAATGGGGAAGAATTAATTCTGATTTCATGACTAACAGTCCCAAAATTCCTCTGGAGCATTTTCACTGTAGGGATGAGAACTGCATCTTTCCTCCTTTTTTTTATTTTGTCCTAAAACATGACCAAATACCAACCTGAGTCTGAAAAGGGCTCATCAGACACCCTAAGACCATGGTAAGTGTTGTAATTCGGGGTGAATTGGTGTTTGAGGAATGCTAACTCCTTATCTTAACTGTCCACACAAAAATACGTGAGTTTGTATGTAAAAAGGGAGATATGGGGAGCCTTGGCAAAGCTGACAGTGAGAGCATGGGGAAGGCAGCTCTTGATAAACCCTGGGTGGAACAAAGCAGATGAATGTATGGTGCTTCACCCACCCTTATTTTTAAGGTGCAACTTTGCTGTTTGAAGTCAGCTCCTTCCCAGACTGAGCAGCTGGGCTGTAAAGCCACCCTGCCTTTAGCAAGAAGATCACAGGGCCCCGAGCGTGAGGCATGTGAGGAATATGACAGCTGGCCAGTAAAATAACTCCCAGAGCCCTGTAGCCCTATGGAGCAAGGAGGAGATGTGCTGGGAAGAAGTGGAGAGGACTCAGGGAGGCAAGATGAGACAGAAGCAATAGCTCTGTCTTTCCTACACTGGTGAGAGCAGCCCCATGGGCTGTGGTGAGCAAAGGAACCCCCTGGACAATGTGTGTTGTTTGCTGGAGAGCCACAGGAGGGACATTTGGGGTAAAACTTGTCTTAGGGATGTGCAGGGCAGGGACACATTGCCTCTGGCAAGGTGCAGCACAGCACAGTTCAGCCACCACATATTGTCCCTTTATGCTCCAAAGATGCCTGTGTGGTACGCTGGGCATTCCTCTGAGCAGCACAGCAACAAGCAGCACCTGCTGCTTCACTGCCACACTAAAACGGGCTCACATTTGCAAACACACCTGCCCTGTGCCCTTGTGCAACCTTCCCACCTTATCCTTGAGCATCTGGGCCTCTTCCTTGTTGAAAATCTGGTCTTTTCTCCTTGGGTGTCGGGTTTTGGCTCACCTGGGCAAATGCTGAGTGCTGTCACACCAGATGGGCTGGTTTGATTTTGGTGCTGGACAGGGTTTGGTGCTCGAGCCGGGACAACCTTGGCTCAGAGGGTGCTCACTGTTGTCCCCTCCTCTCTCCACAGGACAGCTCATGCCAAAGCCAAGGCTGAGGGGTCTGAGCAGGCAGCTCAGGCAGCCAACAACGAGTCGGGCATAGCCAGAATGATGGCCAGGGAGCTCTCCCCAGACTTCTACCAGCCAGGTAGGACCAGAGGCATCTTCTAAGAGAGGTTCTGCAATTTCCTTGGGGAATCTGTTCGAATACTTTACCCACTTTATAACTCTACAGGTTACCCTCCTGTCTGTCCTAAATCCTCTTTTGCTCTGTTTCAGCCAGCCCCCTACCCTGGCTGATTTGCTGTCCTCCTTACACCACTGTTTTACCCACTGTGTTACCTGGAGGAAAATCTCACAGTCCCTCAACCTCTCCTCATGTTTTTCCACACACCAAAGCCCTCAGAACTCCAGGCAGGACAGGCAGCAAGCTTGGGGATATTTGTAGCACTCCTGTAGATATGTCCCTTGTGGCTTTTTCTTGGAACAGCTCTGCCCATTGCCTCCCAAGCCCATATCCTGTGGGGCCCCACGAGGCATAAGGGCACAGCCAGACTCTGCTAATCAGGGGCTGTAATGTCCTATAAGAAAGCAGCTAATGCAAAATACTATTTCCCTGATTCACTATTTATTTGTTAGCATTACTGCTGATTATTTGGCTGGGCAAACACTTGGGAGGTTCCTTCTGTGAGACCAAGCACTGAGGATTAGTAGATAGGAAGTGTAATATTAGAAGCATCATTGTGAATGCCATTACCTTTCCCTAGACTGAGTTAGCTCTTCCTGGAAAACTTTCCTTTCTAGAGAGGGAAGGTGGTAACAGAGCAGAAAATAAGATTTTAAGTGCCTACATTTTCATCCCATCTTTCTTATTATCCAGCTTTGTTGCCTGCAATGAGTGCCCCTTGGCTGCTGAGGCAGGATCACAGGGGACTATCATAGCAGCAGAACCGGGGTTAGAAGCCAAAGATTGATTCCTGCTCAGCAAAACTTGACACCTGCTCCTGCTCTGATTTTGGTGTCTCTGCATCTCCTGTGCTGGACCCCAGCACTGGGCACACAGTGGGAACAGGGAAGTGCAGCTCACAGGCAGCACTTGGCTGGGGAGAGTCATGCTGACAGATTTGCCTAAATTCCCTGTACTCCCACCTTGCCCTGCACCTACCAGCTGGGGAGACACTATGCTGGAGGGCTGCCTGCTCCTCCCCACTGCCTGTTGGAGCTGCTTTGAGTGGAGAAACACCACAGCACCCGGGCATGGGCATGAGCCAGCATGTGGCACTTCATTTAACAATGGCTAAACGTCTCTTGATCCTCACATAAGCCCCCCCAGCTGCCACTCACAGCTCCACATTCACCCTTTGCACACTGGGGTATTTATAGCACAGAGGCAAAGGAAACTGGAATTCCCAATGGGAGGTTTTGGACATCTAGCTGGATTATTTTTTCCACCCGTGGCGATTGAATGAGGCAATTGAAATGGTCTCTGCAAAATGCTTGAGGCAGCCTGACCTCCACTTCTGGCTTCTCAGATGCTGAATGCTGCTTTTATGTAGGGCCTCCCTTGGGTCCTGGACTCTGTCTCTCCAGGCTTTGTAAGCTGCTGAAGCATGTTGTTCTTCCATGATTCTTTTACATCTCTAAATTCCCAAACTGCACAACAAGGGCAAATGTCTCTTCTTGCACGGCTGCACCATCTGGGAACAAACAGACAATAGTCCACCCTTGGATTTTAGCAGGACTGTGAGCTGCTGGTCACAGAGCCAAGAGAGCCCAGTAGTGTTTTGTAGCTATCCTGGCAGATTGACCCTGCTGTGTCTGGCACAGGCAATCTGCTCAGCAAGCCTCACATCTCTAATAAGTACTGAGCCCTGGATTTCAGTTAGGGTATCATCCCTAATAGCTTCAAGGAGAGGCATGTAAGTCAAAGCCCTTCCTGAAATGCTGTGCTGGGAGGTGAAAGTGAGGAGGTGAGTGTGGTGCTCTCCAGGCAGTTGTTTTGGTTTGTTTTTTTTTTAGTGTGAATTATTCAGGAAGAGAAGAAAGCAGCAGGAGAGAGCAAGGAGCCTGGAGCTGCAGGCAGCCTATTTTGAAGAGTCTGAACAACTGTTGAAACGGCTTCCAAATAACTTACTGGCAGCCAGAAATAAATGGCCCTGAATGGGTCACCTGCTGATTGACAGGAGGGTGCAGGCAGGGCAGAGCAGATAAAATCAGTGCCCTCCTTCTCCCCACTGCCCCTCCAAGCAGAGGCATTGCCTGCATGGGGGGAAGGCAGCGGCGTGCGAATCCTACCCCTGATTTATTAGAGGGGAAGGAGCACCGAGCCAAATTTCCCAACCAGGCTTGTCTGCATCAGTTCTTGGGGTGGAGGAGACAAGGGGAGGGGCCTTGAGGCAGCCAGGGGTGGCACAGCTCCAGGATGGGTGTCGTTCAGGAGCACAGAGCAAGCCCTGTAGGTCTGCACCCCTCTGCCTCGCTGGGGCTCAGCAGAGTAAGGCCAAAGCAGGTGCTTGGCTTTCAAACCAGCTGCTCTGTGACCTTGCACTGCCCATAAAGGGCATGATGCTCTTCTAGTTCTCACTTGCTATGATCATCGTGGTGATGTGCAAGGACCCCTATCCCAGCACATGTCCCAGCATGCAGAACACTGTGCAGGGTTGTTATTACACAAGATATTCCCGGTTGCCTAGTGGTGGATTTTGGTCAGCCAGACATCCACCATGATGGTTACCTTCAGTGTCAGGCTCTGGCTGATTTCCCCAGACCCTGGCTGGGCTGCAATTTGCTGTGCAGACACGGCCTAGAGTTAATAAGAAGTAAAGATTTAATGATAGGTGAATAATTGAAGTGAGGCAACATTGCTAGGAACTCACAAGTCAGCATGAGAGATGAGGCCAGAATGAAACCTGAAGCCCTGAGTCACCTTGTGTGATGGTGTCAGGTATCCTCTTTAGCCCCAGCGTGACCCATCTGTGTGACCACGAGAAGCTGGGCTGCAGATTTTCACTCTTTCTTTACCCTCATCTGCAGCTCCCCATCTGCTCCTTCCTGCTTGGCTCTTCCCAATCAGGCAGCACACGATGGGCCTTGGAGCCTCCGGTTGCTCCTGGAGGAAATCCCTCCTGGCAGCAGGCTCTTATCTGTGTCCTTCTCCCAGCCTCCAACCCGGACCCTCGCCCAGCGATCCCCAAATCCCTCAGGGCTGGGGGCAGTGCTGTCCCCCAGCCCCGGGGCGACTCCTCACGCCGACCCCTCTCTCCGCAGGCCCCGAGTACCAGAAGCGGAAGCTGCTGCAGGAGATCATCGAGAACGCGGAGCACGCGGTCAACATGGAGGAGGAGGCGCCGCGGCCCGAGGGCGCCCCGCCGCCCCCCACGCCGCCCGAGAGCCCCCAGCTCCACGAGCCCGAGGAGCCCCAGCGCCGCGCCAGCCCGGCCCCCAGCCCCGCCGCCACCCCTCCCGAGGCCAAGCGCGCCAAGGCGGCCGCCCGGCAGGACGGTGCCCTCCGTCCGGGCAGCTGGGCCGAGGCGGGCGGCCGGGCCGGGGGGAGCCCCGTGCCCCCCGAGGGCGAGGCCCGGCCGGCCTCGCGGGGCCGGGCCCGCCCCGCCGAGCAGATGGAGATCGGGCCGCTGCAGCGCATGGCGCTCGAGCCCGACGTCGAGCTCTTCAAGGGCTACCACAGCTACGCCGTCCGCACCTCCCCGGTCACGCCCGCCACGGACTATGAGGAGGAGCACTTCCCCGAGCATGAGCCGCCCTCCCCGGAGCCCCGGGGGGACCCTCAGCGCCGAGGAGGCACCCCTGCCCCGCCGCAGGAGCGGGAGGAGAAGCCGACGGCTGTGGCGGAGGCCAAGCCGGAGTCGCCGCGGGCCAAGGAGCCGCAGCAGCGCCCCAGCCCCGAGCGCAGGGCCACCACGGGCCGGGCCGAGCCCGCAGCCGACAGGAAGGCTGAGGCCAGGGCAGCGGGGCGGACGGAGCCCAGGGCGGGGGCCAAGCGGAGCCCGGCGGCAGCGGCGGTGGTGGCAGCACAGAAGGTGGAGGAGTGCGAAGAGGTGACGTGGGGCAGCCCTGGGAGTCCCCCAGGGAACTGCCTTGGCCTTTCGTTTATTGTTCCCCAGGAGGTCGGACAGGACCCACAGGGATGCAGAGCCCACAGGCCTGAGCCTGCAGCAGGCCCCGAGTGGGGCCCAGAGGCTCTTTTTGGGATCCCAGGGTTCACTGGAGCAGAGTCTTGGTGTTCCCTCTCCTGCCGCCTTCCCAGCCTGCCCTGTTCCAGATGCTGGGGCTGGCATTCATAACCCCCCTGTTCTGACCTCCTCTCTGCACCAGGGCAGATGTGCTTTCAGATACATCCCTATTTCAAAATTTGGGGAAAACAGGCATCTTCCAAATACTGTTTTTCTTTTTCTCCCCTTTTCCCACCCTTTTCCCAGCCAACATTGATCGGACTGTGTGTGGGGGGAAAAAGCAGGGAAGAAAAAGCTAGTGTGTTTCTCTTTTATCTGCTACATTTACTTTTTTGCCCTAGGGGCACCTAGTGAGCTGAACCATGGTGTCAAATCACCTGCTGATTTCCCAGGTTTAAAATACACTCACCGAAATTCAATTTTGCTGTTAGCAAATACAGCTGGAAACCCAGACATTTTATTAGACCACTGAGTCTCATCTTGCAGCCCTTTGGACATGAATGGTTCCGATGAGACCTTAGAAAAGCCCAGCTTGGAAATATTTCAGCCTGAAATTAGAGCACTATAATGATCTCATATGGGTGCTTTTGTTGATCTTAAAAATGGCAGCTTTACAAACATGGGCCGTGTGGGTGCAGAAAGGAGTTGGCAGGAGCAGCTTGACGTGGGCTCAGCAGTTCTTGTGCCTGTGGTCAGGGTCTCCTTTAGTCTGATTTAGCCTCAGAAAAAGCCTGATTCGGCCTCCTTCGAAGGAGTTTGCAGGGAAGAAGCAGGAATAGGGATTGATAAACTTTCCCTTAGTTTGAAATTCAGGCTGGTTGTTAAGTGCCAGATTTCAGTGCGTCAGGAGGGGGTGATTGTGGTATTTTTGAGCGGCAGAATCAAGCTGCATCTGTCTCTGCTGGAGCTGTGGTGTGTAATACTCTGTTCTGGGTTTTTCCTTCAGGGACCTAACACAATCGTGATCTGCATGGTCATCTTACTGAACATTGGTCTGGCCATCCTGTTTGTACATTTTTTGACATGATGAGCCTCTCGGACAAGGTAAGAAGAGGAATGAGATTTTGCAGTTGTAGACATCACTGGATGTTTTAGGGTTGACTCACCTTACCAAATCATTCACTGATAGATGCCCACGTGATGAAAATGCATGGGCACTTTTTCAAGAAAGCAATTACCTTGCATTAAGCACTGAGATTCTCAGTTACTCCTTATTTGTTCCAAGAGTGGTTTGTGGAGTAACTTCAGTGGTTGGTTCTCATTTTTAATAGAAAATATGAAACTGAAATCTGCAGTTCTAACTGCACCAGTACAAATTCCACAGCTGTTGTTACGTGGTTGTTTTATGAAGGTAAATATGAGCTAAGATGTCTGTCGGACTAAGGTTAATCTGGAGCTCACTCAGGTCTTCCACTTGAATTGGGATGAGGGTTTCTGTGTGGATTTGGTGGCAGTAAAATCTTGTGAGGTTTCTCCTGCCTGTGGGATTCCTACAGACAGGAATGTGTCCTGGTCTTGCACAAGATTTCTGTCACCTTGGGCTCAAATATTTCAAAAAAAATCTGCCATCAAGGCTGAACGTGTCCTTTGAGCCTTGTGTAAATGTAACACAGGGAGGCACATCCCAAGCCCCTGTGAGGGTATTGGGCTGCCTTCCTGGGGTCTCCTGTGGGATGAAACTTCTCTGCTGGACACTGCTTTGTGTTGTTATTAATCCCCACTCAGACCATGCAGGTGAAAGCCTTGCAGACAACTGCAGTTACATGTTGGTCGTGTGTCTTGCTCCTCCTTGACTCTCCTGTTCATCTGTGTCTGGGACAGGCGTTGCTGCTGATGGAGACCTCAGACCTTGGCGGGGATTAAAGCTCAGCCGCCTGGAAACACCTAAGAGGAGGACTTGAGATCCCAAGGTTGCACTGCAGACATCAACCTTAAATGAGAGCACCTGAAGATCAGTTCAGTCTCCTGCTCCCAGGCTGTGGCTGGCCTCTGCAAACTACCAAGGAAAAGCCAGGATTTCTGCACTGTGGTCTCCTTCTCTTCTTTGTATAAAATAGCAGTTGCCTTAAATTATTCTCACCAAAGCCATCAACTGTCCTGCCATGCCGGGGATGAGGGATTTATCTGTAGCTGTAGGAAAACGAGTGAGAAGGTCTCGTGCGTGCACACTGATGTGTTTTGTAACTCCCTTGGTTGACTCGGTGTCAGAGATTTTCCAAAGGTTGCTGTCCATGGCGTGGAGATGAAGCAACACAGAGCAACCAGAAGGACTCCTGAGAGCTGTGCCATGGCCAGGGGTGGACGGTGTCACCCTCCGTGCTTGGAAGTCATCCAAAGGGATGAACAAAAAGTCTTTTCCTTTCCCCCCCCCCTCCCCGTCACCTGGAGTCATTTTCCATGTATGGAGGACTGAGAGGGGGAGCAAGTTGAAATTGGGCTTGTTGAAGTGTAACCCGAGTCCTGCCCATGCCGGCCGCGGGGTGGGGTGAGAGGGACTGGTGGATCCAAGGCTGTTGGTGCATGTGGGGGTGCCGTGGGTGGAGGTGGTGCCTGTTTTGGGACCAGGCACCGTCCGAGTGTCCTCCTGCCACCAACACTGCTCTGCACAGAAGCGTCTTGCAGTGGGTGGCTTCCTGCTCTAACGGGAAAAGGAAGTAGGTGTGTTGAATTTGTCCCTTTACCCCCTTTTTCCTATGAAAATGTTGCAAGTTACAGTAAAAAAGGAGGTACTTGGTGAAAATAGCTCTGTACGCCTGCAGGTTCCTCCCCTTGGGCTGCAGGGGGGCTCCTGGGCTCTCACTGCACAGAGCAAACAGACTTCCCAGCCAGAGGATGCAGGGTGGCTGTCGTGGGAGAGGTTACCTTATTCCTGAAAGAAAAGAGGGGCAGAGACACGAGTGACTCCGGTGTATTTGGGTGCTGGGCTCAGAAAGAGGCGGCAGCCAGGCTGTCAGCAGGGGCAGAGTACAGTGGGGCAGTTCTGGCTGTTGTGTGTGCCAGGCTGAGGCCTGGGCGATTTGCACCGATTTTCCCAAAGCTGTGACAGGAAGGAGGTTTGTGAACCTTTGGAAGGGGGTTTTTCCACCATGATCTGCTCTGATCTTTAGCAGTGTGAGCTTGGAAAGTCGGCACAGATGAAGTTACAGTTTAATGTGAGGCTGAGTGCTTGGACATGTTTCTTTCTTTCTTTTAAGAGCAATGTGTATTTTCTATCCCTTTTTAAGATAATTGGAGATGTTATTTATAGCTGGTTGTGCACCTCTGTGTGTCCTGAAGTCCCACAGCACAGGACTGGGTGGGAAAACCTTGTTGGACTGGAAGAAATGGGGAAATGATGGTTAAGGAAAAAAACAGATGCCCAGTCTGCTCCAAAGGTCAATCTGGAAGGATTTCAGAGATGGGGTGGCAGACACGCAGGGGTTTACACTGACTGGAGCCACAGGGCAAAACCTGCCCAATTTATCTACTCTAGCTATGGCATGAGAGAGTGAGAATAATTCAGTACTTTTCTTTGTGAACCAATTTTATTTTTTAACCTTATTCAGCTCAGGAACTTTGCCACAGTAGCAAATACGTGGTGTTAACTGTGGGAGAAGTGAATGTGATCCCTAAAAGCCATGTGGCTGTACCAGTCCTGAGAAAGCTGTGCAGCACCATCTACACTTCCACAGAGCATAGCTCAGTAGCAATTTGCTTCTTTTCTTTTTTTTTTTTTTTTGCTCTTTTCTTAAGTATAAATGTATTGCAAACCCCAGGCTCTGCTGCCTTTGACGTTTTATCTCAGTTTGGTGGCATTCACCTGCCAGCTCTGCAGTTTCAATACGCCAGCTGCTTTTATTCACCACCAAGACAATTTCCATCCAGAGACCTGAGGGGCTTTTATTTATCACTAAGCACAAAAATGGATCTTTTTCAGCAGTGCTAAGGTAATTCCCCCTCCCCCCAATTTTTTATGCATGTGATACGCACTCATTAATGTGCTTTCCTCCTAGTAACCTTCCGAGAAAAGGTGGTAGATTTGCTTTTATGTGACATATAAGTATATCCATATTGCACTGAGATATGGATATATATACCCAGAGAGAGAGCCCCTTAGGGATTTCATTTCCTTAGATGCAAAATACCAGATTTACCTCAAACTGCATGCTTTCAAAACTGACTAGGATATTGCGTTACACTTTTCAGGTCTTACAAAGATGCAGATACCTTTCACTCTTCACACAAAAATACCTTCAGCACAGATTTTGCAAGCTGTTTACTATGATCTGTGTGCTACTGTCCGGAGTTTTCTGTCGGTTGTTCTGCTGGATTACGTGCAATAATAAACAGTTATCTGCTCACTTTATCCATGTGGATCTTTGCAGGGGAATCCGCAGGTTTCTTTCCGTGTTGACACGTTGTCA
>JAWWLV010000057.1:5820514-5854532 GCA_035041135.1 Platyrinchus mystaceus
CCCTGCTCTCTGAGCACGCTGTGTGTGCCACCCTCGTGCTGTCCTCTGGCAGAGGTTGCACTGGGCCAGGAGGAAAGGCAGGACAGTGGCCCAAAGCCCTCCCAGGACACGCAGGCGGCTGCTGACGGGTTCCTTTGCTGCCTCCCCACCCCAGGGCTGCTGCCAAGTCCCCTCCAAGCTGTGCGTCACTGGCTGCTCCTGGATCCAGTGCCACATTCCTCCTGGGTCTGGGCAGGAGTGATTCCCCTTTGCCTCTGACCCATCCCCTCACTCAGCCTCTTGAGACAACCCAAGTGAGAGGAAAGCCAGACCCGAGGGGCAGGGGGATGGCAGACGGGTGATTTATGGGGGAGGATGGAAGAGCAGGGCCCAGCACCAGCCTGGGGCAGCAGGGCCCCGGGGCCTGAGGAATCCAGAGTAGCTGAAACCTTCAATCCCTTTTCTATTTCTGGAGTGTCTCACATGAGCAAAGCTGGGCTGTGCAGAGAGGCTGGAGGGATGCAGGCTCAGTCTTTGCGGGCAGGAGTGCCACCCTTGGCTTTGTTCAGTGCAAGGAGTCTTGTGGCAGAAGGTTTCATGCTTTGGTAGAGGCTTAAGGAGCTGAGTTTGATGAAATGATGGCTTTACTCTCCTCTGGGCTTGTTTTGCTTCTGGTATGTGAGGAACCAGCCGCATCTCATTCATCAGTTGGGGACAGCAGGGTAACCAGAGCCCTGTGCACCTCATAAATCTCAGGCTGATGAATGGAGCAGGTCTTTGGCCCATGTGTGGCAGAGGCAGCAGGGAGGGAGGTGGGTCTGTTGCTGAAGCAATGACACGTTGCTTTAAAAGTATTAATAAAGGCAGAACAAGGAGCCTGCACCTTCCCCAGAGTAAGGGGAACAGTGCTGGGGTCTGTGCCTCAATAGCTGCTGGTTTCAGGGGTGATGTCCCCCCCTTCTGTGTCCATCCAATGTCCCCAGGGTGGGCAGGGAGGTGTCTGATATGTGAGAACCAGGCTAAAGGCACTGGCCCGATCCTGTGTCGAAGGGCAGCAGCCTTACCCTGCACTGGTGGGAGGGAAGGTGCAATCTGAGCCCCAGTGTCCTTTGACAGTGACCTGCCCAGGCGTCCTGCAGACAGCTCCACTGTCCTTGCAGGGCATCAGGGCTCTCAGGAGCAACATTTTCTCTTGGCCTTCATCTTTGCACGAGAGGAAGGGCCAGAGCTGGGGTGAGGGTGGCCCTGGCAGGGAGTAGGTGCTGGAAGGTGCAGAGGGGTTCCTGTGCTGCTTTCTGGCCTAGGAGCCAGGAATGGGGCTGGCTCCACACCACGGCTTTGCTTCAGGACCCTTCCTGGGGGAAGCCAGTGTGAGTCTCAGGAGCAATAAGAGACACCATCAGCAACTCCAGCGAAACGTTTTCCTATGCCTGGCCCTGGTTTAGCCCCCAGCCTGCTCTGAAAGCCAAGGGCATGCCCTGCCCAGCTCAGGGCTGGCATCAAGAGGCCCCACAGTGGCCACCCTCTCTTCTTCTGCCAGAAATGCTGGCACTGCACAGCTGGAAAAAGTTGCTTTTATTTTATTGCCTCTGAGCAGCCACTCACACCGTGCCCACAAGGGCAGACAAGGATCAGCCAGGCTGGGAGCACCATGGGCCCTCACTGAGGATCTCAAAATCACATTATCACCAGGACCACCCCAGGACCTTCTCCTTGGGAGGAAAGAGCTTTTAAAAGCTTCCCAGCTTGTGGCTTCAGGCATTCAGTCCCTATTGGAGGAGCAGAGAGCGGCCACCAGCAGAGTCACAGCATCCCCTGTCTCTATAGAAACAGCACACTCAGAGCCCAATTCATAAGGTGGTTATAAAGACAATTCAGCAATTATAAAGCACAAATTGTCCTTAATACTTCTGCCCATCACCCATGTCACAGGGACCCTGTGGTGTTGCAGTCACATTCCCTCCCTCGGGCAAGAGCTGGGAAAGCACCCAGGACTTGGGGCACAGGCAATGCCCTCCCACTGGAGCCTGCATTTAGACCCTGGCAGGGCAGAAATGGGCAGGGCTGGTCAACTGCTAAACTGGGGCCAGCCAGATTCAGGTAAACATGCTGTATGTGGTGTCTCCTAGACTGAAAAGTCCCTGATGAACATAAGGAGTTTCAGCCAACCTGTGGTTCTTCAGGCCCAGAAACCTCACTCACCCCTCTCCCAGCAGCCCTTTCCCAAGGCTCTGCCTCCTCCATCCCCCTCTTTGCACTGCTCACAAATTCTTCCCCTCTCCCCAAGGCTCTGCAGCAGTACCAGGTCCCTTCTCTCCTTCCAGGGGACTTATTTGTTTGTAATTGAAGAACCAGGAGGTGTTTAAGCAGGTTAACAAGCACTGGAAGGGCAGGGGTTAGAAATAATGAGCTTTAATTAGGAGAGTAGCAGGTTAGATTAATTTGAGGAGCAGCTTCCATGTGTTAGATTATTTGGGAGCAATAGATTCTTTATTTGATGGCATATTTATAAACTCACAGCCTACACTCATGCCACTGAGACAAATAAATGCTGAGGGTAAAATACAGCTTCAGACTTTACAAGCAGCATGGGATGTTGCAAGGTACAAGGTAGTGCAGGCTGAAGCCTGAAGGGAGCTCTTTGATTTCTTACAAGGAATTAAGGTTTTTATTCAGACCCTGGATATCCAGAGAAAGTTACAGTGATGAGTTATTTCTTTTAATTCCTTTCTGCTATTGAATTATTTCCCAGCAGCACGTAGCTGCCTGTCCTCTTAGCTGGCATCTCTTTAGCAAGCTGAGTGCTGACCTTCTGCCTCCACTTCCACTTAAAAATCTCTCAGCTCCTCCTAAAGTGTCAGAATACATGGAAGGGGAAAGAGCAGGAACTCATTCCTCATCTACAGAGTTTAACGCTCTGGTGCGTTTGCCGGAGAACTCGTGGTGCCAGGGGAATTTATCTGCCAATTACTTCTCAAAAAATAACACAGGGTCATGCTGTACTTGGCAGCTAAGGGCAGAAAGGGGAGAATAGAACCGGGTTTTAATTGAATCCTAAGTATGCTGAACAAAAATTTCAGAACTATCAATTAGCTGTTGGGCTGAGGCTGAAATTTAATTAAGAGAATAGTGCTTTTAGGATGTCTCTCTCTGGGTGGGAAAAAAACATAAATGGGAGCAGTGAAGATTGGAAACGTGATGAGGAGGTGGAAAATATCCTGCTGGAGATACTTCAGAGTTAAGCTGCTCCTTGTGTTCTCAGAGATCAAGGCTGTCTGTCACATCCCATGCCTTAAAAAATGCCTTAGGTCAGGATGCAAGAGGGTTTCCAAGCTCGGACAGTAAATCCTCTTCCCACATGGCCTCAGGGCAAAGCTGACCTCCCTGCTGCTCTCTGCATCCACAGCTTCAGGGTGACAGGCTGGGGGGCACAGGACAGCCCATCCCCGAGGAGATGCTGTCTGTGCCCCAAAGGGGCACCAGCAATGGGCTCCTCTTCCTGCTCCCTGATCCTCACTGCTCTGGTTTGATGCTTTTATCAATGGCTTGTTCTGAGCTGCTAAGGAAAAATCTAAGGGGAAAAAAAAAACCCCAAATCTGTACCAGAGAAAATATTGTTACAAGCAAATTCTCCCATGTTAGCAAAAACACTTCCATGTTCTTCAAAAAGCAAATCCCAAATGTCTCTGCAGAACTTCCATGACAACAATGAATAGGAACTCTGTGCCTAAATTCCCAATACACACAATATACACAAAAGAGTGAAAAAGTGGCATGAATCCTTAAATTCCAAACACATTATGTTTCAAATAATTCTCTTCCCTCATCCTACAGTTATTTTAGGGGCAAAGTAGCTGGTTTAATAATTCACAATATAATAATCTTACATGCAGAGCCACCCTACACACAATGAAATAGGTCCTGGACAGTTCTGACACACGAGGGAAACTTGAGGTCTTGTCCTGACTCACCCAGTGAAGTGATGCAGAATGGTTACCAACATCTTGTGCTCTTAAACATATCACACAGATATTTTTCCTGAGTGGGTGCAAAATTCTAAGATCTTTTAACACTACAGTTTGCTGAAAAACAGTGTTGATTAGTGAGGCTGCACTGGCTGTTCAAATAATTTTTTGCAGTCACTCGAGGGTTACTGGTGGCTGAGACTTGTTTTATTTGGCAAGATCCTTAGGGCTTGGCTTGTGTGTAATCTTTTTCATTTTCCTCATAGTCCAGATAGTCTCTTGCAAGTCTGGGTCAAGTGTTCTTGGGCTGGCTTCTTGGATGCTGAAGGTTATGAATATCCACTTTGCTCACAAGATGACAGCAGCAATAAATGTGTCACCACGAAGTCTTGGGAGGCATTGATCTCCCCAGCAGGGCTGTGTGTTCCTCAGAGGGCTGTGCTGAGATGAGAGGAGACACTGCTTAGAAGAGCCTAATTGTGCCCATTAACTCTGAAAGGACTCTGGAGAAGCAGCTCCCATGGGGTATCTGTGTTGCAGGCATGTAAATTTGGGTAGGAGAGTCCCACTCTCTAAGAAAATAGGTCCAGCAAAAAGAGGTTGTTTTTTATTTCCTTGAATGTTCTTCTCTTCCTGGGTTTCCTTACAATGCTTTGGCCCAACTCAACAAGCAGTTGGTAACACAGAATGTCACTGCTCTGCCGTATTTACAATAGATGCTTTAAAGATGCTAAACACCGACCTGTGCCAAACACTTCACCAAACAAGAACAAATCAGCGTGAAGGAAAAGCAAACTGATTTGCCTTTCACAATGTGTTTTGTTAAGTGCCCTACAGAAGGATTAAAAGCCAAAGCAATTTCCTTTGGAGTTTTCCCAACACAGCTGCACAGCCGCTGCCTGCATCGTTTCAGGGCCCCAGGATTTGCCTGCTCCCCTTTGCAGGGGCAGGGAGCCTGCTCAGGTCTTCCTGCTGGGTGATGCTGTGGTCGGAGCTGTCGTGGGAACAGTCCTTCCCCACGCTGTAGGACACCGGGGCGGCGCACGGGGCGGGGTGCTCAGCGCGCCTCTCCTCGCACTTGTACAGCTTCCGAAAGGCAGCCCGGAACTTCTGGGACATGAGGTTGTAGATGATGGGGTTGATGGCACTGTTCAGGTAGATGCAGAGGCGGCAGAAGAGGAGGAACCAGGTGTTCAGGTAGGGCGGGTCCATGAAGGAGTTCACCACCACCAGCGTGCGGTACGGCATCCACAGCAGGGCGAAGAGCACCACCACGACAGCCAGCATTTTGGTCACCTTGCAAAAAGAGACACAGTCAGATGATGCTGAACCTCCAGCAGAACTTTCCCACCTGGAGAAGTGCTGCAGACAGCTCAGTCTGCATACTGCTTCTATCTCTCTTTAAGCATTTAAAACAGACGCCCAAAATGTGGAGCTCTTCGTCTCTGAAACCATTTTACTCAGGAAACAATCTTGCATAAGTAAACCCTTAAATTATAGGTTTTCATCTACCCTTGAAGATCCTCTAAAATGCTTTAGAACCATCCACCATCCTGGAAATGGGCTAGGATACTCTAGGAATTTCTGTACCAGAAAAAAACCACTTGACAATTGTACATACCAATAAAACAATGGGGAAAATACTTGTCCAAAGGTGGAGACCTAAGTTTTGAGGGTGCCACAGGATATATCTCATCTCCCTGCCTAGAGTTTCCTGGTTTCCTACATCAAATATATGGTTCCAGGACATAGACTCCTGACACACAGCAACACTGGGAGCAGGGGAGACTGTCAGGAGTCTTAAAGAAATTCCTCCTTGTGCTGATATGGGAGTTACTTAGCTAATTGGCATGGGTGATTTTAATTTGCAGCACACTGGGGAAGTACTACGTTAAAGTAGTGGGAACAAGAAGAAACTGAGAGTTCAGAAGTGAGCAGTAATTGCCCTCAGCTCGACATAAGCTTGTTTAGGAAAATGAGTGTTTGTACTGAAACCCCAGTGATCCTGACAATTTCAACAGCTATTTCTGGGAGGTGACAATCCTCCTCCAACAAATACTTACAAAATACACACGTCCCCATGGAGGAAAGTCTGACTAAACACTGATGCCACATACATATCAAGGCAGTGGCGTTGCAAACGTCAGGAGGGGAGTTGTGCAATAACTCCAGTTCTCGGTATGGAAATAATCATAGATCACATTTACAGTCTCTCAACTTTTCTTGGAGTGCTTTTTTTGCTTCCTCACAAGGAACTATGCCTTCCTGTAAAGCTGTGAGTAGAAATTGGGGGTGGTTGGTAGTGGCAACAAAACTTTCCCTACAAGAAAGGGACTCTTATCAAGCTGAGGCCAAAATAGAAGGGATTTGCTGTGCGTGGTTTAATGGAAATGTGAGGACACTTCCCAGAATAAGATCTCACAGTGATACAATGACTGCTGAGGCTGTTGCTAAGACTCCAGCTTGTTTGCTGCCACAGTTTGCTGCCTTTTGGGAAAGATCTGAGAGAATGTGCAAGTGGTGTCAGTAAAAGCTTGAGAGCTTTGCAATGCCTTTACAAGGGCTGGCTGGATCCAGAAGAGCAAGACACATCTCACAAGCTTTTGGTTTTAGGCCACCTTACCTAGTGGGCAACCCCAGTGTTTATAGAATTACTCCTGAATTATGACTCCCAACAAAAAAGCTGAACTCAAAAAAGTCAGAGCTTTGCTGTAGCCTTCAAGCATCTCTCTCAGGGCAGCACCAGCTCAGGGACAACAATTTTGCAAGTGTTTTGCCACAACTCTGTTGCACACAGTGTGTGCACAGAACAGCTGCCAATGAGCTGTGGATAGAAGCAAGACAAGGCTTTGCAGACAGAAGGGGATGTTTTATCAGACCAGTTGATATTAAGCTGAAAACTGCTTTTAAGCACGTAAACCAGTGTTACTGGATGGTCAAGGAAATCTGTTCTACAGACTACTGACTACATCCTGGGTCCCTAAGGCAAAGCTGAGGGGCAGCTCATCTCCCCAGCCAGTTCCCCCCTCCTTGTTCCCGCGCCACCGTCCTGAGCTGCATATCCTTTTTTTAGGAATCCCACTCCCTCTAGTGGTCCCTCCCCAGCAGGTGAAATAAGTGCTTGGAAGTGGCTGGCGTTTTTACCGGTGATAAATACAGTAAAACTTGCACCTCGTGTTGTCCTGCTCTGGACTTAAGTGTTTTAGAGGCACCAGTGAGGGAAGAGCAGCGTCTTCACACCCTGAAAGCAGTGCAGTGCTGGGGCTGTGTAGGAGCAACAGCAAAACACCCCCAGCCATCCAGGCTCTTTAGAGTCATGGCAGAAAAATAGGCACCTCTGAGGCAGCCCCTGTAGGAGCTCTCCCAGGGGACCCTGGGCACGGGACCTGGAAGAACCAGTTCATCTATAAAGAGAGGCCAGAGGAGGAACACTGTACTCTGGTCAGAGGGACCTCCTGAGTTACACACACCCAGCCACAGGAAGCCCTGGAAAACTGCTTTACAGTTTCAAAAACTCAGTGCCATCTTTATTCCTAACGATGCCAGCTCTGTGATGTCAGGCCACCCAGGAGAAGCCTTCACGCTAAGATATTTCGGGAGGTAATGACGATCTCAAATGAACTCCCGGGGTCAGGGAAAAGAGAGCACAAGATGTTTCCAGGAGCTGGAGTGCCCCTCATCCAGCCCCAACAGCCACTTGTCCTAATGATGCTGGAGCATGCTTTGTGCAGCCCAGACACTTCATGGCACAGCACCACGGGGAGGAGAGGCACAACCCCTCCAGCCCCTCCAGCACTGAACACCCTGCCCCAGGCTCCCACAGCAGCCAGTGGCCTTGGGAGAGCAGGCAAATACTTCTGCAGAAGTCAGCACTTGCTTAAAACCTTTCAGTGCTGGAGAAAAAGGGAGGAAAAGCTGAACTGGAAAGACTTAGAAGTGCATGAAGAAATGCACGTTCTCTGAGCTGTTCGCTTCCCCTCCGTGACTCTGACTCGTCTCTTCTGGGGAATGGAGGTTTCTGTGCAAGGCAGGCAACAAGATACTGAGTTGGAAACACAGGGACTTTAGGGCAGGCTCAGACCAAACTGCCAAATTCAGCCCTTTCCTTTAAAACAATGTCTCTGCCTATCCAGAAAGGGATGGACTCCTGCAAACAGCAGGAGAGTGGACAGGCAGGCAGGAGTGTCCCATGTCTAGATGTTGACCTGTCCAAAGAGATGGAACATGAGGCAGTGATTATCCATGTGTAGAGGGAAAGAGGAGGAATGAGGGCAGAAGGAGGTGGAAGGACAAGGATATGGGGAGCAAGCAGGCAGCTGAATGACAGAGGAACCACTGAGAGGCAAACACACCACTATGACGTGGAGATACCTTCCCTAGCTGCAGGGACTAGGGGGGCTGCAGCCAGAGCTGGGCAGCTCTCCTTTCCCTTTGCTCCTTTAAATCCCAGGTCACCTGCCCAGGACCCTGTCTTAGAAGTGAGTCTCACTGTCCTAATGTGACCCAGCCCTCCCCTCCTCGGGGAGGCAATCAGTAATTAATTAGGCAGCAAACGTGCCTGCACTCCTGCAGCTCCCAAGCGCTGCTGAAGCCCAGTCCTGCTCCACCAAGCCCAGCCAGAGCAGGGGGAGCCCATCCGGGCTGCCAGACCCCAGCTGGGCCCGGGGGAGGCTTCTTTGCAGCAAACCAACCCTCTCCACTGCGCCCACAAAGGGAAGCAAAATACCGTGGCACCTCATCCCGTGCCACGATGCCCCTCAAAGCCCCGAGCCCCTGGCAGTGCTGCCTGCAGCCCAGCGTGTCCCAGCGCCTCGGGGAGCCCCTACCTGCTTGCGGGAGCTCAGGGCCCCCTTGTTGGCCCGGCAGGAGAGCTGGAGGGCGCTGCCCTGGTGCACGGAGCCCAGGCAGGAGCGCTGCGGGGTGGCGGGCAGGGGGCTCACGAAGAGGATGCGGGCGATGAGGCCGTAGAGGACAGTTGCCAGCCCCAGTGGGATGATGTAGAAGACAGCGAAATCCAAGAAGTAAATGGGCATGTAAAGGCTTCTGGAGACCCGGTAGCCACAGCTGACCTGTGCCCCATCGGAGAAGGTGACCTGGGTCGTGTCCACCAGGAAGAACCACATGAGGCAGTACAGGGAGGTGAAGAGCCACAGCGAGGCGATGATGCGCTTGGCACGGGACACGGTGCACAGGAGCTGTGCCTTGATGGCGTGGCAGATGGCGATGTACCGCTCCACCGTGAAGGCGGCGATGGACCAGGCGGAGATGTTGATGCCCAGGTACTGCAAATAGGTGATGCAGAGGCAGCCGGCGTAGCCGTACACCCAAGAAGCCACCACTTCAGAGATGTTGGGCAGCCCGGCCGCCAGCAGCACGATGAGGTCGGCCACCGCCAGGCTCACCAGGTAGCAGTTGGTGGGGGTCACCATGTGCTTGGTGCGCAGCACCACCAGCACCACCATGGCGTTGCCCGCGATGCCCGCCCCGCAGATGAGCAGCACCAGCAGGATGGTGACCACCTGCAGCTCCAGGGGCTGCCGGGGCATCCTGCCCAGGCTCTGGTTGCCGCTGCCGCCCAGCGCGGCTCCCGACCCGTTCTCCATCGTCCCCGCAGCCGTTCGCGGTGGAGCCCCCGCAAACCCTGCGGCGAGAGCCGGGGCTGCCCCCGCGCCCCCTCCCCGCCTTCCCGCCCACCCCGGCTCCTCCCTCCCTTCTTTCCAACGATTCCCCCCAAGTCTTGCAGCCGCCCGGCTCTTTGCACCCCCCTCCCCTGCAAACTCCCCATCGAGAGGGGCGGGGAGAAGTCAGGATCCCCCCAGTGCCCGAGACGCTCCAGGAGTGCCCAGCCCTGGGAACCACTCGGGACTGCCTAGGACCCCCAGCTCCCCGGACCCTCCAGGACCTCCCTCAGCCGCAGGAACCCCCAGGAATCACCAGGACTCCCTCAGGACCTCCAGCAGCCCTTCCAGGGATACCTCCACCCCCGGGACCCCCCATCGCCTCCCTCCTGCATCCCCCGCCTTCTCCCGCCGGGTCTTAGCGCACCGCTGAGCTGAAGAGGAGGAGGAGGAGGAGGGAGGACCCCAGGCAGGGGATGGGTTTGCAGGCTGGAGAAGCCAGGGTACAGAGACACAGGGGCTGAGAATACCCCAGGGACTCCGGGCTTGTGTCCCCAGCCCAGCTCAGGCTCCACTGTTCCCCCCACCCGGGCAAGGAGAGCTGAGGATGAGGAGTCCTTCATTCCTTCTCCTCAGGAGGACGGGACCAGAGCAATGCCACTGAGATCCATCTCCTTGGGCTGGGGCAGAGGGATTCCTTCCCTGAACATGAGACAGTGACCTCCTTGTGCTGTCTTTCCTGTAGCCATCCCTGTCCCAAACAAGCACATCTCTTGCTTCTTTGGGAAAAGGCTTTCCCAGTTCTGGACTAGGAGATCCCATATCTTTCCAGCAATAAGGCTGGGGTGTCTGGTATCTCCCTGATGGACAGTAGTAGCCAGAATTTCCTGCCAGCTCCTTGCTGGCTCCTGATGTCTCTGCACTCAGCCAGAAAATGCATTTTCATATTGAAAGAGCAATTGTTTCTGCAGGGATCAATACTAACCTGTGGATGACGAAGGGACAAGGGGAGAGCTTGCTTTTTTATTAGATTACATTTCAGTTACAGTCAGAAGTGTCCTGTTCATCCCAGACACTGAGGTGCATATCCAAAATATGAAGGATCATCCTAATGCTGGGTGATTCAAGTCTAGCATTTCACAGGCAAATTTCTAAGCCTGGTCTGTACAAACCTGGGGGAAAAGACTGCAAAGACCTCTGTGGCTTCACATATTTAGTGAACAAAGCTGGGAGAAAGTGATCCTCTTACCCAAATTTGTGATAAAACACCTTTCCATTGCCTAGGGCTTCATAACCTACAAATATTAAACCCATAAAACTTCTGCCTTCTGCTGTTAGAGCTGGGACAGAGAGACTGCATCCACACAGTGCCAGTGGGGAAATGGAATGACAGAAGCCACAAGTGGTTTTGAGGGACTTGTTACCGGGTTCAGGGCCCTAGGCAATGGCCAAATTTTGAATTGCAAGTGATGGTGAGGAAGTAATTCCCACTTTTGCACCCTGCAGCTCAACAGGGACCAGGAAGGAAGGTGCTCATGGTTCTGCAAAGCAGCCTGAGGGCTGACAAGTGCTATTGGAGATGGGCTATGAGTCAGTCTCACCGAAGCAGCAGTTATTGCTCATCAGAAAGACAAAGGAGAGAGGAGTTCTGTCAAAATCGCCTGCAGTGTTCCAGAGTCACAGCCAAGAAGCGAATCACTTTGGGCCTTTATGGGTTAAAGCTCTCAGAGATCGAACCCAAGCAAAAAAAAGGCAGTTGTGAAGGAATTAAACAGATGGAAAATCGACCAGGTAGTGCCACATGCACACAGAAATGAACGACCTGGTGGTTTTCTGCTGATTCCTGTGAGCAGCCCCAGAGGGACCAGCTCACAGACCTGGGCTGCACCACATCTTTGCCAATGATGTGGAAGGGAACAGCATATGGAAAACTTTGTGGATGAAGAGAAGGACAAGGGAATGCAAAACAACGACGGGGAAGGCAGTGATACAGATTTCTGTGGGTGATTGATAACCAATTCAGGCTTGAAGACAAGAATATCTTCAGGCTCTTTGCCTGGGGAATGGGACAGGCAGCACTTCCCATGGGGCAATGGGTGCCTGACAGACCTGTTGGTGCCAGGCTTAAGGAGCTCCAACCACTTATTGTAACTTTGAGCCCGGGGCAATGCTGTCACAAGGAAATGATGCTTTCCCAGCCCCAAATAAGGAGAGGGACAGTTTGTTACTTCCAGGTTCAGGGAGCAAAGGTCATCTCAGGCTCTTCTCTTCCCCATCTGGCTGGCATAGTTCCCTTCTGCCTTTTGGTTACATTTCTCTCTGGTTTGTAAAATCTCCTTTAAAGATATATTGTTATTAAATCTGTGATACACCGTGTCTTGAAAATGCCTTGAGGACACAGAGGAACTGGTGATCTTTCTTCAGCTAATAACTGTATTTTGAAGAAATTAAAATTTTAAAGAAATTTGAAGGAATGTTAAAGAAATTAAAGTGAGGCTATTTTCCCAAACTGGAGGAAAATTACCCCTTCTCCCCTCCCTTGGTTCAGCTCTGTGGCAAAGCTCCCCGTGGAACCACAGCTGGGACACAAGTGCCTGGGCATGGGAAAAGTTTTGCCTCTGTTTCCTGCCCACCAGCCCTGGTGTAAAAACCTGAATTTCTGAAGCAGGGAGTTGCTCCTGGAACAGTAATCAGGATGCTGTGCTGGAGGGGAGCCCTGGGGGGATAATAGCAGCAACGATGCTGAGGGGAGACAAAAGCTCTGCGTGCAATATAATGAAAGAATAAAACTCTGGCAGAACAATTAGACTGCAATTATGGGTTATTTCATATTCTGTGACATCTAAATGTCAATGCCATAACGCTGCAACAACAAGCACTTGGTACAGCACCACCTGATGATCTCTGTCCCTGCAGAGTGCAGCCCTGTCCAGCTCTGCTGCCCCTGCCCTTCCCCTTCCCCCTTCCCAGCACAAACACCCGTGCAATGACAGTACCTTCACCACAGGGGTGACAAAATGCTCCAGGTCCTTAGTTAGCACCAATCCAAACACCCAGGGACCACTGGAAGTGGTGTCTGTAAAGTTCTTCCTCACTGAACTCCACCACCAAACTCCATCACTGCTCTCTGCACAGCCATCCAGGTCATGGAAGTGACTAAGGCTCCCCTCTCTGGTCCTGCTGCCAAGGATAAAATATGCCTCTAATCCACCTGCCTTGGTTAGTCTGAAAGAACAGTGGGTGAATTTGCAGCAGCTCTTACTGCTGAGCAGCCTCCTCCACTCAGTTAATGGTTTCAGATATTTTTTCAGATCTTTCCTGTGTGCACTGCTCATTGCAGTGTCCAGAGAGAGGACAAAGCTCTCCCTGCTCTGAGATGACTTTGTTCTAATGCCAGAGTAAGCTCCTTCCTCCCATCAGCCCTGTCAAGAGCACCATACTCACCTCCTTTTTATTTTTTATTTTTATTTCTATTTTTATTTTTATTTTATATTTTTATTCTGTGATTCCCACAAAGCCCAGGGCCACACGTGCAACATCAGTTGCTCCCGAGAGAGCAAATCCATGTGGTTTTAGGCACCTATTTTTAGGAAAGGTCTAGATGGGACCAAAGTTCCCCCTGCCCCACACACCCCCCCCTCAGTGGGGTTGTGAACCTGGCACTGCTGATGCCCTGGCAGTGCAGAGCACAAAGCACCAGGCACATGGAGCAATTTCTGGTCTGCCCTGGTGAAAGGAGAAGATGATTCATCCCAGCCCAACCGAGCCCTTGGCTTGACCTGCTCCTTCCTGTAAATGGCAGAGTTCCCACTTTATCCTCTGAGCACCCCCAGCACATCTATTAATGCAAGAAGAAGCTTTCAGCCTTTCAGCTTGGCCATTTCAGTTTCTCAACCCACTTCGAAGGCAAACCTGCCATCTAAGCTGTGGATCACCCCGACTAGTAATACTGGAGGGCTTTTCATTTTACATCTGTTGGGAAACAAGTTCACAGAATCGGCTTCTCTTCCCTTCTCAGATATGAAAGCATCTCTCTAGCTATTTCCAGAGAGGATGAGGAATTACAAAAGGTTCAACTGGAACAGCAGATAAGTGAGAAATGTGTGGAAACTTGGTACTTTTTTCACGTTACATCTGTCTGTTTAAAACATCTCTTCTGGTGATTTCATTTCCTCAATTGCTCATCAGCAAAGAAATGCAGAACTTCTTCTGCCCTAGTCCTTGGCAAAGGCTGCAAAGGGATGGAGGTGAACTAACTGCATTTCCTCAGCATCTCCTCAACGTGCCACCCTGTCACCCTGTGAACCACTGCTTGCTGAAGTCACTCATCTCAGGGCTTCTCTGAGGGCCTGAAGAGTGAGAAATCAGTGATTTCAGAGTGAAACCTGGAAATCAGGGGACTGAGAAAGGTGCCTGACACAATCTGCATTAGAGCGAGCCAGGACCAGGGAAACCCTTGCTATGAATTGCAGGCACAGCACTATGAAATGGCTTTTATTTGCTTTAATTTATGTTCATTAATACTTCCTTCTCTAAAGTTTGGTGCATGGAAGTGTTGCTTCTCCATAGCAATAACAGTGCAAAAGCTGTAGATAGGAGAAATGCAATAAAAATGGAGTTTGCTTAAAAATCAGGAACCACTTGTGGAAAGAGGGGTTTTTGTTTGCTTGGCTGTCTGCTCTGGTAGATGCAGATCTGTGGCTGTTTTTGAGATCTTTCCTAGAGACTGTCTGAGTGGAATAATGTGCACTTGCTCCTCAGTATATTAAGGCCATTCATTATTGCCTGCCAGCCAGCCATGAGCAGGAACTTAGCATATATTTTACCTATGAAAAATCCACTAGAACACACCTCAGAACTCCAAGGGAATCAGGGGTTTCGGGGTAGAACCTGTCCCATGTGCAAGTGTCCTTCTGCTCCCTGGGCTTATTGCCCTCCTGGAGAAGAGAGCAATGCAGGGGCCTTTCTCTCTTGCAATTAACACTTTTCTCTATGTAATTAAGAAGCCTCAAACCTCAACAAGTGCAAGGAAGCTCTCCAGCCCCCCCCCACCAGCACCCCAGCCCTGCCTCTGCCTCACTGCACGTGAATATCTCACCCTGAACTTTAAACTTCATGAATATCCAAACCTAGAAGCCAGATGGAGTGAAACCCTTCCCTGCAGAACACAGCCAGGGACAGCAAATAAGTAAATAAGTAAAAAAGTAGGAGCAGCATTGACCAGCAGGGATTTTCCCCATGGAGGAGGGCAAAGCTTTGGTCCCTGTGTCCTCTTGCCTGTGGGACAAGGAGGGATGTGCTGAGTGAAAACAGAGGCAAAGAGAGCCACAATGAGCAGGAGTGAAAGTGGGGCTCTGAGGAATGAAAATCCCTTATTAGCAAATAACAAGGCTTGTACATTAGTCATACTTAATAAAAAATATGTGAAGAAATGAACGTTGCCTGCTGGTTCATGTGTTCAGCATTTCTCTGTGGCACCATTAAGCAAAGCCTGACGAGGCAGCTCTGTAATGGTAATGTTTGCTGTCTTGTCACACCTTTATCTGGCTGAGGAACAACAGCTCTCAGGAGGGCAAAGCAATTTCCAGGAGCTTCTGCCTCCTGCCAGCTCCCCTTCCCCGGGGAAAGCACGACAGCCCGAGTCGGCACCAGGGGCGACGTGACCGATGTGCTGCACAAGCTCTTTGTTAATGCTCATCTCCTGCCTAAAAGATAAGTCTTCCCAAGGAAAAACTTTTAAAAAAGAAGTTCTTGTTGGAAGGGGACATGCTGCTGGGATGGTTTGTGCTCCTCTCTCCTCCCAGGTGTTTTAACTCCTGACTCCAGATAATTTTGGCTACCTGGAAGCGTTTCCTTGAGAAACCCCATGACAAAGCCCCCCACTGCTGTAGAGGCAAAAAGGTGCTTGGATTAATCATCAGAACAGCAGGGAATTAAGAAAGCTGGGGAGATGAATGCACCACGGTTTTCTTAGATAGGTGCTTAAAAAATATAATCCAGACCTACTTGCTTCAAGTACCTTGGAAGCTGAGAAAATTCGGTGCATCTGGCAGCAGCTGCCACTTCACTTCTGTCATTTAATCTCATTGAGGTGCATTATGTCAAATAATTACCTTAATGAAGACTTTAATGGAAGAAGGGAGGAAAATAATAGAGATGCTTCGAAGAAATGAAGCTGTGAAGTTGCTTTGCTTGTAACCTGGCATAGACTGACCTCCCCCTCCTCTGGCTCCTGCACTTACAGAGGTGTCTGATCTGCCTCTCTTTCAAGAATTACACACTTCAGATGCTGCCCTAGTGATGGATTTAGGCATTTTGGATACAATGACATAGTTTCTGAGTTTGAAACAACCCAGCATTTAAAATCATCAAGTCCAACCACTATCCCAGCACTGCCAAGGCCATCACTGACCCATGTCCCCAGGTGCCACAAGTACAAGTCTTCTAAATCCCTCCAGGGATGGTGACCCCACCACTGCCCTGGGCAGCCTTTTCCCATGCTTCATAAACCTTTAAGAAATTTTTCCTAATATCTAATCTGAACCTCTCCTTGAGGCACAACTTGAGGCTGTTTCCTCTCATCCTATCACTTGTTATTTGGGAAAAGAGACTGACATCCAAATTGACCTTTATTGGCTGCTCTCATTGTCCTCTGAGGTCCTTCAGCTATTTTATTTATATTTTATTTTGGGCTGCCATTTTGAAGAGATTTTGTAAAGCCTTCATGTGCTGATTTCCAGCTCCACCCATGCCCAGGATGTGCCTCTCATGGTGATATTGGTCTTGAATTTATTTCAGCAGGCTGAAATAACGCTTTCTTAGGTGAGTAAACTCTCTTCTAAATTTATCCAGTGTACCCAGGTTTCTGTGCATGAAACCTGAGAGAAAAACTCCTTGAATATTAACTTAATCAAGTCAAATGAGTTTCCTTTCTTGCTGCCTGAAGGTGTAACTTGAGAAAGGAAGTGTGTACTTCTTCCAGCATGGATGTGGTGGAGGAGGTGAATGAGCTCTTCCCCTACCCCAACTCCCATGTATTTCCCAGTCAGCCTTGGCTAATGCTGCAGAGATGCTCCAAGTCATATGAGCCATCTCCCACCTCCTGGAACAGCTGAGTCCAGGCCTTCTAGATATTAAAAAAAAAAATAAAATTAGCCCATTTTTCTCAAATTGATGCAAAATGGGACATTTAATTTTTTTTTTTCTCTTTTTTTTTTTCTCTTTTTTTTTTTCTGGCAAATGTTTTTTTCCCCAGACTCCAACACTTCTCTAACTTAGTCCTTCACACAGTTTTGTTCCTTCTTCTGCCTCCTGGACAGCTTCCTGTAGAGGGAAAGCACTCGCTTCTCCTCCCAGCTCGGGAAGAAGGAGGCTGCGACCTCTCGGCACAGGCGGCGCGCGAAGGTTTCCAGGAACACGGTGGAGTAGAGGATGCAGAAGAGCAGCCCCACAACGAGCAGCACAGAGGGGTTGGGAGGCACTGGGGGGCTGATCCTGCAGTGGGCAGAGCTGGAGATCAGATAATGGTGGTAGTTCTGCTCGAAATCCCGAAGTGGAAATTCCTCAGGTGGAAAGCCGAAACCTTCGATAAAAGAGGGCAGGATCCCTATTTTAGCCTGAAATAAAGAGAGTTAAAAGGTGAATGGAGTATGAACGAACTAAAATCAACTGTTTTTTACAGAAACATCAGCGTGGGGATGTGGAATCACCTTACAGCACTGGGAGAAGGACATTGAAGTGTCTGTACAGTAACAGTGCAAGTGCTGAGTGCTCGGCACGGTGAGACCCAGTCCTATCTGTCATCTTTTTGTGCTGTTACAGAGATCATAACAGCTATTCAAAGAGTGTGAGATTCATGGTGAAAGGCATCATCCAGACAGCAGATGATGGTATGCATCCAGATATGCATCCAGGCTGTGTATCTGAATATCAGAGGCTTTTTCTAAGCCCTGACTATTTTCATGTAAATCCATCATAAGCAGGTGTCTGCACTGAGGATCCTGAGGCTGGGGAGGGAAGAGAGCTGTGTGACAGAAGAGGGAAGCTAAAACACCAAACCAGAACTAGTCCAGATAAAGGATATTGAAACACAGACTGGAGAGGTTTGTGAAAAGGATTGCACAGGGTGAAAATGAAGCCAGTGAGAGGGGCTTTCTACTTGAAAAACAGCCAGTGCAATAAAATGAGGAGACATCCTCAGTGTTCATCAGCTTCCCCCTTCCTTTTGGGCTTGCACCCACTCTGCAGTGGAGGGACAGTGCCACAGGGACTCCCATTCCTCCACCTTGCCCAGAGAAGGGACCTGGAGACCCAGGGATGTCTGACTGCCTGCTGCTAGCAGTGTCTTTGCAGCATCTTTGGCTCCCCTCCTCGCTCCCAAGGGGCTGCAGTTTGGAGCAGGTGTTTGCTGCTATTTGATGCACTGACAGGAGCAACTGAGGTTGTGCCTCTGCCTTCTCCCCCCTCCCCCTGTTGCTCGTCCCTCTGGCTGCTGGGGAGTGAAGTGTGTAAATAAGAGCACGAAGATTGCAATCCCCCCACCTCCTGTGACGTGACACACAGCAGGGCAGCACAGGGCAGCCCAGCACTCGCCTTGTATTTGATGTGGAGGGTGATGGGCAGCACAGGGCACCCCAGCACTCGCCTTGTATTTGATGTGGAGGGTGATGGGCACCACGGAGAACTGAGCTGCCCTTCTCACCGCAGCGTCTGCCACGCTGAAGGCCAAGTGCTCCATGGCCAGCAGCAGCAGCAGCAGCAGCAGGGCCAGGGTGAGCAGCACGGCCTGCACGAGGCACTGCACCCCTTCTTCCCGGGACAGCCTCAAGCCTGTTGGGCGGATGAGGCTTTTGGATGAGCCCACCAGCAGGTGAGCTGCCTTTCTGTCCACAGCTAAACGCTCCAGCCTCTTGGTGATGTAAAAATTGTCAAAGCGGAGGTCGGTGAGGTAGTTTTTCAAGTACCAGCTGGACTCAAAACAGAGGTAGAGCATGGAGAAAGCAGCAACCAGCCTGTTGCCTGCTCGTACAGAGTCCTTGACCAGCGCCTCAGCAGACAAAAAGTCCCTACTAATTTTCTCACCAGCAAGGTCCATTTTTTGGTATATGGAGGAGGTGTTCTGGAGAGATGAAAACTTAAAGCGTCCATTCATAGGCTTGTAAAGGGTTAGCAGATAAACAGCTTCTTGGATGGCACCCCCAAACTCCTGGGAGGCTGCCTGTAGCAGAGCAGTGGAGTTCAGAAGGCTGTCAGAGGAATTCTTGCAGATGCACTTGATGACCTGCAGTATGGACTGAAGGTTGCTTATGATGTTGGGTGTTATGTTCACCACTGAGATCACGATGCAGGTCGACAGGAGAAGCTTCCTGCCTTGCTTGGTGCCCAGTGTGGGCATGATCATAGTGCAGACACAGCGGGCAGGGTGCACCAAGAACAGGGTCAGGAGAAGGAGCAGGCTGAAGGAGATGGACGCTGCAGTGGAGAGATGCCAGGAGTACTCCAGGGAGGCAAACATCCAGTTGTAAAAGAGGCCTCCTATCAGTGCTGTAACGCAGGAGCACTGCAGAAACAAGGTCCACAGCTCCCTGCCATCTGCTGGGACGGGTTTGGAGTAAACCCACCACAGGGCTGCTGTGGTTCTGTGCACCTTGGGGAAGAGAAAGTCTTCACAGTAGACACGGGTGCTCATCCTGTAAAAAGAACAGGTACCTGGGTGTACATAAACACACGAGTTAGGGGGCTTTCTCAAGATAGTCACTCATGGGTTTTTATAAGTCCTTCTCTGCTCCTGGTCTCACCCTTCTCTACTTCCCTGCTAAGATGAGTAGCTGGGACCAAGATCTCCCCTGGAAGCAGCAGGACAGGGAAGTTCAAGGCATTTCTTGAAAGATCAAATACCAGGTATGATGCAACTGCTCCTTCTTTAATGTAAGCCCAGGAAAGTGTTGTGTTATTCTATAAAAACCATAATAGAGTCATTCAGAGGGGTTAACTCATTGACAATGGCTGAGTGTGTCTTTAGTGGTTATTTAGAGGATATTGGAGAGAGAAGGAGGAGGCTCCTGGCTGCTGTATTTACAATACAAGTTGTATTTACAAGGTGGTACGTGGATGAGAGGCAGTTGAGGGATGTTTCTGCTCTCTCTGCCCCTTAAGAGGAGGCCAAACACAAATCTGCAGGTTTAAGTGCGACAAACAGAGAACTGACCAGAGAAAACAGTTTCACACTGAAGCTGCTGGGCCAGAGGAAATCTCCAAGGACAAGAATTTGGCCACTACAGACAGGATGAAATGTCCCATTAAGCTATTTAAACGTCTAATGGAAACAAACATTTGGGAAAGAATATAATTTCTCAGGCCTTACATCTGGAGTGACTCTCTGGAGACCAGAAAACCTGGTGGGGAAGAAGAGCCTGTCCCCAGCCAGGCAATTCCCGTCTCCTGCTGTTTGACAGCAACCTCAGCTATTCTTTGAGGGAGATTTTTGACTAGCAAAGGAGGTCTTCAGTGGAAAAAGACTGTACAACAGCTATCAAGACAGAGGGAAAGAGAGATTTAGAGAAGACACTACATACCCAGCAGCAGTGAGGTACCCCAGGCTTGCTCGAAACCTCTCCATGCTCCAGTGCCTTATTGCTCTGAGAGAGGATCTGGGATGTGGCTGTTAGGAGAGGCAGGATAAAAAAAAAAAACAAGGCAGCACCAGAGTGCCAGGACTCAAAAAAATAAGATGTTTTAAGGCAATTCAGACCAGCAATTCCTGAAGTGAGTGGGGCAAACCTGGTGTGTGAAGCCCAGGGAATAACAGCCCTGTGGAACAGAGCTGGGATGTACAGCACTGCTTGGGCTTTACACCTCTTCTGGTCTTATTGTAAGTGCAGAGAAGGATTATTTACATGACACACAGCTGAAAAAAATGAGTCAATAACATATGGGCTGACAAAGATGGAACAAGCATCACATGGAACGTGGGGTGTCACCATCCCTTCTTGGGAAATCAGATGACTGCTCCTCACACTCCCCACCAGCGACCTGCAAGGCTGGAATCTCTCTCAGAGTGAAAAGGAGCTTTTCCCCTTTCAGACATCAGTCATGGCACAAAGGGCATGGCAGGATCCATCAAACCATGTGCTGGTAACTGCTCCTCTGTTCTGACAGGCTGCTGCTTCCTGCTGAAACCGTGTGCAGGGCTCACAGGCTGCTTCAAGGCTCATCTCACAGTCCTGGGAGAGGAAAACGAAGCTTCACGCTTGAACCTTTCCGAATTCGCTATAGCCGGTAAATCCACTGCAGAGAAAACCCAGGCACAGTCAGGACTCCCAAACTGTGGAGAAATGCTCAGATGTGAAGGCCAGGAGGTGCAGTCCCCATGGGACTGGCTTTCCCTGCCCCTAGGATGTGCAGGACACAGAGCTCCAGCCACCACACTTGCTCACCAGGAGACAGGAACCAACCACGGTGGTTGCTCCTCAGTTGTGAGCCCGTGGAATTACAGGAGCCTTCCCTGGCTCCCACCAAACCCGCCCCTTAGCCAGACACTCTCATGCTAAGCCACCACTTGTGGGCAAAGGTGACACAGCTCACCCAGCTAAGCCCATTCCTGCCAGGGAGCTGCTGTCCCGTGCTGAGCCCTCCTGCCGGCTGGGAACCGCCGGGCCCCCGGGATGTTCTCATGCTCCCCTGGGTGGGAAAGGGCAAAGGGCTGGAGGTCAGCCCTGTCCTGGCCACCCCTGGGGACAAAGCACGTGGGGCTCTGCCCTCCAGAGAGAGCTGGGAGAGCAGCACCTTCCCCAGGGGACGTGGCCAGACCCCACGGCAGCGGCAGCTGGAGGACAAGGGGAATAACGAGCACAAGAGGCCGAGCAAACCCCACTGCCTCCTCTGCCCTCCCTGCAGGCACCGGGCAAGGCCCCTTCTGCCCCTGCTGCTCCACTCCACAGCTCTGCTTTGTAGTTAAAAGTTCTGTGTTTCCCGTGTGGCTGGTGGAGCAAAGCTTTCTTCCTGCTGCCCTGGAGCACAGGGGCCGGATGAGAAACTCTGACTGGCTCCAGCCGGGAAGAGGCACCAGCCAGGCGGGCGGGAAAGAAAGTGCTGTTTGTTTGGAGCATCCATAGCAATTGCTTGAACAGGCCATGAATTAGGTCTTGAATTCAACTATGAGGGACCAGCCCAAAAGGCCCATAGCTGGATCCTGCAAGGCTCATCAGCTTCTCCTAAGGCTAAACTTCTTTCTCGCTCTACTTCAGAGCAAGCTGATATTCACATCAGCCCCTGGGACCCCATCCAGGCTACACAGGCAGCTTTCTGGGGCAGCAAAACAAAAAATAATTAGCAATAGGATATAAAGAACAAAAACCTCTCAAGTCCACAACATTGTGGTGAGTGTTTTTCTGAGTTTGCTACATCATCTGGCAAAGGCACCTGAAGCCTGTGGGGAAACTGAGCAGTAACTCTGGCATCGTCAACAAGTGTTTGTTTGCAAAGTCGGAGTTAGATTTTTTTCCCTGTGGCTCAATGCAGGATTGAGCCCTACAGGCCAGATGTAGGATATCTTCTATTTTATACCCAGAACTGATCCTCTGTAGTAGCTCATGTGTTCGTAGGGATACCCGGGAAAGGGCAGGCGAAGGCTGGGAGCGGGACACGGGCAGGGCGGGACCGCACATCGCCACGAAGCAACTGTGACATCTTGTGGTCACTCGCTGCTCAAGGGCCTCGAGGTCTGGCTCGTTCCGACTCAGAAACTAAAGAAGTCTGTCTATGGGTGGGAGAATTTTGAGGAAAACTGAGGAAGATTAGGAGAAACGCTCTGAGGTGTCTTTTCTTGCCCTGTGTGACAGCTGCTGATCATGTTATTTTGCCCGTTCAAGAAATTGAGGGTGTGGGAAAGATTAGCCAATTAGTGGTGGATCTTTGAGTGTTAAGATCACATGCAAATTAACAACTTACAGTAATACAGAGCCACATCAAGGTTTCTTATGTTTCTACTACAGAAATACAGAAAAATCCCAGCAATACCCCTTCAGTGACTCAGGAGGAGTAAACGTGATAAGGGAACTAAGGCTATCTAACCTGCAACAGCTGAATTCCCCCTGTCATGCTGGGGCTTTCGTTTGTTTTGTGAATCTTTCCCTTTCTCTTCTGAACTTCCAGCATCGCTGCTGGGTGCAGATCAGCTGAGCACAGCCCCAGAATCCTTCAAGGACCCACAGAGCAGCTCTTCTGTGTGAACGGTTTGTAAAGTGACTTGAATGCTTCTGGGATAAAAGAACTACAAAATGCTTTCCTACTGTAAATAAACCAAAATGATTTTTCCCCCGAGTGTCTCAGGAGAACATGTGGATGTTGGTCCAGGACTGGATGGGGAACATCAAAGGAGTGAAGCAGAGATATTCTGGACACTGAATTTCAATGTGTGAGTGGCATTTCCTGTTAATTAAAATTCACAAGGAGGCTGCTAATGTGAATGGCTTTTGTGATGGTTGTTGGATTTTTACATTCCTAGAGAAATGGTGCATAGGCAGGCAGAGTTCCTTTAAAATAACACAGTCAAAGTTATAGAAGGTTAGTGCAGCACTCGAAATACCCTTTCCTGGGAATTTTCATATCTCTACTAATATCACGGACCCTTCAAGACTAATGGGGTTGTTGACTGCTGCTTTTGGCAAATCTCAGTACTAGCAGCAGCAAATGGAATCAGAAATTATTCACGTAGCCCTGTTCACCTTTGAACCCCAGAAACACTAAATCTTAAAATCTCTGTTTAAAAAAAAAAAACAACTAAATTCAAACTCAGGCATGCCAGACTAGTTCTGCCCTCACAGATGCCTGGATATGAAAGAGCAGAATTAGGTAATGCTGCTGTTCACACGCTCTTAACCAGATCCTCTGGGGAGCCCTGGGGAACAGAGACTGATGGCAGAGCTGGTAGACAGGTCTTTGACTAAAGAGCTTTAGGATCCAGGTGCTTCTCACACCTTTCCCTGGTCTGCTACGGCCCAGCCCTGTTGTGGACCTTGGGTTAGTCACTGGTCCCCTCTCTGCCTCAGTTTCTCTTGTTAGCAAAGAGATCATAAACCTGCCCTGGCTGCAGTTGTGAAACACCTTCTGATCTCTGCACAGGCAGTGCCACAGACCTGCCAGGGCACTGGGAGTGATTTCTGGAGACTTCTGCACAAACTCTGTGGTCTCAGTTCTGCTTTCCAGCCCAAGTCAAAAACCATCCTGGATTTGATGAGGATGCACCAAGCCAGAGCTGAGACCATAAGTAAACCTGTGACCCCAACATCTGCCACGGAGCTGCAGTGGATGTTACCCTTCAAACCTTGGAATTAGAGGATCCCAAGGCCCTCACTGCCTGTCCCCCAGCCTGCAGGGCCAGGGGAAGCTCTGTCCCAGTGACTGAGGTGGATCCCCTGCAGCAGCAGCTCCAGCAGTGCAGGGCAGCAGGACAGTGGGGCTCCTTCCTGCAGCACTGGCCACGCAGGGCACAGCCTGTCCCCTGGCCCAGGACAGCAATCCTGTGTTGCTCACAGACAGCTGGCTGAGAAAGCAAACTGCAGGGAGCAGTTTTCCCTGCCCCATTCAGCCCATCTTCACTAAGGCATGATGAGCATCATCCACGCAGAACGACAGTGCCCCAGGCCAGCACAGCCAGGCAGGACAGGATTTGGGGTATGCCCAGCAAAGGCTCCTTGGCAGAGCAGCCCTGACATGCTGGGCAAGGGGCTTTCCCATTCCTCAGCTGCCTAACAGGGCTCTGTCTTGCTCAGACAAGGAGGCAGAACTCACTCCTCTCCTGCTCCTCCCTCCAGCCCCAGTCAGGGGTGAAGCTGAGGCAGGGGGAGACTCAGGCTTTGCTTTTCTCCCCTCAATCTACAGAGCAAACAGGACGATGCGACGTGCTAACAAATGTGCTTTATTTTATGTTTTCCACAATCATTAAAGATTTTGTTGAACATTGAGGATTTTTTTTTTTCTTTAAACTCGATTGATCAAAATTCCATGTTGAATCGGTTTTGGCCATTTTGGTTCAACCCCCTCAAGTCCTCACCTGCCACTTGACCCCAGTAGGGTAACCCCCATAGGATAACCCCCTGCAGCAGCAGCTGTGGCTGGTGAGCATCACCCTGCCAGCTCTCCCACCTGCCCTGGGGGTTATCAGCAGCACAGGAGCAGGGGGGATGCACTGGATCCCTACTCTGGGCCAGATCATCTTGTCAGCTCCACCAGTTTACATCATCAGAGAAACCTCTCCCAGCACAGGGATCCCATCACTCACCTACCCTAAACCAAGAACCAAACTGTTTATCATTCAATCATCTGTTTCAATGACTGATCGTTTAAATGCAATATTTTAGATTCTTACAGAAAATAAAATAAAAAGAATCGGATAAAATGGTGATTAAAATCACAGTCAATTTGCAATGCTTTCATTGAAAGTACCCAAGCAATCTGATTTAAAAAGATGCTAAGAATCAAAGCCCATTTTTCAGAAATGTCAATAATATTCCAATGCAACTTGTCCACTGACCTGTGACTCAGCGGGTCACTTGTGAGTGAGTCAATCTCACAAACCTAAGACTGGCCACATTTACCAATGGTGAAACACCACCAATATCCAAAGTTATGTCAGAAATTAATCAGGTCCCAAACCCCCATCTGTGTTCTCAGTGCAAAGAACAGGGCAGCAGTCGCTGTCCCAGCTTTTCAAAACATTGAACACGTTTGGAAACAAACCGTTGCCTTCCTGTTTCCAAAGCACGGAGCAATGCACCGAGTCCTACCAACACATCCCCTGAATCCTCCCTTCCCACACAAACCTGAAGAGAGAGTCTTCATCCTCCATGAGAGAATCACTCATGAGATGGCAGTGAGGCCCCATCCTTCACATCCTGCCAGAAGCACCCGGCCACGCCGCCTTCCCCCCGGCCAGACTCTGATACACTCACTCACATTGGGTTGTGCATAAATAATCCAGTTGCCTCCACCCTGTTCCCAGGGCTGCTCTCCAAAACGAGGTAGGGTATCAGAAGCCAGAGCAGCAAAGCTCTCCAGCTCTCATGGGGGGACAGGCATCTACCCAAAGATGCTCGATGCTTACGGGTTGTCCAGTTAACAACCACCTGTGACAGAAGAGACTCTGGGAGAGTCAGATTTGTACCTGCAGAAGGTGGGGAAAGATCTCCAGAGAAAATAACAAATGGATGTTGTGACACTGACCAGTGTTTCTAAAAATAAAATTAAACCAGAAGGTCCCACACAGTGTGAGCAGCCACGTGGCTTTTCCTCCTGTGCATACTCTGACGATTCCAGTGCCCCAGTCCTAAGTGAGTGAGTCCTTCCCCGGGGGTGGCTTTGTTCATATTTTATTTAGTGCACTTAAAGTGACATTTTCTACAGCTGTCACAAGTGAGGTGGCATTTTCTGCATGGATGTTGGCCCAAGCAGGGAAGGTCCCCAGCTGGAAGATGCTCTTGGCCCATGTGTTCATAGCCAAGCTAAGAAGCAGAACTCCCATAAGATTCATGAGCAACCCAGTTCTTGCCTACAAAAGAAATACAAAGACAACTGTTGAGTTTAGACTGGACATCTACAGCATGTGAAGCATGAAGCTACTTGAAGGTAAACATTATAAAAATGGGAGGCTTAATTGCTGTTAATATTAGCAACATCTTAAGCAGGCTTTAAGCCACAAAGGCCATTCCGCAGATGCTTACCAAGCTTTGATCCATCAAAAAAAACATTAACATCTGTTCAGCCTCAGGAATGTGAGTAGGAACTGGGACTAAGCCTAATTTTACTCATAAGCTTTATTTTACTGAGCTGGGGAACTTTTCCTGCATCCAGAAACCTATGAAAGTTGAGCTGCTGAGACCAGATGAACAGGAGCGGGGTTTGAGAGAAGCTGAGCACGTTCAAGACCACTTTTATCACCATTTAGGACCATGGTGGCTCCAAATTTCACAGGGACAAACTTCATACAAGCACCTTCCATATCCCTGTGCCTTCAAACACTGATAAGAACAACATCAGACTTCTGTCTTCTCACTTCACTACATATTGAACTTTTAACAATCCAGAAAATCCCTTTTTTAAACACTCAGGCTGATCGTTTTCAGCATTTTCTGTATCTAAAAGAACTTACCATATCCTTGACCATCAAATGTCCAGAAGAAAATGCAATTGAGTTAGGAGGTGTTGAGACTGGCAGCATGAATGCATAGGAGCATCCTATAGTTCCTGGTATCATTAAATAGAGGGGATTTACTTTCAGACGAATGGCCTGGAAAACCAGAAAGGAACAGAAATGGCACCTTGGGGATTCGGAGTCACAGACAGATGAATCAACGAATGCAAACAGCCAGTGCACCACAGGGAGCCCTGTCCCACACTCTGATAAATAATCTCCAACAGTCTGAAGGATTATTGTCCTTCAGTGTCCACGTTGTGCTCCAGGCACTTGAGTTGTTGCTCCCAAGGATTTCAAAGCCCAGGAGCAGGAGAACTACACAGTGCCTGTCCCAGCACAGACCCGACACAAACCTGCCCACCCAAGGGGCAGGGCAAGGGGGGGGACCAGAGGAGCAGCTGGGCTTGCCATGGGATGACCTTACCAGCTCTGCCAAGACAGGCAGAAAGATGATAATAGTGGCGGTGTTGCTGGCAAACTCCGTGAACAGGGCGATGACAACGGTGATGAGGATGACGGCCACGGGTGGGGGAACCCCCTCCAAGGGGTGCAGACGGCCCCCAATCCACACAGACAAACCAGACTCCTGCAGAAGGGGACAGCAAAAAGGAGAGTCGCCCTCCTGCAGCCCTGCAGGGGAACTGGTCCTCTCCTAGAACCACAAATGACACACGAGCCCCTCGCTGTGCAGGGTCCTCGGGGTGTCTGACAGCGAGCACTGTGCAAGGAGTTGTAACCTCCTTACTTGTTTGCTCTGTACTGTTGTCACTTGGGGTTGAGAAACACGTCCTTCGAGTGGGGTGACTCCACTGACCCAAGTTTCCCAGAGCCAAGAGAGCCCTGAGTGACACCATGATAAAATCCCGCCCTGCTGGGCAGGACGATTGCCGTGTGGCACCTGTGGTTGGCCTCACCTCACAGCCCTTGGCCATGGCAAAGCCTCCTCCAAGCAGCAGGATGATGTTCCAGGGCACGGTCTCTTGGGCCTTTCTCCAGGTCAGCAAGGGCTGTGTCTCTGTGTTTGGTGCTAGACAAAGAGAAAAGCCCCACGTCACACCCATCAGAGCATCAGTCACCAGCTGACAGAATGGCACCATGAGCTTGACAGCAGCACTGAAGCTCACTAACCACCAGGTGCTGATAAAATATACATGTGGAGCCTCTCAAGTTGGACAACTAAAAGATCATTTAACATAATATCTTATCTTGAAAAAAAAAAAAAAAAAAAAGGGAAAAAAGAAATTCTAGCATTTAAGTTTTCTTTGAGGCTTTCTTGAGGGAACATTTAATACCAGGTTAATTTTCTCCCTGTAACATAAACACTGTCTTCAACAGATGGGAGCCCGTGGAAGGAGGACATTTTCTGCCATTTGAATTACAAAGATGTTATTAATTTTCCACTTGTCGTTCAACAGCCCGCGAGTTTTTATAGCAGAGAGTTCATCTCCCCTGAAGGCCATCTCTTAATATGTGATGAAGTGAGCTCTGTCATATGGAAGGATGCACTAATGGGACTGTAATTTTCTGCTGAACCAGGGCACATATTTTATCCACAGGAGGCCTGATTAAACATCTTCCTGTGTATGGACACCACAACAAATGTGCATGACTCAGAGCAGACGGTATTTTGTTCCCACAGACCCCAGGCAATGCTCCATCATCCACAAAGGGCCTTCATCAGCTGCTTCTCCACATTAAGACCATCTCTTATTCAAGAGACTTATGAATTGAAATTTTTATCTCATTGCAACTCAAGAGAACAGGACACAGGCAAGCACAGAGTCCCTGCCCAGAGGGGTCTCCTGCTCACCTTTCAAGTCAAACCACCACCTGAAGGAAGGTTTTTGTGAAGGGAAGAAGAACAGTATAATCACAATGGTGATTCCCGTAACTGCATCCGAGATAAACCTGTCCAAAAGCAGCAGAGACACATGTAAGAAGCACAAGCCTGTAGAATTACAAAGTTTATGAGAACAGGGATTTACCAAAGAAGATTACAAGTTTCCACCAGGTTTGAACAATGCTCCTTGTTCACAGTTCTTTTCTGGTTTAATTCCATGTTGAGCTACATTTCTGTGATGGGCTGTGAAACCCCCAGAAAAGCTGCCCTACAAAAGTAAAGACCAAAATTTATTTCCCACCACACTGATGGTCTGACTGCTCTGACTGTACAGTCATGAGGACAAGTTTCCTCAGTTCAGTACAAGGAGGAAGAGAGGCAGAGCCCAAACCATCTTATTTATATGAGCTCTTTGCAAAATGCTCAAACTCTCAGACTCCATCCAGTAAAGAGCTTAAGCATGTGTTAGATTGCAAGGAGCTGTGAACTGGTGAGGAAGAAAGTCTATAACTATTTTGTTATATTCAGGAATCATTTACTAAACTAGATCTTTCTTTGACAAAACCACAAAGCTATGAAGGTTTCTTCTGTTAAGAAATAGCAACACCTTCTCTGAGCTTTAGCATTGCCCAGCTGCTGTATCCATTCACCTTCCCATGGCATGGATGTCACCAGGGACACAGCACCCAGGGGTCAGCTCCTGCCACCTCTTTTCAGTCTCCAAACCTCCACTAAAATCGGGGTATTGCATAAAGAATTCAGTATTTCATTGTAAATGTACCAATAAACAGTGTTCCCAATATCATCCTCTAGGGATGGCCTCAGATAGACACATCCCAACTTCTCCCTGGCTTCATGTACCCCCTCTAGGAGACAGAAACAAAGTCAGCTCTGCCACTTGATGCTCAGTTTAATTTACTGCAGGAATCCTGAGTAATGGTGTTAAGCAGTACAATCAGAAACCCAGGAATCTCAGTGACTTGGAAATGCTATTGAAAAATGGGACAGTGGAATGAAAATTAAGTCTTACCCTGGTGCAAACAAGCTTGCCCAACCTGGAATGAATTTGGGATCCCTGGAGAACAGCATGATTGCAAACATGCAGAAGAAGAAGAAAATTGCCTGTTCTGCAAACCTGAAATGAAAAGCAACGAGGTCAAAATGCTGATGTGCTAAAGGGGTGGATCCAAGCTAGGACAAGTATCCAGCTCCAGCTGAAGCAGGTTGGGTGAGAAGGGAGGCTGGTTTTCTAAAAACAACCACAGTGAAACACTGGAATAGATGTTTAAAATCTCTCTGAGCACAAGGAGGGGCATATCAGCCGTTGGGAAGAGGCGGCTTGTGCTGATTTTTAGTTATGGGGCTGCTAATCAAATTGGTAGAGCTCAGCTTAATGGACTTTCCCACTCCTAGATCTCAAAGTGGGACTTTGATTCTTTCAGAGACATTTTGCAGGCTGCTTGATAATGTACTGAATGGAACAAATAAACCAATTTCTTTCATTTGCAGCACAGGCACAGACAATCATCTTTGAAGAGCCACTTCGTGTTCCACACAACAGCAATAATTACAAGGTCAACAGCACGACACAAACGTTGCTGAATCTTCACAGTATAGCCCTCAGTATGAAAATATTATTTTACAGATGGGGAAACACAGATCATTTAAGGATAAAACCTACAGTTTCAACAACCTTCTCTAGCCCTGGCTGACCAGAATATCAGTGGATGGTTGGACACACCCAGGGGCTGATTTCCAGGTACTCAACTTTTCCTGCTTCCCCCCTCTTTTTGGCATTTTTCCTAAGCCTAAAACTCGTGTTTTCCTTCTGCTGGTGCTTTTCTCCAAAATATGATCCCCATCATTGCAGTTTGCACCAGCTTTTCCTGTCTTCACCCAACTAACACAGTTGAAGGAATTATTCAGAAAAAATAATGTATTCTGTGACACGGATGTGACTTTTTTCCATATACTTTAAGATTTCTTAAAGTATATCCACAATCCATATGATTCACATCCATCATATGATTCACCAGCCTTTTGAGCAAATACCTCCTGCTTTGTAGGACAGGTATGCACAAACCTTGGAAATTCAGACTGTGTTGGTTAGCACCTAATGCACAGGACTGGGTTTGCTCCTGGAGTAGAAAAATCACAAGCAGTAATTAAACAACCCAGCATGAATTCCCTCTGTAATAAGAATGTTGTTCTTGAGAAGATTTGAGTGCAAGCTGCTATTTGCAATTACTCACATTAGTGAAGGTGAAGAGGCTGCAGCATGCAAAAAGCAAACTGCAGCACGTTACAAATGGGCTGAGTGGAAATACAGGTATAATTTTCTGCTAAAAAACCCCATTCTCCCCAGTCCTCCACTCTCAAGACACGATGTTTCCAAACCCACTCAATTTCTTTCTCATTTCCATCCCAACTTTACAACTCACTTTGTTGGCCCCAGTTTCTGATAGTCCTCCTTTATCACTTCCTTGGCTCGGGCTTCTGCATCCACTCTTATATTTGACTTTTTTGTTTTCCAGCCCCTGCCAAGAAACACAGTTACATTTTTTTTAAATACCTCTGACATATGTGACACGTAGTAAATGCTGCATTTTCTACTGCAGCACATTCACGACTCACTGTGCTTCTCCAGGGCCTGCTCTGCAAGGTCCAAAGAGCTGCACATCTCTGGCAGCTCAGTTTGTGTTCAGATTATGAAGACTAACAATGAAGTGAGATAAAGGCAATAAGGCCTTATTTTATACATCCTTTGTCTTTGCATTCATACAAAGGACACCCTGTAGAGGTGAGGATGTTTCCTCTCATTTATATTCTGAACTGTTTCCTCCAGCCTGGGCTGTGATTGCCAGATGAAAATCCCAACATTCCTCGTCCCTAGCAGTTACCTATTTGGGCAGAGCGATGAGGAATAGGATGGCACAGAAAATGAATCTGTCCCTTCATTTCTCAAGTCACTTGTAATTTCCTGGGTGATCCCAGGATGCTGCTGAGGATCAACAAAAATGTGAGGAATTTCTAAGTGGCTGGGAATGTTAATGTGCTCCTGGCTAAGCCTCTTAGCCCGGCTGCACTGACTGCACACACTGTTTGCTCCTTTGTAGCATGTGCATACAAGTGATATATTCAGATCTAGCACTGCATCTCCCATCACATCCCATGACACTGAACCTGGTTTCTAACTCTGCCTGTGACCTTGATTAAACCTACAAACCCAATTTTCTGCATCACATGCATCTGCCCATCCCTGTGGTGCCTGCCCTTCCTTAACTCATTTACTGCTTCAAAGGGATATCGTGGCTGGAGCCTCTGTATGGATGATCATTCAGAAGCTCCTGCACCTCAAGTAGCTATACCTGCCCCTTCAATGTCTTATTTTTTGGGGGGTGGGATGTTATTAACAGCAGCCTGAGCTCAGCCAGCCTTTTAATGCCTTTGGGATTCAAGCAAAGCCGAGCTGGTGCTGGAGCAGCGTCCGCCTGCCTGGACTGTGCTGCACAGACACCAGGGACAGAGAGAGTCCAGCCACTGTCCTCACAGCCAAAGCATCCCAACAGGCTCCTGTGGAGCCCTGGCTGTACTTGTGGAGCTCTGCAGTGTCTCTTCCACGTGCCTTTCCCCTGGGGAATCCTGGTATCTGCGCTGGCCCAGCTATCCCAGTACAGCCAGGCTCTGAGCTGACAGGGACGAGCCAAACCAAACACAAAGCATCACGTTCTCCAAGCCCAAGAGCAACTTTGCATCTCACCAGGGGCTCTGGCCTCTTCCCTCACCTGATGGTCGGGGGCTGTGCCAGGACAAAGCCCCAACCCTCACCACAGGACACGGGAGTTCAGGCTCCATGAGCCCTGGGCATGTGATGTGGAGCAGAGCAGGTCTGAGCCAGCCAAGCACCCCAGGGCAGCACACAGAGCCTCCTGAGAAGCCCCACCAGCAAGTTAAAGACCAGCCTTTGGCATCTTCTGGATTAAAACTTTCCCACTGACTTTTTTTTCCCTGCGTCTGAGACAGTGTAAATATTTGGACACCTGTCCTCTTCTCTCCTCCCCCCCCAACCTCTCCCCACTATTTGTATTTTAAGCTCAAAACAACAATTATAGACTTCTCTAAATGTTACAAATTCTGCATGGTCCCCGGAGGAAGCAAGACTCTGTCTTTACTATCACACATGAGAGTGTGGAGGGGTAAAAAGGGCTCCACAGGAGCAGCACAGCAATGCTGCAATTGTTTTAAGTCCTGCACACCAGGGGTTGCATGTGTCCAGCAAAGACTTACTGGAAAAACATGTTATTCTCAGTTACAGATTAACACCTTGTTGTAAAATTAAGCCCTGTTGTGAAGTACTCTGTTCCAAACTCAAGTTTCTGCCCCAGGAACAAATCCTGGCTCTTGTATGTTCTAGGAGATTTTTTGCTTCTTATTTCAAGGGAACCAAGATTTCTTCCTGGTCTCCCAAGCTAGATCCTGCTTTTTCTTTTTCCAGTGAAAATCTGTGTTTCAGTTGGATAAATTATATGTAACTATGAGATATCTTTAAAACTTTCCTGTTGTATATCAGCTTTTTTAAAGTAGATGACTTATAGGATGAGCATGCTGGAGTTAATTATAAAATCCCCTCCTTCCAGGAGATGATCCTGGGTGGTATCAGTAGATTTAGGATGAGAATCAGGATGAACATGTGTTTCACAATGCCAATATAACCAGACTACATACATGTATGGTGCATATCAACATACCTCAGGTTAATTCCTCCATACAGGATGGAGATCCATAGCCATCCCATGAGAAGAAAAATCAGCATTAAAGGAAATGCAAACATAAACCAAGAACCAAAGTTCACCACATCACATTCTGGAAAATAACTAAGCAAACGGGAAAAAATCAAGTTAATGCAAGAAGGGAAAGCAACCCTGGCATTTATGGGTAAGCAAACATCTGAAATCAGCAGCTAAATATCCCACAAAGCTGCCACTGTGCATTTAAAAACTGCTGCTGTGTGTTATCTGGGAGTCATCTGGGCACCAGGAGATGTGGGAGCTGGAATGTGGTTGTGCTGGGACAACCCCCCAGGACACCCTGCCACCCCCACCTCACCCTGTGAGCCTGCAAGGAAAGATCTGCAAATCTGTGTCCAGATGGCCAGTGCTTTCCTGCTCCTGAACACCCAGGATTAAACCCTGCAACTGCTGAAGAGTCTGAGCATGAACCTCCTAGGGGTGCTGCATGTGCCCAGGAGAGGCTGCAGGTACTCATTTATAGTGGCCAGCAAAGTTAACAGCTATCATTGGGCACTTAGGCTGGCACAAATCTCTCCTCCTATGCACGAAGGAGGGATCTTTTATGACTAAGAAAACAGGCCAGAAGTAGGGGGTTCATTATTTTCCTTTCTACCATACAGCAGTAGCTATAATTG
>JAWWLV010000057.1:5860958-5874593 GCA_035041135.1 Platyrinchus mystaceus
TGTAGGCATTCAGGACTTGCACTGACTCCAAATCCTCCTTGACTGCCTGAGCTTCCCCTCTGCTGCAGGGTGGCAGTGCACAGGGGCATCAACCAAGGAACCTCTGGAGAGCCACATTGAGTTGGGATCTAATCCCCAGCAGGCACTGCTGATAACATCCTTAGGTGTCCCAGTATCTGATCCATTTAACGTTTGTGCGTTCCACAGACCGTGCTCTGCGTGGCTGTGGACAAACAGCCCTGGGAGATGTATGTTCCCCCACATTTGCAATAGGCAGCACACAGAAAAGTTTCTTTTCTTGGATTGGGGCCTCCCAAGAGATCTGTGAGAAACCATTCCATGGCAACCCATCCCGGCCCCTGCGGAAATCCGTAAATCGCGGTGGTGTCACTGCGCTTCCTGCGGGCAGGGAGCTCGTCCTGCCTGGCACTGCCCCGGCCTGGGCCAAGGCTGGCAGAAACCCAGTGCCCCCCAGTCACAGCTGGAATCCAGCCATCCACCCAGGAGGCACAAACTCGACCAAAGCCGTGGAAGGAAGTCCAGGGAGCAGCCCCAAGCCCAGGAGGGGAGAGCCCCGGGGGCTGAACAGGGATATTGTCAGTGACCGTGTGGCAGAGTGCCCTCAGCTCTATAAATAACAGCTGAGAATCATTTGGAAGCCACAGAACTATTTATTTTATCACTTTTCCAGCTTGTTGAGCAGGTTGAATCGCTACTCAAAAGCGCCTCTCTCCTTCTGCTGGGACCTTCCTGCCCTGGACTGGGTCTGGGCTCGCTGGGCTTCTGGGAGGGAGGTGATGGCTGGGAACAGCCTGGCCTGGGGACTGTGGGGAGCTGAGTTTTGGGGATAACGTGGTCTGCCTGAGGGTGCAGCACAGCCACCACCTGCCTGACTACCTGTGAACAGCCCACTGCAGGCCTGGGCTGAACGGGGTCAAAACCAATACGGATTCATCCTTCAATACATCTGCAGTCAGGGTTTGAAAAGTGGCCAAAATGACAGAATTTGTGATTTGCTTCCAGCACTCGGGCTTTGCTTTTACAAGTGGTTCTGCCAGCACTGCTCCAGCACTGCTCCAGCACTTCAGTGCACGTGGAAACCTGAACAGTGCAGAACTAAATGGAACTTGATTATTTACATTAATTATAGTGCTGCCAAAGCTTCACACAAAGTTCCCAAGATCTGGATTTAAAGCCCGCTTTCAGACCTAATTTTAGGTCCCAGTAAAATGACATATAAGACAGTGTGAAGTAAAATCCTCAGGCTCCCAGCTCAGCCCTGGCAGCTTCACTTCCCCCAAACCAGCAGGACCAGAGCAGCAAACCTGGCAGAGCTAAACTTTGCAAAAATAAGGGATCATGTTTTAAAGTGTTTGTACACCAGATTAGTGATTTCATTCCTGTGGCAACTGATAATTCCTCTTTACTCTGGTTCTTTTTATACACCAAAGAAATAGCTTTGCTCTCATTAAGCCCTTTTCCATTTGATCTCTAAGGGCTGTATAAATAATTTTTTTTTCTCCCACTGGCAAAATATTCTTCTGTTTCCTGGAAGGAAAGTTGCACCAAAGTCAACTTCAAAATAAAGACACTTTGTTTCTTACAGGAGTAGAGCAACTGAAAATATTTAACAACGCCTTGATACAAGAGAATATCAGTGAAGGCTTTAATTGACATTATGAAATAACATGAAGTACAATTTAGAAAACTAATTATAAATAATGGATATTTATTCTCTAGTGTATGGAAAATGTTCTGGAAAACATTGCAATGAAACACAGCATGAATCTAATAACTCATCTTCACTGCAAGATCAAAAGCCAAGGGGTAAAACTGAAACAGGGCAGAAAGAACTGCTGTTAGGAGGGTTTCCCTGAATTTCTGAAACTTGTGTGCATTATCAGCAGACCAGTAGAAGAAAGCTGCAGTGCTGTTTATCCAATTTATTCTGCTCCAAAGACGACAAATTGCATATATAATAAACAAGTTTTTAATTTAAAATAGGACCACCGTCAAACAAAAAATGAACAAAACCACCTCAGAATAACTTTGATTTGGACCAAGAGCTCCCAAAAACAAACAAACACCAAAACCAAACAAAAACCCAAACCAAACCAACAAACAAAAACAAAAAAAAAGTAAAGCCTTCAATAAAATTGAACCAAACTCTATCAGAAATTGAAAGGTTTTTTGCTTTCAAGATGTTAATTAATTAATGCCCCCAGTGGCCAGTATGGTTGTTCAGAACACAGACAATAAATGCTACCAAATTTCAGGAGAATGGTCCTTTAGGGATTTGGGCACAGCTGCCCCAGGATGAGCTGAGCTGCAGTTGCTGCTGTGAGTGGCACCATCACCCCCACACCATCTTTATTCTTCCACCCCTCAGCTGTTTCCCTCTCAGACTTCTTCTACTTCTCTCATCTCCCTGCAGTTTTGTATTTTTTTTTCCAACAGTTAGTTTATCAAAGTTCAGGGGGAAAAACGGTGGCACATACGAACTTTAAAATAGGTCTTGTGATTGGGTTAATTTTATAACCATTTAATGATTGCCAGGGAGGTGCTGATGGTTCTGGACTGCAGCAGCTCTTCTTCCTGTTGCTCAAGAGCCTTGGGATTGACCTCTGCCCCTCCAGACACAGATCCTGTCTCTGCTACACTGAAAGCACTGGGGATTTTCCACACTGGGGGACCTGCTGAGAGGTGGCAGAGGAAGCCAAGCCACGAGGTGTAATCTGTGGGCAGGAGAGCTGGAGGTCTCTGGGAAGGGCAGGTGAGGTGCCCAGGGAAAGGAGGCTCTGGCAGGGAATGTAGGTCAGATAAGGAGAGCTGGCTCAGCCAGGCTCAGCACCAGGACATGCATGAGCCAGAAGGACCCCGAGCTGGAGCTCGTTCTCCATCAGACCCAGTGCCCACAGCTTCCCCACCGGGCACACTCAGCCCTCAAAGAAGCCCTGTGGGTCGTCACAGCCTCAGCACCCCCACCCAGGCTCCCCCAGCACCCCCTGACCAGGCAAAGGAGCTGCAAACAGGGCTCCTCCAGGACCCTGATCCCAATACCGAGAGATTCTTTGGATGAATCGGAGCTTTTCAAGCTCTTTTGTCCCACCACGACCCCAAAGGAAGGTTCTACCTTCAGCGTGCAGAACTACTCGGTGCAGAGGTTACCGAGTGTTCTCAAGGCACAGCTGTGACTGTGCAAGTGGCCCCCTCGCTCCCACTGCCTGCTCTCCAGTGGGATGGATGTGTGAATCTGACTTCTGCTAACCCAGCTCCTGTAAACATTATGTAATCTGGACCTGACCCAAGCCCTGTTTGCCACAGCCTTCCTGCCAGTGCAGTCATTTTGCTCCCACTGCCTATTTCCAGAGTGGCTAGAAAGGGGCCAGTAACACAGGGCCACAAGCTGCAGGAGCTTCAGGGAACCTATTTTGCTCTGTTAAAATGACATAAAGCTTATTAAACACTTTTATTTGAACTCCTGAAGTAATCTTGCTCAACTTTCATGTGTCCCATACACACAGATATCACACTCTTGGCTGTGGGCAGCCAGCCCAGTTGCCATGTTCAATATGTAATCAGTTGAACACATCACACATGTTCAGCTATGACATACACCTCAATGTTACATAGTGCTACCTCACACCTCCTTTTTGGAATCTAATTCCCAACAGGAGGCTACAAATCAACCTGACCCGTGGTCAGCATTCCTGCTGATCTCCATCCACGCTGGGGTTTGTAGAAATGCACCTGGTTTATTGGTTCACAAAACCTCTTCAGGCAGCTCTTAGGAAATTATTGTATGGAAGTTACTTAAACCTGTAGATTTTAAAGCAGCCAGGATTGGACACATGTAATTTAACTTCTCCTTGGTCACTGTCACAGTAAAAACACTTCATTATCAGTCAACTTCTCATGCTGAAGGACTGCACTATGAGCACTTTGCTGAGTACAGAACAAAAATGTTTCACTGAATATGGCTTTTTCTGTATCTGGCAAGAGATTACCATGGGTTGGATTCCTTTGTACCACACCCATTATGCTCATCAGCCTCAACACCCTGTCCGGGGTGTTCTTCCTTTCCAGAGAATTACAGAATCGCTGAGGTTGGAAAAGACACTTATGATCACTGAGTCCAACCATTGCAGATGCATGCAGGAGTCAGGCATGTTTTCTGTGGTCCTTAGCATCCAATTACTATTGAATCTTGTCCACTTCCCTTTCCCCCCCATCAAAGTTCATTGCTGCTTTCACATCCTCCCTGTGCCAGCTCGCTCTTCTCCAGGCTTGCCCTCTCTCCAAACTGAAGCTCACAGTGCACGTGATAAAAGGTAATCAATCACCCTACTTTCAATTATCACCCCTCTTTCCCCACTGAAGTCCTTCCTCTCAGCTTTCAGCTGACCATTGCTTCCAGTTTTGTCAAACTGGCCTTTCCAAATCCCCAGGCACACACCCAGCAGAGATGGACTCTGCGTAGGAAACGTATAATCAGGCTACAATCGTTTATTTCTCCTGCCAGGCTGCTCCCTCCACTGCTCCCTCCCTGCCTGCCTGTGCTCCTGCTGTGCTCTCCAGTCCAGGATCCAGTTGCCCTCCACCTCACAGGACACCCCACTCCCACTTGCCCACATTTGCATCACCCCTCTCCCCACAAAGCCCTTCACAGTCTTTGCTCGCCAGTGCAAGCAATGTAATTTTTCTTCTGGAAGTTCTTAAAGTGTCCTTGTTCTAACCAGGAGGACTCATGACATCCAAGTTAATTTTAAATTGCTCTATGGCCACCAAGGAAGTCAAGTCTGTTCTCTGAAGGCACTGGGCCCTATTTGCCTGCTCAGAGCTCCTTTTAGCAGATTTGGCTGCCTCAGCTGTTACCAAGCCAAGAGGCTGTAGACATTGAGTTCATTAGAAGCTGTTGGAACAAGCTCTTTGCACAGCTCATTAAAAGTGCCCCCCATGCCCCTTCCAGCAGAACAGTTCCTCCAGCCCCTCCTGCCCTGCTCCAGCTCTTTGCAATCATTCACAGCCCTCCGAGCAGGGGGGGGGTCACAGGCACTTCCACTCACGGGACAAATATTCAGCCATTTCAGCAGCAACAGGAGAGGGAGGTGACACACAGACCCTCGTGCAGAGAAGGCTCCACACAGAGCATTTCCTTCTGCTGCTTGATGTGACACACACACACACAAGCCACTGTTCCAGCCACGGTTTGGGGAGCACACCCTGAGGTCTTGGCAGACCCACCCACAAAGCAGAAATTTCATTTCTCTAGGTAAGAGAAAGGAGGCTGCAGACAAAAGCACTTATGCAAGTCTCTCTGTCCACAACTACAACCTACAAAGGGCATCAAATAAAAACAAGGGCAATTAACATCACATCAGCACCAGTGCCAGCCCTGTCACCTTCCCTGTGTGAAGGGACTCACACAGAGATCTGGAGAACAACCACTGCAGGGTGAAAGCCAGGCAGAGCTTTAATTGCAGCTTGCAGATGTGAATGCTGGAGTCCATCTGCAGTAAGCAAGACCAGAATTAATGGATGATTCTTCTCACAGGATTTTTTTTTCTCCAGGGAGATGTCACCTTAAGTGCAGGTTTCACTGGAAGACCCAGTGCACCCACACCAAAGGGTGTCACTCAAAAGGACACACTAATGCAAGAAGCCACATCCTATTTGTGGTTCTCTGTCATTCCAGCTTCAAGTCAAGATTTCTTGGTCTCCAGATCCAAAACACTGCCCTTGAAACCAAAGCTCAGCTGGCTTTTTATGGTGGCAATCCCTCAGGGAATTAAAATTGCTGAGCATCCCAGTGGGGAGAAGGTAAATGTTGGCATGATATGGGAATGTATTTTAACATCCCCAGAGCACGAAAGTAGTGCAGAGGTGCCTGTAAGACACCTTTTCACAAGGGAAACCTCACCCTGAGACCAGCAAAGGCTCAGCCTCACCGCTTCTCATCTCCTACCAGCTTCTGTCACACCCTGCAAGGCAGCACACCGACCATCCCAGCAGGAACTCTGGGCTCCCCAGCCCATCCAGCTCTCCCGTGTTTCGGATGTGCGAGCACTCAGCAGCACCACGATTGTTACAGTGACCCCACCTCACCCAGGAGCTCCTTCTGGGCCCCAGCCTGCTTTCCCTGGATGCCCTGCCTGGGACAGGCTCCCAGTACCACCAGCAGCAGCCCAGTCAGTGGAACACCTGCAGCAGCTCCTGCCACGTGGCTGGACCAGAGCCCTGTGCTGGACAAACCTCCTGACTCGGGGGGCACGCGGTTCCCATCACGCGCCAGGAGAACGTCCACACTCTGCCACCCCTGATCCCCTGCCTGCTGACCCCTCTCCTGCTCCTCCCCCTCGGTGTTTTCACACTGTGGTTAAAAGCATAACCTGCTCCTTCCTCACCCACAGCCCCCCTCGGCTCCGGCTGTGGACGGAGGGTCAAGCAAGCTCCAGACGTCAGAACTTAATCCCTTGTTGATGCAACAGCAAGTTTCCTTTCTTGCTGAACAAGTGAGAGAGTTTAGTGTTGAAACTGTGGATGAATCATTGACCCCTGAATATGAACAGATACAACTGTGTACAGCAGCTCACAGCTACAGGTTCACCCCTACTCTGGAATCTGGGATAAGTTGTGGAAGCTGCAGTTGGACTTGCTTGAAACGTGGTTAACACCCATGGGAGTTAGACAGGAACCAGCACAGGTCCAGAGAGTCTCACTGCTACCATCTGAATGCATTTAGTGCCCATGGAAAGTAAAGAACAGACTCCTAAGGAGAGTGGCAGAGCAACCACCCCTACCAAAGTCTCCTTCCTTGCCCACAGCTGCCCCACTGCTTTGCCACCCCCTCAGCTGCAAACATTTCCCCTTTCCCAACATCATTTTTTCTTTGATTAAACAGCATTGATCAGACTGGACTGTGCATGAGGTCCTCCCTGGATCCCACCCCAGAAGCAGAGTGGGTGTGAAGAAGCACTGGCAGAGACATTTTCTTCTCCACATGTGGAGAAATCCCTTTCCTGAACACCCCAATCCTTCCACAGCCTGTGTGACAGTATACACTTCTACCAGTGCACAGAGCACTTTTAGATCTTCCCACAGCACCGGGTTCATCTGTGATTTATTCTCACAGTCAGCCCCTGCATGGTCCAGACACAAGCCTGCACTGTATGATCAGTGCATCTCCTCACCCTCTAACCATATCTCACAATTTTACAGTTGCCAAAGTCAAACAAGATACCATTAAATATACTTGACGTCATTTGTTCAGTTACTGTAAATGAACTTAGAAATGTAATTATCTATCCACTTATGAATTGGCAAAGTAATTAAATACCTCTTGTGCAATGTGCTTTCTGCTCTTTGAGGCAGACATTTAATACAGTCCTATTCAGAACTCGGCCAATAATGTTAAATAGAAAAACAAAGGGAGATTAAATCCAAAGAAATTTCTCTTTTAATATATGGTGTCAGTAAATAAAAATCATATTATATTATTTCTTAATTTTGGAGGTTTATTTTGTATCTCAATTGAAAACTTTTCACCTGACAAATGCTGTACAGACTCAGTGCCAGCTGTGTCCTTACAGCATCTGAACTATCCTGTAATCACTAAGTACTAATCAGTACTTGTTTTCCGACGTAAACAAAGTCATTCTCAAATGGATCTGAGTCAGAAGGTAAGAGTGAAACCCTGCCTGCACTGAAGTCAACGGCACAAAATTCCACAGTGACTTCACTGTCCCGTGGACTTCCACACAAGGCTCAGAGGCTCCTGGTGCACAAGAGCTGTGTATGTGGGACAGCTGCAAAAATCCTCCAGCCTGCAAAGTTTTGCAACAGGTTGCTTAACGTGCAGCCTTACACACATGCTAAAGTACAAACCTTAACAGGAGAACCGTCTTTCCAAAAAACCTCCAATATCTTACTCACAAAACCTTTCCGGATACGGCACCAAAGGCCCCCCCAGGAGGCACCCAGAGGGGTGTGGGTGGCACTCGTGGCTCCCTGGCGTTCCCCAGCCCTGCAGCACAGGCACAGGCTTCCCCAGCTCTGCAGGTGCCTCTCCCCCTGCCCACACCTCTCCCCGCTGCCATTCCCACCCCTAAGGGGATGGGGCAGCGATGCCAGGCAGTCTCAGAGTGCCAGGCACCTTCTACCCCAGCTCTGCCAGCTCCTCTCTGGGGGATGCTGGCCATAGACCTGCCTCTCCTCAGTTTCCATTTGGGCACCACCAATAAAAACTTCCACAAGGCAGCAGGGTACCAGCAAGCCATACTGGTTAGTGCCACTCAGCTTGAGCTGACGCTGAACCCTAAATTCGTTCCACCTCCCAGTGTCTATATAACAAACAGTCCACATTATCTATCCCTTCCTCCCCCTAAAAAGCTGAAGTAACCCCAGGATGCCCCTTCCATTCGCACTCTGAGGTGGTGCAGAAGGGTGAGGAGCTGTGGCAGCCCACAGGCTCTGCGGTCCCTCCCTCCACGGGCAAACCCTGGCAGGCAGGAGGGTGACCCTCTCCCCAGCTGAGGCAAGAGGTGGCACAGAGCACCCAGGGCTGAGCTCCACGGGGTGTAACGCTGGCTCATAAATTGGTCCGTGTCCCGAGTCGGCGTCCCCAGTTTGTGCTCCTGGTCCGTGGCCCCTCCTTGGTGTCCCCACAGTCAGTGTCCTGATCAGTGCATCCCACTCGGTGCCCCCAGTGCCCAGCCACGCTCCCCCCCCTCCCCGCGGGTGCGGTACCTTGGCGGGCAGGCTGAGCAGGATGGGCACCAGCGCCAGGGGGGCGCAGAGCAGCACCACGAACCGCCGCACGCTCCACGCCTTCTTCACCAGCGCTCCCAGCGCCGCCATCCCGCGCCCATCACCGCGCCCGCCGCCGCGCACCCGCTTTATCCCCCGGGAACGGCCGGGGCGGAGCCCCCATCCCGATGGGAGGGACCCCCGCCGCCCTTCCCCGCCCCGCCTCGCCCACCGGGAGGGGCCCCCGCACCGCCCCACCGCAGTTCGCCCCGCTATACCGGCCCCCAGCCCCGATACCCCCCCTTTATATGGCCCTTATATCCCCTCCTTTCCCCCATCTCAACAGTTTCCCAGCCTTTTTTTTTTCTTCTTCTTTTTTCTTTTTTTTTTTTTTTTTTCCCATTAAAAATAAGCAAACACAACCAAACAAAAGGTCAGTGGTGCGGAGTGGGATGGAGCCATGGGAAATAGCGGGAAAGCAGGAGGCAAAGTCTTGGCTCACACAAGTGTGAGCCCCAGCAAGCAAGCGAGGAGCATATGATTATCCCCTGGGTGCCCTATCAGGACGGACCTTAAGGATGCTTCAATCACGAGTCAAAAGGAAAACGCAAAAGCTGCCCGATTTGAACTCTGAGGGAGGGTTTTCCTGCCAGCTCTGCCCTGTATTGGGGTTATAGGAAAGAAAATGTGGAGTAGACAAGACAGGATCCCCTCTCCCGGAGCACGGCGAAGCCCAGTTAACACTCAGGTCTCCATCTGACTGCAGGGAGCAGCAAACATCCCAGGAGACAGAGCTGCTGCATTATCAAGATGAGCAAGAGATCAAAGTCAAGGGAGCTGGGTTTTCTCTCTGCTTTTTCCATCACCTGGATTCTCACAACTGGAGGCTCAGCGAAGGTGGGCGGTGAGGAGAAAAATGGGAAAGCAAAATAACATCCTTAGTGCTTCACCAACATCCTTTGAGTGCTTTCAAACGTATTGAAATCTTGGGTAAATTGGCCCTGTATACGTGAAAGATGTATAAAACTGACGTTCAGCAGAACAACCCTTCCCTTTGACAATTAATCAGCTCTCTGAAGAGTTACTACTCCTTGATACTGCTTCCCAGAGCATCAGGGAAGTTGGAGTCAAATGCATCGGACAAAAAAGCAGACCCCAGAAAGCTCTGCCCACTTTATACAAACTGTGGATCACTGGCACAGAGGGGACAAGGCATTAAGAGAGGAAGAGTGTGTTGTTACAACCAGCATCAGAGACAGGACTGTGCCCTTGTCTGAGTGGACTCTGCTCCGGGTCTGGATCCATTCCCCTCCCTTTCCTTAACGGCACACATATAATTTTGCACGAATAGCGACAAATCAGTTAATCCCCGCAGCCACCCCGGGCAGGGGCTAAAGGGTGACGGCATCAGCACCGCGGCTCTTTTCAAACAGCAGAACGGGCACAAAGGCTTTTGCCGGGCACTGCCGGGGGCCGCTGGCAACGCGAGGATCCGGCATCCAGCCTGGCTCCCGGCCCCGCGGCCGCCCAGCCCCGCTGGCACAGCACCTTCTGCCGGGGCCGAGAGAGAGCTCAGCGCGGACAGAGGGAAAGCCATGGCGATTTTTATCTTGCCTTTCTTTAACTGCTCAACAACAGGAATAAGAAGTTATCATGACTACAAAAAAGAAAAAAAAAAGGGTAGGAGGTTGCTGTGCTGCCTCAGTGGGCTGGGGTAGCACAAGCTGCTTCACCACTCGGGTAGTGGTGTGTGATGGAGAGGACGGGCAGATGGGTGGCTGATGGCTTGAAAGCAAAATTCAGGCCGTTAAAACAATGCAAGTGCCTAAAACAGGTTCAGCTTACCCAAAACACCCACGAGCCAGAGACTGGGAGCCCGTGTATGAGCGTGTGTCACATGCCGGAGCAAAGGAGCTCTACAAAACTTCTTCTCTCAAAATCAGCCTCGTAAGTTATAAAAAGCTTCAAAAGAATAATAAGCTGCCAATGTCACAGTCTGTTCTTTCTCTTGTGAGGATACAGACTTCTGGCAGTGTGGGGGGCGAGGAGACCAGCAGCACATTCCCCTCCAAGACACAAGTCACGTCCCTGCCTGGACAGTCCCTTGTCCGATCCCACCCGGCCCCTCTCGGCTCAGCGGGGTGGGTGCTGGCTCAGCCTCCAGTGCTTCCCGGCCGAGCACATTGAGCAGGGGCTACATGCTGCTTCACTCGGCCTTCCTGGACTTCAGCTGGGAAAAAAAATGTATAATTAATTTGTTTTCTTCTAAGCTCCATCTCTATCAGCCCCGTTTCCAGTGCCAGCAGTGGCTGCAGCTGCCCTGGCTGTGCCCTCCCTGTGCTCCATGGCCATCACTGGGATCAGACCTCACTGCACTCCTGGGCCATTATTCTCTGCTACTTAAAGTAAGTTTGGTTTATTAGCAAAAGAAAGAGGTGCTGCACAGTGCCCAAAGGGACCACTGTGGGACACCCCTTGTGCTTGGGCCAGGGAGAGGCTTTATTTATCTGTAGTGACCCTCACGGAGTGAACCCTGGGTTACAAATGAGCTTTTATGCTTTTATTGCACTAACATGGTTTCCTATCAGCACTGATGGGAGAGGAGGGCTGCAAAGGGTTATCAGTGTTTTGCATCTTGCAAAACTGGAAAATATCAATTTTCTGCAGACATCAAGGCCTAGAGGGAAAAAAAAGTTCACTGAAAAAGCTGCAGCATATAGTCTGTATGCAGAGTTTTTATATATACACACAGTGATTATGGGCATAGAGCTGCCACTGTCCAAAAGTCAAGGCAACAGCATTCCCAGATTATGCAACAGCATCTTCATCCCTGTTTCTTGCTTGTATGTGTTTATCTTTTTTCACATCTCTTTCCTCTTAGTGCTCCTGTGGGTCTACAACTCACATTTATCTCGAAAAATCCCCTTAGTTCAGTTCTGCCCTCATGGCATCAGTGGGCAAAACACAGATTAGCATCTAAACCCCAAATTAAAGTTAGTTTGGTATCCATGAGCTTGCAAACTGGTTCCCAGTCCCACTACAGAGTGGAAGCCCCTGGAAATGAAGCTGTTCCTGGCAGGTCTGGAGTTGGTCCCCTGAGACAACAATTTGTTCTTAAAAGTAGAAAGATTCGAGCAGCAGAAGGACCCAGAGTGACCAACTGTCCATCCAGCACACAGCTGTAAATACGTTCTGTTCAAAGATTTTCCCTAAAAATCCCTAAAGATTTTCCCAGTGCTAGTGACGGTGGCAGAGAGACCCCCAGTGGTTGGGTGCACCATGAGCCATCACCCTTCACATCCCATCCTCAGCGTCCAGACCCGTACTCTGAAAAGGGTGGGACTGACTGTCCTCTTCCCATTTCCATTCATTTACCTCTTTCCAAATATTATTGTTTTGATTTCACCTAAAAGAGTAGCTTTTATTTTATTGGTTCTCCAGTTAAACTCAAATGAGCTAAAGTGAGTTGCAAGGACTGTTTTTATGAAGTCAGACCAAACTCTGAAAGAATATTGATGCCTTGAAATTGTGTTTGCAGCAGATAAACTATTCATGTGAAACAAGAGAAGAAAATAGGAGTCTCATTTTTCTTATGAGAATGCACTGGACTTTGAGCCTGAGTATTAATAATGCAATGGACAATAATAATAATAAATATTAATAATATTAATAATACAGTGTTGCTTATGACCACAGAGATGCACGGAAAGCTAACACAGCAGTATGTCAGGCTGTTCCCAGTCCAACAAAGACTGGAAACTCCACCTGCCCTGTGAACCAGCCAGGGAAGCAGTGGTTTTCATCCAGTGAACTGCTGCTGCAGGCGTAGAAGCAGAATAACCCGAGTTGGAAGGAGCCCACAAGGATCATCGAGTCCATCTCCTGATGGACTGGTGGAGTGATACAGCTGAGGCTGCAAGAAGACGTGGGGTGGACACTGCAGGTCTGGAGGGTCCTCTTTGCTGGACAAGCACCTGCTGAGATTTTTCCATCCTCAAACAGCAACAGCTCAGCATTCACTACAACAAACCAAACCACACATCAGGCTGAGCAAGAGGAAACATCAATAAGCTGTAACACAGATGTGCAGAAAGTAACACTTACATAATGGGAAGGAGTTGATCACGCAGCGAGAAAGCAAAACATTTTTTTGCTTTTCGTGACCAGCAAAGTTCTGCTTTGTTTTGAAGCCCCGTCACAGAGCTGATTCCAGCAGAGGCCAATTCAGGAGTCCCTGCTCCAAGGCCAGTCCCACGCACCAGCTCCCCGAGAGGACTGGCCTCACCACGGGCTGCCGGCCCCGGCTCAGAGCACCGTGCCGGCCGGGAAAGCTCCCCGCAGGTCAGCTTTGTTTCTGCTCCGCTGTCCCGCGGGGAAGAGCTGCATTTTAATAAACACCACGAGAGTTAGGAACAGGCTTCTTCAAAGGGCTCTGCAAACAGAACTCAACCCTGGCATCGCCGGGGGACGGGGAGAGCGGTGTTTGTACAGATGGTGGTGGGCAGGGAGCTCAGGCGCGCAGCCTCCTCTGGCACGGGGGGCTCGGCTCGGCCTCGTTAGGGGACTCGTTAGCTCACATCCACCTGCTCCCACCACGACACCAGGCCCCTCTCCATCAGCCCGATCCGAGCGCCCGTGTGCGGGGCAGCCGCTCTCCGGGAGGGCAGGAGGGCATTGGGCACCACCTGAAGAGAAACAAGGCCTTAGAAAGAGTTAATCAGAGCCCCTTACTTCAAACTAGTTGCCCACTTGTTTCTCCCCCCCTCTTGTTTCTACCTGACTCAAAGGAAATTGTGTCCTGTACAAGTTCAGCAGACCTAAAAACCACAAGAACATTGTACAAAAACTTAGAGACAATAAATCAGGGCCAAATGGGTTAGGGTAGACACC
>JAWWLV010000057.1:5874699-5918394 GCA_035041135.1 Platyrinchus mystaceus
GCTCCCGGGGCGGGAGGCGGCAGCGCTGCGCCGGCGCCACCGCGCGGAGCGACAGCGAACCCACAGAGCCGCCTTGTGCTTCCCGCTCCACTCCCGAGGAGAATCCCGAGTGGATCCCGCCAGCCCCGATCCCTGCGCTGGGGTTGCTCTCTCAGCGCGGAGGGAGAAGCCCTCAAACCCTTCTTCCCCTGCCTGGCAGAGCAGCTTCTCGCAGCTGCCTTCGCCCCCACGGATGCAGATCCCCGTGGGACACAGCCATGGATGTGGAAGGGTGAGGCACACTTTGCTCCCTCTTACCCGTTTTCAGACAGAGAACAGAGGATCTTCCCGATGGGTAAAGGCTGCCCAGCACAGCACATGGCTCAGGGAGGAGTTCACTGTTTCTTTTCCATCACTACCTGCAGTCAATGATAAATCTCACACCCACAGCGAGGGCACAACCCGATCTGCTCATAGCACATTATCTTCTAACCCACCCAGGGTGTGCAAGGCTTTTCTTCTAGGACATCTTACATTCACATTAGACAGAGTAACCCAGAACCGATACAGAGAAAATATTACAAGAAAGGGCAGAACCACCTGCCTCTGCCAACTGGGCAGTCCCTCTTATAAAGCGTCAAAAATGGAAATTCACAGCTGACTTTTTGCTTAAAGTGGAAGTTTCTCAGCAGAAAAGTGTTCCTGTTTAACGAGTTTTTATTTCCTTAAGGAAGCACTGTGGACTGAAAGTGGAAAAAAAGCCAAAATTACTACCAGAAGAAAATAAAGCTGGTTTATGTTTAGTGCTGTATTTCAGCATTGCCCATGTCCTGGAATTCAGATCTCCTGAAAATTTTCAGGATGTGTAGAGTAATTTATAACGGATTTAAATGCCTCATTTGTAAAGTTTTCTGACAATAATAATACATCTTTTAATTAAAATAACACATTTCTCTTTCTCAGTTACCTTTTACAGATGCTCCAAGAGCCTCCCACAAATTCATGGTCTGCAGGCTGAGCAAGAAGCCTCTGAATGATTCTAACCACACAAAGAGCACGAGTGGAATGACACTGCAAACTACTTTGTAGAAGAGATACTTAACATTTAGGAAAAAAGTGACCTTCAGTTGTTTCTCCCTTGGCTGTGCTCCCGTCTCACAATTATTTTAGTTGCTTTACGACACTTAAACTCATTCAGAGTTATTTATTTGAAGAAACAGTTATCAAAATAGTGATATGTGAAATAAACCCAACTAGAAATATAAATAACCCTATTTGCAGAATGTAGCATTCCTCCATCCCTAAACCTGCCCTCTTCTACCCAATCATGGATCTCTTCCTTCCCCTTAATCGCACCTCATCCAGCTTTTTGATCACAGGACCAGATTTTTTAGATGTGGCTGCATAGCTCTTCAGCAGAGCTTTAAACATCACTTCAGTGTCTGGATGAGTGCTAATGAAGGCTTTTTCCAGAACATACAAATCAACTCCTTTATCCTCTGGAAGAGCTGAAATAAAACTGAGTCCAAAGTCTATCAGCACCAAGTCCAGCTTCTCCACGGGCGGCCGCAGAAGGAGATTGGCAGTTGTAAGATCCCCGTGGATAATATCCTCATCGTGCATCCTTGCTAACAGCTCACCCATCTTCTCTGCTAAGCTCTGGAGGCTGCTGGTATCATTTCCACTCCGTTGTACAGAGTAAATGTGATCTTGAACTGTAACTGAGTCTACAATATCTTCAAGATATATGGAGTTGGTGACATAATCCACGAAGTAGACGGCTGGAGCTGGAATCCCTTTTTAAAAGAGCAAATCAAATGCTAACAGTTAATTTACATGATTCCCAACTTTATTCTAACAACAAAACACAACCAACAGAAGTCTTGAACAGAATTTCTGGTTGAGGTCACCCCCCGGCCACCGCCAATCCACATCTTGGAAGGGCCTTGCCAACACTTATTTCCGACCCATCAGCACCGGTAGCCTCATAACCTGCCGGCAGCTCCAGCTGGGTAACAGGATCAGCCCCTCCTGGGGTGAGACTCCCCGGGAAAAGGGGAGTTATGGGACACACCGAGGACAAGCAGAGCGGGATGAGAAGAAACCCCCCCCACCGTTCAGGGTGGCGCTGGAGGTGCCGAGTGCCTGAGCCAACGGGCAGAGCCGGGGAGCACCGCAGGACGTGTCCCGAGGGGGCTGCTCGGGAGTGTCCGTCTGTCCTTCCCCGCTCACACCGCCCCGGGGTGTCCGTCTGTCTGTCTGTCAGTTCTACGGGGGTAACGCCGCCCACACCCCCCCCACACACACCTTCTCCCCGTGCCCACCTGCCCGCCGGCACCGCAGCAGCGACCGCGCCTCCTGGGTCGTGCGGCGCCGGCTGAGCCGCTCCTCCAGCGCCGGGTGCCGGTACCGCTTGGGGACGCGGAGCTTCGCCACGGCCGCGCGGCCCAGGAACAGCCCGCGGTACACGCGCGCCTCGGCGCCCTGCTGCACCAGCCGCAGCCCCGGCAGCGGCGGCGGCGGCGGCTCCTCTTTGGCCTCCGCGGCTTCGCGGTGATTCCCGGCGGGGCCCGCGGCCCCCACAGCGCCCATCGCGGGGCCCGAGCGCGGCCCGCCCGCCTCTGCCCCGGCCGCCGCCATCGCCGCGATCTCCCTCAGTGCTCGGGAACGCTCGGCGATCTCCGGCGATCTCCGTCAGTGCTCGGGAACGCTCGGCCATCTCCGGCGATCCCCGTCAGTGCTCGGTGCCCCGGGACGGAAACAGCCGAACGGCTCAAGCCCCGCCCCGCCAGGGCCGCCCCCGCCGCCCTCGCCATAAGGCGCTCTCGGTGTTGTCTCCTCCAAAACCTTTCTCTCTGTTTGCTCACCATTAATCCTGCTGCCCGCCTCGGCCGTGGCGGGGGATGCTGAGTACCTGCAGGATGGTGGGGCTCGTTCCTGAGCCTTCCCCAGTCAGTGCATTCTGTGTTTCTGCCAGTGCAAGACTGAGTCCAGACTGGGCTTATGAGGGAGATGTTGGAAGTGCGTCTTCCCAAAGTGGCAGGTGGGATCTCGTGGTTCCCCCCCCCCGCCCCGAGGTGTTCCCAGCACCACCTCAGAGCCTCTTGCCAGGGCATCACCCCTGGGACACCCCCAGGACAACAACACCAGGATGCTCCACCACTGGGGCATCACCATGGCAACTCCACCTCTGGAACATCAGCGCCAGGATGATCCACCCCTGGCTCCTGGCCCTTCATGTGCCAAAAGCCTCTGCTGGAGCCCGTGCAGATCCACTGCAGCTGCCCCGTTTGTGGCTGGGGAGGAGAAGGGATTTGCCCATAGGCTGCAGGGGATTGCCAGCCTGCAGCAGGGCGTGGTGGGACCTCAGGTCCCCACGCTGGGCAGCACCAAAGCTTCTGCCCCAGGTCTGTCACAGGCCACTCAGTCAGTGAGTCAGGTGACTCCTCCTTCCTTGAGCAAAGCTCCCCATCTCCATCTTAGTAGAAGATGGACAAACCTCTTTATATTTGGAGCAGTATTTGGGTTTTTATGGCACCCTGAAAACCCACTGCTCTACTGGCTAATCTGCACATGCTGCAATTTATGTTCCTCAGAAGATACAAGAGAATTCAGCCCAGTCCATGTAAATACGTTCTCAATTGTTGCTTTTGGAGCTGCCACAAGTCCATTTTGCCCTTGTTTTCACATCCACAACATTTGTTTCCTTTTCAGAGCATTTATATTTTATTAATGCATTCCATACAGCTTACTTGTCATTGCACGGTGGGATCATGCCTGGCAAATATTTATCTTGCTTCAGTAACAACTTTTAAACAACCTTTCCAAGTTTTCAATGATACAGATAATCCAATCCCTCAAGTCTGGCCACCCGTGGCATCCTCCTTCAGCTGCCCTCGCTGTGGCAGGAGACTGACAGCTTGGCCAGGGAAAGAGGTGCATTCCTGGGCTCTGTGGCTGGAATTTGAAAATGCCACAAACACTCAAATAACGAGAGAAGTTTTCCCCATGCTGTGGGAAGGTTTTATCTTTGCATCCGTGCTCAGATGCCCCCACAGACACTCATTTATAATGTGTAAGCAAGTGCACAGAGACCCCCTCGGTTCATTATTCTGGTAAACATGACAGTCTCCTCTCATGCTGGCCAAAAACATCCTCCAGAGCTTTCAAAATACGAAAGAAAATATTTTTGCTTTATTTTCCCATTTATTTTATTTATTTAAATTTTATCTTCCCCGTGATTCCACTTATTCTTTTCTCTTTGAGTGCAAAAAAGCAGTTGACATAGCCCTTGGAAACCATCTAGGGCCATTTACAATATTTATGGTGTCACACGGTATTTTTATTGGAATGCTGAATCACCCCAGAGAACTGCACCGAAGCCACAGACTCTGCTTAATAGTTTAATTATGTAACTTTGTTCTCCTGGTGACAAGTGTTTCCAAACTCTCCTTTTGCAAACAATGTGTGATTAAGTCAAAAATTGCAGCGCAGCAAACCAAGCTAATGGAAACCAAGGCGGGTCCCGTGGGCTCCTTCCTCCCTGCTGTCCTGTGGAACCCTTGGCCCTACAAGCAGCTCTCCCATCACCCCCTCCCCAGCTGATTTAAGGAGGGAAGGTGCCATCCTCAGAGTTCAGATGGAAAAAGGTGAATTTGGGCTGCATCAGGCTCAGGTGGCTCCTCGTGCCCATCTGAGGCACTCGCTGGCCCTGAGGTTGTGTTTGTCAATAACTGAATAGAGCTTGGTCAGTTTGGTGCCCTGAAACCCCTTCCTAAGGGTCACTCATAATCATAAAGCTCTGCCTGTGCTCCCCAGGACCTCACCTCCTTATTAATTAATAATTAATTATCAATTAATAATAATTCCTGCTCTGTCAGAGACCAGGAAGCCTGCAGAAAATGGCTGGGCAGATAAACGAAAGCTGAGTGACCGTGGAGAAAAGCGTAATTTCTTCCTCCTCACGCTGGATTAGATTCAGAAGGAAGGAACTGTTCAGGGAAATTGCAGATCAAGTAGCCAAGGGTGGGTCTGCCCAGCACCTGATGAGGACTCTGGGCCCCCCTGGCTCTCTGCACAGTAGGGAACCATGCATGGGTGACATCTCCAATTCACAGCACAGCTCACCCAAAATGTCAGTTTGTAGCCGATGCAAGGTTTTAGAAAACGTGTTTTTACATATTTTATTTCCATTGAAATTAGAGGATACGAAGAGGAAGCATTTATTTAACCTGTAAACCGGGTAGATGGTTTGAAACACTTTTCATGTTCTCTGTAACTTGGAGAAGAAACAAAGCCAAAATGTGGGGTGACTGAAAAGGCTTTTAAAAAAAAAATCAGGGGTTCCTGTGTTCTTTATTCTTCACCCAACCTGTTTATTTATGCCTGTGTCAGAGGGGTGTGCCTGCATCACAGGCACGACGCTCACGGATGGAGACCTTCCCCAATTCAGCTTTGTGCTGTGACAAAAAGCCTGGCTGCTGTTCTGAAACTTGCGTGGTTATAACATATTAAATATTAAAATTTAATATAAGTCTTAAATGAAATGTTACCTGCAGTAACACGCCAGCTCACAAGGCAGGTTCGTGGTCACTTGCAGTGGCAGTCCCTGCTGGATGGCTCTGGGGAGGCTGTCCCTGCCTTCCCACCTGTGACACCACTGGTCCCCACACCAGCAAACTTCTGAACATCTCATGCACCTCAGCACAGCTCAACCCGCCCAGCAGCTGCTGTTTGCACGAACAGCACCGAGGGAGAATGTTTGCATACTGTGACAAAGAGTTCTGAAAGCACTTGGAGGTGTGTCACGTTTTGTAAAACCCTTGTTTAACAAACTGGACTTTGGGATACACTGAATTAGCCTCAGACTCAGAAAAAAATCTTGCATGCAAGTGCAAGCCCCAGTGTCCTTTATGCAGGACAGCAGGAAGGTTCCTGTTCCACTCAGCAGAAAAAGAATGTTAATTGCAAGGGAAGCTGAATACTGAAGTGCTTTGTGTGATGGATCACTGTGCAGGGCAAAGGAGATCAGCTCAAGAGATGATCCGTTCTGTCCCACAGCAGTGAAAGTTAAGAGTGCAAACTTAGTCATAGAATCACAGAATCACAAAATCACAGAATGTGCTGAGTTGGAAGGGACCCTTCAGGATCGAGTCCAACTCCTGGCCCTGCACAGGACACCCCAAGAATCACACCATGTGCCTGAGAGTGTTGTCCAAACACTTCTTGAACTCTGTCTGGCTCGATGCAGTGACCACTTCCCTGGGGAGCCTGTCCCATTGCTCAGCCACTCTCTGGGTGAAAAACCTTTTCCTGATATCTAACCCAAACCTCCCCTGCTGCTCTTTTAGTTTTAGGTTTGAAACGGTCACCCCTTTCCTATCAGGCTTCTTGGGCTTTCCAGCCGAACTACCTCAAATCATTAACAAGCTGTCAATCTCTTGTGGGCTTTACTAGAGGCTTTCTCGTCTGGGGCAGGGGGAGAAGCTCTGCACAAGAGCAGGTCAGCAGGCAGCGAGGAGATTCCTGTTCCTGGCTCAAGCGAGACAGAATGGGGACAGAGTTGTCATTCCAGCCACGAAAACCACATCCTCGTTTCGAGCGCGATGTGTAGCCCCGTAAAGCGCCCCCGGCCACCCCGCAGCCTCCCGGCGCTGTCCCATGGGGCTCACCCATCCCGCCGGCATCAGCCTCCCTCTCCCGGCCCTCGCCAGCGCTGCCGGGGCGCTGCAGCTCCCCCGGGACCCCCCGGGACCCCCGGGGCAGGGCGACTACAAGCCCCAGGCTGCCCGGCCGTGGGCAGGGCAGCAGCGACGTGGCGCGGCCCCGCTGCGGCCGCCGGACCCCGCTCCGCCCCGCTCCGCCCCGCTCGGCTCCGGTGCGGCGGAGCGCGGGGGGCTCAGCCCCGCCGGGCCATGGGTGAGTGCGGCCGGGGCCGGGCGGGGAGGAGGAGGAGGAGGAGGAGGGGGATCGCCAGGTTTTGCTGCCACAGCCCCTCCGGGGACGGGGCCCGCCTGGCTGGGGCGGGCGCGCTCTGCCCCCGGGATATAAAAAAAAAAAAAAGTTCCCGAAAGAAAAAAAAAGTTTTCAACTTTTTCTAAAAGGGTTGGGGCCGCGTCCCACGCCCCTTCCTTTCTTTCTGGTTTGGTTTTGGTGGTTTTGTTGGGGTTTTTTTAGCGTTCCCAGCAGCACACACAGCGAACGCGAGAGCCAAGGAATTTCCTGCGGCTCGTTCCTGGGGCCATCCCGGGAGCGCTCCGGCGGCAGGGAGAGCGGGATACAAGGAGTGTGGAGGGACCGGGATTTGCTGTGGAGTGGGATTTGCTGGAGGCAGCGCTCCGGCGCTCGCTGGCCTCGGCATTGGTGTGAGCAGAGTCCGAAGTCAGCCCAGTCCCAGTCCCAGCCCGGCGGTCACTGCCCCGTCCAGGAGCACGGCCCGATGACCAGTTTGCCACAGGCAGGGAATCGCCTGCCACAGCTCCTCCCGAGACCCACCAAACTCTCTCAGGTGGAGATCTGAAGAGTCCTCGAATTTCCCAGCTATGTCAGAATAGACTGTACAGAAACTGGATTTCAGTCAAAGTTCATAAACCATGACTGCTCATGAAGTTAACAAGAAATGCAGCAAAACCTGATGAAATCAGCTGTGGTATTTGTAGTGGGACTCTCTGTGTCTAGTAGAATTTGTGGCTTGGAACTAATGGAATGGGCACTTACGCCTTTTGTTCTCAGCAGATAATTTTCTAATTATCTGCATGATGTGCACAAGGAGTGCTAAAAGCAGTGTGGGTGGTCACACAGAGCGTGGTGAGAGGGTCTGGGGTAACTGGGATGGCGTAAGTAACACAAATGAAATGCAGAGGGTTACAGAATAAATACAAACATTTGTATTTATGTACAGCCATCACTGAGAAATCTTTATTGCTAGCTGTAATTAAAGGCCAAGCAGAGACACTTCCTATTAAACACAGCTTGTGAGGGGAAAAAAGGCCTTAGGCAGGGTGAGAAAAGTTTCCACGGTCTGGTGGTTGTGTCCACATTTTTTCCACATGCAGTCTGCAGAAAATGTGAATATTTCTAATTAAACAAAAGAGTACAGATAGAATTACATGCTGGAAACCAGCACAGACTTCAAAGCTAATGCGCTCTACCTGTGCTTCAAAACTGTAACTGGAGGGGAGGTCACTGCCACTGCTGTTCCCAGAGATCCTACATCAGTGCTGGCTCTCACATCAATGCAATCCCTTCTGCTATAACATGGCTCATGGTTCTCACACTGTCACCCTTTCATCCCTTCCCCATGGTGAGAAGCATGTGCAGGCAGAACTTTGGTTTTGTAGGGTTGTTTGGGCTGGGTTGATTTGGGTTTGGGTTGCTTTTGCTGCTGGCTTTTTTTTCTTTTTTTTATTTTAGCTAAACTTGTATGGGATGGGCAAGGTCAAAAAGTCGCTTCTTGTATTTGGGGCTGGCAACAGTGAGGTTTTCAGCTCATGATGGAGTTTGTTCTGTGGTCCTGGATCAGCCTGAGGAGGCTGTGCATGGCTCGGGGATCCTGCATGCTGTGAGCTGTAGAAGGACAGATGAAGAAATCAGGGCCACCCCACAAAGTTAATCTTGCAAGAGTGCAAGATTAACTGGGAGAAAGAAACTTTTGCAAGCAGGGCTTTTAATGCCAAGGTAGGAAGTGAGAATGTAGAGGCTGCAGGGAGAGCTGGTGGTGCCATGTGCACTGAAACATGAAAATGATAATGCAGAACAACTCAGAACCTGAAAGCAGAAGCTGCATTTCCTGCCCAGAACAGGTTTTGTAATTTGAATCAAGGGAGACCACAGAGGATCCCCCTGTACAACTCCAGGCACTACAAATCACTGCTCTCCACTTAAAAACACGTCTTAACTTTGTTAACAACGTCCTGATTTCGCAGTTCTGCACCCCAAACGAGTGCCCCTGCAGCCTGGTGGGTTGTGTGACTGTCTGCAAGTGTCTCTCCACGTGTGACCTGGTGACCAAGGGGGAAATTCCGCATCGTGGCTTTGTAAATGGAAAACTGTGGGTGTCCTGGGAGGGCTTTCTCCAGCCTGTGCATGCTGATAGCTGCCCTGCTAACATCAGAAAACCGAACTTAGCGTTACTTTCCTGTGTTCCAGGTCGTGCAGTGACGGTCCTGCTCTTGTCCGCAGCGGTGTCTCTCCTGGGCGGGCTGATATTTGGGTATGAGCTGGGGATAATCTCCGGTGCACTGCTGCAGTTGCAGGTAGACTTTCACCTCAGCTGCCTCAAGCAAGAAGTGGTCGTGAGCGCCGTCCTCATCGGAGCACTCGCGGCCTCCCTGGCTGGGGGGGTGCTCATCGACCACCACGGCCGGAGGAGAGCGATCCTGCTCAGCAACTTGGTCCTGCTGGTCGGCAGCCTCGTCCTCACGCTGGCCAGGTCGTTTATGGTGCTGGTCGTCGGGCGTGCGACCGTGGGCTTTGCCATCTCTGTCTCGTCCATGGCCTGCTGCATCTACGTCTCGGAAATGGTGGCTGCTCGTCGGCGAGGGCTGCTGGTGTCCCTCTACGAGGCCGGTGTCACCGGAGGCATCCTGCTGTCCTACGCGCTCAACTACGTCTTTGCGGACGTGGAGGAGGGGTGGAGGTACATGTTCGGGCTGGCCATTGCCCCGACAGCCATGCAGTTCCTCAGCATCCTCCTTCTCCCGGTGAACCCTGTGAAATTAAGCTCGTGGGACTCGGACTGCCAGAAGGGCCTCATTCCGCTGCAGGACACCGGGGACGGAGCGGCAGTGAAGCGGGAGCCCTGTCAGGAGAAGCATTACTCATTCCTTGACCTTTTCAGGACCAGAGACAACATGAGAAGGCGGACTCTGGTGGGCCTGGGACTGGTGCTCTTCCAGCAGTTCACTGGGCAGCCCAATGTGCTGGGCTATGCCTCCAAAATCTTCCACTCGGTGGGATTCCAGAGCAACTCCTCAGCAATCCTGGCCTCGGTTGGGCTGGGAGCGATAAAGGTGGTGGCCACTCTGGTGGCAATGGCCTTGGCAGACAAGGCTGGCAGGAGAGTGCTGCTCATGGCTGGCTGTGTGGTGATGGCCACCTCGGTCACCACCATCGGCCTCACCAGCCGCATGGCCCCGCTGGCCTTGGCCAGGGACTGCAAGGCACCCACCGCCCCCAACGCATCCCTCAGCCTCTCTCAGCACTCCCTGACATCTGCATCCCCCCAGTCTGCTCTGTTGCCCATCCCACCAGCATCAGGTGCTGTCAAAAGTCAGGCAGCCCCTGCCACAAGGAGCCTTACAAAAGTGTTTGCCAGTACTCAAAGCAAAGAAGTTGATCCCAGTTCTTCCCTCGTGCAGAAAAGGGACTTGGTAGGTCAGTCCACAAAAGGGACAGTGGAAAGCACGGACCCTCCTCTCACTGGTGCTCCCTGGGCACAACATACGGTCTTAAATTGGATTACACTGCTGAGCATGATGGCTTTTGTGAGCGCCTTCTCAATTGGATTTGGGCCAAGTAAGTGTGGTGTTTATATATCCTTGCACTAACCCAGAGAATAAAACTAGAGCTGACCTTCTAGCTGCCTGCTGGAAGCATTCCTTATGTGTCTGCTGCACCAGGCAGCTCAGTGTCTGGGAGCTGGAAATATGTCCTTCTGTGCCCACTGAATCACTTTATAGCACTGCAGCTCTGCCAGCTACAGGGCTGGTACAGAACTAGAATAACTTCCTCTTCCATGCTATCACTACCATTGTAATGGGTTTTTTTTGATGTGAAGCTCATTGCAAAATCAGAGTATCCCACAAGCTCTGCACCCTGGTGAGGAGAAAAAAAAGAAGGCAAAGGGCAGAGGGACTGAGGGGCTTCTGCTGTGTGATAATGAAAGTCAGTGCAGAACTGGAAGTGGAACCCCTTTGAAAGTTTCTCAATATCAGTTTGGTTGTTTTGGTTTTTTTCTGAAATCATTATTTTTCATCAGATGGGATTAAAGAATAGGTCTTGCTTCCATGTGAGCTCTACTGTTTTCTGACATTTAAATGCCCTGATGGGAGAAAACAGCATCTAACTCAAGAGAAATATGTAAGTGGGCAAGTCTCATGGGTTTGACAGTGACCCTGCAAATTATTTCAAGCTAAATAACCCTGGGGTAGGAGAGGGTTCTTGAAGGCATATATTGCTTTAACCCTGATTTTAGCCCAAATGCAATGTTGTCTCCCTAGTTCCACCCCTTTCTCATTTCCTTACAAAGAGCATGTGAGGACAGCAGGTCTGTCAGATCTATTCCATCTCCTATGAATGGAATGACAAACTCCCCCACTTTCTTCTTTTCTCCCTGGGCCTGTTCACTGGTGTTTCATTCCTCCTGGAGTGCAGAACAGGGGAGGTTTGCAGTGTTGTGCTGTGCCCTGTCGGTGAATGTTTGACACCACCAGCAGCAGTGGGTGCTGGGTGAAGCCAGAGTTTAACCCCCCCTGCTGAAACCTCCCTTGCCCATTTCCCAAACAGATTGCTGAACTCCCACACTGTCTTTCTGATCTCTCTAATCCTTGCAGTGACCTGGCTGGTCCTCAGTGAGATTTACCCTGCTGGGATAAGAGGAAGAGCCTTTGCCTTCTGTAACAGCTTTAACTGGGCTGCTAATTTACTGATCAGCCTCTCCTTCCTGGACCTTATTGGTAAGTAGCCACTGCCCCTCCCTCCACCTCCCACAGCTGGTCAGGGCAGGGTGGCCACCAAGAGCCACTTGGAGATTAGGTGGCATTTTGAACCCTGGGGACTTGGGGCTGGAGTAGCTGTGACCCTGCTGCCCCTGAGAGCAGGAAAGCCAAGCACCAGCAGCACTGCTCTGAGCCCCTCTGTCAGCTGTGTATGAAAGTCACCCATTGCCCACTGGGCTGCACTAGAGCACCACAGTATCAGCAAACCACGAAGTTTGCAGCTTCCATGCCGGCAGCTTTTCTAGCAGAGCCCTCAGTTGAGGCACTCGGTGGGCACTGCTGGCCCTGGGGCTCAGCTGCCTTCTCCTTCTCTCTGGTGCTGGCAAAGCCTGGCATGAACCAACCTTTTCTCTTGCTGATTCCCAGTCCAGGCCTTGCAGATAAGCAGTTTCCCAGATCTGTTGAAGGCTTCACAAAATCAGATACCCATCAGGCACCAGTGACCACCTCACAGTAAATAAACCAGTTTCCTTTGTATCCCATGATGTGACTGACCTCCTACCTTCACCCACTTGAATCTCTGCAGATGCCATTGGATTCTCTTGGATGTTTCTTCTCTATGGACTGATGGGAGTGATGTCTGTTCTATTCATTTACCTTTTTGTTCCTGAAACAAAAGGACAGTCCCTAGAGGAGATAGACCAGCAGTTCTCCAGCAAGAGGTGTGTGTGCTGTTGCCCCAGTGTGAGTGCTGGCTTTGGGAGCTTCCCATCCGTGGCTCTGAGGTCTGTGGCACTGAGCAGCTCAGGGCTGTTACAAAGTCTGGTCAGTGCTACAAATCTCCAGTTTGTGGCAGGGTTTTGGGGCAAGTTGTGAGGGCTGCAGTGCTGTTCATCAGCAGGTCACTGCCCTGAGCCTTGTAGCTGTGCTGTGGGAGGGCACTAGCGGCACTTGGGAGGAAATGGGCTAAAAACCAGGGCTCATGGTTGAGGAGAGGAAAGCAGGACCACAGCATGGGACAGACAGGTCAGGACTGGGAGGAGACAGGAGGGCATGATAGTCCTCTTGTTTCACCTTAGAATAGTCTTGGACTGATCCTTCTCCTGGTGTAACACAGGCCACGGGCTCTCACCTGGTAATTTTCAGACAAAGCCTGTAATGGGTTAGGGAAGATCAAAAGGTGCTTGTGCCATCCTGGTTGGGATGGAGGTGGCAGGGCAGGCATTGCTGGAGCAGGACGAGGCCCAGGGGAGGGAGCACACACCCCTCGGGGGGGCAGGAGGGGTAACTGCTGTGAGACCCTGCCTGGCTCCCTGGGCACAGCACTGATGTCACCATTGCCCAGCAGGGTTTGGGAAGGAAATGTGTTCAAGCAGAGACGTGGACGAGGATCGAGCTGCACACACGCACAGTACCAGAGAGTGGAGCACACCAGCAGCCCATGAAACCATCGCCGTGCCTGCAGCATTGTGTGTGAGCAGCTTTTCCAGGAGAGGAGCAGGCTGGGCCGTCAGGACAGCTCTTTTCCATGGCCTTTTACTGGTGACCTCTGCTCAGAGACAGTTCTCCCTCCAGTGCCTTACATATGGGGAGAGCAGATAGCTGTCCTCTGAGTCCCTGGAGAATCACTGTTCCCTGGCAGGGAGCGCGTCCTTCTTTTGACGTCTTTAATTCTTCATCATCTGTATCTCCTATCACTTAAGAGGTTAATTTTTTTTTTTTGTATGCAGGGATTAAAGCACAACTTTTTGCCAGCAGTGCTCTCCTGTCTGGGGGGTTTGTTTGTTTGTTTGTTTGTTTGTTTTATTTTCCCGTTGTTGGACTGGAATCCTCGCAGCGGGCGCGGGGCTGCACCGCGCCGGACCCGCCGCCAGTGGGTGCCCCGGCACCACCCGCTCCCCAGTCCCCAAAATCAAAGCCCACCACACCCCTCCGACCCCACCCCGCACCCTTCGGACACGCACAACCCCTGTGAGAGGACCTGGCCAGTATAAATGGGGAGGGCAGCAGGGAAACAAAATGATGCAGCTGCAATAAATAAGATGAATTTGGCCAGGTATGGTACCAGCAGAATCACTGGAACATTGTGAAGCAACCAAGCAAGGGCAAAACCTAGATGTGCTTCTGTGCCTATAGCAGAAGCTTGAAAAACAAGATAGTGCCAGGCTTTCTATTCACCATGAATAACAACCCCAGTACCAGTACAGATTTCTTGAGATGGGAAATCACAGATCTCAATAAAAAAAATAAAAAGTAGAGCCAGGACTGTGTTACCGACCCCTGATCAGGATAAAGGTAATGAATAACAAATATAAAATGGGATTAGAGAAGTTAGTCAGCTAAGTGATCCACCAGGAAGGAATAAAACCTGGTTTTGGATACAATAAAGGGTCTCCTGGACCAAGCAGTGGTGGAAGCATGAGAAGGGCTGCTGCTCTGGGTTTGGTGGGGAGCAGTGCACAGGACCTGCTTCACAAGGTGTTTGTGGGAGAGCTGTTCTCTGCTAGTGACCACAAAACAATCTTTAATGCTGTAGTGGGAGAGAGCACACCAAATAAATCCGGCTCTACAATTTCAAGAAAGGGAACTATGAAAAAAATAAGGTGATTAGTCAATAACAACAAACCCAAAAGGAACAGGCAGAAAGCAAGGAGCCTGCAAGCAGTCTGGTGGTGATTAAAAAATGCTCCATTAAAGCCCAAGTAAAACATGTGCCACAACTCAAAGAGAGCTAAGAGGTCCTAAAAAACACCCTGCCTGACTTGCTGCTAAGGTTAAGGAGGTATCACAGGGAGAAGGTCAGTGTTTTAAAAGTGAAAAGGTTTCCCACACGACGAGAAAAGGAAAACCCATAAAACATAGCAAGTAAAGTGTAGACAGAAAAGCGAGCTAAAAAAGAGCATGAAAATATTGCAAATATCTTAAAAATACCTTTTAAAAATGTTTCTTTATATATGTCAGAATAAAGCAGCTGGCTAGGGAGCCACTGCTCAGTACAAAGGTGCAACAGGGTGCCAGGAAGGACAAGGCATGATGAGGCAGCTTGGGCAGGACTTGCAAACACTTACATTGCCATGGGATTGGAGCAACGGTTCTATTATGGATTGGAATCTCTTTAAAGATATTCCTGTCTTGCAGGTAACAAAGGGCAGGGTTTAACAGCCAGCTTTTGAGGATAAATGAGATTCAGCAACTGGGTTGCCCCAGAATCTCTGTTGGGTCTGGTTTTATTCAGCACCTTCAGCTGTTGTGTTGGCAAGGGAACAGACAACAAAATCTCCACATTTGTGGATGACACTGAGCTCTTTTAGGAACTAAAATGTTTTGCCACTGCCAAAGGGCTCCGTAAAACCCTGGCAAAACGAAGGGTGTGGACAAAAAGGGCAGCAGGGAAGGATGTGATAGGGAACACTGCAGCTGGTGCCAGAGGCCCTGGAGGGCTGGCTGGGGTCAGCGTGGATGGGAGGAGTGCTCGGCTGGGTGAGCTGGTTCCCCCCATCATCATCATCTAACTGGACAAATGTGTCCCCACTCCAAATTTGGGACCCATTAACATGGCAACAGGCTGTTTCTCTTTTTCTTTCCCCTGAGGCTGAGACCTCATAAGACTGGAGGATACAGAAATGCTTGAGGCAGTGATAAATCTTCTTTAGTGGGCCTTTATTTCCTTTTCTTTCACAATATTTTCTTTAGTTTCCTAGCCAAATTTTTTCTAAGGAAAGATTTCTGACTTCCTTTGAGCCACAGCTCAACATCTGTCCACATTGGGGGCTGAAGTAATACACTGTTAAGGGGTTTTGATGTCAAGCCCAAAACCCCACCAGGGATTTATGCGGCTCTCCCCTTTCCTCCCTCCTCCTCTTCAAACAGCCTTTCATTTGCTCTCACTAATTGTGCTGTCATGCCTTTCTTTTTGCCCCGGTTGTGCAGACAGCCTTTCCTGCAGACAGGTTTCGGTGACAGATGCCTGTGCCATGAGCTGCCCGAGGAGGCGGGTTGTGCTCCGAGCGCGCGCATCGTCCGGCCCCGCTGAAATGATCCAGGCACACATCCAGCCCGGGGACGGATTAGGCAGTGGCTTCCCTGCCTCCCCCCCTGCCCTGGGTTGCTGCTAGATAATCACTGCTGCTCGGGGGGGGAGCCCCACCAGGCCCAGCCCACCCACAGACACCGCTTGCTCCTCAAAGCGGGCAGGAAAAAATTAGCAGAGCATCTCCTGGAAAACGCGAGAGGAGAGTCTTCAGGAGGATTCAGGCTGGGCAGAAGGACTCTGCAAAGCCTGTTGTCCCAGGGGAGGTGGCTGTCAGAGCAGGCTTTTGAAAAGCACTTACAGGCCACCTCCCACACTTACACATGCTGCCGTACTGTGCTATAATCAAAGTCTGAGTGATGTGAAAAATAAGTACAAACCTTGGCTTGTTATTGCTGGTCCAGAGTGACTTCAGGAACCAGCTTGTACACAGATGATGTAAAGTTTGAGTGGCAGCATGTACCATCCTTGAGCCCTTGATCTCCAGCTGTGGTAACATGATCTAGGTGATAGGCTGAACACAGAGGAAGGTGTGAGTCCCTGCTGTAAATATTCCCACAACTCAGCAGAGAAATGTGGGATATGAATCCATATCCCGCTTGTGCATGTGAAGGCAGCAAGCTCAAGGACTGCATCCTGCTTAGTCTCTGCTCGGGGGGATGCAGAGCTGGATGAAAGGAACCAGAATACATGAAATACGATAACTGGAAAAAACACAAACCAGAAGATGGGCTGTTTAATGCACTACAGATCCAGCAGAACAACCAGAGCCGAACAAAAACCACTCCTCGTATGGGAACAAAGATACCAGCTCAACCCAGGGAGAACCTGGAAGGAGATGGGTGTGTTGAGCTGTGTTTTGTGAGCTTGTGTGTCTTCAGGCACTGCATGGATCAGACCTGAAATGTGGTGGGTTCCTCCTCCTTTCACTGCATCTCTCCTCTCCAAAGTGCTGCTTCCAGCATGAACACCTCCAAGCTGCCCAGGTTTGGTATCCCTTATTTCTCCTGCTCCACCTGGCCTTCTTCCTACTGCTCCTACCTCTGGCCCAGCTCCCCCAGCCCTGAGCTCTAATAGCTCAAAAAGCAGAAGGAAGAAGGAGAGTTGCTGTCACTTTAAATCATAGGAGTAAAGCAGGGACAGGAAGAAGGTCTCCCTCAATCACCTGGGTGCTGATGGTTTGCAGAATGAGTTCCTCTGACAGGTCACCCACCCAGAAGAGCCTGTTGTCTGTGTGGAGACAAGATATCTTGGGCTGGGCTGGAGTGAGACCTCAGCACTGAGCAACAGAGAGAACACTGCTTGTCTCCTGGACCTACCAGGTCAGATTCAATTTCTTCATAATCAGGAATCACATCATTACCTTTACTGGGGAGTTTTTCCAGTTGCCTCCAGGTTCCTTTCAGCCACTCTCACCACTGGGAATCATTTTCTCCACGCCTTAATGACAGGAGCTGCAAAGAGCCGTTTCCCCTTGTAAAGGTCCTCTGCAAGGGTCTGGGGCAAAACACCCTGTTCAGGTGCCTCAGTGTCACTGTGACAATCCTGGCACCACACCTGTGTCAGTGCCTGTGCTCACTGACAGCTCTTGGGGGTGCCAACCATCCTTTTGTTCTCACTCAAACTCACAGCTGAGTGCTGGTGCACGATGTGACCTCCAGCAGCAACACAAATAAAAATGTCAGTGCTACGACTATTAATAGTGTTTCTATTCCTGCTGCCACTACGATGGCTTTTGCTACTATTAATAATAATATTTACATATGCAAAAAACCACAGATGCAAAACAGATGGTTTGGTTGGGACCTCCAAAAAAACTTGTCTCTGCCACATGTATTTATGACAAAGACGGAGGGTTAACCACACAGAGTGCCATATAGAGAACAAATAGATGGGGAAAAAGAATGAAATAATTCCTTCCATATTCCTAGCAGAAGCCAAAACTTATCCATTCCCTCTCTCTGCTTCTCTCCTTTCCAGCATTTGAGACTTTTCCAATACCAGGCCAGGGATGGTTTCCATATTTGTTCAGACTTGTCTAGTTTTATTTTCCAGTGCTGCTATTTTTTCAGATGCAGCTTCTCCTGATGGATGGAAAATACAAAAGGAATTGCTCATCTGCTCCCTGCAAGCTTTTTCCTGACCGCTGGGAAGCTCAGGCACTATTCCAGGCCTGGAGTAAACCTTGCCTTGTGGAGAAAACTTGATCCTTGTTTGCTGAGTTCACACGTCTGGGAATAATTTAAGCTAAGGGGAAAAGTAAAAGTGAGAAAGACAATTACTATCCCTGAGCCCACCTCACTCCCTCTACCATGCAGCCCTGCCTGGGAGAACAGCCACAGCCATGCAGGAGGAACAGCCACATCTCCACAGCTGGCCAGTGCGGAAAGCAAGAGAGTGGCAGCTCAGGGCAGGGCAAGAGTTTTGGCAGATTCATTCAAACTTCTTTTGCAGAAACAGGATGAGGAGAAGTGAAAGAACAAGGCTGACACAAGTACCTCTCTTGAATGTATTGATAAGTGGCTTTGAACTGGGATTATGCAGAGCCCCAGTAGCTTTGGTCTCTGGTCCATGTATTTAGAGTTGTGTGAACACCAGACACTCCCCTGCATCCATGGGTGTCATGTTTGTGGTCAGTGAGACTCCCCAGTCCTTTTCTGCTGACAAACACTCTCAAGGATGCCCTAATATCCCTGAGCAGCCCCAGGCCTGGCTGCTCCTTCCATGAGCAGCAGGAGGAGGAGGAGGAGGAGGAGGAGGAGGAAGGGTGGATATGCTCTGCAACAACACAGCAATGCTTAAACAGAGAAAGCCACCAGACAGAACGGTAACGAGAACAGCGCAGCGTCCCCGAGCACTAATGAGTAATAAAGTGCCCCACAAACTAAAGAGCCCCCAAGTGCTACTGAGGACTAAGTAGTCCCTGAGTACTCACATCTCTCTCAGGTCAAATTCCACTCCTTAAACCAATCCCCATCACGTTTTACACATCGGGCTGTAGAAGGCCTCGGAGGGGCTGTTAGAGTCTATTGTAGAGGAATAAAGCAAGTGTCAAAAAGACTTTTAATGCCCAGTTAAAAATGGCCAAAATACAGTCTGCAGTTACCTGATAAGCTGCAAGGCCTCTGCTGGGAGAAGTATTTTGGTTTTTCAATTGTCTCAGCCTTTGCACACTTGCAAGAGGCTGGTCTTTGCTCTGAACTAAAGCTCTGTCAAGTATATTAAAACATTATTAAAAGCCTAGCTTTTGTTCCATAAAGACTTTTAATGCTTGTTGGTTTGGCTTTGTTTTTTTTTTCTTTTTAATGTTTATGACCAGTAATTATTGGAGATACCAGATTGCTGCTGCCTCTGTGGGCTTTGCAGCATCAATACTTTTCCCAGCACCGTGGCTGACCCGTCACTGCCATCCCCACTGTGCTGGTGTGGGATCCAAAGTGCTCAGGAGGTTTAACATCTCCAGAGATGCATAACAGGGCAGTGCCAGAGCCAGAGGACAACACCTGAGTCCCATGTCTCCTTGCAAGAGAAAAAAATCAGTCCTCTCTTAGTGCAAATCACATTCTTTATAGGGAAACTGGGGAGATTGCACCCACTTACTGGTTCAATTAACCTTTTCATTAACAACTACCTAATGCCTAAGGACTGTTCCTTGATGACCATGCTGGTACTTTTTATGTGGGTATTTGGACATCAAAAAGATATTTGAACAGCTAAACGTGGGTTTGTTGTTTTTTTTTCAAAACAGATCTGTAATTCATTCAAAGAATCAGTCTCAGAATGTCAGCAGACAAGAGCTGCCAACTTCAACAGGGTGTTTCCTACCATCCCATGTTGTTCCTCTGCACTGTAAGGGTGGACCAGCCCCATGGTGCTCTTTTGCTGCCGTGGCTGTGCTTTGGGAAGGGTGTTTGCATAGTAGCCAGAGAGCCCAACACACAAAATTAACGACATTTGAAGTTCAGTGCAAGCCTTGACTGTCAGGAATGCGGCATTAAAAACAAAACTTAAAGCTTCCATATTGCGAAACCTATTAACTGCTTCACCGTTTTTGCAGTCGTGCCAGTTCAGTCATACTGGAGCTTTTACCAAGGCATGACAGCTCATTTGTTTAGCTTGGGCCAGGCTTAAAGTTCTGATGAAGCCTAATCTTGTGACCTGTATTTATTTTGGCTAGGGATGCTTTTTGCACAGACGACTTCCTATCCTCCCTAATCTTTCCCGCAGGAAAGGAGCTGGGAGTTACGAGTCAGGGGAGGAAGGCAAAGCCAACCAGACATGCAGCAAGAGAGAAACAAGCACTGCACATGTTGGTGGAGTGGGCCAGGTTCAGAGACCCTGTCTGTTAAGGAAGGAATTAAAGGGGGAGTCAGCACCTCCGCTGTCATCATTTGAGATGCGTCAAATCCATCATCGTTTCTCTGGAATTTTACCCATCTGGAAATATGGCTGCCTGCAACTGCAAAAGCCTCATGGCTAAAGGATGGAAGTGTCTCTTCTTGGCTCAAAATTGTCAAACCCTCCACCGAGAGAGAGAAGAATTTTGTGGGTATAAACCCCCAGCAAGCCCATGGGATGTGTCACAGGTTCCTGCCAGTCCCCCACGGAGCGAGCTGGCTCTCAGCAAAGCTCCTGTGGAAGGAGCTGCTGCCTCCTAAGTGTCAACAGAGGGAGGATGGACCCTGTGTCAGGCAGCCCAGCTGGATGGCAGCAGTTCCATAGTTTGAAATCCCTCACTGCTCAGCTCCACTTCTTCTAAAACTAACCCAGAGAAACACGTGGAAATACCTGCCTTGGGCAGCATGCTTTTACCACCCCTCTAAAATCTGCCTCTTCACACCCCCTACAACCACAGGCCACTTGAACATTATGCTTCTATTTACTACAAATTCTCTGAAAGAAATCAGGGAAGCTGGAATCAGTTCCAGTCTTCACCCTCTGCTTTAACATGCAGGACAACACCATTGAGAAATAGACCTCTGAATGTAGAGCCATAACAATGGGGCAGAGGAGTTTTTGGCTTTTTTTGGAGGACAAAAGGCCAGTCAGGTTTGGTTTCTGTTTGATATCTTGAGTTTGACCAATTCCCGTGAGCCGAAATAAAAAATTTCTGAGTAGCTGGAAATATTCACCAGTTTCATTCCCACGGAAGAAAAAGTACTTAAAAGCATTCTAAGGTTAATGGCAACGTGATGAAAGAGCCATTTCACAGAGCAGCATTTGGAGTATATGCCTCCTTTAAATGCATTTTTCAAGCATTATAGCAGAAAAATTTGGGATAGAGTTCAAACCTCTCTCAAACTTCTGGAAAGCGAGTGGTGAGGAAACCATCTATTGCAGAGCTGCAGAGATGCTCCAGGTCAGGGCTCAAAGGCTCTGCAGTGGCCAGACTGGGAGTCAGCACCCACAGGAGCAAATCCCCCAGTGAGTGGGAGGCAGAGCACCCACGTGTGCTCTGATGGAAACCCCGAAACCCAGCGCAGCCACAAAAGGTGTGGCACAGTGCCTGCAGGGGTTTGTCCCAGAATGGCACCTTTCCAGGGCTCACTGACACTTTTTGCTTCACAGGGGAAGTGTCATCCTAAAGTTTTTGTAATTAAGCAGCTGGGGAGGGTGTGAGCACGCTGCACACCTAATTCCCATCTGACCACCGGGCCAAGAATTTGGGAACACAGTGAATTTGATCAGTAAAGGGGGACACTTGCCTCCTGGTGTCAAGCAGCGTGTCCCAGAGCTTTTATAAGGCACTGAATTTTAAATGCCCTGCCCAAGAGGAACCCTGATCTCACCACGGAGGTGCCCTCATCCCCTGTGCTCCAGTGCCACCCTGCCTGCCCAGAGGTGAGGGCAAAGCATTTCAAATTTCGATTGCACACCCCAACTTCATGGGTGTTAGCAGACAGGCTCCCCCTGACCCCTCACCTTTCTGCCATGGGAAAATGCTGGGAGACTCATTCCCCCCAAGAACGATCAGCAGCAGTTTTACATCACAGGACATTCTATTCAGCAGTGTGTCTCAGCACACCAGCTCACTTTGCAGCGCAGTTAAGCTGTTGTGCAAACCACGGAGCTGCCGGCGAAGTTCTCAGGTTCTCAAGATTCATCGGACCTAGGAAATAAGACAGAAGTTTTGCATTTCTATTGACTTAGTGCCACAGAATGCTCTGGGAAGAGGGATGAAAAGAAAGGCTGCGGGGATCGACTGATCAGCTGAGTTAGTGAGAAGCAATCAGGGCAGAGCAAGGCAAACAGAGAGGCTGCCTGCGGGCAGCGGGGCTGTGCTGGCCTTCCTGTTTGTGTTTACAGGACACAGCTCCTGCCATGGGCCACAGAGTGCTGCGGGCAGCAGTGATCCAGTGATGGATGGCTTCTGCAGAGCCCTTTTGTACCTGCCAACAGGCTGAGCAATAAACAGCCCGAGGCTGCATCCACTTCATTTCCGTCACACATCCGTGTGCCGTGCCCGCTGTTCAGGAGCCAGCTCGTGCTTGCACAGTGTGTGTGTGCCCAGGCAGTTACTTCCTGCAGCTCCTTCCTGCTTCGAAGAGAGGTGACATAAAGCCAAAAGGAGAAGGCAGTGGGTGTTTTATCGACGACCTGTGCATCACTGACTGTTTGCCTGCAGAAAGACAAGCCTCATCAGGAAGCTGTGTTGATGTTCAGGCACTGCATCACCCCTAAAGACCACCACACGTGCCAACCCTGAGCACCACTGGTGCTGGAAGAGCTTCCAGGAGACAGGCACCACCCTGCAGCTCCACGTGCCTGTATCTGAGAAAGGGCAGGAAATGGATTTAGAGTAGCTGAGTTCAAGCATTCATTACCAAACTATCTTGATGTAGGAAAGGGAAGAGGACACGCACCCCTGATCCCAGCAGCTGCAGCCACCTCCCCTCTGTGACCCTTCTGAGCCCCCACTTCGCCCACTCTTGGCAGTGGGCATCCAGCTGTAGCCAGCACGGTTGGCTCTGTGCAGGATCTCTGATTTATCACTGACCTTGACCTGCGTGACATCCAGCAGAGAGTCCCACGGGGTGTGACCTCAGCCTGTCCCAATCCCCGAGCCCCCCCAGCCCCAGGGCTCCTGCCCGAGGCAGTGGGAGCTCCCTGCTCCCAGCAGCTCCAGCCTCAGCCCCCGGCACTCCAGCTCGTGTTTGCAGAGCAGAGCGTGTCATACTTCTAAAGAGTGACAAATTACCAGGAAGGGCCCCCCCGCACCCCGGCTCTGCTATGCACAGCCCAATTCCCCCGTGCCGCATTAACAGCTAATAAAACAATAGAGCTTTTAGTGGGGGACTTCAAAGGGTTCTCAGGCAGATGAATGAATTTCGCATTTCTTCACTTACTGTCAGCACTGGGGGAGAGAAGGGCAGGCTGAGGTCGAAGGCTTCAGCAGGCAGCGGCAAACAAACACAGCCTGGTATTCGGGCTACTGCAGAAAATGGGCTGGGAAATCAGCTCAGCAGTTAGCAAGTACCAGGTTTTTCTTCCACTCAGTTCACCCACTTCAGCTGCCTTATTTCCCTTTTTGTTGTTTTTTTTTTTTTTTCTGTGCTACATGATCAGTAAAAAAAAATACTACAAAAATTAAAAAACGCTCCATATTTAGACCTAAACCATAGGCTGAGTCAGCAACAGCTCATTGCAGCGTGGAGAATCTTTAGGCAGCCTGGCCCAAACTCAAACAAACGTAATTATTTTCAGCAACACAAATGTATTTGGTGAATGTACCTTGAGGTCCTGCACCTAATTCACAACTATGTGTCCACACACAAAATAATTTCTGCAAACCATTAGCTCATTGTCGTGTGCAGCCACAATGAGCATCTGTATGAATTAAACTATGGATTGTGTGGCTAAGAGTGGATTAATGTTACTTAAAAAGTAATTCCTTTTTACGGGATGGAAAAGGAAGCAAAAGAAAGCAGGAAAAGTGGAGAGAGTAATATTTGTCTCAGAAAGCACAGCTCAGATCTCAGAATCATGTAGATGGACCCTCCAGCAGCTTTCTCCCACATAGAGAAAGGGGAACCAGGAGCTGAGCTCCATAAATTGCACTTACAACAGAGGTACTTTCTGGTGGAGAAGACAGACAAAGCCTCACAGCTCCCACCAGCAAGACTGTGCCAACCAACCCTTCTCCAGGGAGGGAGCCTACAGGGCAGTTTGGAAGGGATTAAGGATGGAAGAGATCTTAAACAGATGAAGCATCATTTCATAAAACTGCCACAAGCAACTTGGCTCAGTTTCCTATATTTCTCCCCTATATTCTGACCGACTTTTTTTAAGCCATGGCCTTTACTCCCACACAGTATCTGAGGAAGAAAAAAAAATTCTGATTGTTCTGTGCATGGCGCTTTTTTTATTATTATTCCTTATGTAGCACACGATACCCAAAACAACAGGAATAAATTATCCTACTTTTCGGAGCCGGCATGTTTTAGCCTCTTGAATACCATCATGCATATTCTACGTAATTTCCAAGTCCAGCCCAAAATGGCTCGTTCTGGAAAACAGCTTTAAAGCGTTCGCCTCTGCTGCCAAACTTCCAAAGCATTCTGCGTTTGGCTGTGCTGCAAAACTCGCCTGCAGAGGACACTTTCCGAGCGGTGGCAGTGGCAGCGTTTGCAGGCAGGGAGCTCCTGGGGAGCCGCGGCGCTGCTCAAAGGCAGGGAAGGAGGGAGACACCCTCCCCTGATAACCGAGCTGACAACTTCGAGGTTCTCCCAAACCAGACCCTTCCAAGAACGCCCTTTGTTCGCCGGTTGCTCCCTGTTTGCTTGTAATTTATTCCTTCTAAAAGCCTTGCCCTAGGCTAGCAGAAAATTAAAACAAGGAGCCAGATTTTCTCTCTATTTTTTTTTTTGTTTGTTTTTTTCCCCCCCTCACTTTTGCTCTTTCATCGAGAACAGTGAAAATTTGGCACAGGCGAATATTTTGTTCAGCTCTTTCTTTCAGTCTTTGAAGTCCCCTAATGCCTTGGTAGGAGTCTAGGCTTCCACTCACATCTGCTTTCCATGAAGCCATTAACCGCACTTTACTTGTGCCATATTAGATTTTTCAGGACAAGGACAGAACTAACGAAGCATTTACATTCCTGGGAAAGTGGCATGTACACAACTACCACATTACCCTGATAGAAACAAACTACAGCTGACATATTCCAAGTTCCCAAGTGAGGAGCCGTGTCGTGCAAAGGGTCCCAAGCTGTTGGGTACCTCTTTTATTTCTGGTGCTTGTTTGACAACAAACACCCTCACTGCAATTTTAGCTTACAAAGTTATCAAGAGATGCTCTAGTACCTGTAGGAAAATGAAGGCCAACGTTCTATAAAAGGGGGAGCTTAGATGAAAGCTTAATGAAAACAAATTGTGGCTGAACAGAAGCTGCATCAGAGACGGTATCAATGACACAGAGCACTGTCAACAAGATAATGGCATCATGCTGCTAACGAACTGCTAAAGCATTTCTTTTACAAGCAGAAGACTAATCCCCTGACAATGCTCCATTCCAACGACTTTATTGCTATCAGAGCTGGGAGAGGATGTTGACTGAGCCTCTATCAGAGGGATCCTGGTGAACTGTAAGGGATTATTGATTATCCTGCTGTTTTCTATTTCGCATTTCTCTCTTTAATAACCAAGCCCCTCCCCTAAGAAATATTTATCTGCTTCTCGTGGAGAATGTTATTGTGATGGTTCTATGTCAGAGGTGATAAAGTAGCAACCAAAAAAAAATATGCCTTGGAGGAGGTAACATCGAGAGCCCAGCAAGCTCATCCTTTGAGCACGATCTCCAATGGCCTTCTGAGCTTAATGAGGGGGAGCTTGTTGAAAAACCAGCTGGAGCTTGGAATGTTCATCAGAGGATTGTCTACCCAAGCTCAGCACAGCTCCAGTCACTGAGGCTCACAGAGGAAACATTTTTGGAATCCAGCCTTTTGCCATCCAGGCAAAGGACCAAATCACAGCCAAATCACATCCAAATGACAGAGCATGAAACATGCTTGGAGTCATTCAGGCTTGGTAAGAAAAAGTCACTTGTTGAACTTGATCACAGGGGCTGTGCATCAGTGGGTGAAAGTCTTCATAATATTGCTTAACAATTCTTAGGGCAGAAATGGCCAAATCAAGCTCTTATATGTGGCTTTGAGTAGGTAAATACCAATTTGGTTGCCTAAACAGACAGGAAAATCCCACCCCATGTACAGCTATGAACAGCTGCAAGGAAGGTGATGGCACAGCCTCCTACCTCAGTTTTTGGCTCTTAAACTGGGAGAATAAGGTGACCATAACGAAAGTTATTTACTACATCCTGTCACAGGGCTGAATCATGGATACAGGGGAATTATCCTGGGTTTGATGGAAAGCATGGAGAGGGTGCAAATGCCCCATCTTTGTAAAACTCCATTAGGTCTCCCCCACCACAAGCTGAGCAGTGCCGGTCCCCTCCCTCCTTTCTTCCTGTCAGTCTCTGTTTCTTCATTTCTTTCCATGGAAAATTTTTCCAAGGGTGGAGGGTATTGAAATAACCAAGGAGACAACCATTGCAGTTCCCAGATGAAGACCAGCCCCTTGTCTCTCCCATCACAAGAGGTGTCACGTTCCTGTAGGACACCCTGGCTGCTGCCACGGATTTTGCTATTGAATTGCAGATCCCTTACAGAAATACTGAGATACAGTTGAGGTGTTTAAAGGATCCCAGAGCCTTCCCCATCCAGGATCGGGTGCCCCAACACTGTTCAGGTCTCCCTGTCCACAGAGACCTGGCTCTTGCTGGGAGGTGTTTGCAGTCACTGGAGCAGGGGCTGTGGTGGATGTCAGGAGGCAGGGGGCCCAAGAAAGGGATGCTTTTCCCTGCTGCCCTAGTGATCTGAATTATTTCGTGATGGCAGAAAACTTGGAGAGGAAAAAACCACAGCACTATGTTAAAAAACAAAACAAAACATGATTTTAAAAAGTGCTGTGCCAGGTAAAACTCTTCTGCTTTGTTATTATGAGACTTCCCAGTATTGATAATTTCTCCTAGTTGCTGGTTTGTAAGTCACTTCTGAGTAGAAAATTCAATTACATGGGCCAAGTCAACAATAATGTTTTTCCTGGCAACGGTTCATTTTGCCAGTGGAAACATTTTTCCCCCTCTACTTTTCTGGATTCAGCTCTGCAAAGTTGCTAAATTCTTCCAGATCTCTGGTCTGATGTGATCATAAATATCCTGATTGTATTCGACTGATTGACAGACTGGGGATGGATTAAGTGGGGATTACAGCCTGGAATGATCAAAATGTGCTTTCATGGTCAGTAACTCTGCAATAAGTCATAGTTCCAATGTACATTAACTATATAATCTAATTAACATGGCTGTTTATGTATTTAATATTATTCTTAAAACTTTTTAATAAAAGAGGTTTTAAGGAGAATTAAATGTTGTTTAAAATATAAGAACCTGGTCCTTGAATGTACAGTAGTTTGGGGTTTGCACTGTCATTAAGACGACTAATAAAACTCTCTCTTACTATTAAAATGAGATTTGAGCAGTATGATGGGCCTAATTCTGCCCTCACTGATAGGTGGGTAAACTCAGGTTTTCTCTGTTATATTTTAAGTTACTTCAGGTGTAGCAATTCAGGGCAGAATTTAGTTCATTGGGATTAAAAGACCACTTTTTAATCAACTGAGACTATTAAATCCATATAGGTATATAACAAAAAGCACTTGAATTTTCTAAACTGCTCAGCACTCACAGGTCTCACAGCTGTCATTATTTACTGAGTAGGAGCAGCAGGAATTACCCTTATGGGTACAAACCTTGGGTGTTTTACTGCACAGGTTAACACACACCCCATCCATACCTAATGATATCAAACCAAATGAAACAATTCATCCAGGCAAAACTCCCAACTGCAGCAATGTGTTCAGCAGCTGCACTTGGGAGTATAAAAAGAGCTGGTTATTTGATTGCAAGGGCAAGGAATTAGAGCAGAGATGTTATGCAGTTGTCCATAAAAAAATGAAATCTGAAACGATTAAATATTTTGCAGGACTGGAGATTCTCTGCTGTCCCCAATTCACCAGCCTCAAAGTCAGCATCTCAGAGCTGTGAACCATATTGCTGTGGAGCTGTACCTCTCCTCCAAGACCCTCTGTGAGCTTTCAGAAGATTTTGCATGTTCACTTGCCTTTGTGCCTGCTGGAGCTGCAGCTGAGTGTCCCTGTCCCTGCCCTCCCTGAGCAGGGCTCTCTGGTGAACAGGGCATCACAAACCGTGCTGGACACAGCTGAGGGCTGCAGGCTCTGCTGGAAGAGCTCAGGGAGGTATTCAGGCTTGGGTACCTCGGGACTCAGCACTTGGTGGCCCAGTGAGAGGGTCCCAAGGAAGTTTATCGTGGTGTGTAAGCAGTGCTGAGCAACGTTCACGAGAGCCAGGGTGAGAGGGAGCCCTTCTGCCCTGCTCTCTCTCACACCCATGTTGATCTCCTCCCTCCGCCACATGGCCAACCTCTCACAGCCTTTTCCTGACCTGAGGCCTTCTAAAATAAAAAAAGGAGCTGAAAAGTTTCAGCACATGCAGCTGTTGGTCTCCGATGTCCCTCCCTGCTGCCCTCCTAACCAGAGAACACGCCGGAGGGACTGCTCGTCCTGGTGTGTGGAACCAGGATCAGGATGGACACCACCAGACTTTGGACTTGATCTGGAGATCAGAGGAGGGGTCAGCCCCGTGCTCACCCCACAGTGGGGTCCTGGCACAGATCACGACTCCCTGCCTGTCCCCAGGGATCGGTGACGGCTTTGCCTTGAGACTGACCCGGCGCACGAGTCAATCCATCATCCCTGGGACGAAACCCACTTCATCAAGCCACGCAGAAAGCTCTACCCAAAGCCCCTTAAATGAAGCAGGAATGTTTCAATTTAAAGGAATTAAAAGCATTTTTAAAATGTGATGGTTCCCATCATCCCAAGTCTCTGCACCGTGCACTGCCCGACAAGCCTGATTATTCTCCAGCCAGCCCGGGGCTTAGAAAGTATGTCGAGCACTCAAACCATCTGAGGTCCCTCTGCACTGCACATACCCAGAATTCAAGCAGGGTTCACATTCGAGGGCTTATAAAAACTTGAATACACTCCAATAACTTAAATCACTCAGTGAGGTTTATAGTGATTTAAAGCCATTGGAACTCTCCACATTCGGTGCACAAGGGCTCCAGCTTGGAAAAGAATCAAGGCATGTTCCAGCATGGCAGCTCCAGGCATATTGAATCAATTTCAGCATGTAAAAATAATTAACAATGATAAAAATACATTAATAATACTGTAATTATAAGGCCAGACCAAAGTTTCAGCCTGAAGAAAAAAAGAAAAGGAAAAAAAAAAAAAAGGAGAATTTCAACAAGGTTTGTGAACGGCTTGGACTGGGGGTAATGAGGGATTTCAGTGACAGGAAAATAAATGGAGGCAAATCCAGGGTAGGGAGCAAAGGAAGATCACATTTGTCAGTAGTTTAAAAAGTTATCCTGGCCTGAGCTGCAGGACTTGCCAAATTCTGCCCTGGAGGTGTGCCAGCACAGCACTGCTGGGCCAAGGGATCAGAAACAATCCAAGGTCCAAGTTCTTGCAAGCCATCAGGACAAGGATCAAATGCCATATATCATGGAGCTCCCTCATAAATCTCTGCTTTCTAGTAGCATATAGGAGGGAGGCCAAACATAGCACCTGTCTGGAAAGGATGCCACGTTGTCTGAGGGAGGTTTTTCCTGAACCAGCCCAGTCCCTGTAGGGTGATATCAAACCCCCAGGGGACAACAGGGGTTTGGCTGCTCCTGCATGAGCTTTCTGGCACCTGGTACATCAGCTTCCAGCCTGGACCAGCACCAGGAAAGGCCTGAGGCTGCAGGAATAAATACTGCCAGGGATATTAATCACCAAATGGTTTTGTCACATCAAACAACTGATTTGTTTCAGTCAGCAGTCCAGGCTTGGATTCTCCCATCCCACTTGTTCTGTACTCAGCCCTCATGCAGGTGCCTCCTTGAGCCTTTCAATAATAACCCAGCAGAAAAGTTTTTAAAATAAACTAATAGCTCAAAGACTGTGGGGGAAAAAGAAAGTACAATATAACATAATTTCCACTGCACATTGTTTATAGAAATGGGTTGGGCATAGACAGATGATGTTCCTTTCTGTAGGTGGAAGACATGAACTGTAATTCCCTTGGCAGAAATGTTTTCTCATTGTTCATGTTAAGTTGAGTTTCTGCCCACAGAAGATGGGGACTCTGCTTCCAGAGCCACCAGTAGAAAAATAAAACCTAATCTTATGTCATTATATCCCCAGTTCTACTGTGGTTTTGAAATTAACCTTTTGCTTTGGCAAGAATTCCCATCTCATTTTCTGTGAAATACAACAGAGCTCGGGACAACTGCAACCAACAGAGATTTCTATGGGAGGAGAGAAAAAAAAAAGGCCTGTAAATCCTTTACTATCTTTAATCATGAAAATAATTCAGTTGCTGCAAACCTGATATTCATGGCTGGGGCCCAAGGACCTTGCAATTCACAAAAGCACTGAAGGGATCCATAAAAAGTGGCTGGCCATGAGGAATTTACACTTGTTTTTTAAAGGGAGTAAAAATGTGGCTATAGCAATTTAGAAGAGTTTATGTATTCAGGCCTTAGAGAGGTTTAAATCACTCAGTTAAAAGAGATGCATCGGTGCATTAGTGAGACTTCAGGCAGTGCAAAAGGCCTGAAGAAATTATATGACAGAAGCACTTCTGGGCATAAACGGGTTCCCTGACTCACACCCCACATTCAAGTCATCCTCCCAACTCCCCCCACGTCCCTTCCATCCCCAGTGCCACCAGTCAGGGCCCTTCACAGGGGCTCAGATCCCCCAGCTCCCCTTGAGCAGCCCCTCACATCACCCACCCTCTCTCAGCTCCAGGGAGATCCCTTGCCCTGCACAGTTTTGGTCCCCTGGGATGACCAGGAGCCTTTGGCCAACAGAAACATCCCGGCTGGGGAGGCCCAGGAAGAAAAGTGCTTTCAAAGGGCTCAAGATAAGATGTGGTCTTTGGGAGATAATGACAATCCCCAGCCTCACAGCATGCAAGACTAATTGCAAAGCCCATCTCCCTGACCCGGGTTTCCCACTCTAAGCCCTTCTCCGCTTCTCATATTCACTTGCTAATTCTGTTCAAGCATTTTAATCCCACCTAGTGCCAGGACAGAAAAATAAGAACTTGCTGTTTGGAAATAGAGCTAGTAAAAATACAGGAATGCAGTGAGGGAAGAGCTGCTGGTGTGCAGGGGCTGTGATCTCTGGGTTTGGAGGGTCTCAGGGCCCCTGACCTGGATGCCCCACATTGCCCTCGGGTTCCTGGGGGAAATGCTGTCCCTCTGCAGTGTGGGTTCAACACCACAACTGTTCAAGCTGCCTTCCAGTGTCACACAGCTCTTACAATAAACACTATCAGATGCTGCTCCCTCTGACAAAGATTTTCTGGCAGACAGCAGGAATTCAGGGCACAACGTTGCTGCTGCCTGCTGGGGTGGTCACACAACACTGCTCCTCAATCCTGCAGCTACATCACAGACACAGACAACAGGAACTGAGGGAAAATGCCTGAGGCAAAGGCACTGAACCAGGCCCAACACAGCACTGACAAAAGCAGCTGGCTCTCAAGTGTCAGAGCTTCGAAGCTCAAAGGGCCACAATTCCACCTCTGCATCTCCCAAAGCTGCCACACCAGGAAAATCCCAGTTGGCTTTGCTGTCTCGTCACACCCCCAGCCTTGGGAGCAAGCCTGGGGAAAGGCACTTCTCTTGTTTAGCTTTGGGTGTGGGTTTTATTTGCCTTGCCTTTGTGCCCTCGGGGTGGTTGTTGGCTGTAGTAGATGGTGGGTTTTATTTTTCTGGCTTGTTGTGCCCCTCTTGAGAGAGGTTGTTACAGTTGTAGTTGTATTTTTCCAGCTTTTCCAAGCTTACCATCTCCCCAGGGTGCTGTTTGCCTGAGTGGTTTGGTACAGTTTTATTTTTACAATAACTATTACACTTTTAAATTTTATTTTTGTATGTTAATTAAATACTTTTTAATCACAATGCAGACGCAGTTGCAGGGGCCAAGAAAAATACATAAACAAGAAGAGAATCCAAACATATATCTGCCCAGCATGGTACAGAAAAACTTTCCAAACCCAAGTTCAGCCTCCTAGCCCGGTCCTGGATCTCTGCATTAAAGGTTTAACAGCACAGCTCAGCCCCCAGTCTGCTCTTCAGTTCACTGCAAAGCTTTTCCTTGGATTACCAAGCAGGAAGGCAAAACGCTCAGAGAGCAGCCATTGGCACATGAAGAAATGCTGAGTAGCAGCAGCACAAACTCCAGTTTAGAAACAGAGAAAAATATCCTAAATTTCTCCGAAATGGTGTTTGTCAGATCCTGCTGAAGAGATGCTGACATTGCACAGCAAATGTGACTTGCTTGTCACCCCTGGAGCTGGCACCAGGCAGGTTAGCCAGCCCAGTCAGCTGTCCTACACACTTTGTCCTATCCTAGAGTTTGCCCCTGCAAAATCCACAGGGGATCAGCTTGTCCACCCGTGCCCATGAAGCAAAGGGGCCACAGACACCTGGAGAGACACGTCTTTGCCCCTGGCATGGCCAAAACCACCCCTTTAAAGCTGTAAAATCCTTGCCCTGCCTGAGAAATAAAAGGTGAGATTTAATTTAAAAGGAGAGATGCTCGAAGGGAGAGCTGCAGGTGATGAGGTGACGGCATTTCTTTGGCTCGGGGCCAGGAGGGTAGGAAAAGAAAACAAGAGAGGTGCATTATATCCTACAGACCTTGGCAGCCCAACAAAGTGACACTCACGTAGGGCTCAGGAGCGGGGCAGTTAATGACAGGGGAGTGGCATAAGGAGCACTGTAAGAAATTAGAGCTGAAGTTCAAAAGCACAGGAGAGACAAGGCCAATAAAAAAAAAAAAAAATCCAGCAGCAGAGTGTGTGTGAGAAGTCAGTGTAGTAGGTATGTGATGGAAGTGGAAAGGATATTTCTTCTGAGAACCTGTGTGTGATCCTTGCACACCTGTCAGTCTTTTTTTTAAAAATGTTTGACTAAGTGGTGGTTTCTTTAGTATCTTCGTGCATCTTAATCATGGAAGTGATGAACACAGAGCTGGGTTAACAGTTGGACTTAATGACCTCAGAGGTCTTTTCTGTCCTTGATGAAAAATTAAAAGCACTTTAACTTCATGAAACATGTTTTGATCAAAATAGGTTGTTTCATGGTATTACGAAGAATATTTGAAAGACAAGGTTTTCTTGGAAATGTCTATTTTTAGTTATTTCCCACAATAAAGTTTATTCTAAGTTTGTGCTTATTTTCCTGGTGGTGGGGAGATACAGCTGTGCTGCCCCTTCAGCAGAAGCCCTGCAGTTATGCCTGGCACGTGATGAACTTACTGAATCTGCTGTGAATACTTTCTTTCACTAATTTATAGCCATTTGATTAGAGCATTTCTGAACAAGCAGTAGCTCTTCCACTCTTACAATTTGTCCAAAAAGACAACAAAAAGGCTCAGCTGCTTGGCTGCCAAGCAGAAAGGTCAAATTACTGACCTCTATTTTGGGGTATCAGTTACAGCCACCTCAGCACTCCCCATTGCCTGCTGCAGTTGTCTTCTAAATATAGCTGCTCTTAGTTGCAGGATATTCTCTCCTTGTGTGCAATGGCAATACAGTTCATCACTCCCCCAAAAAGCCCATCACAGGATACTGGCAGTATTTATCATTAAAAGTTACAGGCTCTGTGCTATCTTATTTATCAAGTGTTGACAGACTTTGATGCTGCTGGTACAGCCAAGTTAAGGCAGCACTGTTAGAACAGTTTAAGCTTAAAACAGCAAAGTGGGGCTGTATGAGTTGCTCCAAATAAAGCTGGATGAGTCACTCAAGAAAATCTGAAGTCATTTTGCACAGAGAAGTTAGGTCCATAGGTGTATTCTACAGTGAAGATTATTTTACATTTCTTTCAATTGCAGGAGTACAAGCTGACCTGAGACATGTGATTCAGACCAGGCAAAGAAATGCAGGACTGGGAAATAAGACCAAGACAAGTCCCCATGGAAGCAACTCAGCTCCCCATGAGCCTCCCTTCCTCTCTAGCACAGCAGATGGTGGGGACAAAGCCAACCCTAGAGCTGCATTCTGGCTTGGCCTATTTTTAGACACAAATGTGTTATTAATAAGAAAGTCTTGGGGTGTCTGTTGGTTTGGGAAGACACAACACAACAGCAGGAGACTGATCCATCTTTCTTCAGGGAAAACCCTCTGGTGTTTGCCAGCATCCCACAGCCTGGGGCAACCAGGGACTGAGCAACACATTCCTTCACAGTGGCCTCCCTTTCTCTCCTGCTACAGCAACATAAATATATAAAACTTCTGTCCCCAGAGGATCTTTGACTAATAACTAGAGGAATCCCTTAGTATCAGCAGTTATCTACAGAGCTCACCCTGCAAGGATAAACACCCAGTGGTTTCACTGCCTGTCATCTGGGACCAAAGTTGGACTTGGGGGACAAAGATAAAAGTCTCTCAAAATATGCAAGGGATAAGTGAGCAAGTTTGGCTTGCACTAGGCATTTTTGACATTCCCTCATCTCAAATGTCCACAGCTTAAACACAAACAAAATCAGTGGAGATTTAAAGAACTTTGACCCTATATTCTTCTTGCCTTTCATTTCAAAAAGAGAAGCCAAAAGCCCCTCATGTACCCTTGCAGGCACAGGCCCTCACCCAGCACCCTGGCTCAGGCCATCTTTCCTTCTCTTCCAGAAGGATGAATCTCCCTGCTGGAGCCTGGCCAGGCTGTCCAGGGCACGTTGGGCTTGTTTTCATATCTGCAGTCCCAACAGAGCAATGAATAAGTGCTGTCAGGAGTGTTGAACAAACACTGTACTTGACTTTTCACCGGGCTCTTGTGGGCTCAGAACAAAAGGCTGGACCTGAACCCACAGAAACTTTGGGGCATGTCAAATCTGGATCCAGATCTGAAGCTTGTGGTTGGACTTCCATCTCCGGGGTTTCAGTTAGAGCTCAGTTCATAAACACTTCTGCCATGGCCTTTTTATTCTTTACTCCACCATGAATCAGAAGTTGCTGCCATGAAATTAAGTTAGACCTGACCACAAGTGGGAGTAGAGCAGAGTTTACTCATATCACCAGCCATCCCTTTTTGCTTTTTTCATTTCTGGGTATGATAACACCTGGGCTAAAGCACGGTGATGCAATGGCAGGAGGAGGTGAAATTAAGCAGGACAAAGACTCAGCAGAAACACACAAAGTGTTCAAAAGTGGATGTAAAAATTCATCTGCCCCTTCTGCCAAATGATCAGCACCAGAATGGGTACAGGTACAAAGCTCCTGAGCTTTGCTTGTCATTCAGAGCAGGCAGGAGTCACATGTTTGAGACTTCAGCAGGCAAAGTGCTGCTATGCCATCAATGAAAAAACAAACACCAGAACATAAATTAATGAAAGCTGCCTATGGGCTTGTAACAGTAGAACTCCAAACCTGCACCCCCTGCTCCGAGCGTGTTGCTGTAAGAACCACTGAAGTTCTTCTGCTCCCTTCCCACGGAGGGGAGAATCTGCCCTGGGAGATGCTCCCCAGTCTGCCACCGAAGCACTGTGGGATGCTGAGCCCACAGGGCCAACACCCCTTCTCCTGGACCACGGGAGCCCAGAGAGCCCATGTTTACTTGGCACAGGTTTCAGGAGGTGATGCTATCACCCTTCCTTCTCCTCCTGACTTTTTGCTGCTGGTGGTCCCGTTCCTGCATTACAAATTCCCCAGCACACTGAGGGCTCTGTGGCAGAAGGTCTAACAAGGACTTCATTCTTCGCTGATCATTTTCCTGGCATGATATCTTTTTAATGTTAAAATCTGTTGGGTAGATACTTCCTACAGTTAATGTAACACGCTCATGCCTTTCCTCTAGGATCCAATAGCTTCTCTGCATGCTTTGGTGTGACTCTTAATTACCACGAGTGCAGAGTATTATTTTCTATTCACTGAAGGAAAAGAGAAATCGAGCTGATGGTGGGGGGAGCAACCACATATAAACCATCATCCAGTTTATCAGCTAACTTTTCACTAACCCTTTGCTTATTCAGTGCTTCAGGGGTTAATAAAGCCTCTTAGAAAGCAAAGGGTTTCCATCTGTAATTGGATCCTTTGTATGTGCTTTCCGCTATAGGAATCAACTTAGCATCGACATCCTCGTAAAAATTTCCATTAGATCGAGGACTGAATGCCCACTAAGGCTCTGTGTGGTTTTACAATTGATTCACTGAATGAAATCTTATCTAAAATCTTTTTATTTTATGCTATTATGGGCACAAGGGAAAATAGTGATGTAAAAATTTTCGCTGCCCGGTTAATGCACAGTGCCTCTTGGAAATGGCCTTCAGGTTGGCTAAAAAGATTGCCATTTCTATTTCCCACTATTTTGTTTCATATTACCAGTAATTGAAAAATGTTTCATTTCTTACTAAGTTACCTATTGACACTTTGAATTGAATTCAGGGCCTTTATCTTTAATCTTCTCATTAGATCTCTTCAGACAGTGGCTCATTCTATTGAGGGCAGGAAGACACAGTTCATCAGTTGCATTTTTTTCAGCAGGAGATAATTTTCACAAGGCATATGTAAGACTGTTCTTGTGCTTTGAAGATGTAAAAAGCAGTCTGGCCATGAAGAAACTACGAATCAGACCTTATATTGCCAGTGTCCCTGCAGTGGTGGTGCTCTCCAGAGAAAGATAGATCAAAATATTGTTCACAAAACTGTCAACCCTTTCACTTCTTTAAAATGCTGCTCAGTCAAGAACAGGGAGAACTGAAGAGGAGGATCATTTTGTCTTTAAGATCTGCAGGTATATCTGTATTAGCTACTACAACATCTTTTCCTTCTTTATGTGCTGTGAAGAATAATCACCCAAACCAAATTCAGAAGTTCTGAATGTGGGAATTTTCAGAGTTCTTTGCAAATACTTTTTATGTTCTCCCAGCCACGCAGATTTAACATTCCCATCCATCTGCTGCAGCCACAAAGAGGAGCAGCTCCAAGACACATTCGTGATGTCTGGATGATCCCTGCCTGCCCAAGCTTCTCCACAGGAGGAATCTCCACTTTTCATGCCGTATGGTTCTCAACATAACACTTAAAGACAATTGGAAATACCCCAGCAATGCCATGTTGTCAACTATCCAAGCATTTATTTCAAGCTGAGCTGGATGGAAATTTTCTAAAATTTTTTTCTGGAAAAGCTATTTTCCTAATATTTTTAGATAACCTCAAATTTTTCTTTTTTAAAAAAAATATTTTGGATTTCAAAATTAAAATGTTGAGTTTTTACTTGGTGTGTGATGAGTGCTCTGCCTTTCCTCTGCCTTCCCTCACCTCCTCAGTGCAAAAACATGAGAAAGTAGAACAAGATAGCAGGAAAGGAAGGGTGCAAAACCAAACCAAGGCAGGACCAAAACCATAATCTCAAAATAATTTTTCTTGGTTTTATGTATTTTCTGCTGAAGATGCCAAACCCAGTTCCTTTTCGCAAAACAATTTTTAGAGTTATATTAATGAAAATAGTCATTTTTCCTAACAACTCACATCTGGCCTGAGTAATCCTGAAGGCACCTGACATGAGATGAGCCCTGGGACCGTTGGCTCAGCAGTGATATTTGTCATCGGTCCAGGAAGAAACCTCAAACTGGCAGAATTTTCATTCTCCACATACACGAACACACACAGTGTGACCACAGCCTGGAAACTCCCCAAGACAACAAATGAGCTGAATCCCAGATTTCATTTCAAAGCCAACCTCAGAATTTCCATGGTGCGTCGAGCCCTCCAGCCCTTCCATCCAGAAATCAATGAGGTGACACTGGCACAGAACAAAAATGATGTAGTGACGAAACAGGGCCCCAAAGTACTTTGCAATGACATTTGCAAAACTGAATACCATGCAAAAATAAAGAAAAAAAGTCAAATGCCCCTTAATCTCCATAACTCTGTAGTGTCACAGTCTAATTAAACCCTCAGCCTTCTGCCAAGTGAGGGCTACACCCACTGGCAAAGGATGCCCTGTGACAGACTTTATAAGGTGACCCCCTCCATCCCAACATCTGTATTACTGCCCTTAGCCCTAATGAATGCACGTGCTGGAAGAATGACGGGATTTCCTACAAGCTCAAATTCACCCCATAAAGCGCAAAGCATTGCTAATGTTTCTGTCTGTCCCGCTAAAATCCCATCCCTGGATCAGACACGCAGGAAAAATGAGCTGGACCCCTCGACTGAAGCTCTGAGCAGTTCCCCTAATATAAATCTAAGGCAGAAATAACAGCAATTTATAACTGGGGCAGGCAGAAAGCAGTGAAATGGAGCAAGCAGGCAGCTAATAGCCTCAACAGCGCTTCTGAGACCGAAATGCAATTTCTAACCCCAGAGGGTGGTTTTGGGAGAGCGATACCACCCTGCACACATTCCTGCCCCACACCATTCCTGCCCCGGCACACAGACCTGCTGAGGCTCACATGAAACTCTTCCCCCTTTGGCTGTGGCCTCTTCCTCATCCTCCTGAGCAAATTGGGGGGGCTGCAGAAGGAAGGAACAGCACCCAGCACCCAGCAGCACCCAGCCAGGTCACCTTATTGCCAGGGTGGGGCTCTGGGACAGCGACCCGGGGCTGACAAAATAGGAACCTGTAGCTGGAAAGCAGCAAAGAGCCGACTTCTGTGCTGGCACCACTTAAGCAAGAAGAGAACACAAATCCACAGGCCACACTGCTCATGATTTACACCAACATGAACAAGACCAGGCCCAGGCCCTTGCACTTTGTCATGACAGTAAACACGACAGGGAGCTTCGCCTCTCCTCCTTGGGGGTGTGTGCCTTCCCCAGGCCTTTGTGGTACCAGCACAATAAAGAATGCATTCCTGCTAAAGGAGGTCCAAGGAGCTTTCCATAAACAATTCAGGGTTTTTCCTTTAAAAACGTCTGGAATAGTTTCTTAATGCCCAAGCCATGTAAGTCATTAGGTTTCTGTCAGCGTGCTCAATGCATATGTATGTGCCAGAGACCAGAATCCTGGTGGAGTCTGTACTGCAGGACATCTGTAAAAGAAAATTGCAGTTAAAGTGTCCAAAACAATGATCTGTGGGTGGTCCTCTGCTTAGCAGATGGGTTTTCAGAGTGCACATATAGCTATTAGTAACAAACACCTCCTTGGTTTTGTCTTGGTAGCCTCGCATGTGAGGAAAAGTTAGTGCACAGAGGATTCATTGCCTACAGATTAGCAGTTCATGTATCTTTGTTGGACAGAGTGTGCAATCCTATCTAGGCAGGTCTGAGAGCTCTAACAGCACTCTTACTCCAAATGGAGCTACTTGTAGACGTTTATCAGCATAAAATAACAAACAAAATCTGACACACGTGCTCTCACGTGGCATAATGTCTTCCACGTGAAGCCAAACCAGAACAGGTAGGATGAAAAAAAGGAAGTTAAAACTCCTTCTTCCTTAGATCCACGGAGATCCATGCTCCCAGCCTCCTCCTCTGTGCACCTCTGGGGGGATGTGGGCACTGGGAAAGAACAGCCCACAGCACCCAGCCAGGTCACCTTATTGCCAGGAGTGGAGCCCAGGGACAGTGCCCTGGGGCTGACAAAGTAGAAACCTGTAGCTGGAAAGCAGCAAAGAGACGATTTCTGTACTGCCCTCAGCACCCTGCCAGCCCTGCTGTTACTGCCCCACGGACACCTTCACACCAGAAAAGAAATCACTGAGCAGTACAAAGGGTAACAAAGAGTTTGGTGCTGAAGTTCTGCTATTATTTCCCCTGAGAAAACACTGCAGTGTTACAGCTCTGACCCAGTAGTGGATGGCTTCATAGATCATCTCTGGCCAGCTCATAAAGAGCCAGTCACCTCCAGATCCAGGGGCTGGCTGTGCCCTATCGCTTTTCTGACCATAATTGCACATTAAAGAGAATATAATGAAAGATATTTCGCAAAAGCTTAAGGAATGAAGCAGATGACAGGCTCCTGGAGGAACTGGAGCTGCCTGCCTGTGAGGGCTCACACCTGCTGGGGAGAGCCAGGAAGGAGGGAGGAGGGTTTAACCCACATGTGCTCCCAGCTACACGGCTGGGATGCTACTGGCATCCCCCAAATCCTCTGCACACCTGGGTACAGCCAGGACTTCTCTGTGTGTGATGAGAAGATGGGAAAGAAACACCAAGTCCTGTTGTTCTGCATTTTCACGTGGAAACGTTGCCTTTCACAGGGCTTTAGAAAATTCAGCTGAAATTACAAACTGGCCTCTTGAAATTTTCTCTCCTGCCTCTGGAGTTCTTTGAAGAGTAAAAATTACCTGGGTAAAAATTAACTGATTCTAGTGTAGAGTTCACTGTATAGATAATCAGAGATTACTTTACCTCTCTTGGCTTTAATTAGGCCACAAAGATCATTGTTGGAATGGGACAATTTGGCCAAAAAAAGTGCTGAAATTATGAATGTTTTAAAACATTCACTCCAAAGTGAATTAGTTCATAAGCACTTCCAAGGAACATGATGTTTCAACCTGCAGAGCATGTCTTAAATTTTCCATCTTGGTCTAAATCCTAGAAGAAGATGTCACCAGTCAGTTCTGAGAAAGTGAGGGTGTCATTAGCATGTTGCTTTAATTGTGTTTTAAATATCATATTAAACAATTTTTTGTACATTTCCTAAGAAGAGTCTTCTTTCATGAGGTGTCCCAAGTCTCATGTCAACTTACTGTGGCTCAGATGTGTACATGAAATCCAATTAGCACATTCCAAACTTCATTTCCACTGAAACACAATCAATTGTAACTTATTTTTGAATCATGCTGCTTTCTCTAATTGTTAGCTCCAGCCTCTGCTGAATAGGTGGTTAAGCAAATTATTCCATCTCACATATGAAAATTGTGCTATTTATGCTGGCAGCTTTCACAGTTACTGATGAGGTTTCTTGAGCTAATGAAATAATAAAAACACAAAACAGATTTACCTTTCTTAATAAGGAAAAAGATAATGAACTAAAATTAAAATTGAAACTCTCACTATACACAGAGTTACTGTAATATCGTTTCTGTTTTAAATTAATGCCCTTGCTTTTTTTATTTTATTTTTTACATGCCAGTGACAAAGCCAGTTAAAAATCCACTTCAACCATGGTAATGTAAGGATGCTATTACTTCATTGCATTGTTTATAATATTATGGCACATCCAGTTTTGGTGACTTTTCAGTGTGATTAGGCACACATGAAGAAAGGGCAACACTTTGATGAGACTCTGTGCTGGGCTTCATTGAAGGGCAAAAGTGGGGATTGGAAGAAAGTGGCTTTTGGCCACCTTTGCAACCTTCTACGCGTGCCTGGATGCCAGGCTCCCACATTCCTGGTGCAAATCTGCTGGGATTTGTGTTGCTGGAGCCCCTGCAACACAAGCCACGTTCCTCACTGCCCACTGCCCTGCTCTGCTTCCCAGGCCATGCCTGAGATACGGCTCACGAGGGAGCTTTGGCAAGGAGAAAGCACAGCTTAGAAACTCCATCTGCCCACCCTGGGGCCACAGACGGGAGGGAAACTCCATGTGCTTGTGTCATCTGTCTGGCAAAGCCTTCTTGCTTCCTCCAGCTTGAAACACTCGCAGTTTGAAACGGCCTGGCCGTGTTGCTTCACTCACTCCTTCGTGTTCCCCACGGGGAGGTCGAGGACGGGCTCTGTGGGACTGCAGATAAAGCCAGGCTTGTGCTCGATGCCACCCTGAGCTGAGCCCAGAAGGAGCCCAGTTGCTGTAACAGGAGATACCCCCTGGCACAGCTTCAGAGCTGGGAGACTACGAGTATTCAGTCCCTCTGCTTTCGAAACATGTATTTCCAGAGCTCGGCACCACTGGTTCTCATTGCAGAGAGATCTTGGCTGGGAATGCAAAATCTGAGAAATTTGGTACAGGGCAACTGTGAGGACACGACGGTGTTTCTGTCGGATGACCCGGGCAGCAGGTCCAGGAGATGCTCCAGGCACCCCGTGCCACGTGGCTGGAGTTTTGCAGGGTTAGCAGCCGGATCCTGAAATCCATCATTCCTCAGACTCTTGTCTGGTAGGAGTGTCTTGTATGACGGGACAAAAAAGAGGAGCACCAGCAGAGCCCAGTGCTAAGGGACCTGCCTGCCTGAGGGCCCCAGTGCTGGCACATCAGGCAGTGCCCTTTCTTTGTTGTACCAGGGAGTGGCTGCTGACACCCCTCATGCTCCCTCTCCCTCACTGAGCTCTCAGCTCACACATCCCTTCCCCTGCTGCAGCACCCAGTTTTCTCCTTAGCGTAAAACAATTATACATTTCTGTCAATAAATACCATGCCATGAATTAGCAGCCCTGCTGGCTCTCTGCCCACTACTGCAGGAGGAAATGGCCTCATAAATATTTGTGCAAGACATCAATAAATTTGAAGTGTTGACTCGAGTACTCAGCTTCCCTATCTGAGACCTGGAGCAGAGCTTCCGGAGTTCACGTGTTTCTGCCGCCAGAGGCCAGTGCTGGAGGCCAGTGATATTCCCAGGATGCTGAAACTGGAGATGGAGAGACAAACCCCATCTAAACTCCTTTTGCAAAGTCCCTTCGTGCTGTAGATCCTGGTGGAAACAGTCCTTGCAATTCAGACAGGGGAGGTTTTGGGAAGGAAGGGGTTTCCTCTGGGCCATTGCTGCTCCTCACTTTTTCTGATTCTTTCCATTTCCCAATTTTTACTCGTCCTGACCACATAAACATTGTTGTAGAGCTTTACATGGCCAGTGAGCTGGGAAACACCCTCCAGAAAAGCTGTTTTAGGCTGTGCACAAGCATCAGAGGACGATGGGTCACTCTGAGTTTACTTTGGGCTGTAAAACTTCAGGACACAGGGACATCAAAGTCAGGAGCCCCCCATGTACTTCTGAGATCAGTGCAACTTAATCTGGGTTGAAAATACTTTTTTGAGCTACTCAGGAAACTAATTTACAAAGCTTAGTAGACATCTGGGAGTGAAGTAAAAAAGATATTTATTAATCCACTGACATTTCCAGGTTTGCTAAAGCAATTGCTTTATCTCTTCATTTCCTACGTGTTAAGACATGGTTGCTGGAACACAGACCCGGAGACACTCCCCACCCTGCCCTGGGTTAGCAGTGGCACAGCCAGGCATCATTCAAGACACCATTTGCTGGTGACCAGGGGGGCCCAGGGGCCTGTCCCCTCCCCACAGTGCCCCGTGGCTGGGCCAGCAGCTCGTGCTGGGGCTGTTCCCAGCAGCCACTTCTCCTGCCAGCAGAGCATTCCTGTGTCACGGGGGCCCCAGTTACACCCTGGCTCTGTGCTCTTGGATTGTTCAAGGGTCAGTGTTTTCCCCAGTCCAAGCCTGGCATCCCCGGCTTCTGCACTGGAATTTGCCATTTTGCTTCAGCCAGGAGCAAAACATCATATTCCCTTTTCCCTGTTGGGGCCTGGCTGCAGATTAATCTTTCTGTGTTCTTTTCAACGCAAGGAAGAGAGCTTTTTCCCACCCACAAAAGAGGAAAACCAGGATGAAGGACAAGAATTCCTCTAAGTTTGGGGGAGTCTTTTTGTTATTTTGCAAGAGGACAGGGGCTGGCATGCAGCAACTGGGCTTGTTCCCCTTCAAGTTCAAGTTCTGCTTCATGAAATGAATATTTTAGAGAAAAGGCAAAGCACTGCTGGTGAGCTGAGACCCTGAAGGGGCTGTAGAGCTGCTTTTTGGGTAGATGTGTGTACCCCACAGCCAGAATTTCACCATCAGCAACCTCATTCTCAGCACCTCCCTACCTTCATTAGCAAGAGTTCAGCCCCACCAGTCAGCCCTTCTGGCTTTAAAACGTGGATATTTATGACCCTCCTTCAGATAAATGCTGCAACAAATTGGACAGCTACGCTGAAATTGCAACTGTAATAAAA
>JAWWLV010000057.1:5918494-5932092 GCA_035041135.1 Platyrinchus mystaceus
TGGATATTTATGACCCTCCTTCAGATAAATGCTGCAACAAATTGGACAGCTACGCTGAAATTGCAACTGTAATAAAATCAACCTAGCACACCTACTGAAATAGCGGCAGCAGGGAAAGAAGACAAGTGAGAACTCCCAAAAATAATTTGCCTTAAATCTGCAAACGGCCATCAAGCATCACCAAACGACTCAGAAAAGATGGCAAGGAGATGGCATTTGTTTTACCATCCACTTCACCATCAGCTAGGTAGTTACCATCTACTGCCTTGCTCACAGTGGTTTTCTTTACCCTGTTAAGCATTTTTACTTTGTTTTCTAAAGAAAAACGGCGTTGCAGAGCTGTGACATTCATGCGCGGAGGGAGAACTGCTGACTAAGGGGGTTTGCGCTGGCGATGTTACACACAAAAGTTATTTTTCAGAGGGGAAAAAATGTGTGCCACGCTTCCTTGGCCACCGGAGACCACTCTCCCGACAGGGAACACGTTCAGCCGAGCTGATGGGGAAGAAGACTCTCCCCCAGCTGCTGGGAGGAGTCACTGGCACCGCACCTGCAGCAGCTTTCTGGAGTTCTCCCCACTCGGATCCCGGTGCCAGACCACAGAGAAAGGCAGAAAAGGGCACGAACAGCCAGTTATTATGTGCAACTATCGTGACTCACTGGGGCTCCTATTCTCAATTTGCTGTGACCTTTAGAGCCGTGGAGCTGATAGCGAGGGAACAATGCAGCTCCCTGCGGGCCGGGCAGCCCCGGCTCCTGCCCTTTGCCTCTCTCCGAGCAGTTCCCGTGGTCCTGCCAGCCCCACACACACCGCACAGCCCGGCTGGAGGAGCGGGGATGACGCACCAAGTCATTTTGATTTGTGGCACCTCCCTTAGTAAGATGTGCAAAATAAAGACAGATGGTAGTGGATGAACTCCAGCGGCTGTGAAGCTGCCATGAGCAGCAGCTCCCACACTGTGCAGGGCGCCCTCAAATGAACTTCCCTGTGGCCCTGAGCCCCTGCAACACAGAGATACTACAGCCCATCTTTTAGCAACAACTTCTGTGCCTTTTACTGTTTCACCATTTTGGTTTGCTTTCTATTTTTTATTTTTTTTCCCCAACCTTCTGACCTTCCTGTTAAAAGCCACCACTTCCACAAAGCTGTTCTGCAGCCATCACTGTCCAAGTTGGTGGTGGTGCCGTGGCCAAGCAGAGAGGCCTCTCACCTTCAGGATCTGTGTGGGGAATCTCCTCCCAAACCCAGGCTTCAAAGAGCCACGGGAGCTGCAAAGTTTTACACATGTCCCCATCACAGAGCACTGAGATGGTGATTCCTCGACATCATTGTTTCCTGGGATTTTTGCAGTGTCACCAAACCATGCTGAACCCCAGCAGAAGGGTCCAGCTGATAATCCAGGCACCTTTCTGCCATGGGGCAGTTTGGCTTCTCTCTTCGTGTTACCTCTGAGCTCAGATTCCTGAGGTCTGCAGCTGATATGTGTTATTTCACCCAAAATAAACGCAGGCACATCAGTGTTTTCTGATGCCTGTTTTCCTTAAACATATCAATAGCAATTGACCACTGATGGTGTTTTCCAGAAATGAAAATATGAGGCAAAAATAACCAAAGAGCGAAACCCATTCTGGGGGAGAATTTTTATAAGGCATCTCTGTGGTTTTGGAGTCTGCCTGTTATTTTCAAAAGTAATTTTTTCCACCAGGGATTCAGGTCAGTTTTGAAGAAGAATCCCACATTGCTCGCTTGCCTTTGCAATTGCTCCTTTCATCCTTCAAATGTCATCTCAGCACCAGGTACATGGGAGGGAGAAAACTGGGAGGGTTTCATGTAAATTATAAAATCTGAGCCTTTTATGAAAAAAAAAATATGGAAATGAACAATACAACGAGGACAATAACCTTTGTGGGGTTTAGCCTGATTATTATCAGTGTGGGAGACATGATGAAGGAAATCCCACACGTTTTTTTCAAAGTCCAACAGAGAACAACCTGGGTCTCCCCAGATCAGCCCCCTTGTCCCACCTGAGGCTCAGTTAAAGCCCCTGGTAGTCTCAATAGCAGATTTCCAAGCCACTCTGCTGAAAGCAAAGAATTTTCTCATATGTGCAAACATACCTGACGATTGGCATAATCCCAACGAACACACATTAGGTCAGTTAAAATATTCCAGTGTATTGACATTAATTCCACAGCTCAGACCCAAGATCATGTTCTCATTTGTCCGAATAACAGAGCATTTAAATATTTAGTTCAAATATAAAGGCTTTCGGCTTATATACGGTGGAGGGGGTGTGTGTGGGGCAAATCCAGGGGACAAAAGTTTTCCTTGTAAGCATGAGCAGTGCTGATTTCCAAACCTTGGCAGGCACAGCACAGCCACAGCCACGGCCAACGTCTGGCCAAGACAAATCTATAAAATCTGCGCTGAACGTACAACCCCTCCAAGCATGAAGGGCTAATAAGCCCAGATACTTTCTGCCTCTCCAAACAGTCGAGCTCCAGAGGTTTCCCCACGGGTTCTAGCGGGGCCAGGAGCACGGAGACTTTATTATGTAACAACCCACATTATTTAGTGAAAATCTGGAATGCGCTTTTATTAGCTGGGCCTTTGTTTGGTCAGGAAATACCTCCAGACAAATGTGATGACACAGGCATTTTTAATTTGCCACTTCACGTTCAGAGCAAATTAGGTGATTTTACTCGTTATTCCCCTCCATGAGAAGCGACAGGCTGCAAGGTTAGCAGTTTCCCTCAGAAGCTCTTGATGACATTACAGGCACACAGAGAAAGCACGAGCACATCAGAACCAATTAAGATCACCTCCCTTGCCTATAATCTGAAACACTCCATGTGGTCTCCCTTAGCATCAGTCCCAAATGCCAAGGCGCTGGAACAGCATGTGCAACTGGTTGGAGGTAAGGGAAGGAGAGGTCAAATTCTGTGTGCTTCATACGATCAAATTTGTGGTATTAAACCAACAATTACCAGCGAAGTGGTGAGTGAAAAACAAACGTCCTATCTATTACCCAATTTCAAATGCCAATGTGATGCCCCCAGGACTCTCAGTCCTCAGTTATTTTTTTGACACATTTGGTAACGTGTCAAGCCTTAATACCTGCTCTCAAATGGAGTTGGGTTTTTCCCGTTTGCGAGCTCGAAGTCGTTTTCATTTCAGAGCAGACTTAGAGAAAGGCTGGTTAGACTGCTGCTGAAGTGCAACCGGAGGATGTGTTCCTCTGTGGATTACACTTCTGCTCAGGATAAATAGGAGAAAACATAGCAGAAATGATGTTAAGTGCAAAATATTTAATCTTGACTGAATATCACCAAAGCAGCTCAGTGCAGACCCAAGGGTAAAGAAAAAGAAAGGGGTTAGGGGGGAAAACAATCCTAGTTTTCTTACAGTGAGGACTAGGAACTGAAATGTGGCCAGCACAAGAACATGCACTTTTGCTGGACTTCAAGCCAGATAATAAAAGAAAAAAATAGAGATTATGTAGAGCTGGGTAATAAAAGATGTAGTGGTGGTGAGTCTGCACCGGCAGGTTTCTTGGCCGGCGGTTTAATGACTGAGCCTGAAGATCTGCCAAGCGGAGCTGAGCGGGACTGACGCAGCTCCTGGGGTTTGCTTGAAGAGGGGAAGCACCAGTGGAGGTCTGCAGGCCTGGAGGACACAGGGAGAGCCCTCCTCGGCTGCACGGAGCTGTTTTATGGCCAGGCAGCGAGGCTGGGATTTTGAGGAATACCAGGTGTGTGTCGGAGGAACCGATTTCCACGTCAGGAAAGCTCCCGGAGCTCAGGGCCCTCTGCCTGGCTGGCCTGGTGGGTGGCCCTTCCACTGCCACCACCATTCCCAGGAGAGCAGGAGAGCAGGAGAGCTCCCCTGAGCAGTCACCTCAGCCAAATTCCACCAACAGCCACTGGTGTGATGGGGCAGGGAGCGAGCGAGGGAGAGGAGGAGGAGGAGGAGGAGGAGGAGGGCAGAGCTCCACATGGAAGTTGTCTCTCAGAACCAGGAGCTGCAGACTTGAATCTCTTCCCACCTCCTAATGGGGCTCAGAGCTCGTGTATGGCATTTTTTCCCCGAGCTGCTCCAAAGTTAGGCACCTAAAAGGGTTGGTGAAACTCAGGTTTCAACACATGAGAATAATCCGGCTTCTCTTCACACACGTATTTGAGAAGCACTTCCACGGCCAGTTTTGGGTGTATTTCTGCACAGTGGCTTTGTATGCTGTTATCACAAACACCTCAGAGGTGACTGGGCAGAGGTGAAAAGTTAGAGAGAGATTTTTTTCCTTCAGGTCAAGCGAATTCAGGCTGTGTTTGTAATCACTACATGCAGTTTTCAGGTGCTGGACGGTCACAGACATTAAGAGGCAAAATGTCATTTCAGAATTCATTCCAATCCCAAAGAGATAATCCCATCCTCTCCCTAGCAAGGCACTCTTCCTCAGAAGCCACCTCAGCAGATGAGACACAGGCAGTTTGCAGATACTTTCCTTCAGCTCTCAGACACTCCTGGTCTGCAGGTCAGATGGGTGTGAGTGCAGCAGCAAGAACCTGCTCCTCTTCCTCCTGCCAGACCAGGTTAAAATGCAGGGAATCCCGTTCCTGGATGTTTTTTTTCCAGCATCAGAAGAATAACCTTTATTTTTAAAGCAAGAAGAAGCACCAGATGTATGTTTGGACACGCCTGCCCTGCTGTCACCATCCTCACCACTGCTGTGAGGTGAGACTTTGTCTGCCCTGATGTGCTTTAAGCCCATGTACAATTGCTGAGAAACCCTCTCTACCAAAGAGTCAGAGGAGGCTCTTTCTTTGTGTTTCTTTTTGCTCAGAAGGGGCTGAAGCAGCAATCTTGACTTAAAGGCTGACTCTGATTGGAAAATAAACAACTATAAAGTACAATAAATCCCATTGAAGAGTCCAGTCAAAACATCCCAATGAACAGTTAATGCTCCACTAACCAACTCCAGATGTCACAGCCTTGTCTGGCACTAATTGGTTGACTGGAGAGTAAGTAACTGTGTAACCTGAAGGAAATCTCTGCTTCTTGCACTTGAGATGAGTTGCTAAGGAAGAAAATGGTTTGGTTTTGTTGTGTTTCTTAATTTCCTCCTGCAGAGGAGTCACAGGTACCTCCTGAAAGCTTCCCAGTGGGAGGACACTGTTCAATTTTAGGGTCCTTTAGGCACCTCACAAGGAGTTTCTCAAGAGCACGGAGCTGCCTTTGAACATCTGATGTTCCTCCATTCCCAAACTTTTCTGGGTTTATTTGTTTAACCAGAGGACATGCCCTAGCAGATTGCAGCTAAGTTCTTAGATAAAGGTAGTTGCAAATTCCAGCTGGAAGTGTCTGAAGCACCAAAATAAATAAAAAAACCCCCACAACCAAAAAAAACCCCAACAACAACCCCCCCCAAAAAAAACCAAAAAGCCCACCACAGAAAGCAATTACTTTCAATTATAATTAAAACACATAAAGTCAGAAGACAGGAGATAAATTTGGAAGCAGAAAACAGATTTTTAAAATAAGATTAGACTGGTGCACCCTAATTCCTACAGGCTGGAAATTCCACATCTGCCTGTATGACTGCATTAGCAGGGGACACACAAAGTGGCTAACCAGGATTTTCCAATGGGTTTTTTTAGGCATATTTGAGAGGATAATGTTATATATTCTGTGTAATACCACAAAGCAACGTGTGCCTGAAGGTATCTTCTCCCTTTTACCAGAATACTTCCCAGTGCAATGATTCTGCACACATTTACTTACATCATTTAACTTCAGGCAAAGGTGTCTCTTGGATTCAGGGGCTTCCATGACATCAAGAATTACTATTCATAATTCATTCTCAGGGTTCTAGTCATATCCTGAGCACATTGAAGAAGGTGCTGTGAAAAACCTCCCTAGAAAGTTACTTAATAAGAATCTGTTAAAAAAAAATAAATTACTGTTCATATTCCTTAGCACTTTAGGTCAGTCTGTACAATAATTTTATCTTTAATTAAAAAATTTCATCTAATGACTTACATGAATTTTAATAAACATCTCCCTTAATGTCACTGACATGTTGTTCATGCTTTGTAAGACCACGTTAGAACTATGTAAATTGACAAGCCAAAATCTGATGCTGTGCTTCTGCTCACTTGTATATAACTGATTTCTTTAGTGCTTGTAAATAAAAAAACAACAAAAAAACCAACAAAAAACCAGGCCTGCAACCTGTTTCTCAATTGTCAAAACCATTTTTTCCAGTGGAGCATCTGTTTGGACACGTTCAGCCATATCTTTCACTCCTGATCTGCAAGGGAATAACGCAGGATTTGAAACACAGTAGACACTTGTGCAAAGCATGAACAATGAAAATTACATCCAGCCTTTAATCCAGGGGATTCTGGGCTGAGCTCAGCCTTCCGTGGATATACATATCCAGTCTGCATTTAGTTCCACATATTCAAAGGCTGGATGTTTCCCTGGAAGAGTCACATGGGAGCAGAAGTGGGATTAAGTGGCTTTCTCTCCATGTTTTGCTATTAGCATTACACATGTAATATGCAGGCACACAAGCAACTGTGCTGCACAATTGTCAGCCATGAAACCCATTTCTTCCAAGATACCAGGAGGTCTCACATTTCATTTATTTTCTTCATGGCCTTGGGAGAGAACGGATGGAAAAGAAGTGGGAAGTTAATCGTACACCACACATTCAGAATCAGAAAAAAACCTTCAATAAATCTTCCTCCTTCAAGCCTGAGTGAAGGAATGTTTCCTGCCAACAGTGCTCCTCCACCAAATTTCTCCCTCTGTGCTTTCAGAACTGCCAGAAGCTGACCTGACTTTGGCAATGGGGCCACAAGGGAGGGTTTCCCTGGATGCTGAATGTGTACCAACACAAATAAAACCACCCTCTTGCCGCTATGAAGCAGCTCCTGTTCTCAACCTCACAGAGACAGGACCAAGCAAGGTCCTCCAAGGACCAGCTCCTCCACTTGGTGTACAATCTGGCTCCTTGAAGGTCTCAGGCTGGTACCTCTCAGCAGCAGGGGTTAGATCTGTAACCTCAACACCAACAGGAATTTGTTGAAAAGCGTGAAAGCACCAGATTTAAGTGGATGGGTATTGAATTGCTCACTGTAGGGAGAGGGAATCAAATTTTCTGCTCAGTTTTATCTCAGAAGTTCCTACAAAGAAATTGTGGGACATTAGGAAGAAAATGCCTATGGAAGTTAAATTTGTGTTTCCATCAGTTAATTAGATAAAACTGGATAAATTCTGAAAAAGGTTTGTCATGGCACTGCAGAGAATCAGTGCTTACTGACATTCATCTTTAAATGTCTCTGTTTATCACCAACTGCTTTAGAGCACTAAAGAACATCTTTAAAAACCAGCCTTCGACTTTGGCAGCAAAGCTGCCTGTTAAAAGAAACTGTTAACATTCAGTTGAGTGGCATTTGGAAAAGAACTGGCAAAGTAAACTCAAGGGTTAATGAAAGTAAATGAGATAATCCTCATTGATCCCCCATAATCCCCGTGGTCTGAGTGCAACTGTCAATCACTGGGAGAGACTTTTTCCTAATCTATCCCTCTGTGAATAGGTCATTCCAAACTGAATATACTTTATACACAGACATATATTCAAACATACACACAGACGCTGAACATATAAGAAAAAACCTTAGCAGAGTAAATTCCAAAATGAAGAGGAAAATAAAGCGTAGCTAAAAATACGGTGCATAAATTTAAAAAATATAAAGTTTCTTTTACCAGTTAAAATATATTCCAGCTGTCTGTTCTTACTAACTCACTGTTTCCCATGTAAGCTGGTAGCAAATAATGAATCTGCAAAATCCCTCCTCCATAAAGGAGGAAAAACTGTTCCCATAAAATTAAAACTTACTGTTTAACAGGTTGACCTAAGCAAAATATGGCCTGGAACATAAAAGAAATTATTTCAGTCTTTTTCAGAGAACTACTGACATAAGAAATGTATAAAATTCCATGATGCCATAGCTGAGGTCCAGAGGACGTGTTGCAGGAGGAGCAGGTTGTGCGAGAGAAGGGCACAGAGAGCTGTGCCCGTGACTTGTCCTGGCTGCCTTCAGGCACTTCTTTGGCCCTTCCCTGGCAGTGCCAACCCCACCAAAGTTGTCCCTTCTTTTGGGAAGCACATCACTGCAGGGCTGTGGCCACATTCCCACGGTGTCTGGACATGGCACGGAGAGAAGGGGCTGCTCTGTGTCTGCAGAGCCTGAGCTCGTTGTCTCAGGACCAAGAGCCACACTGATTTCAAAGATGGTCTGAGGCACCAGTCTCCTTCCTAAACTCCTGTTTCACTTTGGTCCTTAACTATCTGAGCAGTGCTGTGCTCCCCCTGCACTGGCACAGCCAGGGAGAGATGCACAAGGACAGGCACGAGATGTGGGGAAGGATCTGGCTCAGAAGGCAGTGTGATCTGGGGAGGGAACACATCTGGACTGTGAGGCCATCAGCTCTGTACTCCAGATTTGCCACAAAAGCTCGGCTGTAAATCCATGCTTGATTTTGTGTGAAATCCATCCAAGATGCCCAGTGCATCTTGTTATTTATAGCATTTATAAGTACCTTTGCATCTGGAATTCTTGATAGTGCAGACATGGCACTTAGGGACATGGTTTAGTGGTGGACTTGGTGGTGTTAGTTTATGGTTGGACTCAATCTTAAGGGTCTTTTCCAACCTAAATGATTCTACACTTCCATATTATAGCAGTCACTTACAGAGAAACTCTTTGGCACTTAGAAGAAAGCTAATCTTTCTACAGAGCATTCAGACCCACCTGTAATAATGTTGCTACTAATGCTGAAGAGGAAAAGGAAATTGTCTGTCAAAGGTTTGTGACAGAAATGTTTCACACTGCCCAAAGGTGCCTCTTGATAACACAGTGCAACAGCCATTTTCCTCCTGTAAACACTCAGAGCAAACTTTGCTGCCTAAGCCACCACCTCTAACCTGAGTCTGAGTTGGAAATAAATGCCCCACTCTCAGGTTTAAAGAAAAACCAGCTTGGTAGCCACTTGGCCTGCAGCCAGGATTAAAGTGTTAACTCCACGTCTGTCAACCTGTCACTTAAACATTTACCAAACTACTGACCACTTCTATTAGAAGACCATTAAACCAGGATTAAGCTTTTCCAGGGTTAAGCTGATGTAAAAATGCAAGGAATGTCACACCAAGGGCAGCTCATTTTATTTGTGTTGTAAACAGGGAGAAGTTGGAGGATAAAACGTTACATGTTTATTAAATATGAGGATATACCCCTGCTTTGCATTTTTTCCTTCCATTAGCTTCCTAAACACAGATCTCAGTGCTCTGACAACTGCAGAGCACAGCACAGTGAGCAGGGAAACCTCCAACTGCCTTAAAAGCAGCCCTGGAAGCTTCACAGCAGTTTGGGGAGCTTTGCCTGGAGGGGGGATGTGACACCAAGTGTGTCCTTAGTGCTGGGAATAGCCATGGATATGAACACAACGTGTGGTTAACGTGGCATGGCATAACCAGAGACAAACTGTTACAAAAAGGAGAATCTTGTCAGAAGTGAGAGCCTATTTTGAGCAGTGTGTGGATTCATGTTGTTGTAGTGTTCACAGCCAAAGACAGAAGGTGTGTGCACAGGCAGGGCATGGGGGCTGCTGTCTGAGCACTGGTGCAGAGCCACAACTCACAGAACTGTTGGCATCTACATTTATTGACTGCTATCCTACAAATTTTCAAAATATATAAGCCATTGAGCAAGTCTGCCTACATTAATATGACATAATTGGCCATCCCCAAAGAGGGAGGAGCCCACATTTAATGAGATTCCTCCCCTTCCCCATAGCACTCCCCTCCATCTCTAGCCTGTTATCGATATGAAATATAATTTTGCTTTCAGGAAGTATCTATGACACTTCCATCTGAAGCAATGCTTCCAGTATTTACAGATATCAAAGAACTGGTCTTAATTTCATCTGATACTTTAAAAAGCCTTTTATTCTAAAATAAATTATTGAAATGTGGTGGTGGTAAAATGGGTTGCTCCCGTAATGGATTTACTATGATAGTGCAATCAATTTCAGAGATTGGATTTCAGGATAGAAACTATTCATCACTCTCCATGTCAGGGCTGGGTTTACCCTCACACTGCGGTCACCCACTGCAGCTCACGGATACCAAGGGCAGAGGAGGATCCACTGCAGGAAAACTCTCTCTGTTGCTTTTTTTCCCATTGCTACTGAGGTCAGAGTTTGGAGTTTGGACAGACACAGCAGCTCCACAGCATCACAGTGCCAGCCAGGGAGGAGCAGAGGGACTCACCCCTGTGCAAGAGCAGCTGTGCTCAAATTCACCTGCTCTGCCATGACTCAAATCCTGCGTGAGTTTTCCCACTTCTCTGTCTTATTTCAGGACCATCAGAGCCTTTGAGTAGGTAAAGGCCTTCAGGGGTAGGGACTGCAATGGTTTGAACAGGAATGATGGGGAGAGACATGGAACAATAACAACTTCTTCCCACTCTGTGACAGAGCCCTCAGCACATGAGTGATGCTAATGGGGGGAAAGAGGAGAGGAGCTTTGACATTAACCCTCCTCTCTGTGCCCCTCCCTCTCACACCTGAGGTTTTTCACAAGCTGAAGGCCCCAGAAACTGCAGGTACACCTGTCCTGCCATAGCTGGAAAAGCATCTCCTGGTCCTCTGCAGCAAGGGAGGAGGCTGAGAACAGGAGCAGTTTGGTCCTAGAGGTCAACAAAGACGGGATTTTTCTCCACTTATTTTCGCTCCATAGAGGCCCCTGTGCTTCTATTAGCACAAATACATATTCACAGTCTCATTAGTCCCTCTTTCTCCTTGCTACCAGCCTGGCAACAGCCCCACAACCCAGACAGGCTCCACAAAGCACCACAAAACACAGTTTGCCTGCAGTGTCCTGAGCTATCAGTGGCAGGAACAAATGGCACGTCTAAGCCTTGTGACATGAAAAAAATGAAAGCTATTTCTCCATCCTCATCTCTAATGAATCTTGTTCTTTGCTCCTAGAAAGCAAAGTCAGCTCCATAAATCAAGAAGTCTGTGGATTTGGGGTTTTACATGAACACCTTCATTCATGTTTTGCTGTGAGCTCTTGGATTAGGGTGAACTATTCTACTGTGCTGGGAAATGGCACCTCCAGAGCCAAATTTAGCACCCAGAAAATTTCCCTTGGCTCCCAGATGCCATAATTTTAAACCTGACTCCCTCCTCAAAGACAAAGTCACGTCTACATTTGATTTTTGGTGTTACACACAGTAATTAAAGAAGTTAAATGGGAACCCAGCAAGTCTCTGGCTATGGTGGGGTTTGGAAAATATTATTTGGAGCCAGAACTGCAGCTTTCTTGGCTATGGTCTGTACTCTGTCTACCAACCTCAGCTCTGCATTTAGTCTTTCCATGACTTTCTCAAGTACTCCAAATGAGGAAGTTTTGCTCAGTTGGAGAATCACCATCAATAAATACAGCTGGATTGGAATAACTAATGAAGGGTGAAAAACAGGGCTTGTTACAGTTATTTATAATGCTTCTTAAGACAGTTAAAAATATCTGAAAAGTCTCTGGAGTTTTAAATCTTTCTTCTCACTCCACTCCACTACTTGCACTCCTTATTTGCTTAGGAATATCAATGAGCAGGAAATAAATTAAACCCAGAATACTCTCTCAGCCTCCTTAATCCACTGTAAAAAGGGAAAAAGGAAAAAAAAAAAAGGATACAACCCCATTCAGCAATAACCTGTAGAAAGCCTAGTTAATGACAGCTGGAGTGCAGGACATATGGAGTTATCAGTGCTATACCAGATATATCACAGCTAAGCAGAATCAAGCATTCTCCAAGGAAGCTCACAGAGCCATGGATCATGGATCATGACCAGACCCTGCTATAGTGCCACAAACACATTCCTGGGGATCTCCCAGCCGGGTACCTGGTTCATCTGAAAAGAGATGAGATCTCAGATCCTGCCTCGACGAGCCAGCAGTGCCTCCTGCTGTACTCCAGGCTGCATTTATTCCCACACTTCCCAACAAGGTCAGGTTTCAGCTACCAAAGAAGCTACAGCTGGCATTTGGAGAGCTGCAGTGAGTGATGGAAGATGTGTCTAACGGGCCTCAACACCTCTGGAAACATCAGCCTGTGTCACAGGAACGCTCCCTGCCCAAACCAGTGCAGGGAGCCTGAAACACCCGAGAGCTGCTTTGCTCATAAACAAAATTTAATACATTTCTGAGTGTGTTTGAGTGTCACAGCACACCAGGACTAATCTGTGGCACCCAGAGGGTTTCAGCCTTCTCGGCCATGCTCCCCTCCTCTTGCTTTCACACATTTCAGCACTGAACTGCAGGAAGCTGCGGCACCTCGACCTTCTGCTGAACAGCCTTTCACTTGTGCTGACCCATGACAAACTACTGCAGTTGGGGAATGCTGACTGTGTCGTAGCCCACGTGAATGCCAAGTCTGGCTTAATCCAAAAACATCAGAAAAAGGAACTTGGGGTCAAACTTACTTAAAGAATGTGCAAAACTTCCTGGAGGTCACAGCAAGAGAACAAGCCCAATGTTTCACCTCTGAAGCTGAGAGAGGCTTTAAATCCTTTTGAGTTATCAGCCTGCAAAGCAAGGTAGACTGGCAAAATAAAAGAAGGGCTTGTGTCTGCTCTGGGCTGTAACTGGGAGCCTTTCACTGGAGAGGGTTCTTCCTCCCCCTCGGGGTGGTTTTCTGCATATCAGGTAGAAAATCTCCTTGAAAAACAGCAAGTCAAACCTTTCAAAACAATCATTATGATAACAAAGAAGAATAATGTTAAAGACTGCTCTGCTGCCACAGCATCCACCCAAAAGGTTTCTGAAGGCTTTGGATTCAAAGATGCCATGTGTGCAAAGTAAACTCTTCTCATTCCCAGACAAGTCTTGGACAACCATTAATTTTCACAGCCCATCTGGGACACTTCTACATTTTATATTTGGAGAAGCTGAGGCAGGAGGTTACACGGTTTTTAAAGGTCACCAAATGAAACAGTGGGAGTGCCAGATAACTCTTTAATGACCTGTTCCATTACAAAAAAAATCCCTTTTATATTGATTTTCCATTAAGGGTGGAGAAATATGCTAATATTTCCAATATGTGAAAGTAGAGAAGGGCAGTTACACCTGAAACAAATTTAATCCATTCCTAAACAACCTTATTCCTGCAAATCCCAGTTCAGTGACAGGGTAGGAGGGGACACTGGACCTGAAAGCTGTGACACCTCCCTTGCCAGGATCGTCTGTGCTGCTGCCAGCCTGGCTCCAGAGGCTCGTGCCAAGTCCAGCTTTGCTGCATTAATCCCCCATCAACAGCATGGCCAGGAAAAATGTACTCTGCAAGTCGTGATGCCAACACCAGTGGAATGCTGAGCCCTAGGAAGGAGTGCCAGGGTAGCTCAAGACCGAACTGAGCTGTGGAGCAAAGCTGTGTGAGGATGGTCTCAGCTGAGGGGAAGGTGAGAAGAGCACAGAGAAAATGGTTTTGAGGCAAGAAGGTACCTCTGAACACTGATAGAGTTAGTCCAG
>JAWWLV010000057.1:5940728-5973081 GCA_035041135.1 Platyrinchus mystaceus
CCCCTCAGTCTCCTCTTCTCCAGCTGAACACACCAAGTGCCCTCAGTGTCCTCACACGGCTTCAAATCAAGGCCCTTTCCCATCTTCGTTGCCCTTCTTTGGTCTCTCTCTAACAGCTTAATATCTTCTCTATATTGCAGTGACCAAAACCGAATATTAGTCATTATTTTTACATAACTTATTTCCAACCCAATACTCAAAGGAATATCCTGGGCTCTCCTTTACCAAATATCTGAGGCCAAACTCAGTTCTAAGTTCATGCTGCTGTGAAGAGCTAAGAGCATAATTTTAATCATTTGGCTGTAGAAGTGCAGGTCTGCCCCCAGTTCTCCCTGTCCTTTGGCTGCTCCTTGCTCTCTGCATAGACCCACATGTGTTTATTTGTGCCCACTCCATGGGCAGCTCCAGAGGTGGCATCAAACAGCTTGACCCACAAGCTTTGCAGGCTGAGCTGCCAACGCTGACCTTGGCACATTTGCACACACAGATGGAACATTTCCTTGACACAGACAGATCTTATATTTCACAGAGTCCAGTAGGTCACTGTAAGTGCTTTGGATCAATGAGGCACCTCACGAGAGCCCGTGCAGGCTGGGATGAAACCTGATCTCGTGGCTCGATGTGTTAGAACAATTTTTCAACTGCATTGAAAACAAGGGGCTACAGGGCAAGCAGTCGTCTCTCTTGAGGAAACAGTGAGAAAAGGATGAGGTTTACATGAGGCATGTTAAGGATCACCAAACAAAAATTAACATTTATGAACAGAGGGGAGCAATAAAACCCGAAGCCAGACAGTTGACTGACAGTGGTCAGAGCTGGAGAGATCAGCACGACACACTTACCAGCGATGGCCATTCTGCTGACTCGGTGTTGTGGAGCAGCACTTCCTGCAGATGCCACAATTATCACGTTGCAGATCATGGATCCTTGGTTTAATGTGGGCTACTGGGATCCAGACCTTCCCTTCCCTCACACAAGGTCCCATCCCAGGCAGTGACCACTGCAGGAAGACAGCACAGCCTGCCCATAGGAGCCACAGGGCTACTGGGGAGCACTACCCTTCCCCCCCTCCCTTATCACCTCCCTTTACTCATTTTATAACTCTAGACTTCCTTTTCTGACAGTTTTGTTACCATCTTTGTTTTCATTTCCAGTGTTTGGTGTGTTTTTCCATATTTTCCTCCGTGTTTCTTCTTCCTACACAGTGTTTCTCATTTTTCTTTTCCACTCAGTCCTACCATCTCCTGTGCTCTTGAAACTGTACATTTTCCCAGCTCCTTCTTCCTCTCTATTTCTGGACAGCTTTTATTTTTATCACAGGAATTTCTTTAGCTGTTGGACAACGTACTAAACCCTACCCAGAGATTTAGGTTTCCATGCAGAGGGATGCTGAGCAGACCTTTCACCCCTCCTTGGGGGCAGTGATAACATGACACACTTTTGAAGCAAAACATGGATGTAAGCAGTTTCAAATTCACATCAGCCAACAGGCAAATGGGACTGGCACACCTTCACCCACAAAAGGGGTAATGACTCTTGAGAAAAACATTAAATATCATATTTTAGCAGTGGCCATGGAGCAAACCCACATCCCATTTCGGTGGTGTGGGTATGCACAGCAGCAAAGCCCCAGGCAGCCACCTCTCCTGCAAAAGGGCATTTCCAACACATCCAATTTCAAAATTAGCAAGCAAACAGCGTGGATGCTGCAGAGTTACTCACAGGGACAGCTGCACCCGTCACCCAGGACAGCATTTGCCACGTCTCTGAACAACAAAAAGCAACATGGAAAGTTGGAAAAAGCCAGGAAAGGCAAGAGAAGAAAGTCACGGTCAGCAGGAGCACAAAGACCTCAGTTTACAGCACCAGACAGAGGGGGGGGAGAAAAGCCAAAACCCACCAGAGTCAACTTCATCTGTCATAGCCAAGCTGATTGCAATCAATAGACACTTAATGGTCTCTCAGAGTCCCATCTGGGCAATTAGCAATAGTATTAAGCAAGCAAAGACGTATTGTAAGCCTGTTTCTTCAGTGGAAGTGACAGAGAAGAGAAATAGGAAACCAAATTACATCTTTAGATCCAAATTCTTCTCTCATTAATAGTGCATGAAACCTACTGCCACGGGCAAAAATGGGACAAAACTCCAAGTTTTGTTTTCTTCCCGCAGTTTTCTGGCTCTTTTTTGTTTGTTTGTTTTAAATTCAAAACATTCAATCTCAGCTTCTAACTGTAATAAAACCTATCAAAGTCAGGAGGTAAATATGAGTGCCAGTGAAGGAAAGAGTGGCCTTTGGAGTATTTATTTTACCACCAAATAAATCAAAAATAACGATTTTGAATGCCCAGGCTTCACTGAAATCAAGGAGAAGCATTCATGTTTTCCCTTTTTCAACCCTAAAATGCAGCAGGCATCCTCCCAGGCCTTCTGGAGATAGAAAACAGCACTAGAAATAATTGGAAAGAGTAAAGTTTTCCATACATCTTTTATTTGGTTCTTGACAAACACTGAAGAATAAGGATGAGGAACACTAATCAGGCAGAAGTACTTACTGTGCTTTCAGTTTTATTAAATATGACACTGCTGCATTATAAATGACAAAAATACACATCTACAAGTCATGTAACTAAATTACTGTCTCCACTGTGATCTCAGGACACTTTTCCTGAGAAATGGAGCAGATCCAGTGCCCTGCACAAATTTAGTTGATTGTCCCAAATTTTTCTCTTGCAATTCATCTGACCTGCTATTGTGCAAATTTTGACCTGTGATTTCAGAGAAAATACAGGCTAAGGTTGTTGTTGGATTGGGATAAAACTTTCTGTTGTAAGTTGTGCTCTTTTAGTGTCTATCAATCCAGATCTTCCAAAACTAACAGAGAAAGTAAATTATGAGTATGGGAAGATCCTGAGTGAGATATGCTTAATTAATATTGCACAAGCAAAATGGGAATCTGTGCACACAGCTGGAAAATTGGGTGCACTCTTGCATTAAAAGTAATTACCTGTTTTGTGTGCCACCGGTGAACTTATACAGATGATACAAATTATCATACAGTAGGCAAGTCTATAAAAGAAAAAAAAATTAATTTTGAAAGCTTTTTATCAGCTAAAGACTTTAGAGAGCCTGTCAGAGTTGGACTGGGGTGTTAGACTCCATAAATTTTGGCAAGTTATTAGCACCTTTCCATATCCAAGCAGGCTTACTAGGATCAAATTTGCAGCAGATGCTTTTAACTCAGTCTGTGGAATTTTGCAGACAAAACAGACAAATGACACAAATCTGTGTCAATTTGCCAATGGAAAGTCATATCCTGTCTATTCATAAGTTCTGCTGAGCAATTAAAAAACTGGTGAAATATGCATTTGCTCTGTGGCATTGCCATGAACTGAAGATAATAATCTCAAAATGATAGAGCAGGAAAACACCAGAGCCCTGGGCATGCTGACCCTGTATTATGGTGCCTTAGAGCATCACTTACAGGTGTAACAGAAACTTCTTGGAGCTCAGTGTTGATCCTCTAAGAATCAAATTACATTTTAAAACCTGCAGTGCTACTATCTTTCTTATCTTTGACCTACTGTAGAGGAAGCAACTTTAAATCTGTCCTGAGTGGACCCGTTCTCAACAAACTTTTCAACTCTTGCACTGGTGCTGAGCTCTGATCTGCAGTAGCAGCAACTCACTTGTAAATACTCAGTAAATCACTTTATCTGGAATAGCTGCCAGTGAGATAGAACCCGTGTTTCATTGCAAAATCTTATCTGAGAAAGAGTTCTTTATATAATGGCTTTAATAAATGCTGCAGAAGTGACAGACATAACAACTGAGCCACAACCACATGCCAGGAATCCAGCCACGGTAGCAATTATGTTTGGCAGGATAGGTCACTGAAATGCTTCTACTCACTGAATTTCTCCTTTCAAACCCCTTCCTTCCTTCTGCCATAACGAGTTTTGCAAACATATACAAAAGATGGCACCGAGACAGCTTGTAACATATTGACTGGGTTCACCAGGTCTGCCTAAGGAGGATTTTCGGTAGGAAAGTGATACTGAAAGCAATCCTGGATCCTGGCTGCTCGCTCCTAATTGATTTACATAAATGTTTATGTGACTCTGGTTTCATAAACATTACATGCAACGTTAAGGGATTTGTAGGACAGATTTTTACAGCTTTCCATTTGGTGTCCATTTATCAGCTGAGACAGAGATCAGACAGAAAAGGGCTAGAAGGAGAGGCAGAGGAGGACCAGGAGATCCAGGGTCAGAGGTACTATCCATCACATTAGGTTAATAATTTCTATTGGGCTGTTATTAAATGTTTCTGGGGCTCCCCAGCACAACAGAGACATGGACTTACTGGAGTGAGTCCAGCAAAGAGTAAAAAAGATGATCAGGAGACTGGAGCATCTGACAGGTGAAGGGAAGATGAATGCTGGGACTGTTCAGCCTGGAGAAGAGGAGCCCCTTGGGGAACCTCATTAATGTGTGCAAATACCTGATGGGAGCTGGATGAGAAGATGGCTCAGGGATATCCAGTGGCAAGAGAGCGGCAAGGAGAGGCTATGGGCACAAAAACCAAACAAATAATACCATTTAAACTTATTTTATGGTTAGAGTGGTCAGACACTGGACCAGGCTGCCCAGAGAGGTTGTGGAGACACCCAAAACCTGACTAAGCAACCTGCTCTGGCTCACCCTGAGCTGGGGGCTGCATCTCCCACGGCCCCTTCCACCTTCAGCCCTTCTGGGGCTCTGCTGTGTGGTGGGATCCAAGGAGCAACAAACAGCCACATCATCTTGACTTTCCCCATCTGAAAGGTTGGACCTGTAGCAAAAGTGATTCTTGTCACAATCTTGATTATGTAGATCAGTTTGGTGGCACACAAAATATGTTATAATTTATCATTCATTACTGCCAAACACAGTGGCAGCACTGTAGCTAATTACTTCTTCTCTGAACATGCTGTGGGTGTCTGTATGCAAATGACAATATCCTGCACCTGGGTATAATTGTCATTATTAATACTGACATAAATGAAATGTTAATTCTTGCTAATACATCAAACTGTGAAATGCTTTAAGAGCAGAACTGCTATAATAAAAGCAATTGTGTTGTTTCTTTGTAATTTGATGGCCCACAGAAGTGCAGAAACATGTCTTATGGCTTTACAAATCTGTGATAATTTCCTTCAACTTTTCCTTTTATTGCCTTGTCATTAAATTCACATTGAGTTCTGAAAACAAAAATGCTTAAAACAGATGTGGCCATTAAAGTTACAATATGAATTTTACAACCTTAAATTTTATGACACTGAAAGAAATTTCAGCCACCAAAGTGACAAGAATGGAAGGAGAAGCAGCTCTAAGGGCAACAGATCTTCATAATTGCCAAAAACTTAAGCTAACATGATGCATACATTATATTCTAATTGTGTAAGTCAGTGTTCAGAAAGAAAATTATTCAAACCCCCATCAATTATCAAGATTGAATAGCAAAGAAACAAGGGGGGAGGGGGAAGAAAGGGAAAAAAATAAGGAAAAAATGAAAGAAAAAAATTTTCTTGGTTCCACTTCTGTCCTTTATCAGTTTTCTCTGTGGATCTAATTTATGGGACCTAATAGTTCATTTCACAGTGATCCACACCTTGTCCTTCAAGCAATCCTAGGGCATGGATTCATTCTAAAAAAAAAAAATAATAATTTTCATGATATTTTGAAGAGGAAATTCAACTTTCATTTAATCTGCCTATAAAAACCCTGATATCTGATTTCACCAGAAGTCTCCCTGTGGGTAGACAGACAGACAGAAATGTAGACACGGTCTCTTTATGCCCTAAAATAATTCACAACAAGTGTAGGAGTGACCCCTCACAGTATATTATCCCACACAATGTGTTTTCTGACCTTTCATGTGAATTGCTCCACGTTAATTCCTCATTTCCTGGATTTAAGTCCGTGTGCCACAACCCTTCACCAGTGTGTGCACGTCTCCTTTGCTCCCCTTCAAGAAACATCTTCTCATGGTGAATATTGTTTCATGCTGAATGTTCTTCTCAGTTGGTTGCAGCAGAATTCCATCAGGATTAGCCTAAGTGAGAAAGGTAAAAATTGAACTTCAGCCTTACTTCTTGTAAGTCTCTTTCTCTCAATTTTTATGGCCCTTCCAGTTCTGGGGATCTCTAAAGCTTTGATCCTCCTAGCAACTGTATTTTAATCTTTTCAAGGCAATCCATATCAGTGGTCATTTGCTAAAGTCTGTTTTATTTCAGATATGGACTGGCTGACCCTCTTTAAAATAAAACATCCATAATTTGGTTTTAAACCTGCCCTCTTTTTGTTGGGTATTAAGTTCTGCACACTTCAGCCTTGTAATCAATTTTAGCAGTTTTTAGTGAGGGTTTAAACCTTATGTTCGGGGAAAGTGAAAATTCCAGCCCAGAATAATCTTCAGTGAGACTGTTTCATCTCCCCCTGTGCTGTGAGAGCAACTGTGAAGTTTTCCTGTTGGGTTTCAGTGGGATGTGTATTTAAATAAAGACTGGTATAACCTAATTAACCCATGCAATCAAGAAGCTTCAAAGATTGGGGATTTTACTTATATACTGCCCAAGTTTAATGGCTCAGTGTTGTTCTTTAACCCTGTGAGCAGCAGAGTCCCTGTACCACACTCCTCCCTATTTCTTCTCTCCAACTCTCCTGCAAGTGAGCCATGCAGACTTTTTCCTCTTCCCCAACACCTTGTTCTTGCTCATATTTTGCAAAGGACAGGGCTGAGGCTTTCCAGCCTTGTGCTGGTCCTTGATTTACTGCTTTTCCTCCCGTGCCCTTTGCAGTAACTTCCCTGTGCTCGTTATTCCCACAGTATCAGGCACGTCCTAGAAAAGGCAGCTCTGTCACTCAGCCACATGATGACGAACACTTTTGGCTTCAGCAGAGAAAAAAAAAAAACGTTTTCCTCTTCCAGTCAGCCCCAGCTCCAGCTCCTCTTCCCCAGCAGCCACATTACCTCACAGTTTCGGCAGCCCTGCCTCTGATCTCCCCCTTCTCTCGTGACTGATCTCAACTCTGGCCAGGTAACTTTCCATATTAGCAGCTAATCTCTCTGCTCCCATATGGCTGGGGTCAGTCATCGTTTCCATGACTTATTTGTTTCAATATCCGTAAAAAGTGAGGAAGTCCTTGGCATCAAGTAGCTTTAAATGATGTCAGGGGTCAACTGTGTCTTTGCTCCAGCATCGGGAACGTTCCTCTGTGTCTGTGCTCACCTCTGAGCGCTGCCCTGCAGCGAGCTGGGGGTAACACAGGTGTCCTTCCATCTCATTTAATTTACTGCAGACATCATTATATTCTATCTGCAGCAGTTCAGTTAAAAATGATATGGTCCCTTTTCTACCAGCCAAGCTGTAGGAGGCTGAGAAACGTCTGTTAGGAGGGTAAGTCTGGGGCTTATGGGGAAATCGGATAAGATACTGTCTCATTTCCAGCATCACCATGTCAGCAAGTCTCAAATCTCTCTCAAAATCTGTATCATCCACACAAGGTCACAAAGGCAAAAGAGGGCAGAACAGATCTTTAAAAATTATCTTTTAAAAAAAACCCAAACAGGCATCTGAGTTGCCAGAAAGCAGAAGGTCCATTGCTAGGGGAAGATGTGTCTCACTTTGACAGCTATCAGTCCATTTTGTTCAGGCCTACTAAACTTCATCTGGTTTAAAATTATTTTCTTATAATTCCTCACCTGTTACTGTGTAAAAGCTGTTAGACCTATATATGCTTTTACAAGTAAAGCATATATATCTGCCAGCATCTTGGCTCCTCTGTCATCCAGACATGTTCAGAGTGGGACTGAATATCTCCTTAATTAATGCTAATGCTTGATTAGTGTACTAAAGCTCTCATGGATGGTAATAAGCCACCATATGGGAGAAAGCAGTATGTGAAACATTTAAAGACTGGCATGAGAAGATCATCTAAGAGCTCTCTAAACATTTTACTTTATTATTTATCGTGGCTAACTTTTGTGCAACTTGCATGCAATAGCACAGTATTATAATTATTTGAAAAGGCAGAAATATCTCTGATATTAAGACACCCGTGTTCAAATATACTGAATTTTTTTACCTAGCTTCCAGACATTTATAATCTAGCTGTTGCATGTAGCTCCAGACAAGGTATTTCTCTGCTGGAAGTATCACCACCAGTTCCCATGCACAAATAGTTTGGACATGATATAACAAAGACAGAGCTTGAGCCCAGGCAGCCCCCAGATTTCACAGATGTGCAGTGTGACTGGCTGCCACCCAAGCAGCCATTTGCTCCCCTCAGAGCAGTGCAAAGAGATTTCACCCAGACAGCCAGGCCAGCTCCTCCCTTGGACTGCAGAGCGAGGAGTCAGGGCTGTGTTTGGCAGCACTGACCTGCGTGTTTTCAGCAGCAGCAGCAGAAATAGATGGGGCATCATCCACAAGTAGAACCAGCTGGGGGGTCCCCCGAGCCAGCACTATTTCCTTTTGTGCTTGGGGAAGAAGAAATGCACCGAGGAACAATGGGAATAAATTCCACCTGCTGCTTAAGGACATGTTCAAGAGCTAATTAAGGCTTTTCCAGTCACAAGCCAGAAGGAATCAAACAGGAGGAGGAGCTGAGGGTCTGTGTAAGGTTTTCATCACATTAGGAAGCTCAGAGTGCTGCTGTTTAGATCCTGACATCCCAACCCACCTGGGCGATGCCTCTGAAGTTTAGAAATTATGTGAAAACAACAATCTCACGCACGTTTCACTGAGAAGTTGTTGGCTCCCCCCTTCTTTTTAGCAAGGGCTTGACATTTGGTGGTGTGGGAATCAGTGTGGTGTGCCTGGATCTTTTGCAGTCCCCAGTGTGAGTGCACCTCTGCCTGTGTCTGACTGACTCATGCAGTTCAGAAATGCTGGTCTGCAGACACTCATCAGAGGCTCAGGGAAGCCAAGGAGCTGTCTGCTCTCCCCAGCTGTAAAAGGGGACCAGTAACAGCATTGACTATTGCAGCATTGATGCAAAGGTGAAGAAGTAAATTGATTTTGAGAAGCACTGAGATATGATGGTGATACCACCATGGAAATGTACACAAGTAAATTAACTTTCACATTATGGCAGCATTTGAATAATGTGCAGTACAAAACATCTGGGGCTGCGTATTAAAAGGGGATATAAAAGTCCTGAATAGCCAGGTTGCACTAAAGTCACAACATTAATTCTTGACTATTCCAGTGCTGAACCACTTTGATGGGAAAGAGGAATTTTTTAGTTAATTTTCACCTCCTGTGGGAAGTGCACATGAGAACCCATCAGTGTGGCAGTGGAGGCAGCAGTATAGTTTGGCTCTAAAAACACCATTGTGGAGTATTTACTCCTTCTCACTTTGATTTCCATATAAAAATATAGGCAATATACAACTAAATACTGTTTAATAAGAGTTATATTACCAAGACCAAAGTCATGGTTTGTGTGTGTGAGTGCTTTCTGCCCCTTACCTTTATCATGCATTATTCTGTTGGTTAAATTAGAATCTCAGCAATATTCATGGTACCCCACTGCCTTAATGGCTTTAAACAGTTCAGTGAACTTGGGTTTGTGTAAGTTTGCTGATTCTCCCTTGGTCCTGATTCTTCCAGGCTAACTGAAGGGAAAATCAGTAAAAACTTATTTTTGGCACTAGAGGCAGTGGGTCTGACTGAAAACAGAATAACAGGAGATCGGCTGAAATGGTTCCATTATTACATGGTCGTTTTGAACGTTGAACTTCACTTTAAGCCAAAGAACATGCTAAAGAAAATAAAGCTTGAATATATTGTTCCCACATTTGCAAACCACTAACATAGGAATAGTTTTGAGCATCCTAAATATTCACCATTTTTGGCTATGACTTTATCTCAGTCACCATCTCCAATGCCAAGTTTATTTTTAAAGAGCAGTCTAGTTCCTGCTCCTTCAGGTTTCTGCAGACAGCTGTTTTGTTTTGCTCTTCCCATGCTATGAAAAATCTGTCATTCAGTATTTAATTCTAGCACCTAACTGGCTCTCTTGAGACAACAGAGGAGTCTCCAACAAACATGAACCCATCAAGATTCCCAAGTAGGATAAAAAACCCCAAAGTGAAGGCTAAAGCAAAACAGCAGGTCAGGAAGCTCAAAGGCTTGTAGCATTGATTTCTTTGGCACAAAAACCACTGGCTTAGTCCAGTCTGTCCTCTGATTTAAAAGGAATTATCCTGAGGTAAAAATAAAGGAATGCAGTGGTGAATCAGGCTCATTGTCTAGCTTTAGCACAAAGCTGAGATGAAGGAGTTGGGCTGCATGTGATGCAAGGTGTAAATGAACAACACGCGTGAGCAGGGCTTGATCCGCTCCTTATGGCACATGTGAAACTTATCTCAGGTATTTGTCTGCACAGCTCCTCAGGCCACATAAGACTCTTCTGTTTTCTAATAAAAATATTGAGCTGATACATCAAGACCTTGAAAAACCGTTAGAGCCAAATGGCACAGTAAGAATCCATCATTTCTCTGGCAAGACCTGGAAGAAGCCACTTTTAACTGGGGAGCCTTTAAGGGTACAAGCTTGTGATTGTCAAAATGTGCTTGGGAGAGATTTGCTGTCCTTGATTCTACTCCTTTCCTGTGATTGCCCAACAACTGTCCTTGATTTCTTCACCCCTTCTGAAGGTTTGAGGGCTCCTCCTGCTGCTGCTGCTCCTTCTCTCCTCCTTGCTATCCAGAGGAATACCTGGTCCCTGTCCTGGATAACCTGCAGAAAGCAGGGCTTTGGCTGCCCAGTTGCACTGACTTCAGAGGTTCAGGTGGGAAGAGGCTGTGGGGACAAACCAGGCTGGGGAGGAGCAGAGCTCATAGAGACCTTAACACAGCTTTCAACAAATATTGCTCTACTGTGCTTTATATCCCCCAGGAAAGTTGTTGTCAGGTGACTCAGCCTGACTCAGGCTGTTTTAAGCTCTGCAGTCTTGTGCCTCAGGCACCAGCACAAGCAAGAGGTCCATCAGACCTTCTGGGTGTCCTGTAACAGGACAGTCACACCCTCATGGTCACAGGGCTTGTCAAACAGACTGGCATTTTAGCAAATTGCCACACACATTGAGCATTTTTTAAGGGGGGACAGGGACAACCAGAGAAGCACCCACTGGAATATGCAAAGCTTTTACACAAACGCTGCAGTGTTTGGAGTTCTCTTTAAAGCACCAGCCCTAATGGTGTGTCTCTAGATAAAGAGATGTGACTTCATTTCAAATACATGAAGCACATGGAAAATCACAGTTATGAGGACAATCTGAACCCTTAAAAGCTAAAAGAGCAGCATCAACCGACCTTTCCTTACACCAGTGAGGGAACTTCCCTGTGATGCTGGAGCTGTGGGATTAGCAGCACTGTCAGACCCACAGGGACCATGACCTGGGTGTACCCGAGACTCCCAGAGAGGCAAGTGACACTTCTTGAAGCAGCTTCCTGCCTTTACCTCTTCTGGAGATTTTCATATCTCGCTATAATCTGGCTGAATTTTAAACAGAAACTCAGCTGAAAAGGGGCTTCTCACTGTGTTTCACAATACCTGGCACTGACTGCTCCAACAGTGAGCACAAACGCCCTAAGAAAAACACCAGTTCAGCCATAATTTCCTGTCTTTCTGTTTCTGCTTTTCGGGGTTATGCATACCATTACCTAGAGCTTAGCAGTGTTGTGAAAGACACTAACCAAGTGTAATGACTTGGGGAATTCAGCTCACTTTAGAGTTTCCAGAAATTTTTTCTCCCCCAAGAAGTTTTTCCAGCTATTTTATAGGCAGCAGAAGGAAAAACAGTTTGCCCAGACAGCAGCAGTGTGAGCTATCTTTGGATCCGGGCTGTCAAATGCAGAAGGCATTTGCTGGGCAACCCTCAAAGTGTGTGCATACCACGAGATTTAATCAAGGAAACTCAAGTTCATGTCCTATTTTGCAAGAGGTATATTCCCCAAAAGGACTGGGCATACCTCCAGAGAAAACTCATCGCTGCCATGGAGCAGAATTGAGATGGCAAATGCTTTAAGGTTGGAAACATCTGTGTGCTGCTCCTGCACTGCCTGACGACCGCTGGCCTGCAGGGCTGAGACCACAGACCGTGCCCAGGCATTTGCAGACTGTGTGCCCCTTGGTGGGTCTGCTAAAAAACTCAAGAAGGTCCCTCAGATTGGCCAAAATTTGCAACAAGTATTCTTAGCTTTTTTTTTTTTTTTTCTTTTGTTAGGCAGATAACTTGGATTTGGAAATGCCTGTTTAGCTAGGAGACAGACTAATTTGGGAAGCCTGTTCTGTTCCACAAATGATATTAGGGTTATACCAGCCCTGCTAGAAAAACTATCAACAGCTAAGAGACAGATCTTGTTGTCTTTTCTCACCTAAACTAGTGCTTCTATACAAATAACCCCATGGAAACTTACAGTTATTGAATGAGAAAAAGATCAGTATTAAAATAATATTTAAATGGCACGAAAATCCCTCTGTTATAATGCCAAAATTAATGGCAAGTGTGATTATGATCGAGACTAAAAAGGAGCAAAATATGCTTCTTTTTAAAGGGAAAACATCTGCTCTGCTTTGTTTTTTCCCTGAACACTCTGAAAATAGTTGGCTTTGCCTCAGGAGGTAGAAAAGGTTTCACTCCTCTGGTAATGCCTTCATTTTTCTTCTGACCCCTTGGATCATTTAATTGGGCTCCTTTTAAAGCCAGTCTGTAGGTAAACTGCATGCAAAATTAGCCAGCTGGGTCCCCTGCCAAGAGTGTGTCATTTGGTATCTGTAAGTGCCAGCAGGGTCAGGCATGACACATGGTGCAGTTCTGAAAAGCAAACAACCTTAAGGTCTTGTCCATAAAACAGGGAACACGTTCAGGGCTGTATCGGGCTCTTTCAGCAGTTTCTCATGCATGACCAGAGGTGTGGATTTTATGTGCAACTCATAAAGAAAACTCTCCAATTTGCACGCCACAAGCACTAGCAGGTGATGGCTCAGGGTAGCAGAGGAGGTGAAAAAACTTTGGCAAAGACATTAAACTCTGTCTGCATGTAAAGAATACTCTTTTCCATTCAGTGCAGGCAGCAGTTGCCATGTGAGGCTTAAGGAGCTAAGCAGCAAGTTAAAAATACTGTTGGGAATCACTTCTCCATATCCCAGCAGGACTAACTCAGCCCCTTTGGGAGGTGAAATCTTAGCAATCTACTTGTAAGTGCATTTTAATTGTAATGAAATGCTCCAGCAGGACCCACTCTTTGCTTTCAGTTCAGAGGAGGTGCCTCCCAGAGCCAGCAGAGAGTTAATGGTGCCCTGGCCATGCGGTTGCTGGCACAAAATGCTGGGTGGATTTTGCAGAAGGGTGTGTGTAAACGAGCTCCAGGCATCTCTGCAGCCAGTTGGAAAGCCCTTGTAGTAACAGCATTACACTGTGCTGGATGCTGCCTGTGGTGATTGGGTCTGCAGCAACGTGACACTCTGAGATTTATCTGGATCTCATGAACAGAGAAACTGTTTCCTGACCACAGTAGAGCAATCTCATCATTAATATACCATCACTTCCATCAAGTCACTCTTACCTGAAATATCTGCCTTGCCTTCCATTCATCCAGCTGAGGCTCAGGCATGTGATGAAGTGTTACCTGCCTGCACATGGTGAGGAGCCATCAGACATCATCTGTTTCAAGAGGCTCCTGTTTCCATCAGTTACCTTTGCTCTTCCCCTGGGTCAGTTGTGACTCTGCCACCCCAGTTATCCACTCCTTGAGGGTCTGCTGCCAAGTCCTTTGTTGCTGAATAAATGCATTTTTTGATGAGAACTTTCCCACTTCATGTAGGAAACAGAACACGGAAAACACTCATAAAACCAGTGATTTAGATATATAGTGACATTTATACCCTGCTCAGGACAGGCCCAAATTCAAGCCCCAGATGTGGATCCCAGCAGTCCTGTATTCATCAAGCCCTCACACTGTGCTCCCTCCCTGCCTCACACCAGCTCTGTAAAACACACACCCAACACCTCCACGTTTCCCAAGCAAAGGATGAGCAGGGAATCCCTGCAGGGTGTCGGTATTCCAGGTGCCCACACCACCTCTTCCCACTGACACTGCTCTGCTGTGGATACTTCACAGGCCATGGCTGTTACCTGCTGAGCTATGGACAAGCTTGCAGGTTCAAAACATAAATATCTCCCAGATCTACAAAACCAAGAACTTTTGCTTCTTTGTGTTTTGGTATTTGAGTCTTGTGGAGCGTCACTTCTTTTGTCCACGAGTAGCAATGCTAGAAGTTCATCTCAGGGCTTGTTTATGTACAGTACGTGGAAATACTGACAAATTCATTGATTCCAGAAGTTGGAGATGTAAGAAAAACACACGGTGTTGTGAGGATCTCAACAGTCATAAGACTTCAATGTTTTGGATGATGGAGTTTCCACCACTTCCACTGGAGACTGCTCCAAGGCAGGTCTCTGTATACTCATGTTGCTGTTACTCAGCAGTTTTGTATTTTCACTACAAAACCACTCCTTTCATATCATTCTTGACATCCCATACAGAGGAAATCCAAAGTATGGAGGTTTCTCAATTCTCCATAACACTTAGGAATATGAGATTAATCCATTCATGTGGTCCACTTAAGGTTATCACATGATTGTCTCCAGGAAATGAAAGGGGCCAGAGCTGTTACAGATTTTTAAGCATATACAAAAATAATTATTAAAAAAAAGAACAACTCTCAAATCTTCTCGTTTAACAAAGAAGATATTGTTTGGAAGATAGAAAATAAATTAATTTTCTACTATGACCTCATTAAGACTGGATTTAAGTTCCAACCCAAAAGAATTTTAGAACAACATTGGTCTCCTGCCCTTAAATCTCCATCTATTGAAGCTGTTCTATTTATTAATTTCCCTGCTGGAGAGCATATTTTGACTGGCCTGTGAGCTGAGCAGACAGTCTCTCCCCAAAAGCTCACACACGAGGGCCATTTCCTTATTCATTTCTTCTCAGTAAAAAGGGTGTTTCCAACCATATCATTTTGAATCAAAGCACTCTTGACTCAGACACAATTGCTCACGTTGATGGACAGATGGGGATTTGATCCAGACCCAAGAAAACAAAAAAGCAGAAAGGGCAGTGCCTCTCTTATCTTCAGTGAATGAGCAAGATTAGCCATAACCTGTTCTCCTCTCACCATACAACAAATCCAGTGTGTGCTCCCAGCACAGCCACAGATTCACATCTTGTAATTTTTAATACAAGACATATACAGCCTGAGGGAACAAATTACCCCTCTGTATTCAACATGCTTCAGTGCCTTCAGAGGACTGTGCTTGAGAAATACAGTTACTTTGCTTGGCAGGAAAAGCCTTTGAAAACAAAGGAGAGGGCTCTCTGCGATGAAAGTCAAGCTCATCCCAAAAGCAACAAAAGAAAGCAGTTTGGGAAGTTGGACGGGCTCTGGCAGAAAATTGTCAAGACACGAGTTCGCTTTCTGAGTGGCACTGTGCAGAAAATTGGTTTTCTGTGCAATCCCAAAGCATGACTGTCTTAGCAAAAAAACAAACCACCAACCAAAACACAAACCCCACAGTCTGAGAGGGGCAGGGCTCTGTATCCCAGCGCTCCCGTTGGGAACCTGGAGCTGCACTGACAGAATGTGGGAGCCCTTCCTTCCCCTCATCCCTCTTCTCTGCTGCTCAAGTCTCAGCTCCTCAGGACAGGCACTATTTTCTCATGTGAACGTGCAGGAGGAAGGGGATCTCAAATGCTGCTCAAATAAAAATACCAAAGGGAGATGAAAAGCGTGTGGGTCTCTATAAATAAGCCCGAGTGGGCTCTGTCTGATACCCCCTGTCAGCTGTGTGTGCACGAAACCAGAGCAGTGCTGGGCTCCACACCCACACCAGAGACATTCACACAAGAGCCACGAGGAGGTTTTAAAAGTTACAAGGTTTGAGAGGTCTTCTTTCATTCAGCGTGAGTGGGTTTGAGCCTGTGAAAGCAATGAAAACTTGCTGTCTCAGAAAAAAATAAAATGTTAAAAAGAAAAGAAAGAAAGAGATTTGTGTCTAATGGCCTGACTTAAGAGACAAAACCCCACAAACAGTAAATGCATTTTTACTGAGCAAGGAGCAGGGAGCTTTTTTATATTGAATATTTAAACAATCACATGAGATGCTCCATTTGAATTTCCTTTCCCCCAGGCATGAAGATTTCTATAGGACTGCAAATGTCAAATACAGAAACTGTTTCTATTTCTCTGCCTGCAGTACCCCCTGCTAACTGATCTATAGTACTTCTTTTTAATAAAAAAAAGTACTCTTCATAAGCAGCTTTTTCAAGAAAAATCGACTACAAACACTGCTGCTCTTCTGTTTTCCAGAACTGTTTTCAAATATGATATAATTCTATTTTCATTTTAAGTGGTCCAACTGAAAAATATCAAAATATTACTGCTTTATACTGCATCCCTTCAGAACATAATTTCAGGTTTTGGCAGCTGAATATTTTTGTTTTCCACCTCCACTGGCAGGGCAGGAGGGTTTCCAATTTCTTAACTTTCTCCCTCTCTACAAAAAAACAATAGAGCTTGTAAGAAGCATGAAAAGAGAAAGAAAAATGTAAAAAACCCTGAAAGAACGATATTCTTTTGCCTAGGGGATGTAAATTGTGTTTATTTACCCCTTTCTCTCTTTAAATCTTGGTAAGATTTAATTAGAATGCCATTTTCAGATACAGTCTTTATTATTATTATTATTGAAATGAGATTTTCTGATGCATTTCAGTCCAACATTTGAGTCCAAACTAGAGCCCTATTTTCTCTTAAAAATGTAACCTAGTTCTAGATGCTTCTCCTCCTAAGCAGTTCTGCGAGTTTGGGAACAATGCAGGTTGTATTTTCCAGTTTACAAGCAATAAAGTGTAACTTCCAGGAAGGAAACCTGGGATAAAGTATCCTGTCATCTCTCTCTGTAGAGTGGCTGGTATATTCATCTGCAGAATGAAGGATGCAAAAATATAAACAGACATCAGATGTCACTTTGGTACAGACACAACTGCACGGGTAATGACAACACCTTTGTCATCAGTTCGTGGATGTGCTTTCTGTTTCTCTAAGTGCAGTGTTTTCCAGTCCACTCTGAAAATCAGAATTCACATATTGAATTTCTTTCTTGCTAAAAACTGTCATAACGACAAAGAAAAGGCACCCACAAAACTTTATATACGTGGTGCCAGTTAACGTAGACTCCAAAAAAAAAACCTTTCAAAAGTAGTATCTACGCTCCCTGCAGTGAATTTGATTTTGTCTGCCCTCTAAGCAAAGTCCCTCGACACCCCAGTTTTATGAGGGTGTGATGTAGTGGCAAATCAGGGCCATACTGATGATCTAAATCACAATAACCAGCATGTTTTTCATTTCAGCAGAAAAAAAAAAAAAAAAAAAAAAGAAGGAAAAAAAAAAGAGTTTGTGAGAGAAAGTTTGCCAGTTTCAGCACTTCCTGGCCGCCAAGAGCATTTACTGAAAATCAATGGGCTGTCCAAAACCTAATGTGAGCAGGAGTTGGAGTGCAGCTGTTCAGAATCTATACAGCTTCCTAGGCAGAGTTTCTAAGCCCTTTCAGTCCTTTAGAATAATAAAAATGATTAATGGTCTCAAACACTGTGAACCAAGTGTTTTGAAGTGTAACCTGCTACTTGTAATGCACTCAATATTTCTGATCTGCATCGTGCTGGCACAGGGCGCCTCTGGAAGTTAATGCTGAAACGGGCAGTGTTTGAAATGACTCAAGAGAAGCTCACGATGTCTGATGGCAAAATCATTTTCTCCCAAACCAAGGTACTGTTTCTCATTGGTTCACAGAGGCCAAAAAAAAAGAAGTGACTGGAAATATATATAAATATCTGTTATTTTCTATAAACATGTTCTAAGGGAGCAATTTGGATACCTCACAGTACCTTACCAGCAAAATGATCCGTCTCTAAAGGGACATCGACCTGTTTCGTGGAAACACCAAGTGTTGGGTTCTCCCAAAGACTGTGCAGCAGAAAGGGGCTCAAAAACTTCATGGAACAGCTTCCTCCATCTGGGCCTTCCATGTTGTTACCCCTGCTGGCCATAAGCACAGCCCTCAGAGCCAGTTTTATCCAGGTCAGGAGGTGGTGGATTCATAAAAATAACGAACCCCGGGGCGCAGTAAATCGCCGGTGACCGGCAGACACCCGGTACCCGCTGTGCCATCACACAGGGCACCACGGGGCACTCTGCTGTGCACCAAGCCCATCTCCAGCCACCACAAACCTGCCCCCCTGCTCTGCTCACCCCGAGGCTGCAGTTGCACAACCACTTTCCTCAGAAGGACCGGGCTCAAGCCCAAGGTGTCAGCTGGCACCCTGTTTATCCCGGCTTGTTTGCTCATGGCCTCTACCAAACCCAAGCAAACAAATGGATGAACTTGGAACACGGCTATTTCCAGATATTGTGAGCACCCTGAATGTATTAAGAGGCCTTAACTGCCCTGACCAGCCTCACCTGGGACCCCCACCCACAGCCCCTGCCCATGGCCCAGGAGCTCTAGTGAAGCTCAGCCCCAGAGCACCCAGCCCCAACCTGGGCTTGTATTTCCAGCCTTCATCCTGGGTGAACCTTGGTCCTGTGCTGTAGCTGGTTCATCTCTGGTCTTCCCTTTGCCTCCTACTGCCCCCATCTGAGTGGGCTTCTTGGATGGGCCCTGGACCTGGTTCATTTCTCCTCATGTCTGGGACTCAACAAATTGTCAGCATCCATCACTGCCTGTGCTGGAGTCGCACTCGGGTCACCTTCCCTGAAAAGCTGCTCCCTGAAAAGCATAAACTTTAAAGGAAAAGTCATTAGAGGTGGAAAACCACCTAGAAAATAAAGGGGAACAGGAGGAAGCTTGACCACTGGATTGGCTCCTCAGGATCCTGGCAACCTGTACCTCTTCCCTGTCTTGTTGGGTGCAATAGAAGCTTGGGAAAGCATTATAAGGAACACTCAGCTAACATTTACAGAGAGGTAATGTGCCAAGTTCTTTCATGAAACTTTCAACTCTAAGTTTACAGGCCTTATATGCAATATTATTTTGGGGACAGCATATTGTATTCATTAGATATTTAAAATGGTATAAACAAGGCAGTAGAAGTACTCAAATTGCTGCAAGCCAGATGGAGATCTTACCATGATACCTCCCACAATTTGGAATAACTTTTTTTTTTTCAAAAGCCCCAAGTTATTCTGCTCATTGCCTGGCAGATGAGTGAATCTCCTGGGTCAGCACTGAGCTGTGCCATGCAGGGCAGGGATCTTCTAGTCCCCTCTCCCTGCCAAGGAAGGACACGAAGCGCTGCCTCCAGCCCAAGCACTAATGCACAGGAGCAGAAGGTGCATGTAGGCTTGAACAAAAACAAAGTAAAAAATTAGATCATGCAAAGTCACATTTCTGGAGCATAAGGGAACATTTTAGTCTAATTATCTTCTTGAGCACAGAAAAGAAAAGGAAACATTTTACCAGAGTCAGTTTTTAAAAGAATTATCCTAGGTAAATTGATCTGCAGAGAATTGCTCCCAAAACTATAAATCATATTGATTTCCTTGCTTTACACTTCTAAAGGGTGACCAGTGAGTTATTGGAAGGCTGAACAGAGCCCTCAGCCTCACAGACTGAGGATGTGGCTTATTCCTGCCTGTAATATGGATTTGCAAGATGCAAATGATCTCTGTCATAATAAACACAAAGGGAATTATTGTGTTCTTGACCAAAAAATTGGGAATAGGCTATTAGATTTCCTAGCACTACCTGACTAGATCTGATTTTCTTGAATTTCACTGTATTTGCATAGGAGTTAGGAAAGAACATTTATTCTTTTAACTTGGGGTGGTCCTTTACAGCTTGTAATCCCATGCAATCATTAAATGCAGTAAATGATATAAAAACATCTCCTTTGGTACTTTCCAGTTCTTCAGCATACAACATTCTGCCCTTCCACTGGTTTGTAAAACAAATTTAAAAATCCAACAACTACTCATGATGGGAAGCCAGCAAAGTGCAACTGTTGTATTCTCAGGTTGTTCTGAAATGCTAAACAGCCAGGGTTTGGAGCAATTCTTAAAATATTATGTTAGATTTCCTAATTAAAGTTTTGCAGCAGCCAGATTGACTTAGCTGAACGGAGTTTGGCAGAACTGACTCATGGTCATTCTACCTGACAGCATTGCCTTTTGTGGGAATGTAACCCTTACTGTGAAAATGTTGTACTAAGCAAACCTTAGTTCCGCTCGTAAATCAGCCCGATGAAAGGTCTGAAAGGCTGTTTCTATGGTGCAGTTAAATTACATTCAAAGTGCAACTGAATTTGTCCCTCCTTTTCCATCAAGTATAATGTGACTTAAAGAAACCTTCCCTAAAGATAGGGAACAGTTTAGAAAGCCAGATGAGAATTCTTGAAAGAAAGTAGATAGAACTTAGGTAAACATTCTCCAAGTTTAAAATAACAGGCTGAGGCATTTGTCTTTGATTATCAATTTTAATGTACATAATAATGAGACTCGTTCCCACCAGGACAGGCACGCTAAAAAAAAGTTGTGGGAGTGCTTGTGTTCAGATTCCTAAAATCAAACTCCTCCTTGCAGTCAAAATGCTGCAATGTAAAGCTGGAAGAAGGATGGCTTTTGATTCATGTGTGAATGAACTGCCCAAATATTTGCAATTCTACGGGATAAATTAAATGGAAGGTTTCTGGAAGACCAGTCAGGCTCTCTGCAGTGGTGCTGCTGAGCCGCTGCTGCTGCCACAGCCAAGGCACTTTGATGCTCTTGTATCAAAGCCCAACCGGTGCCTAATTTGGAGCCCACCCAAAAATCCAGCTTTTTTTGGCTTGCTACAACATCAACTACCTGGAGACAGATGCAACTCTTTATATGGGTCAGAAGCAACTTCCAGTGACGGCCCCGAATTACGTTTTGCCTCACGCACACTGCTCCCCTCACAGCGAAACACAGCCCAGAGCTCTAATTCCTGAGGAGGTTTGCCAGTCTATGGAATTCATAGGTCTTCCCTGAGGAGGAAGCTGATATCTACAAAATATTTCACCTGATGGGTTTTCTTTAAGAAAAAAAAAAAAGAAAGAAAAAAGCCAAGTACCCATGAGAAAATAACTGGACAAATCCCTTCCATTTTCCTTCCCAGCCACGTGAGTGGGCCATGTGTCTTCCTTTTGGACCACAAATACATAGTATTTTCAAGGGGAATGTGCTTTTATTAAAAATTAATACAAGTTTTCCTAATCCGATTTATAATGCACATATTGATTATTGTGCAACTGAAATTTGGCCATTTTCCAGCTCTGCTGTAGTGTAAAAAAAAAAACAAACAAACCACAATCTTGCACCTCCTCTCCAAATGGATCAATGTCCGAATTCTTCCCACTGATTTTTTTTTTTCATTGCTGGTAATTGAAATAACATCAAACTGTAAGTTTAAAATACTGTTCTAACTCAGTGTCAGGTTTTCACATCTCTCCTGCAGACCATCATTCCTTCCACCAGCAGATCCACGGCCATTCCCACATCCACAGCTGGGTTCATGACTGCACATGCTGAAGTGAGTCAGCAGGACCCACATATTTGCATTTAATGCTTCATGCAAAGCTAAGAAAGGCAGCACAACACAAGAATTTTGCTCTCCTATTATATTATTAAAAAAAAAAAAACACCTCTAAAGAAAAAGATCAAAATAGTCACAAAACTTACTTTTCATTTTAATGAAAATGTCATTTCAACACTTTTCCATGCAAACTAATTGTTATGCAGCTGTGTTCACAGGTGAAAATTGGTTTATTCCTATTGTCAGAGACGGCTGCAATAAGAGTGACAAGATCCCAGCCTGCAACAAATCATACAATTTCTTTCAATGGCTGTATTATTTGTGAAATTTCATTGTCTTCATAGTACTAAATATTCTTCTGCTACAGCACGACGAAACAGGAAGGATGGAGTAGAGGGATCTTTTGTTTCTACAGGAGAAATTCCAAGCAAAATAGTGGGAGGGTATTTAAGAAAAAAAAAAGGAAAGGAAAAAAAAGAAAAAAGTAAAAAATTCTGGGTTTTTTTTTTCATTTCAAGCCAGTAGTGGAAATTGATTAATGAAGCCCGTCTGCAGCGGGCACAAAGGGCCAAATCTTCAGTTCATATTAAATAGCAAGCTTCTACTTTTGAAAACCAGGAGGAGGAAGGGGACTTAAAACCAAAAAACAAACAGGCATATTTGATCACTTAGTGGCGAGCAGATCAGGCGCTCCTCAGTCGCAGGGTTTTATTTTTGTGCATTGTGTCAGCGATTGGAAACCATATGTTTTAAGACCAGCTTCAATAGTATCAGTAGCTACAGTCGTCCTCTCAGATTACTTTTTACTGCCTGCCTAATTTTGAGCTTTAATAGCTAACATGCACTTTGTTTATCAGTTGCAAATGTTCTGAATGTTGATGAAACAGGCTGAGCAACACACACCGACTTATCACCGGTGCTAAAGACTGAGATAAAATGTGTTTAATGTCACAGCGTGTGACTTTGCGAAGAAGGAGTTCCTAGAAATGAGAAGAACCATCTCCAGACTGATGGCTCCGGTTCTGAATGCTGAAATGGGGGATGTTAGCACCTGGATCCTGACACAGCTCTTGGAACCCCCAGGAGAATCCATCCTACGAGGTGCTGAGCCTTTTGGCACCACAAGTGCAACCCAGTTTAGCACCACTGAGCCCCCTCACATGGCACAGCCAGTTCCACTGCAAATGCTTTACTGCACTGAGGGCAGGCTGGTGGTATTCAAATTAAATATAAGTTTAAAGTCTTTCCAGAACCAGATCTTTACTACCTTGCAGGTCCTTAGCACTCATACATGAAATAGCTCATTTTTCAGCAATGCTGTTTAGCTGTACAGCAAAGAAATTAGAAGTAGTCTCTAGCTTGTGTTATTTATCCTCTAATTACTTGAGGACAGAGTACCTCTCCTCTGTTTTAAAACACTGCATAAATTAATGATGCTCTAACAATAACAGCAGCAGCAATTCTGGGCATTTACCAGAGAGGAAGCAACCATTAGCCTTGAGAATGAAATTTCCCTGCAGTCCACAAAATAATGTGTTAGGGAATATTATGGTTGCCAACTTTCGCAATTTTGTTGAAAGTCTTCTAAAATGTGAGGGTTGGGGTGTTTGGGGTTTGTTTTTGTTTTTTTTCCCCACAAAGCGTGAGCTCTGGCATCATGTGAAAACATGAAAATGTGAGATTTTCTGTTATAATTTTAGCAGACAAGTAAGTTACTCAGCATTGTGGTTGCAAAGAGAAATTGAAAACATGAACCCAAGGGCCAGAGAACAATTAGTAAGAGCCCAAAATGCATTGCTTTTGAATTCTTACACTTTGTCAAGAGACTTCTGACTCAGGGTGTTCCTATGCTTGGGGTTAACCATATTCAGTACCTTAATAAATCCTCTGTGCCCTTTTTTGAGAACTTCTCACCTTGGTTTGTGCCAGATGGTGGCATCACATCTCAGTTTGTCAGGGTGGATGGTGAAGTTCAACATTGGCTCATTTCTTGGTTTGAGAAAAGAAACCAGTTGTTTGTACTGACGCAGCTCTGTTCATTTTGATGAGGAGGTCAACAGCAGAATACTGGTAATACTTCCTCGAGGGAAATACACTTTCCATAGTAACTAAAATTTGGGGTCTGGCTTCTCACCTCCTCCTCAGAGAGGCTGTGTGGCTGTAGGCTCTCCCACACTATGGGATAAGCTCTCTGGATCCCACGACTCTGGCAGAAGGTTGTTCCCCATGTGCCCTAAGGAGAAGGTATGGGCTGGCTGCTCAGGTCCCCAGGGGTGCCCAGGAGGACCATTAGCTCCTAAATCTGTCCAGGACATTGTCACCCAGCCCAGTGATCTGGAGCATTTCCAGCTTTCTGCACAGTTTCCATTTAGTGTTTCAGTATGGGAATAAGTACAGAGGAACAAGCAAACCCCCTTCTCAACCTTGCCTTGGTTTTGGACCAAAAAAATTCCACTGCTCTGAGAAATCCCTGGTATTCTATGTCTGCTGATGCCCCAGCTGGATGAAATAGAGACTTTTATCAAGCCAACTACTGGGATTGCTCTTACTCTCTCATCTTGTACCCCGTGCACCCCAACCCACAATCTCACCAATGGGGCATTTTGTTACCTCACCTTTCTAGATGGCTTTTAAGATCTGCAGGTATTTTGCTGGATACTAACAATGATGAAAGTACTTAAAATTCCCAATTGAAAACATATCCTTTATCTTCCTCTTTGCACCCTTTTCCCACTATGCCCTCATCTGCTTTTCTAAATATTGCACACAATGTTTTCAGTAAATAAAAAGGATATTAGTGTAGACAAATAATGTTTACTTACCAGCTCAAGAAAGGTGTTTTTGGCACCAATTCACAGCTTACTCACAACTTACAAAAATTACTTATACTGAAAGGGACAAGGAGTGTCTTTTTGTGTGCAGGGTGCTGTACAAACAATGAGGTCCTGGTCCCTGCCTGGCTTGCTGTGGCATTACCACAAACAATACTAATTCTTAAATACCTGCCTGACTTTAAGCACTTAAGTAAATAATTGTATTGATTGTTGTAGGACTATTCACATGCATAAAACTAAGCATATATTCAAATATGTTGTGAAATAAGGGTCGGGTGAATTTTGCAAGCAAGGCATTTTTAGATGATTAGTATATATGAACTTACTTGTTAAGACCAGCTTCAAAAGGAGCTAGTGTGGCAATCAGGCTTTTGGGCAGGGCAGCCGGGGGGAAAGGAAAAGATTTATATTCAAGATGGATCTAAGGACTTTCTTGTGCTTCTGAGACTCCTCACCAGAACCACAATTACAGGTGAGAAAGGCAGCAAGGAAGTCGTCCCCCCCCCCAACCAGTGATTGCTCAGAGTTTAATGTGAGAGCAGTGTAAACTCAGAACTGCAGATAATCCGTGGGGAAATCAGGGGGTTAGTGCCGAGAACTGATGGGGAATAACAACTGAAAGAGCTTTGGTTTTTCTAGGCTGGCGGGAGGCAGCTCATGCTAGGAAGCCTGCCAGCTCCAAACTGATGCTGGGAGCTTTGTCTCCTTTGGATTGTAGGAACACACTTTGCAGTCAAACTGATCTGAGAGATTTTGATAGTAAAAACAGCTGTCTCGTTGCAATGATGTTTTTGTTCCATTGTCAAAATTTTGAGTTAAATCCATGAGTGGGCTGCAGCTTGTTCAAACCCTGAACTCAACACCCTTTGAGCTCCTTTGGCTTTTCCACTGCGGTTCATGGGATATCTCCTTCCTGAGGAAAGGGCTAGGTGTAATAAAAGCCGTCGGGGCGAGGACTTGCAGGTCTCCTCCGATGCTTCCCCAGCGCTGGAGAGACAGAACTGGAGAGCTGAGATCTGTCCCAGACTGGTGAGAAGGGGGGAATAAGGAGGAAGAGCAGTGTGTGGAAATGAAACACTCCAGTGCTGCTGTGGCCAGGTTGCATCCCCAGAGAGCAGGTATGCCAGGGGGAGTGGGCAGCTGTGTGGTACCTGAGCGGGGCTGAGGCTGGCAGGGGCAAGGGGAAGCTCTGGGTGTGTTGCACAGCACAAGGGAGGGTGCACGTGGTGGGAGGCCCCAGCCCCATCTCCCCAGCATGAGCCATCTGTTGCCCCTCTCTTGGATGTGTGGACAAGCAGATGATGTGCCTGCTAAAGGCACCCAGCACACGAGGCAGGAGCAGAAGTCCCCCTCAAGGTGCACAAACCAGAGACTGCCTCTGGTTTTGTGCCGACATGGGAGATGGGGCAGCACCTCTTTTATGGCCACAAATCCATTCTGGCTCCCTTGAGGAGATCAGATTTACAGGCAGGATCACACGGGGGGCTTTCACCCTCCGGGGAGCCAGGAGCTGTGCGATGCTTTGTGTTTGTGAGTGCAAAGGGGCGGCTTGTGGGAGTGAAACTGCTTCTGCAGCCCCACAGAACCCACGGCTCTGTGGCAGCCTGTAAGAAAAGCAGATGTCAACAAGAGCCCTTCTTTTAAAACCGACACACAAAAATTGTCACTAGAGATCCGTAACACGAGGACTGTAGCGAGAGCGCCTGTTTTCACGGAAGCAGAGCCTCGGGACGAGTTGGTATTCGCATGGCACTCACGGGTCCAAGTTTTACACCGCGGATCTCTCTTAAGGACTCGCAGCTCGACGCGCGCCGGTAGCACCGACACGAACACACACACGCACCTCCAGAGCCGCAGCTCCGGCCAGCGCGCTCAGCGCGTTACCTGCCGCCGGTGCGAGCGCTCCGCTCTGCCCCCCGGCCCGGGGGGCGCGGGCAGCCCCGCGACAACCCCGCGACAACCCCGGGGGGCTGCGGGGCGGCTCCTCCTCCGCGCCGGCCCCGCGCAGCGGCCCCACGCGTGCGGTAGGTGCGGAGCGGGCCGGGGGATGGAAGTCCCGGGGGATGGAAGCCCAGGCTGCCCGGGGAGGGGGCGGCAGAGCGGGCGATCAACAGGTCGGGTGAGCAGCGTAAAACCCGCGCGTGCCTCCAGCCCGGCCGCGGCTGCGCTGCCCGCGGGCAGGGGGTGGGTGGATGGATGGATGGATGGATGGATGGGGGGGTAGAGGGGGTGTGCGCGGAGCCGCCGCCCCACTCCGCTCCCCTCCGCGGGCACGCGCGCCCGCCTCGCACATGCTCACTGCGCCCGCGGCGGGAGCGCGCACTGCGCGGCGGGAGCGCGCCCCGGGCAGCGCGGCGGCTCCGCCGGTGAGTGGGGCCGGGGGTGTCACCGGGGCCGGCGGTGTCACCGGGGCCGGGGGGGTGAGAAGCGCCTCCCCCGCGGGGGGTGCGCGGAGCGGAGCGGGCCGTTCGCCCCCCGCTCGGAGCCCGTCGGCGGTCGGCGGAGGCTCCGGCGCTCCGCGGGCGCGGAGCGGCTTTGGGGGAGCGCAGCGCAGCGCAGCGCCGGGGGTGTCCTGCGTGCCGAGCCGCCACCAGGAATTAGCAGAGGTAGTTAATTGCTGCGCCGCGTGCCGTTTGAGTTTTTTTTTTTTTTTTTTACCTTAAACCCAGCGTCGCTTATTAATTACTTTAAAAAGCTGAAGCGTGCGTTTAAGTAAAATGAGTTACTGCGCTTCCCGCGGCTGCTTCTACGAGGAAAAACTTGTACGTGATTTATGCAGTTTAAGTAAACTTTTTTTGCGTGTTAAATTGTGCTTGAGCCCAGTGAATGGCCTCTGAAGGAAATTATTCATGATATACAGCTACTGTTGTGCAGACATTTCAAATAATGAAATATTCTGTTGTATGAAGTTGTGATTGCTAAAATACATATGGTGAACCAATAAACAGTTTATTGGTCTGTATCAGATATTAACAGAAGTTTTGTGCAGCGCGGTATCAAATTCACACGTCCCCGAGCGCTGTTAAAGGCAGTGGCTGGAATGGTTTATTGTTTAGTCTCTCTTGTGGAGTTCATTAATTTACTGAGAATTTCTTATCTCTGCAATGCCATCCATAGAAGGGTTACACCCCCCTTTCTCCCCCCCCCAATTTATTGAGAAAGCATGTTTAAATTTCTTTCTGCCTCTCCCCATCTGTGTGTATTAGGGCAGTCTGGTCCACAAAAGATGACATATATTTAAACTAGTAGTTCTGTGTCTAAACTAATGCTCCTTAGATACTTTCATACGTTTGGTATTGCATTGTTCTGTTATTTGTTGCTACATTCAGGACAAATTCTTCATCCTTGTCGCTTTTTGCATGAATGAACTGTTTCTATTTGTAAACAGAGCTGTATTTTTATTTCTGCTTTGAAATTCAAGGCATTTTGTGGCCTCAAATGCAACACATGCAAGTAGGAAAGGCTTGCAGTACAAATGCCTTGAAAATTATCAGTGCTCGTAGCTTTGGAGACATTCCAGAAACTTTTGGAGCACGTTTTGAAAATTCACTCGAAATGGCACAGCACCTGATAACTTGATTTAATTATTCCAACTTAAAATTCTTAATTAAAAAAAAAATTAATCTAAATGTACGGTGTAAAATTGAATCGTGAATTTGTTGAGTCAAATGGTCCGCGTAATTCTCGTGCCTCTTCTGCTCACCCACCAACAGGTCAAAACATTTGGCTAAATAACAAGCAGTGTACACTTTTGGTTTTGGGCTCGTTGTTTTGCTTTGCTTTGTTTACCCCGCTCCCCTCAGCTCATTTTCTTTTAAAATACTCCATAAAGGCTTCATTCCCGTGACTCGCTAATCTTATCACCATTATTTGGTTGAAATGTTTGCAACGGGCTCCTGTTTCAAATATCTCCCAACCTCGGCAGTCTTGGATTTCATTAGAAAAGCTTCATTAGGGAGAAATAAAAATGTTGTTGATAATTCCCCCTCCAACAATAAGCTCTGTATTGGACTCCACAGTGTGCACGGGCACGCCTTGAATCATAAGAAGGAATTAAACTCAGGTATTCATACAAAGAACTTGATCTCAGAATATCACTTGAAGAGTCTCCTGTGTCGCTGTGTGTAGCTGGTTGATATGCTCTTTTTTTTTTTTTCTCTTTTCCCCCCTGAAAATGTAATAATTTAAGTATTAATCCTGCAAAGATTAGTTGCATGTTTAACTCCAAGCCTGCGAGGCATCGCGGTGGCTGTATTTCTGTGTCAGTGTGTGTGTGTACACACTGCTGACAAAGAAAACAATTAAAGACGTTGGTAATTTTCTGCTGTCTTCCCAACTGTTATTTATGATGTGTAGCAGTAAAGCAGCTATTCTGAAATCAGCTATAATTCTCTTCAGTAAGATTTGTTTCTTCTGTGCCAAATTTTGCAGTAACCAGATGGTCTTAAGGTGTCTTCAGCCGGAGAACAAGCATGAACAGTGCTGAAGACTAATTATTCCTTGCAGTAAATTCCTTCTGCAATAAATTCACAGGTTGTTAGACCTAATCTGTGGAAATGATTGTTAAGATTACTTGGGCAGTGAAAAATGCTTATATAAATTTGTGAAAACTAGCAGAAGTTCTTAGAATGCTAAGAAAATATTTTTGAGTTAATTTTGCCTTGCTGGGGTAACTTTTATTCGGGACAAACTGTTAAATGAGGTTGCAAATTCAAATCCTTTTTGTAAGCCATAGGACACTGCAGTTTTAATGTGAATATTTTAAATATATCATGTGAGTGGAGGGCTCATTTGGTAGATCTAGTGGGGAAATCGCATTCTCCGTTTCCAATGTGTAGTTAGTTACCCTGTGCATGTGTATTTTTCACAGCAACAGCAATATAAACTTGATTACTGAATGGTGGGGTCTCCTGGACTAACAATCAGGTTCTTTTAATTAAATTTCGCATTGTACTGCGTGGGACAGAAAAATACTTATACCAGGAAGGAACAAAAAATATGTTAAGAGTTATAAACAATGGCATATACAAAAGTAAAGCCATTCAGGCTTTAAATACATCTTACTTTTCAATGGCTTAATTTAGTAAAAAGTACAAGATTTTTTTTTTCTTTAAATGTATCTCTGCTTGGAAAAAAAAAAGATATAAGTATTCAAACCTCTTGGCATTATATTCACTTTGATATGAACAGGGAGAACTTGTCAAATCTCTTTCCTTCCTTTTCTAAGGCCAGAAAGACCATCCTTGTTGGGACTGTTCATTAAGAGATCTCAGCACAAAAGAATTGTTCATGGCAGTCAGATTCTTAAAACAATACTCCATCTTTATTTGCAGATCTTAACTCGAGTAATGATGTTTAACAAACACCTTGTTTTAATCAGGTGAGGATAAGCCCCTCAATTAGGATGCAAATAATTGCTCTCCTCCATTGGGTCATTTGGGGCCTGGAGGTGCTGCCATTTCTCGGTAGTTTTGGTGCTGCCAGAGGTTTGAAGCAGGAGAAAGTGGGAATGAGGATTTAGGACTCAGCAGTCATCGTGCAAAATATGTTTTTATCATGGTATTCAGAACCTGATCCAGTTCCCTTCTTCATCAAACTGTTCAGTTGTTCTTGATTTACTGCTGCAAGAGGTGTGAGAGGAAAATTGGATCCAAAACCGTGTTCGCTGCAGAGCTGGTTCCAGCGAGCGTGTCACAGAGTGAATATTTAATTAAAAATAGTCAAACCTCCTCTCACTCAGTCTTTCTACTTGGGCTTTAATTGTGTATTTGAATTATTTCAGAGGTGTGTAAAATGAGATGGGAAAGATTATATGGGCATAATCCTTCCCATTTAAAATTATTTGTCTGCAGCTGCCTAAGTCCTGGCATTAGGAGTCGCATATAAACATGTTTATTTAACATCAGCGTTATCTGTTAGATTGTACATGGTTCATTAACATGGAGAGAATACTTTTTGTTTAATAGTGTGTGGGAGCTGCCAGAGGTCAGAAGAGGTTGTTTGCCTGGAGTCGAGATGGCATCTCGGCTTTGCTCTCGTCCTGTTTGTCGCCTCTGCCGCGCGCGGGAAACGCTCCATTAGTGCCGAGCCGAGGTGTTTCTCCCTCGAGTCTGTGCAGGGAGGCTCTGTGGGAAGCCAGAAGTCTGCTGCAGGGTTGAGGTAAGGTTTATGGGGAGCTTGAAGGAAGGTTTGTTGGAACTCGTGGGGGATGGTTTTGGTTGGGATGGGAGGGGAGGCCAGGATGCTGCCGGGTTGCCCGCAAAGCGCGTGGCCTTTAGTGGAGGTGTTGGAGAGATCTGGGGACATGGGAGGATCTGCAGGCTTGGGAAGTTGGGAGCGTTTTGTGTGCCAGTGAAATAGGGTTTTGGTGGTGTGGCTGGGTCAGAGTTGGACTCAGGACAGCTGGATGTGGTGGTGATGCTGGGCTGAGCGGTGAGAGGTGGCACCTCATCTGCAGGGTGGTGCAGGATCAGGCCCTTCTTCCTCCATGGAGCTTGTGGGGTGTTCTCATCCTCCTGTTGGTTAGAAATGTGCTTGAATATATGGATATCCCCCATATAGGGAATGCTGGAAATACAGAAGTAACCATGGTCTCGAGTTTGAAAAGGTTACTTGAAATGTTTTAATATGATTTACATATAGAAGCTAATAGCCACACACAGCACGCAATATTGGGAGAGAGATGTTCACACACATCCCTGTACACAATTTTAATTTTCATTTCAGCTTCTTGAAAGTGTTTCTGAATGTTTCTGACAAGGCAGTGAATTTCTCCAGCCTGATTTGGATGGTGGGGGCTCTTTGGTCTTCTTGCGCCTTTGAGGGAGGAGAAGATAATTTGAATTTCCATTAGAAAACAAAAAATAGAATATTAACTTCCATGATTTTTATCAGGCAAGGACCCTAGGCAGATAACAACCAAAAGGTGTTGAATAAAATGAGCATTAGTGTAGAGTTCAAAGTTCTGTGGAAGATGCAAAGTGAGTGAAGTGTAGCACAAATGTGCATTCTTTTAAAAGCATAACAGTAAAAATAGAAAGGCTTAAAAAAAAATAAACTGAGCTTCTGTGTTGATTATAAGTTGTAGCTGAAGCAATCTGAAGGCCTGGATATTGTTTTTAAAAAGCCAGCAAAACAGCTATTTCTAAAAAAATAGTAGGCTCCCTCAGAAGGGGAGAGAGAGAACAAAAATAAGTGTTATCTTGGAGGAGGGAATGTCTGGTGTGGGGTTTTTTTCCTTTGAATTATTTTCAACAAGTACTTACTCTGTTCTGTATTTTTAAGAAATTATGTGGACAGCAATTTTGTTTCTTTACCAAGGCAGTGAAAACACCAAGAATCCTTTTTATAATTTGGAAAGAATGTCAAAAGAATGAAGTAGTTAAACCTAAGTGTATTAGATCATACGCCTTAAATGCATAAATAAGCATAGCTGCAATCACAGAAACCAATGTTAAAACCACCAGGAAAACTCACCCACAAACCGTAATGACTTAAAGGGAATGACCTCAGCCATTGTGAAATTTGTGCCTGTTTGTTGACTGACATTTATTTGGTAGAAGCAGGGTGCATGTTTCGTTGGGGTGTGGGATTTTGTTGTTTGTAAGACTGCTGGGTTGTTTTTTGGTTTTTTTTTTCTGTTGTTGCTGCCACGTTTGAATACAAAGAGTGAAAATAGGATTGAGGCCGGGAGAGCCTGGATATGATTTTGGGCGATTTGAAAAGCAGGTGAAGGGTTTGTTACAGATGCACAGAGACTGGAAGAAACATACTGAAGTTTTGTTGTTCAGATGTTAGAAACTTCCCTGATGATAGCCCACTTCTAACTTACTCCCAGCTGGTTTCCTCTTAAGGA